>CM020216.1:14558689-15758689 GCA_009819775.1 Phoenicopterus ruber ruber | reverse complement strand
CCGCCACCAGGATGAGTGAAAGCGCAGAGGCAGATCCAAGTGTGTCAATATAACTTCTCACTTATAAATGAGGAGATAAAGGGAAAGTAAGTATATATTTTTAGTTTCTGCTTAAATCCATCTGGAATCTAAGATTAGATGGCCATGTGTGTGGCTATCTTCACTGGTTTGAGTCTTTTGAGAACAGATAAAGCCTTTGTGGCAAAAGAGTACACACAGATCAAAACCAACTAAATCATCAGGCTGGGGTGTGTACCGGACTTGTCTGTTCAGCAGCATATGGCACTTGGGCGTGTTAACACAGGCTGAAAGCAAAATAATGGTTAATAAAAAACTAATATATCTGAAAATTTGCCAATGAATTCATTCATTTCCCTGTCTAGCTCTGTGTTGCAGGAGGAACCGTCAAAACAAGCAGTCAGGTGCCAAAGGAAAGCCATGAACGCTCGCAATGTCAGCTGGATTCCAGTTACGTTCCACTGCCCAACAAGCCGGCAAGAACAAGTCCCTGGGTTTGAATTGCATCTCCTTCCCATCGCCCGTCTCCTCGAATTTCAGGCACAAAGACATGCTGTGTAACACATAACAGCAGCAAGGGGGGGAAAACAACTTCAAAGACCATTGCACTCTCTTGCGTCCATTGACAGTGCACCATGGACACCTGGCAATAATGATACAATGGAAGTACGTTCACCTTCTCTGCAAGGGCACAGCCTGCAAAATACTTAACATTAATGAAAGTGGCCCAGTAGGCCTCAGAAAGCAACTGATACCTGTAACAACTCTTAAGTTACCAGGCAATGAGTTGAAGGGACAGTTACCTTTTCCATTTCTGACCGCACTCCATCTGCAATCACTCCCCTCATACCAATTTTAGAGCACGTTTACTCCACCTTGCCCTGTGCCCCATGAAGTCAAGAAAAACAGGCTACAGAGGACTACAGAAAAGAGCTGAATGCTGTACAGTAGAAAATAAGCCTCGTGCCTTTCATCTTTTTGTTTCTTTACCCGTAAAACTGCTTTTTAGACTGGAGATGTATCATGCTAAAGTTAATTTCTCAGTATTTTGCATTACCAAGAAATAGGGATACACACCCAGTAAGGTTACATATCATGCCTTTAGAAGAGGGTTTGGCCAGGGATTCAATTTTTTCAAACATACAAGTGTATATACAATGTCTTCACTCAAGAGGTAGATACTGATCCCAGACAGGAACCAGTCACGAAAAAGAGAACAACATGCAAGTCTGATCTTTGAAGCGTCTTGTTCCATTTTTACATTCACCAATACTTTCCCAGCATCGCTAAAAGCGCTTTGACTTAGCAGAAATCCATCCAAGACAAAATCTGAACATCTGGCCAATATCACTCTTCCTGAGACACTGAAATGTTGGAAAGGGTGTTTCCAAAGTGGAAAGCAATGCCAGCTTTCGCATGCATCCTGCACATCCACTTTCAAGAGTAACAGTGATTTACTTAAAAATTTATCACGTTACACTATCCGTGTCAGTCCTCAGAATAGAAGTTTGATAGTCAAAAAAACATGAGCCAATTATTAGTCCACTTCAGCAATTAAATGTCTCCTAAAACCCACTAAACTGAAATAATATGGTCAGTAAACCATTGGAACACCTCTACATACTGAGTTGTGCTACATTACTACTGGTGTACAAAAAAGCATCAAGGAGCTACTGGATCTTGCTTTAAACAGCAAAAGGTTGCTATTAAAATGGTAAATTTACTTTGGCTGTTAACCACTATGCAGTTTGCATAGACTTTCAAAAACATATATGAATCTCTTGCTCTTCTGAAAAGAAATAGTGATTTCCTAAATCTGTAAGGAAAGTAGTCTGAGAAGTACTCTAGGTACCCTAGAGGTACTTTTGCTGCTTTCCTGCCCTACAATTTTCTAGACAAAATACTGTGTCTTAGGATATGTCAGTTCTTTCTATTAATGAGTTACCTCTGTGCATCATGGAAGTCTGGATTTTTTTATTATTATTATTTCTTACTCGTCCACTTTACCTAGAAGCAATCTATACCAATCCACGAGAAATCATATCACTAATTAACTTAAATCAACTTTCCTATGTGCTGCATATTTCCAATACCTATTAAATAGCACATCATATCCATCTGCCCCGATAACCTAACCTCATGGAATAATTCAGGCTGGAAGGGATCTGAGGACATCCCAGAACTGGACACGGACCGATGCATGCTGAGCAGAGCGGGGTGATCCCTTCCTCCGTCTCCTGGCCGTGCCCTGCTGACCCAGGGCAGGACGCTGCCCTCTGCCAGGGAGCGGGGCTGGCTCCTGCCCACCCGCTGCCCCCACCCCGGGCAGCCCCAGCCTGTGCCCCGGCGCAGGGCTGGGCACGGGTCCCGCCTGCATTCACACGGCTCCTGGCGGCCTATTCCAACCATTCTGCATTGAAAACATTGCGCATCGCCAAAACGGGGGTGACTTCTGTGGGACTTCCCCGCCGCACGCAGCCTCTAACCACTAGGAGGTGCCACCACCAAAGGGCACCTCCGGGCTCCTGAGCACCCCGCCAGCGCCCGCACTCCGCTACGGCCCCACGTCAGGCACCCGCGAACAGCAGAAGTTATTTTGTGCCGCCACTAGAATGCATGTGGCAACCAACGCTGAGAACTAATAAAGGAAGGATAAAGCTTTATATTTGGCTGTGAAAGATTAACACATTTTTTACCATGACTACTGTTTGTTTATGCTGTGCACAATTCAGTTCTGTTTGCTAGGGGGAAAAAAATAAAATATTTGAGAAAAAAATATACTGAGTGGAGTGCCCTTGTATCTCTAAAATCCCTCATGTCCATGCTGCAAGCACTGAATAACACTGTCCTGCCCAAACTGCAAAATAAAACTTTTACATGGAATTTATTCCTCTGTAGGAAAACCCTAGATCTCTATCCAAGCATTGCCACAAACTCCAAGTGTGCTAAATCCACGAGTAAGGCAAGAAAAATGTGTCCTTTTCAGAGAATTCTGCTGTAACACAGAGATTACTCCACAAATCTGCATTTAAATACAATAAATAATGCAACAAAATAGTTTATCGATTACAATCTGTAACTATTAGTATTAACTCCAGATGACAGAGATGAATTACAGTAATCAACTCGAGAGCTCATGAATATGTAAGTGAAATGAGCTGAGTATAATGGTGCACAATCTTCTATGCAGGGATATCAAAATTTGGGCAATGATGCTGAAGAAATGAAGAACAACTTTGGATTGCAGCTTGACAATTGAAGCATGAGTGAATTTGATGAAAGAGAGAAGTGCTTTCTGTTTCTTCCAAGAGCTTATCTCTTACCTCCACCCAACATTACAGCATTGCTTGGATTTAAGCATTCATCCATTTTTTCAGCCACTATGATAGCTCTTCAAATTCAGTACTAGATTTAGATTTGAATAATGGATTTTACTGGAATAACCATCCACATGTGTATGTCTGTATATACAGATATATATGTTGTAGACTGACGTGTATGATTGTTCTATGTCGATTAAACACAAAAAATTGTGAGTCTGGCAAAATGTTTCAAGGGAAGATTTAGGAGAGCAGAAATACAGTTGTCTACCCTAGTGACATCCAGCATGAGATGAAGAGCCTAATTTATTTCAGAAAGGTACTGGAAATAAGATTTCCATTTGGGGACCATTAATATCAAGCGCCATGAAAGATGGAAACAACCAATTTTGATATATGCTCCCAAGTGGGCACAGTCAATTAATCTTGTAGTATGTGAACTCTAAACAATGATCAATATACAGAGAGAGTTGCAAAAACATTATTATATACAGTGCCTCACAGTACCGACACCCTGTAAACTATGAAGTTAATAAAAAACACGAAATGCCACTCTCTGTTCTGGTGACTGTATTATTCTTCTGGGATTTTCAAAGTCAAGGCTTGGTGAGTAGGACTTCACAATATAAACAGCTTTGCAGAACCATATGGAAGGAACGCACAAATTATGTGAATTACAGGAAAGTTTATCTTGATTTAGGTCAGCTATGATATCTTACATTTCTGATAGGATTTAGAGTTTCAGCATCCCAGATGCCTTACTCTCGCCTGCCACCCGGTCGGTCAGCCGTGCAGTGGGGCACCCACGAGCTCTCCCTGCCTCCCGTGCAGTTGCTGTAAGCGGGGTGCACGTGGGAACAGATCCCCCACGCTCCCTGTACCGCAGCACCTTGCCTGGGCACTGCCTGCTGCCTACCCAGTAACTCCCTGTCTAGTTTACAGGAGAAGCAGTGTGTCACCTACGTCTCTTGCATCAAGCTGGTATATGGCACAAATAAAGAGTGACAAACTAACATATGCTGAAAAACACCTACAGATCAACACCAGGTCCTAGGACCCTGAACAGATGCGTGGAGCATTTCTACTGATTTGTGTTGCGGGGAAATCCTGCTAATAGTGAGTGGGGGACTGAAAGCTTCAGGAGTTTCCACTATGCCCTATAAAACTGCTCCCAAGACTATAACTATACTCCCTTCCTTTGTTCTCCACAGCTATGTGCACATTATAGCTCATACAAAAAGCTTTCTACATTGCCTAAGTATGCTGACGTGAGGCCGGAGGACCCCCGCACACCACCACTCCGCCATCTCACCCATAAGGATCAGACACCCGTGGAACAGAATCTCTGCTTAACATATGCCTGTGCACACACACGCACGTGCCTCCGGGTCAAACCCACCAAGGAAAATTGGTTTCCAGTGAGCATCTGCAAAAGCAATGTGGAAATAATCATAGTAGCATGTTAATTTCTCTGTTAAATACTTTTCAAGATATTTTAACCAAAACAGGCCTTATTTTCATCTCTGGGGAACAATTTTTAACAACAATATTTAGCTATTACTTTTCCAAACTGCCCAATCTTTTTGAAGCAATGTAATTTCAATACCTACTTGTGGTACTGATTTAAGTGTGTAGTCACTCATTTCTAAACATGCCTAGCATTTGTCTGAAACTTTGAGAACAATCACTATATAAATTCAACTACTATAATCATGATTATTTTATAAGGTTAAATAAAACAGATCTGTCAATCCCTTTGAATTCAGGGTTCTGATTGTTGCTAATCCAAAGCAGGAACCGCAATGCAGCACTCCATGTTAGGGTAAAGGAGGGAAAACACCTTAAAATCAAACTCCTAAAAATAGTAATCTCAAGGACTATTTGTTTTGTTTTCAAATGTATTCATAACTTCTAAAGATAAAGACTTTTGTTAAAAAATTGACCCTAAGGTAAGCTTAGGTTTACCATGGCTGTACTCCTATTGTCTGACCACGCTGCAGGGTATTACCATGTTTAAGATGAAATGGAATTAGCACCATAGCAGGCTGGAGACCTCACCAGGAAAATAAAGACAGAGCTAACACTGAGTGCTACCAACTCCGCATTTTACTTCTCTTGCTATTTCAGTTTCACTCATGTTTTGTTCAGAGGTCATCAGTTACGGTTCCTCCTCACAAATCTGCAATAATCCTCTTTTTCAAATCAATAACTAAGCTCATGTCTGGCCTAAGCTTGAGGCTAGCCCCAGTTTAACCAGAAGAAACCAGAGTCCCAATCCCACCCTCTTGAGTAGTGACAGGAGCTCACAACAGCAAAACCCTAACTCCTCTCCTTGCCCTGAACCCTCACACTACCAGTGACGCTCCCCATTTTCAAACTGCTTCCTCAATCTCAGTTACAGTTCCAGAATGCCATTTACACCAAAAATCGCCTGCCCCCCGCGGCTGCCGGGTGCACCGCAACCTCCCCTCTTCCTCCAGCTTCTCAAAACCCACCCTTCTCCTCCATCATCCACATCCATTTACGGCTCACCATCACCTCCACACCTGGCCAGCAGCAGACATAGAGAGCACTTCCAAGATGTTAAAGCAAACACAGATGACAACTATTGGGAAAAAATTATTTAAAAGTGTGCCCCTTCCATTTACTACACCGGTATTCGTTCAAATTGACATTGCGATACCCTCACAGACCCAGCTGCATTAGTGCCTATCAACATAAGCAAGGCTCGCCAAGTTAAGCCCTGAAAATGAATGCACTAACGCAGGAAGACGGGGTGCGCATTAAAAACCTCCTTTTACTTCCCCAGTTATCTTCTCCCTTGTCACCTCCAGCGATAGGGAGCAGCTAACAGCAGTACGCTGAACTCTAACCCATTACACATCTTTCAAAATTGCTTAAATCTCTAACAGCATGTCTGCACTCGTCAAAATTAAAGCAGGAGACTTGATTAAGAGAGAAGCAAAACCAGCTAGTCTTCTTGACCAGAAAAGAAAGCAACAAAAAATAACCATTAAAATTGGTGAAGCAATGCCAAGCCCTATTTCAAACAAAAGGTAAACCTTTAAGTCTTCTCAACTGAGCTGTGAGTATATCATATAGGAAATTGTAAAAACTGCTTAATTTTTCCATCTTAGGGCACCGCAGTTTGTATCTCGAGAAGTTTTGATTAATATAAGAAAGATATGACACATTGGTGTTCTCAGTCATAACTTATAATGTGGTCTGAATTAGAAATTCCCATCCTTGTAACAAAGCCTTGGCAGGAGACACAGATAAATGACTGCAACTGCAGGCAGAGTAACAACGTTAGAAATATACTCAAATGCACCATAACATTCCACCTAGAATTATACCTTCAAGCCCTGTAAAACCCAAGTAATTATCTTTCTTCTCTTCGGCTAGACAAATTAGAGAGTATCCTCTACTTGGTCAAACCTGCGTTTAAAACCTGCAGTTTCTAGTTCTTTATGTGCTTTGAGAAACTGACTTTATTGAAAGTGTTTTCAATATAACAGTATAACTGTATTTTTTTATATATACACACACACATATATACAGAATCTTAGAATTCTTCATAACTAATGGCAAAAACAAGTTTCACATAGGATTGATTAAAAACAAAAACAATTTTAAAACCCCTTATTATTCATTTATTTATGTGCAGCTCATATGTTCACAGAAAAGTAGTATTTTTTAAAGTACTGCAACTTTTATTTTCTGTAACTAACACCTTTAAAACAAATCCAGTACATTTGGGACTAAGAAGAACAAACAGCAAACCCTGCCTAATGAGCTGTAGAAAAAAACAGGTTCTTAGAAACTATACAATTTTTTTTTTCAGAAAACCTGTTTATATTATTCACCTGGGATCTCTCCAATTGGTGCCCCACCAAAATGCAGATAGAAGAAGGCGCTAGCATCTCTTGCGAACTTTGAATGATCGGTGCATAACCAATGCTATTGTTACATACACTGAGATAGTGTCTTAGGCTCCGCTAAAGAGAAAAAACTGTTTGCTGTTCTGTAACATAGCAGAGCAAAAAGTAAAGAGCTTGATGAATAGAAGTAGCTTAAAATATGGCATCTTTTTTACTGTTTTAGCATATGTTTTAGATAGCAAACGCTAACAGCTCCCCAGCCAGTACTGCATCAAGCTAACCAAAGTTTTAAACCATTTCATCTAACCACAGCCTCCATCCATGTATTTTTGCAAAACACTTCAAATTAATTAATTTAACTTTGCAAGTTTTCCCCTAGCAACCTACAAGCCTTTGTTATGTCTATTCTCTTCTACATTAATAGCAACAGCACTGTTAAAAATACAATGAAAGTTTCAATAACTGGGATAAAAATATATTAAAAAAAAAAAAATCCCTCATACTTCTTTAAATAGTGGGATGTCTGGACTGCCAGAAGCTTGCAAGCATCAAAATAACGACCTTGTATATAGAAAACCCACTCTCCAGTTCTTTATTTTTAAAGCCAAGAATATTGTTCTTAAAGAGGAAATCTGCCACAAGAAATTTGGATTCTCAGATTTCTGTCATGCTCTGTTTTGATTCAGTAGGGGGAAAAAAGATACGATGTATTCACACACAATTGAAAATATCAAGGGAAAGGAAATCATTTTCAAGAGCCTGAACATGCATTTTCATTTTCCAGGTACGAGGCCTTGCTTTCTAGTGGCGAATTCTTCAAGCCGGCAGAAGGCCTTAGAGCTGCTCTCCGGTGCCGCTTCCCGCAGGGAAGCGCCGCGCGCCCCGGTGCCCGCGGGCCGGGCCAGCTGCGCGCACAAGGCACCCGGGCACGGCACCGCTGTCCTCACCTGGGCACCCAGCTGCTCCGCGGCTGGGCCGGACGGGCTGCTGCCACATTCCCAGGGAACATCCTAGTCTATATATAGCCAGCTCTTCAGATACGGAGAGGTCATGAACTTTCTTACTTTGGTAAGACACAGAGCAAGATCTACCGGCCGCAAGCTCCAGATAAAGCTGGCCGGGGGCCTTTGCTGCCTTCCAAGTAGGCAGCGTTTCCAATTCACAGCCCCGTACCCCTTCAGAATTAAAGGGATGGGGAGAGGAAAGCAATGTTTTGCTGGATTTCTATGCATCAGTGCTGAACAAAAGGGAGCGGCAAGAAATCTATTCATTTAGTCCTCAATTTAAAAAACAGGCTGTTTATGTGAGTAGATCACTTGACCATAAGTAGGTGGGGGGACACAAACACAGCGCACACGGCAACGCAGGAGGAGGGATTACGCTCTCCCGGCTGTCGTGAATCAGACACTGACTCACAGCAACACCCTCGGCCAGGCCAAACTGCTGTGCCAAGTTCACATGCATGGATTTCATCAGGAGGTTTGCACTGAACAGTGAAATTTACTCCTAATAACATTTTACTTTGCTGGATGACTTGTACCTCTTCTACCCTTCCTATGTTCTAAAAGGCTGACTTCATGTCGCTGCTCTTTTACATAGCTTGCAAGTTGCTACACTAGGAATGCAGTTCCCTTCCTGTCTAGAAAGACAAAGTACAACACAAAAACTAGTAATAAAGTAAAATTTTGCCCTTTGAAAGAAGAGAAATATTTTAGATGGCTTAGAGATACTAGTAATCCTCACCTTTAGGAGCAAGTTTTCTTAAATGCAAGCTTCTTGAAAATCAAACTTGAAGTAAAAACGTCCGTTTGGGCAAAGCTTTCAATTGATAGGAAGATTTTCTAGAAGAGACACCGGTGTCAGTGATTAAGACATCCGACATGTGGGTCAAAAGAGATGCAGGTTTGTGGAGTGCCCTGCGGAGTACGGCCGTGCTGCCGGACCCACCTCCCAGCTGAGCGTCCTGCCCTAGAAACTCCCTCTCTGAAACAGCCCTCTCACGCATTTTAGGAAGTAGTTTTTACAAAAGCTGCCCCTTTCACTGAAATTCTGTAAAAACCCTAAAACCTTACTTATTTTCAAACAACAGAAAATTAGTTCCCTAGCTAGTTCTATTATTTAAAACCACGGTTGTTTCAAAATTTACTTAGCTTTAGCAAAAAAAAAATATTTTAAACTGCCTTGGACTCAAAACTTCCAAGCCTCTCAAGCTCATACAAAACATTCTTTTCAGACTGAGTATCTACATCAGATGAGATCAAACATAATGCTGTGATAGTCAAACATTCTCCTAAATTATAAGGGGGGGAGGATAGATACACATTCTCTTGAACTCTAGACTTTTTCATGCTTCCTGTGAGAAGTACCATCTTGTTGCACAATGCAATAGAACACATCAAGTCTATTCAAGCTGTTCTCTGCACTGGACTGTTAAGAAGCGTAAAAGCAGGCGTGGTTATGTTGTTAATTCAGAACACGCCATATTTTGTAAAATGAAACAAAACAATTAGAATTTAGCACACTGATGTTTTAAAGTGATCACTTATATCCTCGTACACAGTAAATCTAATAAAAATTCTTATACTTTGAATTTTAAATCAGTCTTTACCTGAATGACTGATTTAAAGACATTTTAAAGAAATTTAAAAAGAAAAGACTTCCTTGAAATTTTTAGTAGGCCACCACATGCCCTTTGATAAGCTACACACCTCTTTCAAGGTTCACAGGAAAAAAGGCATGTCTTCAAAATAGCTGCTCTTCCAAACATCAAACAAACAAAAAAAAATCTGTGCTTAAGCTTTCATACTCACATGCGCTCAAAAGACAAATGTTACAGTGAAACAATTAAGACCAATATACCAATGACAGACATCAGAAATAGTTCCATAAGTAATCATGTCCGCATATATTACTCTGTACAGAGATATTCAGGATGCAATACTTGGACTCGGGTCACAACCGAAAAGACACCTCCTGTATTTTGATTCACACCACCAACATGATCAAAAAGGATAAAAAAAACCAAAACAAAACAAAACAAAAAAAACCACACCCAATTGCTTCTGCTTTAGGATCTTCACCTCTCAAAATCCAAAGACATTTAGATGCAAAGCTTTCCTTTGAGCTCACCTTTTTTGTGCTCATCAAAGCCAAGCGAGGCTATAGGTACTTACTGAAAACGCTTACCCGAAACAGAGTTAAGGCGGGGTGCACAGGGCACCCCCAGCTCGGCTCCGGGGGCTGCGGGCAGCCACTGCAGTTGAGCAGTGGCACAGACAGTGCGGGCAGCGCTGCCCAGGGCGCTGCAGTGACACAGAGGAGAAGCTCAGCGAGATGTCCTCCTCCTCCACCCCCAGCTTATTACTGACATTACCACAGCAGCTAGAGATTCAGCGGGAACCAGGGTCCTGCTTTCCCAGAGACAGAGCATCTGCCCTGGAAAAGTTACAGCTCATAGCTGATCTACTTGAAATTACACTGACCTACCCAGTTGAATTTCCTAAAACTCACTTTATTATTTCTAGAGAAGATAATGTGTGGACAGGGGTGTCCCACAAGTAAGAGGTGCTCATAACCTGTCAAGGCAAAGTTAGCTACATCTAATTCTGGAACAGGCATATCCACAGCCTATTTTGGTGCAAGCTCAATGAAATGAGAAACACTTTCCAATTCTATGAAGGGGGTGAAGTACAGCTTTCATGGCTGTTACACTGCTTGCATTGCATGGGAAAAGGGCTCTCCCCCCTCGCCTCTCTTCTTCTGCTCTCCTGGCTGCCCCTGAAGCCAAAAGAAGAAAATAAAAGAGGGCTTCAGACCAGAAGTAAACATTAGTATACTCTAACCAGCAGCAGAAGAGTTTAGGGAAATTACACAAACCACTGCCATTGCAGTCCCTTCAAAGACTCAGGGGTTTTGTCCCACACCAAGAAGCCTTAAGAGCCTAAATTATAGGGATGGGACATGGGTTAGCCGGGGCAAGCAGGAGGGAGGGCAGAGGATGCAGTTCAGTGGGTGATGCTCAGCCATCTTTTGAAGATGCTCAGCAGCAGCTCTAAGCACAGCACAGAAGTGTCACAGGGAAAATAAAAGAAGGGGGGGGGGGGGAAATGGCACAGAATTTGTCATTACTAACAGATCTCTGTCCATTAGAAAAAAATTCATCATCATTTCAGCAGAACTCTGAAAAATATAGTTTAGTTTTGGACTACAACTCACAGCTCAAATTTCCACAGTGCAGCTCAGACATAGAGGAGATAAGCGTAGGGGTTTGTGCAATTAACTTGTATTTAGCTTTAGAATATTTCTGTCTACGTAAGTCCCTCCTGTTTCAAATCTTAAAGGCGAAAGGGGATCAGGAAAAGGTTACTCAAACCTTCTGTTTCTTACATTCTCTTTTGATTACAGACTAAACCCAAAAGAGACTACCCTGAAAGGCCAAGATAAACGTGCAACCACATAATTGGTCTGGCTGAAATGGCACTGAAGTCAGGAGAAAGTGCCCCCAACTCCAGAGAGATTCAGCCTGTGCTTGAACGCCACATTAAACTCTCTTTACTATTTGCCTGAAAAGCCATATACATATGCTACAGGAATGTTTTGCCAGGCTCAGGCAGTGATGGTAGATATACTATAAAAAGCCTTTGTCTACTGCCAAGACATGTGTATAGCACATCTGCATTGTTTTTCGTGCTCACCCTCAGAAAGCATTTTAACTTGGCATAGAGGACCATGTTTTATTCTCGTGAAATTCCAGTGAAACGGGTCAATGTTAACAAACATTTGCAAAAGTACGCAAGCAGCAGTCAGGAAGCAAAGTAAATAAACGAAGTTCAGAAATGCATTTGATTCCTAGCCCATGGGATGAGTAAAGAGGAAAATAGTCATTTTGCTATAAAGCAGGTACTGTGCTGTCATACAGGGCAGTTGGCACATATGAATAAGTAATGAAAGTGTGTCATTATACATAAGATGTCTATATAACAGCCAGCTCATTAGTTTGTATGGCTCCCCCCTTCATCAAATAAGAACAGATTTGGTTTACGTGAGAGGACAACTAAAAGGAAACTCTCAGATATATCGCACATGACTTCAGGAAATTTCAGTGTAATATTATTACTAGAAGTTTTGGTCAGCTACAACACGCAGGACAGAAACAACTGGAGGTCATGTGTGATGTTCCCCAGCACAACAGTACTGCCTGCCCCTGGAAAAACGTCACTGCAAAGGTCTGAGCCACCCACCCATTCCTTTTTCTTTATAGACATTTTTGTTGCTTATTCTGTTCGTGTTTATGCTGATAAAGGTGGTTTGACTATTGTGGTTGAATACTGGAAAATGTTTTGTTTTCAAAAAAAAAAAAAAATCTAGACTAAAATTATTTTGTAATTCAGGATACAGATTTTTACCAGCTGCCTTCGGAAAGCAGAAGGGAGAACCAAGGCACACTTAAGAACATAGTATTTACCTGTTTAGTCTTCAAAACACAGTGCTAATGCTGACATCCTTGGGGTAACTTATTTATGCCCCATCACCTGCGGAGGTCTGGCCTCCTGGAGCGGACGGCACAGACAACCGCAGGGACGAGGAAGAGGAGCAGCGACAGGGCTCCATGGCTGCCCCGAGCCAGAGGGGACGGAGGGGAGGCGGAGGTGCCCGAGGCGGGGCCAGGCCAGGCCAGGCCAGACCAGGAGGCACGTTTCCCTCAGACGGCACGGCATCAGCAAGGCTCAAATCACAACCCAGAGACCCCACTGGATGGGACACGGCTCTCTGCACGCCTCACGCTGACCCGCAGCCAGTGCAACTTACCCCGCGGGTGCTGCGACGGGTGGCCCCGGGCAATACAAGCACATTAAGCAAGCTCATGTCCCCAGGCCTCCCTGAGCTCTGCGTCTGCATCCCGCAGTATGACCTGGGTCTGTCTTTTTGCTGTTTCTTGTTTCCTCACTTGGCTTTCATGTGCTCTGCAGGTAAGCGGCTCCCGAATGCCGCTTCTGTGGCAAAGTGAAGCACAGCGGGGAACACAGGGTGGGGAGAGCAACAGTGGCGGTAGCACTGGCTCAGGTTGGCTTCAACGGCTATAAAGTAGCCTCAAATTCAACTGACGGGCACTTTGGCCAACAGTACCAACAGTCCTTGGTCTGCTGGATGGTAACTGCTATTCCTCTCACCACAGCCAGCACCCCGGGACCTCAGGTAAACAAAACCAATGAGGCATGGAAGCCTCCTCCATTTTGCCATGGACTATCACAGAACATACAGGTAAGGGAGGACGGGAGGCTCAGTGGACAAGTTCACTGTAGGTTGGCAAAGGGCAACAAGATCCTTCCCAACTTCCTCCCATCTCCTATTAAAAAAAAAGTTTAAGTTATATAGGGTTTTCCAAGCCCTCTGCCAAGCAAGGAGTACAACCACACAGACCAAGGAAAAGATATTGCAGCAGAAATCATGGGTGCATACTACCTATCCTCTGGGGGAGGAAAAAACCCATATGCCGCAGCCCCCACAAATCAGGTGACCATAGATAATCAAGGCCACAAATGGTGTTCAATACACTCAGAAGTATACTGCCCAAATGCTACACTGCTGCTGAGCAGCCGTTTTTACACACTGCACCCCCACTGCTTATTAGAGAACAACCTGAGTCGTTCCCAACAAAATACACTGTTGAGGCTTGTAGCATGAATCCACTTCCATGGCCAGCTCCTTACATACCATTACTGGAAGGTATGAAATGCAGAGGGGGAAGGCAATCCTCCTGTGGGTCAAGGAAGTTCACCCAGCAATCGTGCACCCAGTTATTTCAGTGATCCTTAAGACAAAGTGTTCCCCAACCACCTGAGCTCCAACGTTTCCTCTCCTGCGCCCAAGCCGGTCACACCTGCAGCAGCCTTTTGGGCATTCACCACACACGTACCAAAGGAGCTCCAGCATCTGTGTCACTTCACACAGAGTCCTTCGAATGCCGGCTGGCTCTGATGAAGCCTTGATCATCCGGCAAATGGGCCTTACACCAAAAAAAAAAAACAAAAAAAAAACTACCTACATATTTTGCAAAAGATCTTGCAGGAGAACACTAAGCTGCTCCGGTAACTTGCTTTCTTGATATTGCAACATCTTAAATATTAAAATACATATATAACAAAATCAGAAATAGCAGCCACTTCTAGAAAACGATGCATTTGTCCCCAAAAAAACAGAGGGGTTTGTAGTACACATCACTGGAGAGAATTTTTTTTTTTTAAAGGAGTCAGAAAGCAGCAAAATCGACAGTCAAATGACAGGCCCCGTCAAATTAAGATTTCAGAGGAAATTAAGCAAGTACTCTACAATGATGGGAAGTGAATCTGTAGACACAGCAAATAAAATATTTTGTCTGCTTTGCTCCAACTCTTAGAGTATTATTAATGTGGCTTTTGCTGTGTACACAAGTTTTAAAGGTAATTACATTCTGAAAATGCTGACCAAAAAAATATCTGATTTATTGGAGTCTTTAAAATAACAAAGGTTAGCTGGGGAAATGTAGCTATGGGTGCATTAAAGTGCAGCTACTGCTGCACAGTGTAGAAAGCTGTCCCATACCCGAGAATTTAGCTGCTACATCATGTAATACGGAAACCATGACAAAAATGACAAAAACCAAAACGAATGTAAGCTAGCTTCCTCAATTACCTAAGTTCACTGGGTAAAACAAAGAAAATCATATTTTATAGCAAACTGGGGTTTGCCTTCAGCAGTATTTCACAGGTTTCATCTCAGTCCGGTCACTGAGAATGAGCAACAAACCCAGCGGGGCCGGGGCGCTGCTCCCCCCCCACAAAGCATGTGCACAAGCACCCAGCCTGCACTTTGGCTCCTGGCGTTACGGGTGTCTGGTCCTAAAAACTCCTGCAGACTTTTTTTTTTTCTTTTTTTAATGTATATTTTTAAATAAGCAGCCTGGGTATCTCGTTTTGTTTCTTCTATCTAGAACTTACAAACCAAAAGTAAACAGGACTTACTATAAAAGCAGTAAATATCCACACCCAGAGCCGCTGGACTGTGAACGTAAACACCTCACTGCAAATGCAGCTTGAAGTATGGCAGCAAGGACGGGTAAAGAAAATATAAAGATGGGCGACAGTAAAGCGCTACCTCTGTTCTTCCAATTTCCTTCTGTTCCCCCCAGGTGCTTTTTTTTAGGATAAATTATTCCTTTGATTAAAAGTCTGGTGCATCCACATATCACACAGTTACGTTTATAGGCCTTGTACTGCATCCTGACTCAGTTTTGGTTTTACTACCTTGTATTTTAAACAAGCTCAGCTTTTTTTTTTTTTTTTAATGCTTATGATTAATCAATTCTTCTTGCAGGAATCAATGATGTGCATTCCACTTAAGTGGGCTCACGCTTCCCTTCCCGGTGTCCCTCCGCGCACATTTGTACTCGCCAGTGTATTATTTATCTCCAGCGCAGAGCTTTAAGAAAGGAAGCTCGCTCTGAAACACAGACAGTCTGGGTTCAGAACTGGTGCCAGAAACCCTCTACGATGCACTGCAAAAGGACTCTGCAGCCACCACGTATATTCTGCAATCTCTTCCATTTTCTGCACGTTGCTGCCTCCATTAAAAACACACTATTTACTTGCTAGCAAACTTTTACGTATATGCCAACAATTTGCTTTTTCATTATTACATTTTTTTCATTGATTTAGACTGAAAGAAGTTCACATTTTTAAAATCTGAAAGAAAAATTATAGGGAAGTCTCCCCGACCTTGTCTGGAAAGAACATGCCTCCTCTACTGAGGGGAAGGGGGAACTAAGGATACAGTGGGAGCAGAGAGCGGAGGAGGCTTTGGGGAATACATGCTTGGGGGTTTTGGGTTTGCTTTTGGGTGTTGTTGTTTGTTGTGGGATTTTTAACCTGTTTTTTTATTATTATTATTATTTTAACTTCACAGCTATCCTCAAGCGTCAGAAGATTTAGGAGAAAAACTGTTCTCTGCAAGAACAGTATTTGAGCAGTAGACTTGGGAATACCTGCTTTTCATTTCAAAGTACATTTACCATAATGCTCTATAAATATAGTGAGAATTGCCTCTCAAGAACTCTAGAGAGCTCTGTTCTAACGAAACGGGCAGGATGCTTAGTGCCATCTGTTGTTACAGCATCTGATGGGAATACTGCTGCTGGAAAAATTGGAGCAATACTCTCACTTTTATAACCTCAAGTGAGAAGAATTTTGCAGTATAAGTAAAACATCACAAAGAAGTATTTTTTCATGAAATCCTGTGCCTTCCATAAGCTTACAAAAGCTTCCAATAGTAGGTATTCTTACAAACACTGTGTATCTTCTCTGTTAACTAAATGGATATGTTTACTAAACGGATATGTTTACTAAATGGATATGGTGCCAGTGAAAAAGCACAAGCGACGCTCACAACACATTACAAACTTTAAATGGGCACCTATACCACTTGCCACAAATAGCAATACTCTTAAGTGCTGCACGTGACTTACGGCAACACGGCCGTGCGAGGAGCTGCTCCCGGCACCAAACATCACTCACACCTGCGAACTCAGGCAGGCTGGCAACACTGAAGCCTTCCACCAACCAGTACACCCAGCTCAGGATGCCGGAGTGGGGACAGGAGGGATGGGGTGAAAGAGGAGGTGCCGCTGGGACCATGACTGAGCAACACACCACGCCTAGGGAAGACGGAGGGGTCACTGCCAAGCAAGACCTACTGCAGGTGTAGGGGACCCCAGAGAAGACAACGCACCATTTACCGAGCTTCCTCGGTAAATTTGAACCACTACAAGCACCTGCTTTGCAATATAGTTCTTTGTAAGTCGCTAAAGCTTTCTTCATAACCTGGTTCAGGACTAGGACAAGCCTGGCAGCTAGCAGAAACCAGCAGTACCATGGTAGGAAGCACGAGGCTGCAGGCGCAGGCCTCGCAATCAAGGCACCTGTAACAAAGCAATGAAACACACACAAGGGTAACCTTAATGCTATCGTCATCTGCCTCATCAGGATTTAAATGGGCTTCCGAAATTAATTGCAAATCTTGACATACAATAAAACTTCTGGTAAAACAAACCTTACTACTCCACGGAAAGGATTTACCAATTTTTGTTTATTTTCAGAAGTGTCTCCTGAAGTTTTTCAGTGGTTGAAATAGCAATCGCCCCCAACCTAAGGTTATTACAGAATTCACAATTTCATTGGCAAAACAGAAAAGTCACACTAGAAGAGTCTTTTTCCCTTTTACAACAACAGTTGATTGTATACTAAAATACTTTATTAGCAAGATCTTGAACTTGAAATTTTTCGTCAACAGCAGAAAACCCTGCAAGTGACTAGACAAACAGAGAGACTGCCTCCAAAAAAAAAGTAAGTGAAACTTAATGTAATTGTTCATACTTAAATACCTCTGCTACTAAACAAATAAATGAATAATTAAAGTTAATAAATGCCTGAGCAATCAATTGAGAGGAAGGCAAAGCATGACAGCAGCAGGGCAGGATGGGGAGAGCCCCCACCTTCCAGCCGCTGTGTGTGCATTTCAGTGGGGCAATGCAATGCAACCCCGTTTCGTCCCTTTGAGAGGGGCAGTCGCGCTACTAGACGTCAGCTGCAGAGGTGGGTACCAACCCACCAGGAAAAAGAGCAGAGTTTTACATCACAGCAGACCTCTTTGCAGACCCAGCAATGACACGTTTTGGTGTCGCTCGTTGAGGCTGGCAGGCAGCAGCATAAACAAACACCAGTGGCAGAGTCTGGTTGCTGCTGTCGCACATCTCACTGTCTCATCCTCCACCTCCAGGTATCTTAGTCAGGGACAGAGTTCAGGTCATATAAACAGAGCTCAGAAATCTCAGCTAAGGATAAAAAATACCAATATGTATGTACCCTACCACCTACCGCTCTAGAGTCTGTGTAGTTGTTTGGTCACACTGTTAAGAAAAACAGTGTCTCCCTCAAATGGAGCAGGACTTCCACATTCTGACACAGCACGAAGACACAATTCAAGATGAGCAGATTCACTTAGCTCAGGTCTTTCTGTTCCTCATTTACCTCACTATGCCTATGTTGCTTAACACTGAGGCTCCAGCCCATCCCTTCTTACTACAGTAGCTCAACAGCAAAACCAAGCGTACATGCTGACTGACTAAACTTCACTAAAATCACCACCACCGCTCAAAATCAAGGCTTGTAATCTGTTTGCTATCATCATCGTAAGGGCATCCCCACCCCAAAGCAGACATGCCCATCTTCCACATCACTTGGATTATATCCATCCTATTTATTATTCTTTAAACCACTCCTATTTTTAACCCTTCTGCTCCTTCCTTAAAAGCAGATATCTCCAGCCCTTCTCCTTCTGTTCTCAGCTGTATCATTCAGATAACATAATGCCCGTAACAGAACAAAACATTTTGTCTCTGTTCTTCAAGATTTTTTTTCTTTCTTTTTAAATCAATTTACAAAGCAAGAAGCAGGGATCGTGGAAGCCAAGACAATGCAGCAATGCAAAAGCAATGAGATATTCACCCCAGGGAAATTGCTGTCTACTGCAACGAGATACAAGCTGCTTTTTGTTGTCATCAAAGAATTAACTAGAGAACATGCCAATAATTTATAAAGGAGTAGACACGATCGTAAATGATGGGGGGAGGGGAAGACCTACTAGCTTCTGTGCTGCAGAGAGGCAGAAGACAATGATGGCCAAAAAGCAGGAATTTTTACTCCAGGTCCAATGTTTCTTGAAATAATTATAGATGAATAACTCACAGCTCAGACTTGGAAAAACCTCTACATATACCTCCTGCTGGTTTCACTGGGATCTGTAGGTGCACAGTATCTGAAATGGAGTCCCAGCATCCTGCTGCCCCAGTTTTCACTTTGTGCAGAAAGAGGAATGTGAATATCAAGCATTCCTATTAAATAAGGGAGGAGGGAAAAGTGTGCAAGTATTTAAAAGACAGAAGGATGTTGCCTGAATGCACTTGGTGTTATTATTGCTCTAACTACTAGAATGTGAATCAAATGAAATGAAAAGCTGGCTGCAGGGAAGGACAGTCTTTCTTAGCAGGAGTTGGCTTTCTGGGTTGGGTGGGTTTTTGAGTTATCCACAGTGATGGCATCAGCATGGTAACGCCCTCACAGACTCAGGGAGGATGTTAAATTGACCACATGTTGACTTTAGCTCCAAGTCACCCTGGTGTACACTTGGGCAACTTTCGCTTTCCTCCAGCTCTCCCATGATTACACACAAACTTGTAATTTTCAAACATTTCCCTTCCTGGTTCCTGTCTATTTTCCATACACAGCACAAATGCTTCCTTGGTCCTGCTCGTTGCAGGCAGATTGCTCTCCCTTCCCCTCCCCCAGCCCTGTCCAATGAACTTTTGGGGGGGGGGGGGGGGGGCGGAATCTTTCACAACTTGTTTTCTCACAAATTTTGTCCAAAGGCTACAGGAGTTTCTGGTCCACTTCAAAGCATTGCTGGCAGGGCCATAACTGAACTTTCTTCCCTGTTCAGCACAGGCGTTACCGGAGGGATGATTATCCTTCTTGGCCTTATTATTCCTTGCCTCTGGCTACAACATCCTACCCTTCTCCATTTGGGAGCTACCCTACTTGCTCGTCAGGTTCTTCCCCATTCCTACCGCTGCTGACATTTTCCAAAGCTTCTCCTAGAGCGACCACTTGCTCACCTCACCCCAAAAAACCCTTCTCCATTTTGGCTCCAAGCCATTCGCAGCACAAGACTCTGTCTCCTCCACAAGTAAAGTCCCCGCAGTGAGCACCATGCACAGGATCCCTCCCCATGTCCCTTGTACCGAGGAGGGAAGCGCTGCTACTTCTACAAGAGTCACCATCTCGACTTGCAATAGGCTGCCAGTGCAGGTGAAAGTCAACACATTTCATGTTTTAAGATCAAAAACACCCTTAGGATGACAAACGCACATAGCCTGGATCTGCTATTGATTTCACTGCCAGTGATGTTATCCAAAAAAAAAAAAAAAAAAAACCCAAAAACCTAGAAGTTGGAGGATCCTCCACCCCAGCTACCTACCATTTCTGAAGGTATACTCTATTTTACAACATAACAGCAGTTCTAATAAATGTTCTTAAACCACAGTTCAAAACCCAGGCTAGAGGGCCGAGAGGGCAAAGGATCACTCCGAGTTAAGAGGAAATGGGGGAAATGAGAAAGCCAAAGTGTACGATCACAGCAGGCAACTGGACACTGACCTCCCTGACGAAGTACGCAATCCCTCCTAACAGTTTTTGAGAGTTTCCCCGCATTGTTTTTTCCCCCCATAATCTTTTAATTTACAGTAAAATAAGCAACATCTGAATGCAATGTAATTGAAAGAGATACGCCTAATAAATCCCTGGAAGGAAGAATTCCTTCTTCTGGCCAGCAGCAATACTGGTATATATTTTTACAATGTTAGATAGCAGTATTCATTTCACTCAGATACCAGCACCTAATGAGCGGAGACATCCTAAATAATTCATATTAAATTCTATGTTGAACATTCACCACGCAGAAAATAAAAGATTTTAGAGCAGTCCGTTTCAAGGCTGGGAATTGCCGATTTGAATACTTCATTCCAAACCACTATTAACTTCAAGACATTCAAAGCCCACTTGTATCAGCCTGGCAGCGCTGGCACAGCAAGAGTTCCAAGAACCTCAAATTTGTGCAAATGTCTGAAGTGAATAATCTGAGAAATTAAAAACTTCAAGGAAGTAAGTATTAAAATAGGAATTTTAGGATTTACCTGGTGTGAACTTTCACGCTAGCAAGGCCTGACCAGACAAGTTTTGTGCACCGGCAAGGCGCTTGGTTTTTACCCTGAATACGCAACGTGCCATCCGGACTGCTTCACAGGCCACTGCAGATGGCAAAGCATCTTTCACCCTTCAACAGCGTTCAGCCGTACCGATGGGTTCTCTGGCACTTGGTCACTAACTCCCCACATCCAGATTTACTGTTGCATGATAATTGATACTTTGCATTCGTTCACACTACCCAGAGGAAAAATGCTGTAAATTCAGATTTGTCACCTTTAATTCGGCACTTTTACATGATGAATCCACAGAAACAAGATCTCCCAGCTGTGAAGCATCTTTTTAACTACATGAGGAGCTCTGAGTTCAAAAACCCATGCTGTCAGCATCACATAAGCAGCTCCTCTGGCTTCACAACACATTAACAATACTGTACATGAATTTCAGTACATGCAGGTATAAGCATCAGTGTTCACCAGGACAGAGCAGGCAAATGCCAGATGGAAACTGAGGAAGAACAGGTAGAGTAAAGATCACAGGGCCTGTCTGCACCGAGGAGCAGAATCGCTTTAAAATGCCCGCTCTGTTCCCGAGTGCTCAGTGCCCACCAGCGCACACACTTCATCTGCTAACCCAACAGACAAACACATACTGAAATACCGTGGGGAAAAACATTGCGTAAGACTCACACTGGGAAAAATAATAATAATAAACCAGTGATACACAGGGGAGGATTATGAAGGATTACAGTGAGAAACAGTGCAGAACCAAAGAGAAAGCTCCTCAATAGACATACCAGTTCCCAGACCTGAGAAAGAAGGTGGGGTTTGCGTTTGGTTTTTTTTTAATTTAAAAAAAAAAAAAAAAAAAAGAGTCTTTCTAAAAGGGTTTTATGATTACTAGGCTAAGAAGCATGAGGTTGCAGTAGGGTTTTTCATTGCTCACATAAATGAAGACATGGCTCACAAAGCAACCAACAGAAATCTATTTTCATTTTCCAGACACTGTAACTTCAACACAATACAGCTCTGGCAGTATAAACTTGGTTTCAGTGGTAAACTGCAGGCTTGGAAAGGGATAGCTTCACAGCCCTGAAACAACTCTCAGGATTTTGCTGAGCAATGGCAAGCAATAAATATTATAACAATAGGGATTACAAAAGTCTCTGTTCAAGAACACCACTAGCGGTGGTGCAAAACTCCCGACGCCTGTCCATCCTGAACTGGAAACATTATACTTCAAGACTGCAAGTATTTCACCTCCCAGTACTTTTGAATTGAACATACGGTGACAACTTGACTGTGTGTGATAGTATTTATGCCAAGACATTGCAGATATAATGAAAGATTTCCTCCTTAAACTCTTATAAAGAACTGTAAAAAGTTTTACTACCAAATTTACCAATACTGCCAAGCCATTAGCTTCACCTTCACTCCAAAACAGTGCAAGTAACAGCCTGCAACTTTACAGACCTGCTTTTCTTTGTAACAGGTTGTCTGCAGATTAGGGTTACCTGACGCTGACTACATCCATAAGGGCATTCCACTAAGAACAACTTTATTTTTTAAATTACGTTATATAAATTGCAAAACAATACAGTTTGTTTCCCCCAACACGCTATATAACAACTCCCTACTTGCAAGAACAACTGTTTTCTTCTTATACCTTTTAATTAGAGTTACAAAATGTTTACGTTAGAAGGAACAATTGCCTTGATTTCTTTTCAAACAGCTTCTAGATCTGCTGCAACATGTCTACGTATCTGATTGACACCACTTTTCACCGCACAGAAGTGGTTATACAACCCCGGTACTTCTCTTGCACTTTTTTCCAGGGCTCCCAATATTTATTCATCACATCTCATATGTAAGAGCAAGGCATGTGTAAAACCCATTTGCCCCTGTCCCGTCACCACTTAGCTATCTAGTTTCAAAGTTGTGGAAAGAGCAGGCATGCAGATCTTGAAACACATTTCAGTAGAGTGCATAATTTCTTGAAATAAGTCATTTTAAATTATTTCCTCTACCATTTGTAAAGTGTTAAGTTTGTAAGTTTTTTTAATTTGTAAGTTCAGTGCTAAGTTTTATCCAACTAGGAAACAGTGAAGGGACAAAAAATAGAGGATAGATATGAACATGCTCTTATGTTCCTTTTTTAAACCTGAACTAACCCCTGTTGGGTTTGGAAAGTTTATGTGAGCTTATTTAGAAAAATATATGTATGATTTTTCTAAACATCTAGATTCATAAGTGGCTGGCCTTAAAAAAAAAAAAAAAAAAAAAAAAAAAAATTAAATTATTGATGAAATAGGAGTAAATACCTCTAGAGGGAGGAGCTGGAGAGTCCCTATCCCTCCTCCCAAGAACAGACACAAAGAAGCATTTCTCAGCATGGTTCAGCTCCATGGAGTTGAGTACTCCTCAGAGAACAGAGGAGTCTGTACTTCAGCAATGAGTTGAGAAGTACAATCTCATACAGACATTGTCCCCTCACACCATCCTGCAAGGCACAAACATTTTTATCCAAAGTAAAGAAAAATTGCAACCTACCTATGGCCACACAATGAGCTAGCAGCAGAGATTTTCAGGGAGGTCGCTTGGGTTTTTGCCATGCATATGCTTACTTTTATACATAGCAAGCAGCCACTTGGCAAGATCATATGCTGGTGTAAAAGGGGACCTACGACAAGAGGACATACGTAATGGATGGGACACACTTGCAGGCATGCTGCAGCCAGTTCTCAGACTCTAAAAACTGAGCTATTTCATATGGCTACTTCAGGACAAAGTGAATCACATCTTAAAATGATGTATTTCTCTGCACCGCCTCTAAAAAGAGCCTGTGGTGCCCAGACGAGCTCTAGACACCAACCTTGCAGATTCACAGTTACGCTACGTGAACTCTGCTCAACACATCAAACTTAGCTGGGGGAGGGAGGTGAAGATAACCTGTCTCAGCATGAGGATACCGATTTGTAACATCAATAAGAAAAAGAGTTGCAATCAGAGCTTCATGCAGAGTCCCTGTGTACAGCAACAGCGTTTAACACAAGAAACTATGCTACAAAAGTATCTTAAACTATCCAAGAGAAGCTAACAGTTACACAGACCAAACTGGGTAACTCTTCCAAACTGGGTTTTAATTCTCAGTATGGAATATGAAACAAAAACAAGGGTAAGGATTTCGGTGACGGCAGCGTGCACATCTAGTGATGTACAACAGCTCTCACACACTCTGACATTAGACCTAATAGTGGCAAGCACTCTCTATGGCTAAATCCTGACAAGTATGAGCCTTTTCAGTGAAAAAATCAACATCTTTATTCTCCCTGTTGGAGAAAATGTGACCTTTTTCTTCCTTCTCACGGACACCTTGGTACACACTCCCACCTCGGTACACACTCCCACCTCGGTGCGTGTAAGCGCATTGTATTCCCTCAGTATGTGCCTGCAGCTTCAGCACAGCCCTGCTGTGCTCAGAGTCCACACACGCGCTCCCTCACCCGATGAGGGCTGGCTGCCTGACTCATTTATCGTGCTAGCTGATTCGCTCTTTCATTTATTGTTGGCTTCCGATTGCAAAGATACACCTTTAACCAGCGTTTACCCTCAGCAATGATGCTGGGTTTGGTTCCTTTCACAATGATTCACATCTTGTATTACGTAAGTTCAGAGCACTCATTAGGTGTCTGGCATCATTTCATTAAATAAAAAGAGATACTACACATCACAAGATAGTAAAGTTTGGGGTTTTTTCATTATTAAGATTAATAAAAAACACTGACTTTTTGCAGGATGAATATTAATTTCGTGAAATAGCAACAGCAGGAGGAGTCTGGATGTTCTCTAACAAGACTCAGTCCAGGAAACATAAGATGTCCCATGTTAAAATGAGTATTTGCTTAGTCTTCAGAACCATGTTTACTGCTGCAAATGGACAATTTTTAACCTAAATCATGTATTGGGGGGAGGATATATATTCAGTAAAGAGCATGAGATATGCTAGTACTTGATTACAATCAAGTATCTCAAAACTTGTTCTATTACAATTACTACAGCACTTCTGTGCAGCAAATGAGTGAGGGCAGCTTGTGTATCTGAGGTGGCTTCCAGGCAATGAGATACAGTATGTCTTTCTAGAGGCTGCCAGTACTGAAGGACAGCTGTCAATATGCAAGGCTACACGAATGCAATACTTAAGAACTTGCTGCTCATGATCCTTAATCTAAAACATAAAATGGATAAACATGCTAAAGCAACCATTGCGTTGACTCTTGAGCGTGTGGAGTTATGAGACCTGCAATTTCTTAGATCTCTCATCCCAAACTCAGGGCCAGCTGGCTCCATTCCCTGTCCCACTTGCTCAAGAGGCGTGTATTGCTAAAGCAGCAAGTGTTGCACATTTGTGAGAGCCTAGAGACACCAATGTTTGCGAATGCTAAAAAAGCTTCATTTCTTGTGTGAAAGCTGACTGCCAAACACCACAAAATCATGCTCAGATTTTCTGTTTTTTCTTTTGCCCTTGCAAACAGCTATCTGAATCACTGACTCCATTCACCAGCGAACGCGCTTCTCTCAAAGAGTTTTAACATTTGTAGGCACAAAGCTGCAAAGGCAGAGACCCTGCAGAAAGCATGCGCATTGCTCACGAGCGTGAACAGCGATTCAGCAGAACTGCAGAAAATGAAATTTAGAAGAAAAATCATTGGTTTACGTCATTGTGGATTTCTTTCTCTAGAAAGAAGGTAGCTGCCCTGTGGATCCTTACACTCATGCGATTCATCAGCAATTAAAGAGCAGCCTTCTCATGGGCACCACATCACCCAGACCAGGAGGAAGGCTGAAATCTCAACCCTCACCCATGAGGGGAAGCAGGCTATCTACAGCAGTTGATGCCAATAGCACCAACTCATCCCAAAACCAAACTGTGTGCTCAACCCAACCTGTGACAGTGGAGCAGCCAGACTTCTGAATAACTGAGCATTTCCATGCGCCACCACTCCTCCGCCCCAAAGAGAAATGGCACTCGTATGGAGGCTCTCCATCACAGGAAAGCATTCATACACATTTCAGAGGGCCACTCCAAACACATTCTAGAAACCTCAGGGATTTTTAAGAACAAAATCTAAACTGTTCCCGGATAAGACAGCAACAAAACTCTACTTCAGTAGGGCCTTTGTATGTCTGTGCAAGTGTGAGAGTGACAATTAAAAAAAAATAATTAATAAAATCCCATAAAAGTTCAACCCTTGAACAAAAATTAAGCAGAGTCACTTAAGTAACTCCTCAAAACATCAGTAACCTGACTCTCAGGACCATTTACGTTACTCCTTAATTATGGACTCTGTTCCTGTAACTGAAATCCAATGAAATTCAATCCTGCGATTTTCCAGAGCCCAAATAAAAGATAGTGAGACTGCATCTGAAGAGAAGCCGTTGTAAGATCAAATGTAGTCTCTTACTGCATTATTCTTTTTCTCTTCAGTTTTCCATATTGACGATACTTGGTTTAAACTATTTATCCAGAAGAGGAAGGACAAACATCATCACAGAGCCTGCAAGTATCCACAGACACAGAAGAATCTGATTCACAGGAATGTCCAGTGCCACCAGAAAAGTTCAAACAGAATCCAGTCCTGAAGACCAAAGACTCACCACGCTGGCTTCAACTCAAGACTTAATACAACGCTGAAAACAGACTGGGAATGCACTGCACGTTCTCAGTAGCAAGAAAATCAGTCATCAAGGCATTTACCTAGAAATGCGTTGGCTTCAGCTTCAGTAGAGGTCCTTCAAACCACAGCAGAGGCACCCCTAGGGAACCTCTTTGACAGACGATCAGGAGGGGGCTGTCGCTCACTCAGGCACGTCACCCCACAGGGACTCCGGGAAAGGCAATGATGCACGGTCAGGCTAACAAAGCATAAGGTCCCCTCTGGCCTTGGATGTCACAATCACCCATGTAGCACCTCTCTCCGTTACTGCAGAGTGACCCAAGCAAGTGACATCAGTGACATTCACCACCTCTGAAGAGCAGGCTTACAGACACAGACAGTCTGTGGAACGGCTTAGTACAAACGCATCCTTCTGTCTCTCCTTCCCCCCCTTGCCTGCTGCCCCTGCACACCAGTAATCCCCAGTGATCCAGCCATACCCAAAGCACCAGCCCTGCTCAGAGCTGGGAACCGCGCAGGGTCACCCCTGGGATCAAGGCCACCTCTGCTCATGGTGGGGAGCTGCACTGCACAGATTTCATGACGTGATGCGAATCCAGCTGCAGAGCTGCTGCCTGAAGAAATTGCCAATCCTATAATACTAAATGTATACCATTAAGAGTTTAGTTCCAGAATTTGACAAGTAGCTGTACTGGCAGATCCCTCTGCTCGGACAGAATGCTGCTGATTTCAGGGTGTTTCTACCAAGTTTCTAACCAAATGTGACCCTGATCATGCAACACACCACAACAGAGCAATCATTCTTCTGTAGGGGACTGGTCCCATATATGCTTATCCCACGACTCAAAAGTGGTTTTGTTTTCTCTTTCAGATGCTCTGCCTTTCAGATTCAATATGTAAATATCACATTCCAGACATGTAGCAGACTATTTTCTCAATTCATTCATACAGCACAAACTGTAGGATGTTTGCAAAGGTTTTATTCTTTGTAGATGAGATATGGGGAAAAATGCGAAAACAGAAAAGCAGATAAGGTATTTCAATGGTCGACAGAGCTGGGATGACTGCTATTTATTTTTCTGCACACAGTGCAGCTGAATGTTAACAACCAAGCCCGTGTTCTGTGCAAGTGTAATAAAAAGGAGGTGCTGTAAAAAAAATAGATTGAACAGTTTGCCCTGGACTGATAAAGCAGCAAGCAAATAGCACAATTGTACGGAAGCGTGCTTGGTCTGTGCAAGCAGAGAGTCTACCCTGGTTAGCTCTACAGCTACAATCAATTCCAGGGGAGGAAAAATGAAAAAAAAAAAAAAAAAAGAAAAGAGGGAGAACAATGAGAACATTTCCCTTTCCATCTGGAAACATAAGATTCATAAAAGGAGTGTCCTTCAGTGTTTCTGATCCTCAGGATGTGCCACTTTCTCTTATGAAAGAAGTTCAGTTGACTCAGATTGCAGTCATGTTTGAGCAACCTGTAAATCAGTGAACGTACCTGATTTTATAGGCTTTGTACTTCAGTGAAAAGTATATAGTCGTATAATACAGACAATTATCTACTTACATTTTTAACTAAATCATTTCCCCTCCTTCACATTGATCATTTCTTGGGTTTTTTCTTCCTAACATTGATTTCTATATCTAGCTTGCTTGGCAATAAGCTTATCCAATGAATTTTCTGTCTGTTGTTGCCGAAATGCTGACTGTACATCCTCTCAACATTAGTAAAAGTGTTTACATGAAAAAAAGTTTCACTAGCTGTTAAAACACACACACCTGAGTTTAAAGTTATTTAATGGTGTACAAATTCAATATAACCATGTCCTAGGATAGAACAGACACAGAAATATCCTTTTAAATCATTATCAGAATGTCTCCATTTGGAAGCATATCCCACACACAAACTAGAGGGCAAACAGAAAAGAAGCACCATCTGAACTGGCAGAGTCCTACCACCGCATATTCATTCATCACCATGCATTGCAGTTCAACTGCTTTCAATAAAACCCAACTTTTTGTTACAACTCCTGACTCAGTAGCATTTGCAGGATTCCCATGACAGTACTGCTGCTAGCTGAAAAATCTGTCCGTCTGCATCCTCCTCACATGGCGAGTTCAGGCGTATGAGAACAGTGCGGCACGTAAGAGCATGACAGAGTCCGGACAGAAAGCACGCTGCTGTAATCATTCCTGCGCACCAGCCACCCCTTTTGTTTTGTTATTGCATGCCTTAAGGAACAGCTCATGTAATCAAGATGCAAGATTAATAGGGCAGTACAGAATTCCTTGATTACTGTTCTGGTATAGGGAATAGCCTGAGTTTAAGACAGCAAAAAAGAAGCCCAAAGACAGCCTAAAAAAAAATAAAATATACATATATGCGGCATAGTAAAGGAAGAGAAGTTATAAGCACCATTTATAAGCACTTGGAGACGATCCCCCTCCTTTCCTCTACTGCAGGACACGGGAGATGAAGCAACGACCGCAGCAATGGTAGATGCAGCAATGACCACATACTTTCTCTATGATTTCTTTCCATAGCATCATTATGTAACTCGGTAATGCACAAGAACCAGAAAACCTTCTAAACCAGAGCCTTTGACGTGCATATAGCGCGCACAAGGGAAAGGGACGTTGTCGTGCTACAATCAATTGCAAGAATCAGAAACGGCACCAGAAAAAATAGTAGAGGCTAGAAACTAGTAGAACAGAATTATTTTTGATGAAAAAGCCAGGAACACTGATGCCATCAAACAGGTCAGAAATAGCTCTGTTCCCAGAGGCAGCAAAGGAAGCAAAGCATCAGCACTGTTAACTTCAGGATGGTTAAATCTAAATACAAGCAGCTTTCGTTTTCTCAGGGGCTTTCTAATGAAGAGAGATGTCTAGAATAAGAGGAATATGCCACGACAAGGAAGAGACACAAAATAATGAATGTAAATCGTTAGAGATATTCTTACTAGGTTTTGTTGAAATCTCTCAGGCTATCCAGTTTCAAGAAATTACTTTGCATTGTATGTCCTCATGCCTAATAACGGCGTGTTTGTCAAAGGCGTACAGAGTCACTTGAAAATACAAAGTCTAGAGGCAAAAGATGAACAATGGTTATAATGTCATCTAAAATTATTTAGTAAAAGCTTCCATTTGCATAGTCCACCAGCTGCATTTTTGCAAAATGCTGGAGATAACATGACGACTATGACAGCTGTTAACAGAACCCGAAGGCTTCAACAAAAGCGGTAATAACAAACTGCAGTTGTGCTGGAGCACGTTTTTTAAAACACAAAAGAATAAATCACCACTTACTAAACTCAAACTAGTCATTTTAAAAAGATGGGTTAGGGTGGAATTATAATTTGCAATATCCCAATTTTCAGGGCTTAGTATTATTATTATTATTATTTAATGTGTACTATAGCAAGCACTCCCCTGTTGGCTCTCTCCAGCCCTACTGCAGCTCCGCACGTTTCCTTATCCCTAATACAGAGATCCTGAATATGACATTACAATCACGAAAGCTTACATCTACGAGGGGAAAACATGCTTTCTTCAGCACTGCATGCAGAAGGGATTAAAAAGTTTTGGTAGATTGAGCTCCTTTTAAATCAGCATCAGTAGCACAGTAGTCTACAAGCAAAGTTGAGACCAAGGCAATTAACCCCATCAATCTAAAACGAACGTGTTCGCATGCAGACAACTCTTTCTTACCAGCATCAGCTGAACACTATTAAAGCACTTACTGACTACCTCAGATTTTTTTGTCCATGACCATCTTACAACACTTCTGTATTAGAAGAAAATTACAGCACTTTAATGAGAAAAGGAAAAAAAAAAAAAAAAGAAAAAAAAAGATTTAAATTCCACTAGCATGGATCAATATTCTCCCTTCTCTAAATTTCTCATATTTAAGCCAAATACATCACTGATAGATCTCCTTCTGGCTTCAGTGTGTCACTTAGCTTTAAATAAAATAAATTTTTTTTAAAAAGCCCCTAGTCATAAATCACTTTAGATCGCTATGTTAGAGTCAAACATAAGCCTTTGCTTTGCTTTCATTCTAAATTATAAACATTTAAACAAGTATGCAATATTGGAATCAACATCCTTACTGCCAAGTACAGATTACTATATAAAAGTTTCAACCATAGTATGAGTAAATTGAAATAAATTACATAAGAAATAGAAACTATTAAGCAGTTTAACACGACTGAGTCCACACTTTTCTAAGAGGAAGAGACTTTCTTTTCAACAGCCAGTTACCACAAGATATCCCCTTTCCCGCTTGCCGAAGCGTGGCATCTTTTCATACAGAGGCTGAGCTACAGGAGAGCAGAAGAATTAAATACAGCGATATTTTACCACATCCTTACTAGAGGGGAAAGATAGTCTTGCGGTTAAGGAGTCAGCAGGTCAGCACTTTATTTCCAGCTCGGTGCCGAACTGTTTGTGTGGTCCTGGACCAGCCAGCAACCTCCCGTGCCTCCCTTCTCCACGCGCTCTGTGGGGATAATTATGTACTTGCCAAACTCACGCTATGACGCTTGTTTGCGGATTTGGTTTTTGAAGGGAGAAGGTGCTGAAGCACGGAAGGAAATTACCAAATTAAGAGGAGAAGGCACTGGAGAGCCGTCTCCTTGCTCCTAGTTTGGGTGTTGCATGCTGTTATAACCGATGGGTGCATCGCAGCTTTGCTGCAGCACAGGTGACCGGTACAGCAAAGTACTTTTCTCTTTCCTAAGGTAACACAAAGATGCAGAGAAAAACCACAGAAGGACTTTACGCAAGTACCCGCTTGCTGCAGTTAACATCATGCTGTTGTGAAACGCAGTTAACGAGGTTCTCGCAGAGAATGAGCCACGGGAATACACGACGCTGCTCCCAGGTGAGCGCTCCCGTTCTCCGTCATCTGTATTTGGAATAAACCTACAGGGCTTCTCAGTTAATGCGGGGCTGCTTTGGGAGAGCAGCGATTAAAAGGAGCCCGTTCCTACTCCGTGCCCCTATTTCACACCTGAAAAAGCAGGGCATCGACAGGTACATTTCCCTTCTCAAATCACAGCATCAGTGAAGCAAAACTAACTAGATATTTCCTGTATCTTCACCACAGCATTCAGCCAACGCTTCTGAAAGGAACCGAAAGACATTGCAACCGTTTCCTTAAATCCTAACCATAGCATTTATAGTCTCCCCTATTCATTTCTACATATACCTCTTTCCATACCTCAGGTTCCTGTGCACTTGGAAATTTGTTAAAATGGAGTAAGGATTAGTTGTCACAAAAAAGTACCTCATTAATTTTTTACAATATATTACTGAAGTCACATTAAACTTCTCTGAAGACACTCTGATTTCTGAATTACAGCTGAGTTAATGAATCTTTTAAACTGCGTAGGGACACAAAACATTCGATCTTTACTAACAACTTGTACAACCTGTATACATAATCTTACCTCCATGTTAAAAATAAAGGCAATTTGAAGTAGTTCATCCTATCATGAAAGACAGCTATAAAAACCATTAATCTGCTAGAGAGGAATACGCCGTGGCAGCCCAACCACGTTGCAAATCAGAGCCTCCCTCACCTCGCAGTAACAGAGCTGGTGCCTGTACGGCACACAGCAAGCACAGCTCAGCAGCAACAAGTCTGGATACAGCACTGGAAATGAAGTCCACAGCAATGACCAGGGCGACAGTGTAAGTAAAGACACAAAGAGGAAAAGTATCCGTGCTTTTAAACATTTGAATTTCAAGTGGATTTTATTAGCTGATTTCCAAAGGCTTCCCAAACGGACAGGTCCTATGCCATTACACAGCTATAAAAATTACTTGAAAAGTGATACGAAGCACTTGCTAAATAGTATCATCACCATTAAAGTGACCTAAGAAGTAATAAAACACAGATCTAGTTTTAATTAGTGGAGTTCTCCTATACTGAGCATAATATGCATTAAAATCCATGCTTTAAAATAAGTTCCTCTTTTTCCTTCTGCGTATTTACTTTACATTTATTTCAAAATTACTCTGATATTTTGTTTGTCCCTTCTCCATTTAACAACATTCCCAAACCAGCAGAGCTGATCGAAGCTAAAAGCCTTGTCCTGCTGCTGGCGTATCACCAACAGATGTTAGGCGCACTGAACTGCAAGGCTGCAATCTGCTCTCTGAAGGAGGCTGGTAGCAGGTGTGACGATCTGGTCTGCAGAGCAAACTGTATATAAAGATGTAAGAGGTGGGGGGAAGGACTCCACAACTTTGCTTTCACATATCATGTTGGATTTGCAGGCCTACGTATTTAGAGGGAGGGAGAGGGGAGCTACAAAGTTAAAATAGGTAAATCTTGGCATCTTTGAGCTCAGTGTTTGATTTTACAGCTCCTCACGTGCTGCAGAGCAAACAGGTGAGCAGCAACAGGCTGACCCGTTTGCTGTTGATGCTGAGAAAGGCACAGTTGGCAATTGCAAAGAACAGACCTCCTATTTATTGCATCCAGGCACAGTTTATAAATCCGAAGCCGTGTGGTCTTCACCAAAGGCCGGCTTTCCGAGTAGCGCATCAGATGAAAGGGAGGCTGCAAAGGGCTGTTTATTATAAACTGATTTCAGATCTCTGCTTCCTATCTCAGCTTGTAGCTTGCAGTGCAGAACAACACAAAACACACAGTGAATTATTACACTCCCTACTTGAGTTCAGAAAGGAACAACAAACTTTTTGGAAAATGGATCAGGAAAATTCTGGATGAAAAATGGCGTCCTTCTAGAACATTAATTAATTACAGAAAAACTATTTTTCATTTCAGTATCACACACAACTTCAATCTCCAAAAGTGATCAAGAAAAAAATGCGTACTCATTGTGTCTTAAAATGGATCTCTATTCACAATGTCTTTGGCATCCGCCAACCTTTGGAAACAAAGCCTTTCAGAAGGCAACAAAGCACTGGCACGCTGAAGCAGAAGCAACTTGTGGGGGCAGCTAGAGTTAGAGCAGTCTTTACACACTGTCTAATCACAGACATAATACATGGTCTAATAAAGCAAAACACAGACCACCCGTAAAACAGGACATACGTTTTACAAAATTAGCTATTATGATTTACAGATTCAAAACAGTTTAATAACTTTCACATAAAACAAAGAAAAAAAAAAAAATCCCTCTTTTTACTTTGTTCTGCTATGAGACCAAGTGCTGAATTACAAAATGGAAGTAATTTAGACGAAAATAGACCATTTCCTACAAATTGGACTCAAGTATAGTAGATGGCTATGGTAAATATTGAACTACAATTTTTTTTGTAAAGTCAGAAGAGCAGCATCCATGCGCAAGCAATTACACACCCACCTTGAGCACATTTTTAGAAAGGGGATGCCCACACGGGTCTGTCCGATCACCCCGTATAGCCTGCAGGAAGACACCAACCACTGCCCAAAGCTTTCCTCAACCGTTTAGCTCAGCACTTCTCCCACCAGTCACTGGCCACCAGAAAAATAACACCACAAAAAGCCGGTTTAGTCTCAGTCTGAAATACACGATTGTCAAAAAATATTTCATTAGTAGATTTATGATACAGTTCCCTTCAGCAGCTTGTTTAGACTTCTCCAAATCCTAAAAGGTAAACAGCTGTACATCCAAACTAATTACTTCATATTCAAATATCAAAAGAATATTTAACTCGGCACAAATTAGCTTTCGTACAAGCTAGCTCCCCTTCGCTGCTGCTTTCATTCCCCAGCTAGGGAATTCCACCAGCAAAGGAAACTTTCCTACCTCCACAGAGACAGGGTGAGGACCAGGAGCCTTTTCAGCTCAATATTTTATAAACCCCAGAAGATACAATACTGGATACTCATTATCTGTGGCTTCCCATTTAGCAGGGGGCTTCGAGCTAACAATAGCTGTTTTGTGGCAACGCCAAAGCAACAAAAGGGTCATCAGGAATTTACTTCAAATAACTATAGCAATAAAGGAGAGATTTGTAAGACATCGATTACAATAACATTTCACGTACATCAACATCTGGTTTTAGTTTACCAAAGCATTGTGTTGTTGAGTGATTGCTGGGCACAGGGTGAGACTACTCCATTGCCTAATACAACCACAAGATAATACGCACTATTTTACATACAGAGCCTAACATTTTCTTTTTAGATCAGGTTAGCTAAGTCTAGAAAATAGGAAAGGTTTTGTCTTTTAAAAAGTGGCAACAATTAAGCATACAAATATTTTGCATACACACAGTTATAGACATTTAAAACCATGTTCACTGGCTGTTTTACAACATAGAGCCTACACTAACAGACAACTGCTAATTTAAAAACGCTATTTATTTCACTTAGTCCACTTTTTCCTGCAATTTCTTAGTTTGGACTTCAAATTTTCTAGAATTATTAAAGACCGCTTTTATTTGTGCTATTTTTCATTTGAAGAAAAACTAGGAAAAGCAATAAAAGCTGCTGTCAAGGAAACTCAGTGAGGGCAGAAAACATCAAACCTATCTTCTCAAATTAGTATTCTTAGTGCCAGAAAAAAATATTCAATGTAGGATTTGGAAACGACACTCTGAACTTGCACCATGCCCAGAAGACAGGGCTCTCTTTGACTGAGCGAGGAGAGCAGAGGAGTCTCTTGTGCTCGGCCTTTTCCTTTCCCCTGTCCGCAGTCGTCTCGGCCCTACAGCGCGGCAACAGCAGCAGCATCTTCGTCAGCATTAAATAATTAACTCGGGACACACCCTCACCTCGATCCAAGCCCAAGTTGCCGCCTGGGCACGGAGCCCCTCGCACGAGCCCTGCGGAAGCGGGAAGCTCAGCCCGGGACAGCCGTGCCCACGGCCGGCCGGGCTCCGCTCATCTCCCTCGGAAAGCAGCAGGATTACTCCTCTTACCCAGCGCTCCTCCGTCTGTGATAAAAGGCAGAAACGTCTGGCAGAACAAGTGAGATGTATGGAGATCACTACTCTCCAACTGGCTAAATTATTACAATTGCACAATATTTTTTTGACTTTCGGCAAAGCCTAACACTTCAGGCTAGCAGTCTTCCAGCAGCCTGGTACTGCCAAAAGACGGAGCCAAATTCAAGGTGGGTAAAATCCTTCCCCTCTTCTTCTTCACAGGCTGCACGCGGCGCCGAGGCCAGAGGCTCATTCACCAGGAACGGCTGGCCACCGCAGCCCGGCCACCTAAATTCTTCTTCTTTTGGTACTTGGTAGCTGGCCGCTTTCCCAGCACTCGCAGCTGCGGGCAAGCAGTCTTCACAGGAAGGCAGAGGGGAAAAAACTGACAGCACAAACAAATGCACACTTAAAAAAATGCAAATAACGTTTGGTACAACAGGTTCTTGGAGAGACCAAATTAAATCAAGCCTTGTTATTCCACTTAGCGGTTTATTAAAGAAGCTAAAGGTTCTGAAGCTTCCAATTTATTATTCTTTTTTTTTTTTTTTTTTTTTTAAAAAAAAAAAAAAAGCCATTTAAGTTGTTATAGCAACAAAACTTTCGGGCTACTCGGTCTCAGAGACACTCCAGCATCCCTAGAAGTAATTTTTCCATATTTCATGAAATTCTGCTCCTGCTCCTTCCTGTCCAGAAGGACTCCGACAACTTGGAACAAAGTCATCCTTCTCATTATATGCACAAAGAGGTGTATCTCTGCAAGTTTCTCACAAGTAGGATATTGCTTCTGACATTTAATAGAGAAGAAAAAAAAAACATTATGTGGCCTTTGCCTAGGGGGAAGATAGAATAACTCAACAACTTTGAAAGCACATGCAAAAAAGATGGGGTAAGGTGAAACTACTTTTTCATTTAGTAAGTGTGGCTACATTTCTTCAAACAAATGAAAACACCTAGGTGGGTGCGCACACAAACATACAGGCACTCCCAAAAGTCCTATCTCCATTTAAAACATTTTATACCCACGTAACTTTTTTTTCTCCTGTTAGTAATACAACATGAACACCAGCAACATTTTAAATTGCCATTCCAAGTCTGTAAAGACATGCATACCCGGAACAAAAATCCTATAAACGTGGCCACTTAAAAAGAAAACTGCTAACAATGTACCAGCTCACTCCTCCTGCAAAGGATTCAAAATCTCGCTGCATCAGCAGCAGGCTGAGCGTGAGAGAATGTGGAAAGTATGTCCAAAAATGTGACATCACTTTTCCAAAATAGTGTCTATTTTCCCTACCAAATCAGAGATTCACTACTTTCACTAAGCTTACTGCCCAAAAAGGGAAGCTTCCTATAATAAATTCCACAGGTTTCTTTTCAGAAAGAAAGCCTTTTGGGTGACATCTGTTGTGCCACTGAGGTCAATTCTTCATCCTCTTCCTAAATTGACTGCTTACCTCCAGGGCACCAAGTTAACCAGTTTCTTCCCATCTTCAGCTCTTATATTTGTCAGTACTTAATTTACTCCATTACTGTCTTGCTTCCATGCAAACTCCCGTTTCCCTCTCATGTGAAAGGAAAGGCACCAGGAGTTACATCCATTTTTCATTACCCCAAAAGCGTTTCCTTTCGCCAGTCTCCGAGAACACCCCATCCTCTTTGCCTCCCCTACAGAAGACCACCCTTCTCCCCACAGTCATTTCCCTTCTGCCAGCCCTGTCTCTGTTACCATAAAAGTCCTGAGGAGCGGGAGACACAGCGATCCAGGAGGCTCCAGCACCAGAGCACGGTGCCTGGCAGGAACGCAGCAGCATCCCAGGGCCCAGCTCCACGGGATGCTCCTCTCTGCTCCTGGGCACCAAGAGTCGCACCCCCTCGCACAGAAACACACTTGGCCTTTACTGCTCTTCCCCTCCGCTGGAGATCCCAGCCCTGAGACACAGCATGTGGGATCTCGTCCAAGAGATTTTAGTAGGGATACATTTCTCCTTTTATTTGGGATTAAATAGGTCATTGCATTTGTATCACTTTTCAATAAGAAACTGAAGTAGGAGATAAGTCACTGTCATATATCTGCTACCTGATTAAAAAAGAACAGCAGCAAATACTGTAACAAAACAGTTATTAAAATTATTTCCAATTTAACAAATATCTGGAAACAATTTGAGAAAATAACTAAGGCTACCAGTAGGAAAAAAATCTGACATTGCTAAAGCATTGTAACAAGTAAAATTAATGTAATTATCTCAAAAAACAAAAAGGCCCTAACATTCACTGTAAATTTAAAATTGTTTTTCCCCAGTTTAGAATTTGACTCATTTCTCTTTCACTATTAATATTAGTCATTTTGACAAGCATTATGTATGCGTGTGCTGCTGTATTCTTTTTTCTTTCGCATTTTTTTTAAACAGCACCACTGGATTATGTAACTTAGCTCAAAGGCAGTTTGGTTTTTTGGTGGTTTTTTATCTATTTTCCAGTACCAAACTTGCTGAGCATTACAGTAAAATGACCTCAAAGAAACAAGGAAAATAGATAATGTATATTAAAAAGGGGGGGGAGCACAGATGCCCTAAAGTATCTTGCGGGGTTTTTTTAATACTTTTTGCTCCACTTTTTATTTTCTTACCGCTCACAAAATATTTCTGAGTGAGAACATCTGTGCTATACTCTGGATTGATGTTAGAAGAATTCCACTTTATTTTCAATATACATAAGCATTGGTTCAGCATTGTTGCATGTTTTATCCATTCAATTTCTATTTGGATGAAAAGGTTTGTTTTCCTTTGAAGAACCAGGAAATTGTTTTAAAGCTACATGAACCGTATTCGGTATAACTAACATCACCAGCGTTTCTCCCCCATTTACTCCATCTTATTTTACCAGATTAAATGGGCCACGACCAAAAGATGTCGTAGTCTGGTACAACTGAGAAAGTGTTACTTCCAGTGGTGTTTTTATAACAGAACTAAAACATCTGTGACTGTTATAACCAAAGTTAAAGTGTAAAAAGCTATGAGAATCAGATGGTTTTCCACTGGTGGAAGGCTATCGCCCAGGAGAAGAAAGGCTGGCAACTCCCTAACCCCCAAATTGCCTCCAGGACCTGTTCTCCTGACGCGCTGAGCGCTTTCACAGGCGCCTCCGCAGTCGTCCCCTCAGCGCGACAGGAATTGCTCAGAGCAGCCGAGCACTGCGTTTGCTCAAAGGGAAATCACTCTCAAGCCACTCTTCCACAAACACACACTTCACTTCGATCGCCATTAAGTAACACTGAAATACTGAGAAACCACGTAATGCCAACCTGAAAGCAATGACGTATCCCATCCAGCTAAAGATAGGTACTGCGCGCATCAGCCAACCACAGCAGTGCCACACGTACCCTTTACTGAAAGCACCTTCAAAGTTGGAGGGCTTGCATGCTGTCTACTTGTTATGGCCCTCTTAATAAGCATCACAGGATTCAGTCTTTCTCCATATTAGCCTTGGATAATTCAAAAAGCATTTACCATGCTTGCTCAGATAACAGGGGTACAGCCCCAGCATGGCTCTCGGGCCTCCCGAACACAAGCCTCCTCCTCCGTACCACGGATGGCTGAACATAGGCAAGGCTTGGCAGAGAGAGGCTGCAGGAAAGCCCTGCCCAGGGTATGGCACAGCTTGTGCAGCTCCCCGCCTCCCCAGCCACGGGTCCCCTCGGGCACAGGACTGCTGAACAGCAAAGTCCCCGTGCAAGGGACCTCTGCGGCCACTGCCACACTCGATCCAAAGGTTCATTCCTACCTTCACCCTGCAACTTCTTGTGCAATGCATGAGCGTCACCTGTACTCACAGATGAGGACAATGACAGGAAAACACTCCTTCAGCTGAAAACAGAGACGGACTGGGCGAGAAGTGGTTAAAAGGAAGTTTTCTGTAATGAGTGGAGGGAATTTAAGTCGCTACATGCAAAACGTAGCCTTGCGTTTCCACCATCAACTCCCAAACCTGCAGGATCACACAACAGCTTTCTAAACACGAAGCGACCGTGACCCATTTCAGTACTTTTCTTCCTTAGATTAGCAGCTCTCCACTGCTGCTCATAGCTTTCACCAAGCTGCAGCAGAGTGACGTTGCCAGTCAGCTGGGTTTCACCGCTGCTGTTGGGACCTCAACATCAGCAAAGAGGTCAAGAGTCGGCTTGAGAAAAGTACCGGCAGCCCCAGGGAATCTGGGCTCTCCTGGCTGACCTCAGGTAAATCATTGAAATACTACCCAGCCAATACTAAGCGCAGAGCCCACAGACTTCATCCTGGCGGTGTCAGCTAGAAGTAAACCAACAGTCAACTGAGCAGCAGGGGTGAGAGGGATTTTTTGGGTTTATGGTTCCTTTTGGGGCCTTTTTGGGGTGGAGAAGGTTCCTGCACACTGAAAACTGTCTCTAAGACTTCTTTGTACTTAAAACAGGGTCACAATTTACGCAGATAACAAAATGAAATCTAATTCTAAAAAAAAAATTTAAATCTTTTTTATGCTAAATCTAGCCACTATTGCCCATGAGTGTTTTCATTACGATTCTGAAGGGGTCTCTGCTTGGGCACTGTGGAGGAACCAGCTAAGCCTGTGCCCAAAACCCAGCGGCCAAGCTCGAGCAGGGAATGTACCAAGACCAACACAAAGCCCAAGTAAAATCGGCAGATTTTCATACCGACCCACCCCTGTGTATTAGGACCTATAAACGATGCCCCAGTGACATGGTCACAAGCAACTGTGAAACTGTGTGCTCTGCAGAACATAAAAAGTATCAAAGTCGCCGTTGTGTACCTGGAGACAGCCTGCTGTCTGGGATGGGACTTTTAACCAAATAATCTGAGCAATCCCAGTCAGCTGGCACTGGGAAAAATTAAAAAACAAAAACAAAAAAAAAGCTTCACACGTTGACTGAGACTACAGCCTTCCCCTCTCACACTTCCCTGCCGATGAATGTCAGACCTACCAAAGCGTTGGAGCTTTAAGCTCTGGGTGGCGTGAGCTTCCTATGTACAAAATAAGTGAGAATATGGTCATTTGACACCTGTTACATTTGCTTACACAGCCAACTTTCCTTGAGTTCTGGTCTCTTATCAGCAGCTGCCTTCAAATGCTATCAAAGAGCAGATTACAATTTCTTTTCACAAATATTGACGTACCGCAGTTTTTAAATTAACAATTCAGGCATTGTTTCATACAACATCACAAACCTCCGAACACCTCATCTCCCACAGCATTTGGTGAGGGGGAGGGGAAAGGTGTCTCAAAATTTTGAGTCCTCCTAAAATCTTTTTGATTCAGGAGGAAAACTGTTAATTTACTTATTTTAACTAGAAAATCAGGGTTATATACAAGGTATAGGAACATCACTACAAGCAGGACATCAGACTGAACTATCGTAGAGACCGAACGGTCCCTGTAAGGATCGAACATGAGGCTGAACAACTCCTCTAAGTCTACGATTTCCTATTTCATATTCTTCTTTGCCATACTCATTTGCATCACACAAAGACAACATAGTAATGCTAAAAAATAAAAAAATAAAAAAAAAATTATACCTACCCATCACCTATGCATGCTTATTTATACTTGCAAGAAAAAGAAGATAAAAGGCTTTTTTGGGATATCGTGTTTTACCAAAGCACACAAAGATTATGGTGACAGTTGAAAGCCACCAAAAAAAGTCAGAAACGTCTCTGGCTACAACTAGACCAAACCAAAGCTACAGGATGCACAATTGTTTCTTTTTGATAAAAGGTTACTTGATACATCATTTTTTATAACAATGTTCCACATTTTAACACTAGGTTATAGTCAACCATTTGATAAACATGTTTCATCTCAGCTGCCCGCCTGTCTGCTCCCTTTTGGGGCAGCCCATCATCTCTTGCCTCTAATGTTAAGCCAGTCAGGTGCGGCTGACTTCCCCTCCTCAAAATCCCTCTTACCTTCTCGCCAGTATTTTTTTATCATTAAATTAATTGCTGGGAAGCCATAAGCAGAACTACATCAACACAAAACCCGCACAGCCCCTGACCAGCAGCGTTTGGAAAACGCACCTACCGTTCCTCGGGCCGGTTGCCCCTGCCCAATCTGCAGTCATTTAACACTCACCCAGAAGTCGTGCCAGCGGCTGCACCCGTCCAGCCACACAAACAGAGCATCATTAGTGTGCCACCATGCAAACAAGGTTTCAATACGCACGATCAATTTTTGCCAACTCCAGTTGCCCTGGACAAGGTGGACTTTTCAAATATCTCTTACCATTTGCTTGTTCATTCCCTACAAACACAACTTGCAGAAAAAATGGATCATGTTTCAGACACAAAGCTTCTTTTGGAACAAAAGCAAAGGAACAGAAAGATTTCCTATACACGCTACACAGACCAACCTTCAAGCACAGCCTGGCATATTAATAACTTATTCCACACCTAAAGATTTAGTATTGACAGCAGTGTTAATCCACGATGAATTTTTGGAATTTATGAATCCTGATCAAAGACAATTGCATCCAGAACTAACTGCAGTAACTAGGTGTGTTATCTATATGCTTTTTAAGTCTTAAAATTTTACAGAGAGGAGAACCCTACTATTATGTTGATTATTTTCCATAAGTATTTTTTCCATTCTTGACGTGTCTCTTCAACCTAAATAATACCAAGCCAGAAAACCGAGGTCAAATTTTGAAGTAACTCGCTCCTGGCACTCCGCAGGCACGACGCCAGGCTGCCTCCCCACGATTGCACAGGTACGGCAGAAGTGCTCACCGCGCGGATCACTTATGGCTAATCACAACCTGGAAACCATGACAAAGAAGGAGGTAATCTGGGAAGGGCCGACACCTCCGTTCTCAGAGGCTTCAAGTAATTCTCCTGAAGGAACTGTTGCATACAGCAGACACACGTATTTTTGCAGGATGAGAAATGCTGCTTTTCCCGCAAGTATGAAAACTGTAAACTTAATTCAAATATTTTGAATAATCTTCCACCAGATACGCTTTTTTCCATAATGGCACAGTGGTGGTGAAGTAGATTTCAGTGTCAGTTTGATACCAGCTGCCAGGTCGTACGTTCATATGTGCACACATACGTTCATCCTCTCAGTTTAGGAATTACTTTGTTCCCTCTCTCATCTCTTTCTGAAGTGAAGATTTGCTCATCTGCTACACTAGCATAGAAAGAAACCACCTAACTGCTATAAAAAGACAGTCATCTATGAAATTCTGCCACTGAAACCATAAAATTACTATGTTACTCTACAGCGAGCACAGCAAACAACACTACACATTTACTTACGAGACACTGCGGATCCGCCTCGTTACTACCTAAACATCGTCGCAGAAAACCTTCAGCGAATTTAAGTTAAAACTAAGGTTTGACAGTGACTGTACAAAACACTCAGAGAAAGCCCATGGACTCTGCCACTGTGTTTTCAACCACAGTATTTCCATATAATAGAAACAATCTCAGTAATTACGGCTACCTCAAGTCCATACCAGTGGCATATAGCATAACCACCATATAAATACTAATAAATAAAACCACCATGTCATTTTAAATCCAGGATCAGGAGCTCTGGGGACTACAGGCCAAAGTCTGGCTGCACCTCTGCAAACTGTCTTTTTAGTAAATACATGGGCAAATTCAAAGAAGAGTTACATTTTTATTTTTCCGTGTTTCCACAGGTGGGCCACTTCTTTCCTGAACAAACCCACACCATTTGCAATCATGTAACCTTTTCCTGGTGACTGGCGTGTGTTTCTCGGTGCCCACTGCTGCAATCACTTCCAGGCTTAAGATTATACTGCCGAATGTAATTGCCATCCCTTAATGCAATTTAACAGTTGGAAACCAGGACACAGCCCAGTGCCACGAGTTACACCGGCCACAGTTTTAGAACACAACACATCAAAATAACTAATTTGATTAATGTTGTAGCACTGATGAACAAATTCTGCAAACACTTCTCATCCAAACGGCCCGATGAGGAACTTGGTGCTCCCCCAAGGGACACACTTTACTGTCCGCTGGTTTACCTTAACCGGAAAGGTACTTTCAGCCACTGTCTCCTACATGCAGGTAGATTGCCATGTGCATTAACTGCCTTATATAAACAACAGCTGGTATGCAGCCACAGCCATATCCTAGTGAATCGTTTTACTCTTCCAGCTAGAATCACAACTGTGTTACAAGAGGAATAATCAAAATACAGAGAGAATGCATTTGTCCTCTCCAAAACCACATTCCTCAGGAATCGAGTGAGGAGGTGATGGGAACCTCAGTTACTTTTCTCCTCCCAGCAACTGTAATTGTCTCTGAGAAAACTGATCTTAAACATTTTCTTGGGAATCACTTCAAACCAATCAATATACTGGCCACAGTATTCCTTCCGCTGCAGGTTTCAGAGAGGCTGGGAGTCAGCATTTGCCAAAGCAAAACTTCCAGGTTCGGAAGTGTAAAGCGTGTCAGAAGGACTAAGGGAAAAAAGCGCACTCAACTGCTTGGATGGATCAGGGAGAGCAAAGGGGAAGGGCGCTGCTCAAGTTCTCAGCCAACAACAGTCATATTGTCCCAACAAACCAGTTGATTAAAAAGAAGTTTGCAGCAACAAGAAAGAAAGTATAGGGGGGAAAAAAAACCACACACACACACACAAAAAAAAAGGAGGAAAGTAAAAACAAAGCCCAACAAGTCGCCTATGGAGGGAAAGCCAAGTGTGCAACTGCCTGCACACCCACAGCCAGGGATTTCAACATGGGGCTGAGGGAGCGCAGGCGGCACTCGGGATCAGCCCCGCCGCGGGCCAGGCCGCCGCTCCCTGCACCCCGGGGCACCGCGGATGCCTCACGCACACGCGGAGCCTTCCTCCCACGGCCCCCCGGGAGCGGGGCAGACGCGGAGGCTGCGCGGGCGGCCGCGCCGCTGCGGGGCCCCCCCGGACCCTGGCCCGGAGCGGGGGGGGGGGGCGGCCCGCGGTGCGCTGCCGGACGCCCCTGCGGCGGGGTCCCCTCCCATCGCCCTCCCCGCCGGGCCTGGAGGGCCGGGAAGCCTGGGGCTGGATTTCCAGCCCTCCGCGGCGGCTCCCGCCCGGCCCGCGGCGCCTCGGCCCCGCCGCCCGCCCCGGGGCAGACCCGGCACCGCCGGCCCCCGCGCCCCTTTCCCGGCCGGCCTCGGGCGCCCCCCGCACCGACACCCCCGGGGGCCGCCACCTCGCCGCCAGGCACCGGCGAACAAAGAGCCGAGGCCCGCCAGGCGCCCGCGGCCGCGGGGAGCCGCGCTGGGGCCGCGCTGGCCGCCGCAGAGGGGCCGCCCCCCCCCGCGCCCCGCTGCCCCCCCGGCTCCCCTCGGCGGCGCCGGGCACACGCTCCTCGGAGGGCTCGGGCTCGGGCTCCGGCTCCGCCGCCGGCCGCCCCCGGCCCCCCTCCCGCTCCCGCCGCCCCGGCGGGGCAGCCCGGACTTTCCCCCTCGCTTCCCTCCCCGCTCCGGGAAGCGCCATATTGATCGCGGGCGCCGCTCCCCGCGCCCCTCACCTTGGCGATCGCCTTCTTGTACCGGGTCACCGCTTGCTGGATCAGGCTGAAAACTTTCATGTTCCCGTCCCCGCAGGGCACGACCACCCGCGTCCTCCCGAAGCACACGGTGACTTTCATCCTGCGCGGCCGGGGGGCTCCCGCGTCCCTCCGGCCCCGCGCAGCCTTCCTCCTCCTCCTCCTCCTCCTCCTCCTCTCCGCCCTCCGCCACGGCCGCCCCCCGGCGGGGCGCGGCGCTCAGCCCTCGGCCGCCGCCGGGCTGCCGCTGCGGGCACCCTGCCTCCGCGGCCGGCCCGGCGAGGGCAGGGCAGGGCAGGGCAGGGCAGGGGGGCCGGTGCTGCCTTCCCGGGGGAGCGCGGCCGAGCGGCGAGCCGGGGGCCGCTCACATGCCGCGGCGCTGCCCGCTGCCTGCGGCCACCTGCTCGGCGCCTGCCCCAGCGCACAGCGGCGGCGGGCGGGGCGGCGGTGGCGGCGCTGCCTCCCCGCTCCGGCGGCGCGGGGCGGTGCAGTGCAGCGGGGCGGGGGCAGCCGGCCGGCTCCGCGGGGCGCCGGGCGGCGCGGACGGGGCGGGGGGCGGCGCGGGTCCCTGCCGGGGAGCGGGCCCGGCGGCCGGGGCTCGGCACCCGGTGGCAGCACGACCTGCCCGGCGCTTGGCCGGAGCGGGGCGGGGGGTGCCCGGACCGAGCCCCGGACCCGGGGCCGAAGGGGTAGAAGGAGCCCCGCAAAATCCTCGGCCCTGGCCCCCGGTTGGCGCACTCGGGGGATGGACGGGCACTGCTTGCTGCTCTTTCTCGGGCGCTGCCTGCTGCCGCTCTTCCTCAGATACCTGAGTACGAGGAAAGCACGACATTGAACCAGAGAGAATGTGCGCTGTTGGAAACAGCAGCTTTGGAGGGCCACCGTACGCAGACGAAATCAGACTGTCTTCATGGTCCTTTGGGTTTCTGTTAACAGAACAGAACCAACACAAAGTAAAAACTGGTGCATCAACAGCAATGTCAGCATCTATGCAATCGCTGACCAATATCCTACTCAAAGCCATCAGAAGGCAAAGGGTTTTACAGGTATCACTCACGCTTTTTCATGGATTTCACTGAGGACAATGGAGTTGCACAGTTCACTGGACATTCAGTGTGGCCTGACAACATATTTCTTTCAAGTAGAAATGGCGAAACAATTCAAATTAACTGCAGAGTGAAGGCAGAGTTTGGAGAACAGGAAGGCAGGGGGGAAAAAAGATTTTCCTGAGCTTATACACAGCACTGGAGACATGAAGTTCAAGTAATCTTTGTAGCACATAACATGAACATCCTTCTATTACTACACAGGGCACCTCAGCACGTCTCCTCTGGTGCTCCCTGCCCGGCAGCTGTCTCAGCTGGCAATCCACTCGTTCCCATAGCGATAGTATTAGTAACTTTAAGAACTTCAAACCTGGTAGAAATGGCAAAGCTATCTGCGGTTTAGTAGGTACACAGCTAAGGAGCAGAGTTAATTATATTCTTAAAACATCAAAGGGGAAATTATTGCCCAGTTAAGTCAAGGATAAGGTGAGAATGGCATCCCTAACCCTTCGCATTCTAGTTGGCAGTTTCCAGTGAAGAAAATGGAGGAGTCAGATTATATTAGTTTGGCCCCATGAGTAACTGGTCCAATTCCACTGAAATCCATATAATTTTTTCCACTAATTGCAGTTTTGGAAAGCTTTGGGACACTCACAAGATCAAAGATGAGAAAGTCCACCCATTGACCTACAGATAATTCTAAGCTTAGATGTTAACTTTATTACCGTTACCCACCTCAGTTATCTGAACTAATAATACAGATGAGGATCTGAATTCTATATGAGAAACAGTACATCTGTCTTAAAGCAGGAAACAAGCACACCGGCCATGTTATAATATTTTATCATATCCCCAGTGTTCACTTGCATGGAATAGAAAGGCAGCGTGCAGGAGTTCAGAAAGGCAGAAATAAAATAAAACTGGAGTAAACAGTTTACAGCTCATAACTGAGACAACTGAGCACACTCCACATTTTTATGGCCGTAGCTCATCAAAGTTATTGTTGGAAAATGTTGAAAATTTCCATTAACCTGCTGCTGCTGTACTTTCTAGGTGATCATAAGAGCTGCTGGGAACATACTGAGAGGATGAAAGACGTATAAATCCTTGGTTTAATAGACATCACCTGAGAAACTTGCAGAAACAGCTGTAAAAATGTGAAGTCAATAGAGAGCCTTCCAGGACTGTCTTTAACAAGCAATTTTACAGTGGTATAGCCTTTGTAATGTTCAACATTATACTCGGTTGTCATTTGCATTTATCTGCTGAAACACAATGTTGCATATCAGGAACTTTACCACACTGCTATAAAACTTATTATTAGATACAGTTGCTGGTCGACAGTAATTATTTCACTGTTCAGGCACTGCTACAGGTTTTTCATGTTTTTCTGTGATTTAATTCCTGCTCTTACTGTCTTTAGCAAGTTTCTTGGCAGTTTTCCCAGCTGTTCTAACAGTCTCCTGGAAAAAAAACATAAAACAGTTTAGAAAGAAATATTGACAGTTTTTCTATTAAATGTGTGAAGCGGGAAGCTTCAGTAGTGAAGTACAAAGAAAACAAGTTTATCCTGGGATCTAATTGAAGGCCAAAACTTAAAGACTCGTGCATGAACAGTGATAATACTACCAGGAACGAGGACCTGAGATTTGAATTTCTTTCCCACTAGATACGCACACACAAGTTATACATACATCATTCTGAAAACATTCTGGATACAATTTACCAAGTATAGTGTTCATTGATGTCTTAGAATCAAGAATGAGCTTTAACAAACAAAAGTAACAAGACTGTGAGATTGTCCAAGATCTAATTATGTAAGATAAATGAAGTATAAAACATTATTACAAGAGATTATGAGAAAAGGATTATACTAATCAGGAGAAAAATTGGCAAGAGTTGCTAGTTTACAAAAATTACAACTACTTTCCGTGTACTTAATGAGAGGACACCATGTTGCAATATAGGTGGCATATATATAGTTCTGGATGTTGAGCTTTTCTGGGCTAATATACCGTAGAACCTGACAATTCATTTATTAACCAGTACATTGTTGGAAGATTTCTGTGAAGAGGCAATTGTCTGTCTGGCAAGAAGAAATAGGAGACGGAGCATGAGATGGAGAGAATCAGACCTTGTGATTAGTAATGATTAATATTCAAGTTCTGTTCAAAGTGGCCACCAGGTTGAAATCCCCTGCGTAGACACTGCAAACATGCAAGGAGTGAAAATCTTGAAACGTAATGCAGATTACCAAAATTCAATTTTATCGGAAAGTTAAAACTATTCAGGCAGTGCAACATGGCTGTTTTCCAGAACTATTCCACAGTTTATCCTGCCTTTATGCTCTAGATGGAAGAATTGTTCTGGAATAATTCTGTATGTGCTCAGGTTTAGTAGTCTGTTCATGGCATACAGGTATTCCCCAGTTTGAGAAGAAAACACTTACTCAATGTACAGTATGTTTTAAGTTCATGCAATTTTAAATAGAGATGCTTCCTTAAGCCAAGGAGAGTCAATTCAGAGCTGTGGAAAGACCAGCATCAAACTGAAGAGCAATGTTATTCCTCAAAGAAATAAAGTTAAAAAAAAGTTATCAAAAACATATAGAAGTCAAAGTTAAAAAAAAAATGGGGCAGCTAAGTCATATGAAGCAGCCAAAAAAATTAAACCCTTGCACCTGAGTTCCAAGTGCCATTGGCAAAAATGACTTAGGGAATATACCAAACACTACTGGGTTTTGATGACCCAAGATACCGACCTGCTGTAACTCTCCTCCTGCTCAGTTAATAGGTAAAGCCTTAATTTGTTTTTCATACCTTCAAAAATCTGATTTTTAAAGTTCTGAATCATTTACATTTTACTCTCAGTCTCTAATCTTATCAAATCAAACATGCCTGTGAGTATTTCTATTTCCTTCTATGGATGACGTTTTAGCTACAGCAGTGCGTTGACTTCTCTGCCATTATATTTTTGTGATGTTTTCCTACATAGTTATGGTACTTCCACAAAGGAGCAAGGCAATGGCTCCTAATGTCTTGTTTTATGAATGAGGCAATCATTAAAGCTTATTAAGTAATTGTGGCTAGCTCTGGCCTGGAAAAAAATGAGGCTGGATAAAAAATTAGTTTCTACAACTTCTCAAAAGAGGCTGGGATTTGGGGAATGGAAAGTCCTCAAATCATTAAAAAGTAATTATAGAATTACGCAGGTGTTAATGTCAGACTTAGGAGACGCAGACACACAAAGTTTGGGAAGACAAGAAGAACTTACTTTATGTTCTAACAGAAGGAAGAAATTGTAGCAGAGAAGAATCCACGATTTTGAGGAAAAGCCACAAGAGTGTTGACCTTTCCAGGGGCTCCAACTTGTGCCTCAAGCAACTTCAGGCAGTGAAAAGGTGGTTAGTGTTAAAGAATGAGTATAGATGAATTTACTACTTTTTTGTCTATATCTATACTGGTCTTAAGCTACTTTTTAAAAGAATTAAGTTCAAGGGTTTTTAATAGTTTTCTTAAAAATTCTCTGGTGGTTTTCAGCCATCGTCAAACTGTTTAAATGGGTGTGCTTTCCCTAAGATATATCAAGTCATGGCTTCATTGTGCTGAGAACTGGGAAGGCCTGAGCAAGAATAGCGAGTCACTTTTTGGTGTGGGCACTTGGAGATAATCCACAGGCAAGGAAGCAGAATTGTTAGAGGTCTAAAAAGTGAAAAACATGACCTGTATGTATGAAGTGAAGATACTGGGAGTGTCCAGAGCACAGAAGGGGGCATTGCCAGGAGATACCCGAACAGTCTTTGTGTATGCTAAGGGTGCCACGGACCTATACCCAGAGCTATGAACTGTTGTAAGGAAAACACTCACACAACTAGCTTTGCCCAGCCCCAGCTCTCGTACCACATACTGTATTTATGCTATGGCCTGAATAGAATTATGTTCATACAATGATACAGGTAAAGTTCTGAATGTCCCCGTGCTGCAAACATGTATCTAAGTCAGGTGTAGGAGCTGGCCATTCTTTACTGCCCTTAGGGCCATGGAGAGTCCGCAGGTCTGTGCCCACAGTGGCCGAGAGCCAACACAGGGATTGCGCTGGGAGGAGAATGATCTGCCGCCTTCTCTCATGCCCTTCCACTGAAGCTCTTCTGCGGACTCCAGCCACGCTAGTGCGACCGATGTGTTTGCTTTGGGGATGTGAGCCCAGCCATCCTCAAAGTCCACCATCAGTTATAGTTTCAGCAAGCTTTCCAGAGGAAAGGAAAAGGAAGAAGGGGAATAGTGAATGTCAGCAGCTGAGACCAGAATATCCCAACAGAATTTCACAGGACAAAGAAAAAGCACTTTTACAGATTTGGAATTTTATCCCTGACCAATTTCAAAAGGGCAGCTCCAGACATTCAGTCATCAGAGCTTCCCAACAACAACTATCAAATTAAAAAATAATCACAGTATTTTTCAGCATGGAAAATACTAGATAATCTAAGTAGAGGGGTCATTGCTGCCTATCCCGATAGTATTGAACACAAATATAAAAACGTATCATTAGTAAAAGTAAGTTTTTAGCAACTTTTCAATTACTAGCAATTATCATTAAAAACTGTAAAAATAAAGCTGTTAAAAATAGTAGAACTTGAGGGATTTCTGACCACCACAAGAAATCAAGGTGAATGTGGTTAATTTACAGAAGAGTGAACTACAGTGATTTTAAGACCCTAGAATGTTCATGTTATTTTTGTCTTAAAGCTTTTAGAAACTTGGTGCTTTCTTAAAAATATCAGAGGTTACTTTTCAATCTTCATCTGCAAAAGCTACCGGGAGACATTTTGTCTCTGCCGAGAATTTATTGGATGTTTTCATTCTCCTTTCCTTCTTGCTGCCTGCCCAGAAGTTTGCTCTTTGCTTTTCTTCCGGCCTTTCAGTTATTGATGAAGTTCCTGGCACAGATTTCCAAACTCTGAAGCACAGAATGCAGGATTCCAGCGACTAAAAAGGCTTGTGGAGTCTTTTCACTGACTTGACTTCTGTGGGCTTTGGATCAGGCCCTAGGGCCTTATCTGCCCTACTCAAATAATGAATAAACAGTATTAACACAGAGCTACAGTACTGGGCTCTGTTTGTCAAGTACTTGCCAGAGCTGGAATTAATTCAGATACTGTCAGAGGAACCCATTTGCTGAAGAGAAGCTATGCCAGGTTATTTGCCACAATCAGGTTTTATCTATTGATGAGCATGCCTGAAAAAATACCTTCCTGTGACATGAAGAGGAACACCCACGGGGTATGTTAGTCAAAAGGCCTATCAAAACATGACAGTACATATATTCCACCATACAAATTATTCATGTGGTTTATAAACGTATTAAGAATATATTTCTCAGCTGGTGTTCCTCTTTAGGGATCCCCGTTTAATTTCTCGCCCTGTTCTCATCCTTGTTGGGCTGAAAGGGAATGGGATAGTGTCGCGGCTTTCGATAACAAGTTATCTTGATTGCAGGAAAGTATTGACAAAACATGAAGGGAAATATATCCTTTGCTCAGCTTCTCCCTGTGTCGATGGTAACAGGGAGGACTGCATGGGGTAAGGATATTGCAGCAGAGACTTTCCAATTTGCACAGGAATTTAGAGGGATATAAATATTAACATGCACTTGGAACACATTCATCCCTGTTACATATGGAGTTAAATGCACTCCTGCTGCTCATGCTGAAAACACGCTATCTATTGCTCCTGCATAAATATTTGCTCCCGAGCAAAGTCCCGTAGCACCTGCAGAACACCTTTTCTAGCGCACAGGCCAGTAGACAAGTGCCCAAGCATGAAGGACCAGCAGGGAATGAATTACATGATTCCTTGTAAGGAGTGTGGCCAGGATGCTCGCGGTCACCTCCACTGCTGCTGCAGAACTACTCCAACAACTTCTAAAAAATTCTGGATACGTGCTATGACCAGCCTCGAGTACTTCTGAGCATCTGTAGCTCCCTTTAAAGACGAAAGGGGCAAAAGCAGACAGCTGAAATTTGGACACTGCTTTTAAGATTGTTCTTGGCTTACGTAGAGAAGATGAAATAAGAAAAAAAGAATCAGAGAGAGGTGACACATGACCTGTTTCACTCTCTGCTTTCTCCCATGTTCCTTTATGAACCTCAAAATCTTCTTTCTTCTCCTTCTCTTTCTCTACTTCATTCTCTTTTCCTACCCAATCCCACTTCTCCTTTCATCTCACATCCTTTTATTGCCTTGCCTTCCTCTTGTCTTCCTTAAAAGTATTTGCAGCTGCTGAAATCAGTAAAAAGAAGACTCAAATGAAATAGGAGAATCCCCATGAGTTAAAATACATGACAGATTGTCACATACTGCCAGTAATCTATTTTATTCAAGACTGAAAAGATGATGACAGCAAATGAGTAAGTTTTCCAAAATTCAGTGCAGTGTTTTACAGCATAAGGATGTTCTAATTCTTCACAGAAGAAGCCAAACAGCTTAAGTCAGTCTGCAAAGATTTAAAATCTGTAATCGAAACCAAGTTGTCTTCTCCAATACAAAGCCAACTAACTAGCCTTGGCACAGGTAGGATATCAAGTTCATCAAGGTGCAACAGGCAAGAAGAGCTGAAATCAGTGGCAACAAAATCAGCTGATAAGATCCCTTTTTGGTTTTGGTCTGTCGTTGGCTACGCTAATGCACGGACTACAGCACACCGCAGGAGCGTCGCTGTGGAGAGCAGCAGCAAAGCAGCTTGAGAGCCACTGCTCAATGCCAAAAAAAGTCTTCACTCAGGTCTCATCTTGTTTCACTGAGCAAAAAGACATCCTCTACACAGGCCCTTCAGCAGCTGACATTCCAGGACTCAAGGAAATGCTTAGAAACATATTTTAAAAGCAGGATTTCTTACACATTAAAGAATCTTGTTCAGGACCATACCTGAGCACAGGTCCTGCTGCCTTCTGCAGGGGCTGTGTGTTTAGATTTCAGAGCACAATTTAGAGCAGATTAACTCACGCACCCAAACCAAAACAGATAGCTCAGACAGACAAGATTAGCTCTACCGATTTTCCTGCTGCCGGGGAATTACCAACTCAGGAGCCTTCTAATTTGCCAGAAGTTCACACTGCGGCTCCACACTAATCCAGCTGACACTGCAGTTACATCCATCATGACATCTGTTCTAGGATTTCAGTTTATCCTGGGTTTAATAGCTATTCCCTCATACAGAGGTAAATGTGCATTATATATGCCTCAGTAACATTTTCTAGAGTTTATTTTCTCTTTTGGAAAAAAACCCAACAAAAACAAAAACCTCACTTCTTAGTAATAAGTTATTCAGGACTTAAATTATATAGCAAGTTGATGAGTTTAAGTGCAGTGAATGACTAGTACAGGATATTGTTTAATACAGAAAGACAGTGGAAATAAAATACGGAATATTGGTGTGCATGTACATTATAACCGATGAAACTATAACCGCTTTCAAGGAAAGAAAACTTGGCAGTTTTTCTGACGCCACAGAAATTACAAATGCACAACCTCACCTAAAATCCAGGGAAGCCAACAAAGACTTTAATTACAGATAGGCTGTTGCAAGAGTTCAATAATTAAAATCCACAAGGGTCAAACAACTGTTTTCTATAAGGGAAAATGATTTCTTGCTAACCTGTTAAACTGATAACATCGTAGGTAGAGGTGATGCATTTGGCACATGGCTTTGCAAATGTGTTTTCTTCCTTGCAAGATTTATCAATAGGCTGCTGAAGTTTTCCGATTTTTTTCCATGCAGAATCCAATACCTTCTTCACTGTGAGGGGATGAGGCACTGGAAAACGTTTCCCAGAGAAGATATGGATGCCCCATCCCTGGAAGTGTTCAAGGCCAGGTTGGATGGGGCTTTGAGTACCCTGGTCTAGTGGAAGGTGTCCCTGCCCATGGCAGGGGGTTGGAACTAGGTGATCTTTAAGGTCCCTTCCAACCCAAACCATTCTGTGATTCTGTGATTCTACTCCAGCTCACAGCTTGAAATGAGAGTGCACTGAATGCTGCTTTCTCTATACTTTTTCCACCTGAAATAGATTTTAAAGTCTAAAACTACTGAGCAGGGATGTGGACGCAGCCCATGTTTTCCAGCTCATACTGTTGCAAAGTGCAGCTGCAGTGGGCACCGGTACATTAAAACTGGAGAGAAACAAGTTTATCCTGCTCGGGGGTTTTCTCCACCTCGCTCCTCGTGTCGCAAATGGCCAGATGACACACTCTGAATCACTGCAGTTTAGATCACAGTGCCCAAAGGCAACCTGAAATGGCCAGCGTACTTCAAAATACTGGCCAATAAACCATAGCGGTTCAAGAGCTGCTTTTCATGTTGCTGAGTTGTCCTTGTCCACGTCAGGACAGACAGCGGTCACTGGTTACAGCTTTGGGCTGCCTGTTTTGTGAGTCACCCTCCTATCTGTGAGGGCTGTCTGTTTTTGTCTTCCGAGATTAATAGCCTTGATATTTAGCCTTGCTCATTTCAGCAGCACGGGGAGCCATTACGCAGACTCTGTTCAGGCTAGAGCTTTCCACACAACTTTCAGCCGCATGGGTCAGGCAAAAGAGAAGGTGTTAAAAATGCTAGAGAGTCATCTATCCAAATCTATCTATCCAAATTTTCTGAAACACTACATTCTCACCACCTACCATCTGTAGATCTCAGCCTGGTTTAGATATAGTAGGATTTTTTAACATGTTTTGTTAGTGTATTCTTAACCTCTGCCTTTGCCTGTTCTCTGAGGTTTGCTCTATTTTTTGCTAAGTGAATAATAGTAAGCGAAGAATTTGGACAATTTCATATCTTTTTTTCTATTAGCGATGCTCTATAAGGGGCTTAAATGTTTTTACAGTGTACTCAGATACCAACCCCCAGTATCCATACAGGCTGGGGGATGATGGGATCGAGAGCAGCCCTGCCCAGAAAGACTTGGGGGTACTGGTGGATGCAAAGCTGGACATGAGCCAGCAATGTGCGCTCACAGCCCAGAAAGCCAACCGTATCCTGGGCTGCATCAAAAGCAGCGTGGCCAGCAGGTCGAGGAAGGGGATTCTGCCCCTCTATTCTGCTCTCGTGAGACCCCACCTGGAGTCCTGCGTCCAGCTCTGGGGCCCTCAGCACAGGAGAGACATGGACCTGCTGGAGCGGGTCCAGAGGAGGGGCACAAAAATGATCAGAGGGCTGGAGCATCTCTCCTATTAAGACAGGCTGAGAGAGTTGGGCTTGTTCAGCCTGGAGAAGAGAAGGCTCCGGGGAGACCTTATTGCAGCTTTTCAGTACTCTAAAGGGGGTTTATAGGAAAGATGGGGACAAACTTTTTAGCAGGGCCTGCTGTGATGGAACAAGGGATAATGGTTTTAAACTAAAGGAGGGGAGATATAGGATAGACATAAGGAAGAACTTTTTTACAATGAGGGCAGTGAAACACTGGCACAGTTTGCTCAGAGAGGTGGTAGATGCCCCATCCCTGGAAACATTCAAGGTCAGGCTGGATGGGGCTCTGGGCAACCTGATCTAGTTGAGGATATCGTTGAGGGGGGTTGGACTAGATGACCTTTAAAGGTCCCTTCCAACCCAAACTATTCTATGATTCTATGATTCATTCAAGGAAGGGACTATCTCTGCATGTTTCCACACACTGAGATCCTTACCTGTGCTTGGAGCACCTAGGAGGTATCAAAAAATTGGCAAAACATTTATGATACAGATTTACCACATAATTTGACATTTTTTAAACAAAAATTTGAACTGCTTAGTTCAGTCACACAAGTCTTAAAATTCACAGGAAACTGGTTAATTTGAATGCCTGTGTATGTGCATGGGCAAAGTTGTAAGCGTAAGGTGGGCAAAGTCGTAAGCGTAAGGCAGCCAGTGTGAGTGCTCATAAATTATGTATGAGTTGCATTATGTATGAGCCTCAAGTTGTGCCAGGGGAGGATTAGACTGGATATTAGGAAAAATTTCTTCACTGAAAGGGTTATCAAGCATTGGAACAGGCTGCCCAGGGAAGTGGTGGAGTCACCATCCCTGGAGGGATTGAAAAGAAGTGTAGATGTGGTCCTTAGGGACATGGTTTAGTGGTGGACTTGGCGGTGTTAGGTTTACATTTGGACTCAATGATCTTAAAGGTCTTTTCCAACCTGAATGATTCTATGATTCTATGTGATTTATGTCAGTACTTAACCTCCTAATATTTGCTTTGAATTATATGTCTGCCACAAGGCCCACTGCTTGGCCAGTACCATCTTGGCAGCCTAGTAAAGAACCTCACCAGAAAGTGGTGTGCAGGGAGTGATTTCTTCTGAGAAATTTCAGTTTGATCTCATCCTCTCCATCTTAGTTCAGACTTTTCTACTGATGCACATAGTTAAGGTTTTTTTCAGGCAAGAAACAGCCACCATGTGTAGATCTCGCCCTTCTTCTGTACTTCGAGGCACTCTGTTTTGCACAGAGCAATTATCTGAAGTTGTTCTTCTCTTGTGGTGGCCACCTTTGGATTCCTGCAGTTCATCACAAAAGTGTTTTATATATTCTGCCCATCTTTATAGGACAGCTGTGTATTCATAGCCTCTTCTTGCATTTTTAATTCTTATACAGTGAATATACTTCCTTGCCTTTTTTAGTGTCTTAAGCTTTAGGATATGATGACTTTTTCTAACTTTTCTAGCTGCATGTTTCTCTGTTTCATCAGATCTTAATTTCACCTATTCCCTTTGAGTTTTTTTTTCAGATTCTCTGAATTGCTTATGTAATATTGATATTCCTTTCCTTTTCTATTTTTGTGTTTCCTCTTTGTGAATACTGATCCATAATACCTTCAATAATTCACAGCTGCTTACTAAAAAAATCTTTTCATCCCTAATGCAAAGACAAACACATGCCCAGCTGAGCGATGTGAGAGCTGTGTACATAAAGCTCTTGAAGGAACTTCTTTTTGCAAACGTTGCCTCTCTGTCTTCCCATCCCTACCATGATTTCTCTTTCTGTTCATCTTCTTTAACGCAGACTTTTTCTCCTCTGGCAGCTTTCTGCTCTCAAAATGTTTCTTGCAACTAGTCACCAGAGCTGAGAAATAATCTTCCCCTCAGGAAGCCACAGTCCCCCTTGGTCTCAGATTTCTTCAGCCACTACAGAAAAAGTAAAGCTCCCCTTTAATCACGGTGCCTACAGAAGGGACACAAAACCGAATATCCAAATGCATGGGCTGAGCCAGGGCTTTCCCTGAGGCTTCACAGGTGGGAGCAGCCAGGATTTGACCCTTGTCTCTGTCAATACTGAAGGATAAACTCGGCTGCAGTTGTCAGCATCATCAGGAGACTTTTTCTCAGCAGCACTGGTGGAACTAATTGTAAAGCACCGTGTTAGTGTGTGGGAGGCTGGAGGTAATTTTAGTGACGGTGAAAGGTGCCAGACTTATCAGACATGGAAGATGTTGCTCTAGATTTCACTTGTGTAGTGCTTTATACCTACACTAACTCAGTGTAAAACACCATTGCTGGCTTGACTGGGGAGTTTTGATTTAATAATTGTTAGCACACTTGCTTTGCAGCACTAATGCCTAGGCAAAGTTTTCTCTTCACAGAACAGGTACTGTATAGGCAGAAGCATTAACAGCGTCATTTTGCTGGTGTCTGCCTATTCTGCTGTGAAGTCAGCACTTCCATGTATGCAAAATTATTCAATATATCTTTGGTACCGCAACTAGGCAAATTAACAAGCTTTCTTATGCATCAAACCAGGGAAGCCATTAATTTGTTATTGGAGAGCACTGCACAAACACACTCAGCTCTGAACAGTCCTGTGCTGTACTTCCTCGGAGACAAATACATGTTTTTTAGTACTTACAGACTCTGGAAATGCTTAGGAAAAAATGCATATTGTGTTATCTTACTTACCAGAGCCATGACAGTTATTGAAAACCCTATTTATTTCTTGGCTTGCCCCACAATAATTTAACAATTGTAGTGAAATCCTAAAACAAATACATAAAATGCAATATATTTTTACTTCATTGAACTCTGTGGACTTTATTTAAGGGCAGAAAGAGAATATATTGTTATTGCGCTCTGTCACACTGTGCACTGGTCAAACACCACCACCCACCCGTTGGCTGTATTTGGGATTGTCAGTCAAAGCTTTTCTTAGTGAAATAAAAGACATTTCAGAGCTACTGGTTTCATCAGTCATAGCAGAACACATTGGTAGTCATTTTCAGTAAAGGTATGCCCAGGACAAAGCCCTCGGTCCAACACCCTTGACTTGTAAGAGAGCTTGAACTGTAATAAAACATTTCCGGCTGAGCTTTAGTGTCTGTAGGGGAACGGAATGGATCCATTGTGAGCCTGATCTGCTTCACACTGCAGGAAAATTTGGCTTTCTGCCACCAAGTCACGAGGCTGAGGCTCATATTCACATTTGAATATCTAGTCTGAGGATTACACTGCCTACCAAGGAGTAACTACCAGATCCAGGCAGTCCTGCCCTCCCTGGGGGCAGATGTTCCTCTGGAGCCCAGTGCTTTGTTCCCGGAGCTGCCTAATCCCGTCCACGCTTCCAACTTCCACCAGCGCATACTTTCTCAACAGTCATTTTATAGAAGCTTTTCTCTGTTTTATTCTCACCTGATGATGAAAGAGACCTCGTAAAGCACAGCTCTCCTTGAGAAAATACCGCAGAACGCTTCCCTGCCCAAAATCCCAATCTATTATCTCAAGTATCTCCTTTTTCTCCTGCAATCCAGAGAACAGCAGTGATCCTTGAGGCTGATAGGACCAGTTTTCTTCTTCCTCTTGACGTCTGTCTCTCTGGCCAAAACTCTTCTGTCAAAAGCAATGTGAACACAGAATTTGGTCTCCCCTTGTCTCTCCTACCTGCCTGCTCCCACCTCTCCCTGGCACTGCGATGATTTCCCATCTGACCGTGTTAACATCTGTAATCAAGTGGGCTGAATACAAAGATGAGCTGCAACTGCACTTTGTGACCAGCACCTTCCATTATGTATGTCACCACCCAAAACAAAGACCTTTATAAAAGGATTAGTTTCCTTAGTACTATTTTGCGGTGTCCGATATGTCTAATAGAGGGACGGGAAATTCATAAAGCTGAGAGCACAGGCAACAGAAGAACATAAAAATGTATAACCCTGAGAAAAGACCTCACAAATAAGCTTGAGTGAGCCTGAAATAGGATTTAGATCTGAGAAACTGCTGCTGCTTAAGATCTACCCTATACTAATGGAAAACAAGGCTTTGATTGTAAATAAACAGGACTGCACCACAGACACACCTGATTTCATCACCAGTTTCTCATCAGACCGTGGAATAACCCACAGCACTGAACTTGACTGTTCATGTCAACCAGAAGAGTCCAGAAAATTTAAAATATAGATAACTGTGCAAGTCGTAAATATCCTAAGCAGTAACCTGAGCTCAAGCAGCTTTCAGGTTAGTTTAAAAGACAAGTAACTACTTTACTCAGCCCATTTTTGGATCCAAGTGTAGCTGGCAAAAGAGAAAAAAAACTCGTCTCTGGAAGCCAAGGGCAAAGAAACAATGTGGGGAGCAAAATGAAAGTTACCTTGCAAATGGCAAGTTTCGGCTTGCATCTAACTGCAGTAATAAGAAAGCAAAGTGATTCACTCTGGCAAAGTTTTTCCAGCTTGAGGAGCTTGAAGTAATATGACCGCCCACCTCAGCTGCTGCCTGCGAGCGAGCTCGGAGGGGGGGCCAGGGGCAGCCGGAGAGTATCGAGGCCATACAGGGAAGATGGAAATGGAAAGTTCATTTTCAACAAAGTAGAGATGAAGGGCGGCCTGCTGGGGAGGAGGGAGGAGAGGTAGTAGCAACCGCACTGCAGTCTTGTAAAAATAATTGAGTAATAATGATTTGTTCTGTGAAAGAAAAACCGTTCTGCTCTTTCACAGCGCCTGGGAGATGGACGCTGGTGCGTGCCACGTAGCACTGCGCCTTGGAGGAATTGTCAGGTCTCCGAATAAAGTCTTTGTTTTGTGAACTGAGAGAAGGTATATTTTAGAGATGGGTAAGAAGGGTCGAGTGACTTACCGGTGGCAGGCTAGATGCAGAGTGAAAAAAAAAAAAAACCAAACCAATATTGATTTACTGCCTGAGTGTGGTTAATATTTATGTAGATGTTCAAACTGGTATCAGGTTGCAGCTTATAAAAAGTTGGCCAATCATAGCAAGATTTTTCAACTAAACTGTTAACATTTTTCAAGTACAGGCACGCTGATAAAAGGAAAGCTACAAAATAGCAGGTCTCATTATTGTCACTTAAATAAAACCTCCAAGACAGTTAATTATGTGTATGTACTTTTAACTTTGTCAAAATGTATGTAATAGGCAATAAATTTAACTTTCTCAACCTATATTTAGGTGGGCACACTAACTTTTTTTTTTATTATTAGTCCCAAATCACTTATCACCAAAATTGTACTTCATCCCCAGGCATTTTCCTCATTTCTTTCTATTCTGTAATTCAATGACCACAAAATTACATGAGTTTAACTACAGAAAGATTAATTTTAGGTTGGAACTGTTTCATCTTTCTTGGGCGTTTCTCTTTGTGGACCATCTGTGCTTGATAGTGTGATACCCACAATTTGTTTACCTTTCTTAAGGGTAACTTATGTTTAGTGGTTTCAATATTTTTCAGTATGTAGACCCCTAAAAAAGTATCGAAATTTTATTCCATAAAAATTTGAAGCCTATCGGCTTTCTTTTACTTGCTATTTCTTAGTGGTAGCACTTCAGAGGTCCATGGATCACAAACTTAAAGCTACTGAAAGCCTCTGTAACTTGCACAGACTTACTCCACCTGTTCTGTAAATGAGCCTGACTTTGACCCTGTACTATTGAACAACACTAAAGCTGTGGGCAATGTATGAACTGCATATATATACTGCATGGGACACGTGAAATGCATAGGTTATGTGAAATATGAGCTAATAAAAATGGTATATAGGCTCTTGTATAATGGCAGTATGAAGAAATGCCAAGGTCTACGGCAGCATCCAAAACTCAGATTTCTAGCTCCTTCCTTCCTGTAAATCCGTAGGAGGATCTGACCGTGTTTGGGCCTACTAGCTCAGCGAGAACCATGTTACAGCCTGGGTGTACAAAACTTGACTGCAGCGTGGTAGGACAAGCTCAGGGAAGTGAGTCCTCCTCCTTCCACAGCCCGCCTAACCCTCCGGCCCTGAGCAAGGGTTTTCCCCAAGGGTTGCTCATGCCCAAGGAAGAGGGAGCTCAGAACAAGCCGCACCCACAGATATTGGGTGAGCAGCCTCATTTCAAAAAAAAAAAGTTTGAAAAACTCATACTTTGAAAGATCCTGGTCAGTGGCATGGAAGATTTTCTCCTCTGATGACACTTCTCCCTGATCTGTTTTTATAAGTTTAGCAGCTCTCCCCTGGTACAGCTGCTGCCGGAGTCCTGCCAGAGGAGCCATAATTTCTTAATAGCCTCCACCAATGAGCTGTTGTGTTAACAAAACAGAAGATGAGAAAATGTAGTTGTAGAGCAGGCAGATGTAACCTGAGGCTAAGGAGGCAGCCACTCGTAGCACCTTCTCTAACGTGGCCCCAGAGGAAAGCTGGAACCGGCGTGCCCAGGAGCAGGTGGGATGTGACCCTCCCTTCTGAAACCACCGAGTTTCTGTCCACCTACTTAGACATCTAAAGCCTCAACCGAGCTTCAGCTGTGTGCTGAGACCAGCCAAGGCAGCAAAACAAACCCAGGGGATTTCATGTGTCCCACTCACTTCTGAAGAGAGGGCCCGACGGTAATACATTGACAAGCCAAACCATCAGCTATTCAAGATGATCAAGAGCAGTGACATTTCCACATTTTCAGAGCTCTCAACAAACATAGCTAATTAAGTCTTGCGTCATCACTGCAGTTAAACACAAGTGAGTATTCATCTCCCCCTTTGACAGAGGAGGAAGCTGGAGTCTGGGGGGTATTTCAGGGCCACGGAGTAAGTCACTGGCAGAGCCAGAGCTATATTTTAAGCGCTGTAAGCTCCAAGATCACTGCCTTTTCATTAAAGTTATTAGATTGAAAAATGCCTCCTTCTCAGTGTGAATTAAAGGGAAGATAGAGAATATTCTTCCATTATCAGTAAGAACAAGATAACCTTCTCCACAGTGTGATGTGGAGTATTGTGTCCAATACAACCATCAAAGTATTGTGACTCATTTGCAGTATACGGAATATCTCTCATTTGGGGGGACTATTGAGGTAGGAGAAATGAGAAGAGGTGATAGGGAGGCCCTGGGTCTCATGGGCATGGCTGGCACATGAGGCAGGGAGGGTTCATAAAGTGCCCTGCTTTCCTCCCGGTCCTTACCTCGGCTGCCTCCCGCTCTGCAGACATTAGTGCCTACAGGCTCCGATCAAGATTAGCAGCCCCACTGCGCTGGGAGCCTTCCAAACTCTGGGGAAACACGTCCTATCCCATAAGTGTTACAAGAACACGCAACAGGTGGATGAAAAAGAGAACTGTAGAAATAAGCTATAAGTGAAATCAGCCTCTCTCAGGTCTTTTTTTAAACTTAAAAAAAAAAAAATCCCATTTTCAAATATAATATCCACACACAATGTTATTCCAATTTATCAAATTTATGTCATAATTAGGATTCAGAATAATCTAATGTACATATAATTATCTACGGACAAAGAAGTAGGCGTGTACATGGGCGTCTGAAGGCAATGACTTCTTAAAGCGAGTGTTGCCTAAACTAACCTGCCTCAACCTGTAACAACGCTTTTTCCAAAGCATAGCAGTGGGCCCGTTTGCTGGGCGTAACAAAAGCGGAGCGTGTAAGTCAGAGATTGGAAAGGTGGTGTGAGTATCCCTTTTATGTCACTCTAATCTCGAGGTTATTGCCTGAATCGTCTCTTCCCTTTGTGCTCTGGGAGTGTCTCGCAGCGCTACAAACCCAAAAGGTGCTCGGGAGCGGCATCCCGGGCGGGCGTCTGCCCTGAGCGGCGCTGGGTAGCTCTGCTCCCGCTCCCGCGCTGGGCCAGGAGCAGCAGGTAGCCAAGGATCGACAGTACCCGAGAGCCAAATTCCTACAGGACATCCTTCCCAGAGATGAGCTTTCCAGAACCAAATGAATCAGCTTTGTGGAAAAATAAATCACCTATATTGTATTAGAGGGAATGGTTTCATGTATATGTTGAGTGATATTGCTGCAGATAAATTCTGCCCTCTTTATCCTTTTTGGTCTGGGGAAATAAACAGTACAAAGGAAATTCTGGAAAAGTGGTCATCGTGACAATTAGCAAGCCATAACATAAGTTTGCATTTTTTACTTTAATAGAGTAATAAAAATGTATGGAACTACCATAAATAAGTCGCACAGATAAATGTATACGCTGACAGTTATTCATGTTTCTGTATTTAAAATTATTATCTAAACTGAGCATCGTTCTCATCAGCTGAATTTCATCAATGGCTGTGATCTAGTATGTTTTCTTCACCGAAAACCTCCAAATGTTATTAGTTCTAAACTGGCTAATTCAAAACTAACTCAGGGTGCAATTCTGCTCCCAGCAGCAACATCTCAGCATCTGTATTGCAATCAGAATACGTGTTTAACAGGTTAATACCAGGAACCTGCAAACAGAGTGTGGCCCAAGCTACAAGATCACAACACATATCAGCAACTAGGTTCAAATGCAATAAAGAATGAAGTAGTATTTCATGGTCAAAAAGCACCTTTGACTACCCAGTTTTATTCATTATTGTGTTGCACACATCCTTTCTGTTAACTTTTAAATAGCACTTCTATGCTGGATGCTCATTGTCCTCCAACCCACACATTTTGCTCATTCCTTATTTTTTTCCTCATAAGCAATTTGGAAATATACTGCTGTAACAAGCAAGACTAAGCCAATACATATGTATAAGAACATAAAACCAGCCATACTGTGTCAAGAACCAATATCCATCTAGCTCGCTATCGTAACTCCAGAACTCGCAGCAGATGTTTTTGGGAAAGACTACAGAAGAGAGAGTATTTTTAGTGTGAATCTCCACATGGTATTTCTTCCCAGCTTCGAGCACCACATTAAATATTTATCTGACTGATGTGATATTACATATTTCCATGTTTCCAGATCTCCCAGTGCTAGAGGATAAAAAGGAACTTCTAGGGCAGAGTAAAACCTTCAGGCTGTTCTGAATTAGCCCATCCACTGTCATTCTCATCACCAAACTCTGCGTTGTTGGACTCATTTTCTTTAGTTCATCAAAGCAACCTGATTAACAGTCTGGATTAGCGTTCATGAAACACTGGGAATACCACAGAAAAAAGGTCCTCGGGGCATAGTCACAGTTACTGTATTATTTATACATGCAAACCTCGCAGCTAACACTGGACATAGATGTCTCATATCAAGAATCAGCCCAGTGACCTTCTGCTCCAGAGCCCAGGAGGTGAAATCCTTGGCTGGTTTTTTATTTAGTCCTTTGACAAAGCTTGTGTTTACATCTCAGAGCACTAAAGTTTAGCCTGTGGAGATAAGGCTGTCTCTCATTTGAGAAAATACTGTCAATCTCATCAAGGAAAACAAATGCAGGAATTGGGCCAGGTTATAAGCGTGTGTGTTTGTGAAGGCGCGTTTCTAGGAACGCAGTGCCTTACTGCAGATCGCAGTAACTAAACGAGCTACAGGGAAGTGGGATTACAACTCAAACTTTCCAAGCCCCCGGTTTTCTTTGTAGGAGCAACGCCATCAGCTAACACCCAGCAGCAAGGCGCGAGCAAGCGAAGCGGTGACAGCCTCGCTGCCGCCAGATGCTGTGACAAATGCTCGGCGTCACCACAACAGCTGCCTCAGAGCAGGGCTCAGCTCCCAGGGCGAGGGGGACATCCCGTGCCCCCTCCTTCACCCCCACGGCTCCAGCTGGCATCTGGCTGCTCAACTCCTCTTCCTCCCCGCAGCCATCATCTCTTCATGGGGCCCGAGTCCCTCTGGCTCTAGCTGCTGCCCTTGCCTCCCCAATTGTATCCAAAAGCCTTCGTGGCAGGCGATGCAGCTGCGAGAAGCCGCGTGCTGTTGCCTGCGCACCCGGAGCTACTCTTGCCCTTCACGCCGCCCCCCCAGAGAGGTTTACCCCAGGACCCCGCGATGCTCCCGCGGCATCGGTGTCCCCTCTGCAGCGTGGGGTTAAGGGACATCTCTGGCTCCACGTGGAGGGGCCAGAGCCTTGCTGGAGCTGATCCCAACCTCCACCCGTCCGCTTTCCTGAGCCATTTCAGGAAAAAGCTGAAGGGCTTAAACTCTAGTGAATCTAACATAAATAAATTTCAAGGACCCTATCTTCTGCTAAGCCTCCTTGTCAAATTTGGTTTTCTTGTAACTTTTTTTTCATATTTTTATTACGTTATTTCTTCCTATTACTCTATGAAAAAGCCTGACATCAAGGAGATCTTTAACCTTTAGAGATTTACTACAAACTTACTACAAAGATTTACTTTTTCAACATCATTTGGCTGTTTTGGAACATAAAATATGAATTTTGCTGTGATTGGATATGATTGTGAGGAACTGCCTTCCTATTCCATGAAAAAAGATACTGAAGTTATCTAGAGATAATTAACTAGAGAAATGAAAGCAGGAAACGAAGCAGCTCCTGTCTCCCGAGCTGACTCTGCCTAAACTTTTATAACATTGCACACACATTATAAAGACTCTGATAAGACCCTCACCGAACATAAACGGTTTATTGTATATAGAAGTTTTAAAACCAGACTGAAACTAAACCTCTTCTGAATCTAATGGCAAATTCTACCTCTGTGGGGATTATGTTTCTAAAGGAGGATGCTGTGCGTATACCTTCCTTGTTACAGCTGGTCGGGTGGTTTCTTTAGCCAGCTGGGTTTTCTTTCTCACTCTTTCTCATATATCACTGGCTTCTCTACTGCCTCTTTTCCATGACAGCAAACAGGCTTTCTTAAAAAGGGTTTCTCCTTTGCAAGTTTTTAACATCAAGAAAAGATTTCCATCATACTTTTAATAGTCCATCTCATCTTGAGTCCTTCTAAAAGATTTTTTTTTCGTCCTTCAGTCTTATACAGTAAGATTTAATTTCTCCTCTGTCACTATTATTTGTCAGTCTCACTGCACTGTTTGCATGCTGACAAAATTCTAAGATAAACAGTGCAAGAAAAACAAAAATATTCCTTCATGCCTAAATTTTCTCTGTTCCTCCTTTTTATTATTACTGTTCTTTTTTTCCTGTAAAGTCACATTTTTTGCCTCCTGTTTTTGCTATGCGGCCATTCACTCCCAAAATAGACCAAGACATCGTGCATCTGTTTCACAGCCACACAACAGAGAGCTTCTGCTGGTACATGTCCAGAGGAGGCCCCGAAGATGATCAGAGGGCTGGAGCACCTCGCCTATGAAGACAGGCTGAGACAGTTGGGCTTGTTCAGCCTGGAGAAGAGAAGGCTCCAGGGAGACCTTACAGCAGCCTTCCCGTACCTAAAGGGGGCCTACAAGAAAGCTGGAGAGGGACTTCTGACAAGGGCATATAGTGATGGGACAAGGGGTAATGGCTTTAAACTGAAAGAGGGTAGATTTAGATTAGAGACAAGGAAGAAATTCTTCCCTGTGAGGGGGTGAGGCACTGGAACAGGTTGCCCAGAGAAGCTGTGGATGCCCCATCCCTGGAAGTGTTCAAGGTCAGGCTGGATGGGGCTTTGAGCAACCTGGTCTAGTGGAAGGTGTCCCTGCCCATGGCAGAGGGGTTGGAACTAGATGATCTTTAAGGTCCTTTCCAACCCAAACCATTCTGTGATGATCAATATTCCATATAGCAGTAAAAGCATCACCAATAAATACAAGCTGGAACAAAATTCTTGATTAATTCACATAAGCTTAGACAGGCATGGAGCCAGACTGCGAGCACAGCAACATTAGTGTAAATCTGGAGAACTCCAAACGAGCTGACAGATTTCTCATAGTTTAACCTATATAACTTAGTGGTTAATGGTTGTTGGGAAAGGCGGGGGGGGAGGTCCTATGAAGCAGCAGCACAGCGGAATTAATCCCAGAGGACCTTCTTCCAGATGAGCAGCCTCTCTTCAAAACACTTGCATGATTCTCAAAGCGCTGTGCTATTCCTCTTCCAAGCCCGCCCACTGCAGCTGCGTGGCCCTGCCTCCTGTCCATCCTTGTCTGCTGGTGAAATCCCCTCCCCACGCACCCCACCCCCTTACACGTCACCTCCAGGTGACATATTTACATTTATCATGTAAAAAATAGTGACGCAGGCAAACATTTCCACTTCTGAGATGTGATTCTTTCACTTAGCTCAATTGAGCAATAATTTGTAGTCTTACAGTTCAAGCTTTTATTTCTTTCCATTAACTTGAACTCATTTCAACTCCAATCTGAAGTGTCTACATCTCCTCCTCTAATATTTTTTCTGATGTTTATTTACCATGAAGAACCATTAAGTCATTTGTACAGTGTATATACTACATTAGATATAACTCGTAGCTATATAGTGATAAATTTGTGAACAGCAGATCCAATAACTTCACAAGTAGGGAATATATTTTGTCTTTCCAAATTACTTGTGAATGAATCTGCTTGAAAATTCCCCAAAGACACTAAAATATGTAATTAGAAATAATATGTTTTATGTGCACTGCTTCATTTGCAGAGTAGGGTGAAAATGCGGCACTGAGGAGGTACGGATTGATCACCCACCCGTACAAATCACAGAGCCCGCTCCCAGGACGTGGTTACTGGAATCAAAGCAATCATAGATACAGTAAGCATAACGTTTGTTTGGTTAGTCTGTCTTTTTTTTTTTTTGACATATCTGTGTAACCTCACAGTTTTGTAATGAGCTGCCCAGCTCTCGGGAAACGCTTGCTCTAAAAGATACAGTATGAAAGACAAGATCTTCAAAGGCGGTTGGCAGCTGAGAGGCACTTACTAGGGTTTACAGCAAAGTCTGAGTAGATATGTCCAGAGAGCACATTTTATTGAAATAAAATAAGTAAATGCCAAGTAATTACTGTGTTGCATAAGCGCTCCCATGCTTTGCCTTCACTGCAAAGAACTCATGCTTTCCTATCAAGATACCGCTCTTGTTACGAAATACTAATGCAGATCCAAGGTGACCAGTTCCAGGCAGCCCCAGCTACACTGAGCGTCTCTGTCGGGTTCTGCCCCGAGACAGGTATCTCAGTATGGAGACACACTTGCTCTGAAAGACATAGCTGAAGGGAGGGCGGAGGTAGCTCTGGTGTTCGGTGCTACTGATAAGCCAGCCCCATGTCACCGTTACAGGCCTGAATACTCAGTACTGATCCCTTTATACCTCAGCATAATCCTTTTTATTAATCCCGGAGAACAATGCACTATTTTTGTTAAAATAAACATGCAAAACCTATAGCAATTTGACATTGAGACAATTTTCTATGAGTGCAGGTGGATAAAAATATTTTCCAAAAGGAAGTGTTGCAGACACATATGGACTCTGTGAAACAAATCTTCTGCGTGAAACTTGCTTTTCACTGCCACTCCCTCGCCAATAAATTTTACAGGGACCTTGGCAAGCACCAGCTCCTCCCTTCGTCTGTGTTACGAATATACTCTCCAGCCGTGAATAAGCACGGTCGTCTTCTCACATCCCAGAAACAGACCCCCGGAACGATGCTGGTGAGCACACCAGCAGCAGGACGATTGCTTGCGAGGCCTTGCCAGCCCGAGTTCCACTGCTGCCTGCTGCTTTGACAGGCCGGCTGCTGCTCGGAGAGCAGCACAAGACCTCCCTCAAAGTTTAAAAACAAAATGAACAAAGCACTTGTAAATGCCCGTGTAGATCTAGGTGAGACGCTAAAGCAAACTTGCTGACTGGTTTGTTACAAGATACTTACTTCTTGATTGCTAAATAGAGTTATTCTGGCTTGCCATTAAAACAAAAAAAAAAAATAGACATCTATCAAAAGAACTTTCCTGTCGCTAGTGGCCGCGATCCCTTAAGCTGTGTCAAACAGACCCGGTGAAGCAAGGGCAGTTACACTGCGCGTCCGTTCCGGGCCAGGTGCTGCGCCGCCTCCTCCGGGCTCCCCGGTCTCTGCTTGCTGGCTCCAGCCCTCATTTTACAGTGAATGCAGTCAGCCATGGACAGGCGAAGCGGAGCATGACAGTTCACCGAGACGGATAGGCAGATCAATTATTTAATGTTTCTGCCCTGGAAGCCTTCCCTTAGCCTAAAATACCCCTTTGCATTGGCAGGGAGTCCATCTCAAATCTCAGTAAGATGTGACTAGGTGAGCACTACATGTCCACATCTTTAGTAATCAACAACTCGGAGAAAAGAAAATGTCAATAATGTGGTACAATATGAAAGTATTGATTTTAAATATATATGTATATTATTAAACACAGAATTTAAAAAAATACAGTGCCCAAATCACTAGCCAACTACTGGAAAACTTAATCCATAAATACTTTTAAGCATTAACATCTTGTGCTACTATTAATGAGACTATTAACTGTCAATATTATTAATGTTAACATCTTGTTACGATAGCACTAAAAGACATTTCTGAATCTTAAGATATTTATAGTGTGTGTCTCAATTCTTTAGTTTTTGCATTTTATTTTGCTTAACAATTAGAACAGACTCACTTTTGAATATGGTCCGCTCTCACAAAGCCAGTTTCACTATCTGACTTCAGCAGCACAAAGAGTAGTGTCTGAGCTGCAAGTTTAAACTTAAAAACATTTTTGCTAAAGCTTCACAAGGAAATGTCAAGGAAACATTCTTCCTATGCAGTCAGTAAAATTCATCCCCATAAACCCATTGGCATTATTAACAAAATATATGGAAGGAAATACAGATTATCATGGCCAGTTTACTAGAACCAAATCAAACCAGCATCACACCCAACAACGCAGAATCAGCCTTCCTTCCTCTCAAACCTGTAACTCCTTATTTTGTATGTATTTAGTATTTCCTCCTTCTAACTTACTATTTTGGAAGTTGAAGACTGTAGAGTTTCATTGCTACTCTTGCCACACGCCTTAAAAAGGCATAAGGATTGAATCCTTGACTTGAAAAGGGTAGTTTGCTTTTATGTGTTTTTCATAACAGTACACATATTTCTTACTGCTATACAATAGTTTAACCATTTACTGCTATGACTCTCTTTTTTTGATGCGAGAGATACTTTTACTAGCAATACGCATCCCGTATTAATACATTTTACATAATGACATTTAAAAACTCCGTTGAAAGGACACACATGCCGCATATTTAATACCGTGACTTTCTGCGCACTATGGTTATTATTGCAAATTGTTTCTCTTTGTCCTGGTCTGGCTCAGGTTGCGATGAGCGGGTCCTGCTCTGTGGAAGGGATCCTCGCCCTGAGGCACTCACGGTGCAGAGACGCGGAGCGCGGGGCAGGACCCGTCAGCCAGGGACGGGTTGTGATTTTTAACGGAGCTCTGAACACAGAGAGGGTCAGAGCTTGGTAAATAAGTGCTGGGAGAGAGCATTTTAGAAAAACAAAGCTATCCCCATAAAAGTGAGAAAACCATAAAGGCAGAAAATTTTGTAGATAGGGCAAGAGCTGGGGATGACATAAAGCTCAAGGGAGGATAAGGAGGAATTAGACAGAGCTCCCACCATTAGACGCAATGGCCTAAATCCACTATAACGACTTTCCTTTCTGCAGTGAGCAAAGTTTTTTCCTTCTAATCCTTCAGGCTCCTAGTCAGATGTGGCGACAGCTGCTCATGCTATGACGCAGGGTCAAAAGAATTTTAAATATGACTTTTTTTAAACCTGAAAAAAGCCTCCATTCTTGAAGTAGCTTTCCTTTCTGGTCACCTTAAAGGGCTGGTTGCTGCACAGTTTGCACAGCTGTGAAGGTCTCAATTTTAGACACATTTTAGATAGCTACTGACTCCGAGTGGGTAGGAATGGAGGAAGCAATGAATCTTGAAGAAAACAAATGATGATAAACTTCGGTTTCTACTCTTAATGTATTCTTACACTGGTACTTTGGCTTAAATATCACTAAAGCTGGTAGGCATAAATGCTACCCTCATGTCAGAGCATGAGAAATGTAAAAAATAATTAGGCTCTTTCTCTAGCAAACATCACATACAATAAGAAAACTCCCATTTAACAAGACACTTCTGTTTGTCACACATTGCCTCAGACTGGCATCCGCATGGAAAAGAATTACAGTCTATTAGGGAAGAAAGTCACCCTTGACGAACCTTTCTCCAGAAGTCAATCTCACAGCTTTCAAGCAACTTCTCAGTCTTTCAAACTTGCCAGGGAAAAAAAAAAGAGCAAAAAAGAAAAAAAAAAGAGCAGAGCACTGAATACAGTCAAATCTTGCCAGGATAACTACAAGAAATGTTCTTAATTCTTCAGCCATCAAAGTTTACATCTAGGCATTCAGTATGTGATGTACATCATCCAGAGGTTCTGGTAGAGTAGATGTGGGTGAAACCTGCCAACTGCTACATCTAGAACAAACTCACAAGAATTATAAATAAAAAAGCGCAGTTATCATTTAACATTGCAAAACAATAATTCCCTCTCACATCTCACTCCCAGTCCTCAAGGAAGACTGACAAAATATTTAGGATTATTATTATTATTATACTATTTCGTATTAAATAGCACAGAATAAACAGAGACATTGGTTTTATGCTCATTACAATTCTCTCAACATCTCATCTCCTGCTGACTTGGCCCTGTTCTGCAAATGCTTTCTCGGTCTCAATCTGCCATCTCTGCTCCCACTGAAATCTCTCTGCTAACATCACCTCTCCCACAAATGGGCTAATTAATTAACATAATTACAGATTACTTTTTCTTTTGTTTGCTTACTTTGAAATGACCTGCAGAACTTCACTTGTTGTACAGTACAGTCCCATTCTGAAGGAATAGTGTATTCAGGGATGAGGTGAGGAATGAGTAGCTCTGGAAGGGTGAAACAGTCCTAGTTCTGTTTTGCTGCTGGGACAAATGTATCAGCAGCCCGGGAGTAGTGGTTTCCAGTGGTATCTGCATCTGACTTGATGAAATGTTTGCATACGGGAAAGCTTGACCACATTTTACATCAGTTAGTCTAATGACATATATCACCTGCCCTTACAAACCTTCCTTCTTTTATAAGCTTATCAGAGTTACGACATAATTGCTATAAAAAGTGAAAGAGCAAAGTAGTACATTGCACAGGCACCAGAAAATAGATAGCAGGCACCGTCGGGGGGAGTGTCAGGGGGAAGGGAACGGGACCCCCAGCTGAGCAGCTCCCTACTGATACTCTACTCCTACCTTGTTCAGGGAAACAAGCCGATGTTTTGAAACATTTGACATGACACACGCTCCTGGTATGCAGGAGCTGGTGAAAGTTATACAAAAGACCCCAACTGCTAGATAGCGTAGGCTATATTACACTTAGATATACAAAAGACAGCCATGAAACTTAGCCAACCTATTAAGATGACATAGTCCCTTCCCAGAAGTACTGACAGCCTTGGAGATGAGCTCTACTAACGGAAGCTTTCATACTTCATCTTCTGCCCCTATTTCTGCTGCTGTGCCATGTCATGAAGGCCAGATCAAATCTGAATTTATCTGAATACTGCCCATCTTCCCTTCCGTACCCGTAGTGCTCCTTTTGCAAACTTTTTGTGGTTATCTTAAGTTTCCTGACAACCACCTATGGCTTTGACCTGCGATACGCGCTGAAAAAGCTTATTTTATATAACAAGCAATGGAAAAAGACATCGGTTAGGGGTTTCTTTGACAACCACCACCTCTCTTGAAATGGAAAGCTAAAGATACTCTCCAGAGCACTGCCAGCAAAGGCCACGCCGTGAGCAGGGTGACAGCTGGAATTCCTGTAGCAGTTCTATTTTGAAAACGTGTCTGATGGGAATGCCTCCGCTGCTGCCAGCACAGGCTGCTGCTGCCTAGGTTAGATGCGAAAACCAAGAAAATGCAAAATCATATTTCAGAAAGGCAGAACTTCAAAAAACACTTTCTTTTGATGATTTTCTGCTTCCAAGCACTGTAGACAGATGTTATTTTATTTGACTTGCTTCACTTACATTTGTTGTTATGAAATATTTCTGTTAGGGTACGATCATCAAAATTAGGTCCCTACTGTGTAATGGGCCCTAGAAATACAGGCAACAGTCCCTGTTGCACAAAGCTGACTCTTTAAGATAAAAGAGACTTGAGGAGAGTGACTGAGTATTTAAACCAAATAAACATGACTCTCTTTCCTCATATAAATCATAAGTAGCTTCTTTCATTTGTCCTACATTGCTGTTACTCATTGTTTCCATACAAAGATGAATATTTTGAGAAGAGGGTTCTCATCTTGCTGATGAACAGGGGGAGGGATCTTTGCATATACAAGCAAATATGAAATAAGTGTGTGTGTGTATATATATATAAACATACACATATCTCTATATCTGAGTAAAATGAAAAAAAAAACCCAGTGGGTGGAAATGAAAGTATCACTGGTAAAGTGAAGGTTGTGGGTTAAGACAGGAGAAGATAACAGACAGGAACAAAACTCTGAAGGGCGTTCAAGGTGCAGACAAGAAGCTTAAACTTCATATGCTGAAATGAGAGACACACATCGGGAAGGAACATGCCCAAAGTGACAGGCAAGGAAACATGCTGTAGCAACTATGCACCGTAAGGACTGCGCAACGGCTCCGTTAACTTCATGGAGGCTTGAAGGTAAAGTTCAATGGCAGAGTTCTACCTGGGCTCATAACCCTCAGTGTTGAAAATATTCATACAGTCTCCCACATCCCTATTCCTTGCGGCCGCCTCTTGCTTTGCATTGGCTCTGGTGCTTGTTGGACCCCACCACCAGAATACTCAACTCACATAGGCGGCAGAAAACTAATCCAGCAACAAGAAGTGGAGAGCTTCCCGCCAGGCTGAACCCAGGGTCTGGCAGGCGACAGAACAGGGCAAGGGAGGAGAAGGAAATAGGGTGGGAGCAAGCAGGAGAAAAACTTTCCCCTTTTGGTGCTGAAGAGACGTAAGACCAGCTTAGCGGTCATACGTAACTCCATCTTGAGGGGAGGAAGGTTACAGGAATTAAGACGGGATGCTCAGATAAAGATTTTGGTAGTTTGGGCACAAAAAAGAGGAGGAAACTTGTAAATATTCATAAAATTAATTAATGCATGATTGGTGTATGCCTTCTGGAGGGACAGAAGACTTAAAGATCACTCCTAGCTTGTAGACTTCCATAACAAAGTTGACAGCAGTGATATCACCAACAACAGCTCAGTTTTGACTCTCAAATTTCAGCAAGTAGTAAGACACTAAGAAGAGAAACCAGAGGGAGAACTTGGGGTAACTGATAAAAAGATGATTAGTGAAAGCCATGATTAACACAGGGAAAAGCAAGATGATCATGAGGCAGTCAAGAACTGGTCCTTCTGACTGCTTTTACATTGACTGTTACTTCAGCACCTCAGTTGGAAACCAGAGGAGAACTGGGTCATGAAACCACCACAACGGACAAGACTCCAACAATATGCCCATGGGTCACAGCGTAAAAAAAAAAACCATCTACAGGTGTGTTTTTAAATATGAACCTTGCATATATCCATCAAAGATATTCCCACATCCACAGATAATCTGGAGCAAAAGAGGCATGCACCTGCATATTTGTTTACTACTTATCCTAAAACCTAAACCCACTAGCGTATATCAAAATTATTAACTATTTCACAGTTGATCATTCAGAGCAGGTTGGGAAGATCCTGCAGCCCATAAACCAGCCGCAGCCTGCAACAGCACCTCTCTGGCATTTAGTCTGTTATTGCCGGATAACACTAAGTGTGCGATACTGCCCGGCCTTTGGCTTTAGACAGAAGCCGCCAGCTACCAAGCGTAGCCTGGAGCTGCTGGCTGTCCCCCGCAGGAGCCCACGTTCCAAACCCGACAGTTTCCCTTAAGCTACGCCCTGCAGTACAGCGACTGGTACGGCGCAGCTTCTGGGTACCCGTACCCAGCAGCGCAGCAGACTTGGAAAAAATGGCAATCTGGAGACAATATGATACAAATGTCGTGAAAATAAATGATCCAGCTGACAACTGCGCTTGCCTTCAAATTAATCACAAATCTTTAAATTGGAATATTTTAAATAATCCTTTGCAGGGTATCAAGATCACCAGATCAGCTGAATTGCAAGCTTCAGGGCCTCTGCTGAGGAATTCCAGATTGTCTCACGCAGCTGGGAGCATGACTGCAGCGGGAGCGGGTGAATTATAGCACCCTCTGCTTTCCATTTGTATTTGATATGAGATCATTTTATGACTTCTAAGGCTTCGCAGTGATGCATAAGCAGAATGACATTAGCAGAGAGAATTCAAATACTAAATATTTTTGAGTAATCTCTAAACCTGTGCTCCCTACCTGCAGATAGTTTTTACCGTTTGTTTGTTTGTCTGACTATATGAAAGAGGTCCGATCTCCCACATGAGGGTTGCCCTACTATGCCTTATCTGCTGTAGGTTTTTCTAGTGTGTTTACCGTAGTGCTTTTGGGGGTTGTTTTTGGGTTGTTTTCTTTTTTAAACACAGAGAACATCTTGGTTTGCCTTTGTACAAGGGAAAACGAGCTGAAATCAAAGTCAGACAACACTCACCACCTTTCTCAAAGAATGAAATATGAGACTCTGCTAAGCAGAACTGGCTCTGAAGGGTTGGTCCCAGATGCTTCCTGGTGCCAAACTTGTGCTGGTGAGGAACGCGTGCTTCCCCAGTCCGTGGGCAGGATGCACTTCAGATAGAAACGCTCTCGACTGCAAGATATGGATCAGAAAAGCCCAACGTCCCTGGACCAGATTGCATCACTTCAGCCTAGAGAAATACCTGATATCTCAGTGACAATCCTGCTGAGATTTTAGGGGCCTGCTTAAGCATGTTTGCGAGTTTTTTTAGGAATGTGAGTTTTTTAGGGGTTTTTTTTTAGTTTTTATTTGAGCTTGAACCTCAGCCTGCTGGCCTGTGCAGCAAAATGAGAAAATGAGGCACAGAAGCAGTGGGTGAGCGGTGAGGAGGAATTAAAGTGAGGGTTCAGTGGACTGAGCGATCTCATTTCTTGGACTTAAATCCCTTTTTGTTATGTCAACTTGTCTGATATAATTGTATGAAGAATAACAAAGCCCGTGAGAAAGTAAGAGCTCTGCAGGATACAGGCAGGTCTCACAAGGTGATCGTGGCATCTGTTAAACCTCTGGGTATCAGGTTCACGCTCCTCCCCACGTACCTCAAAGAGGGGAAGAGTGTAGGAAGCGGGGTCTATAGTATACATGGCATTGACAACAGGTCTCATTGACGGCTACTTCAAAATCAGGAAAAATAGCAGTCCAAAAATTATGAAGATAAATAGAAATATGCTAGTGTATTGATTCAAACTGCTGTTGCTGGAGTGTCAGTTTGGAAGAAGGGGTAATTTTTTCCTTCTTCAAAAATTTGGATTAATTCAAAACCAATCCTTTCAGTAATATACTCAGAGACTTAAAAACATATACCTCGTGTCTATTTTTGACAGAAAAAGACAAGTCAGATCTTCTCAAAAGCTAATTTCAGGAATCCATAAATGATTGGCTCAGTACTTACAAACTGAGTACTGTGTAAGAGCAAATAACACAAATGGGAGCTTTACACATGCAGATTTGGAGCTACAACCTGCATGAACTTCTCACCCTTCATCATCTGGGGGCTTTATGCTCCTGCTGGGAGGACACTGGAGAAGCAGCAGTACTGGAAGCAGCTCTCGGTTCTCCACAGCAGGGTCCTGTCAGCACAGCATCGCTGGGACCAGCCTCAGCTGCCACCTTGGCTTTCTGCTGTCACACTGAAGACATTTTACTCTAAAGATTAATCAGCTCACCCTACACATTCACTGCTAATTTTGGCATCTACTTCTGACCAGGCAGAAATTGTTCTCCAACAGGAAAGAGAGAAATAAACATTTGCTTTCCAGGACAGCAGTTTGGTTTTGCAGCTGTCTTTGCCTCTCCTTCCCTGACTTCCAGACTGAGTAATATAACATTACTTGTGGGAGTAAGCGTAGAGGAGTCCTAGCAGGCAATAACATAACAGTTTAGCACGCACACTCTTCTGAACCCTTCCTTACATGGGGGGCAATTTCTCAAGGTATCAGTTATCACGTCTATGTTATTACCTGCTGCCACCAAGGACACAGGCTCATTGCACTCTTTGAGGATAAATTTTAACTAACAAGTATATGTCTGGGCTGGCTTTTTGTGGTTTATTTCTTTCTGATTTGGATCGTACTTATGCTGCTGAAGCATTTATACAGCTCCCCTTGCTGCTAAAAGCAATGCATTACCATTGCAACAGTATGAGCACCATCATTCACATTGAAGAGGTATTTAAAATCCCTAAAGGCTTCACTGAGCAAAGCCCTCTGTGTATACATGCCCCTGGGGAAGATGATGCCTTTTTCAAGGTGCCATTTTCAAATGCCCATACAATCTTCATTCTGTAAAGGTGACACAGTAAAGAAAATGTAGCTGTACCATCACAAAAGATGACAAATGCAGGTAGAGCTGAGATTGCACAACCACGTGGTTCTCTTCTCACAGGATTCCCGCTCCACTGAATGCTTACTGACTCACTAAACAGATATTCACTGCATAGTCCCAAACCTTACTTACAGTGCACTGCCCAGCCTTTGCACCAGGCGCAATATTAGACATTTAGAATCATAGAATTGTTTTGGTTGGAAGAGACCTCCAAGATCATTGAGTCCAACCGTTAACCTATCACTACCAAGTCTACCGCTAAATCATGTCCCTTAGCACCACATCTACACGTCTTTTGAATACCCCCAGAGATGGGGACTCCACCACCTCCCTGGGCAGGCTGTTCCAATGCCCGACAACCCTTTCGGTGAAGAAATTTTTACGAATATCCAATCTGAACCTCCCCTGGTACAACTTGAGGCCATTTCCTCTTGTTCTGTCGTCTGTTACTAGGGAGAAGAGACCAACCCCCATCTCTCTACAACCTCCTTTCAGGTAGTTGTAGAGAGCAATAAGGTCTCCCCTCAGCCTCCTTCTCTCCAGGCTAAACAATCCCAGTTCCCTCAGCTGCTCCTCATAGGACTTGTGTTCTAGACCCTTCACCAGCTTCGTTGCCCGTCTCTGGACACGCTCCAGCACCTCAATGTCTTTCTTGTAGTGAGGGGCCCAAAACTGAACACAGTACTCGAGGTGCGGCCTCACCAGGGCCGAGTACAGGGGGACAATCACCTCCCTACTCCTGCTGGCCACACTATTTCTGATACAGGCCAGGATGCCGTTGGCCTCCTTGGCCACCTGGGCACACTGCTGGCTCATATTAAGCCAGCTGTCGACCAACACCCCCAGGTCCTTTTCTGCTGGGCAGCTTCATTTATTTATGAAAATTTTAAGGAAAATTTTACTACAGCCTCTGAGTGCTTTTCTTCTCAATAACCCTGAGTTGAGCTGATACCATTATCCCATTTTACAGCAAGTGTGTGAAGCAGAGGAAGATGAAGGCCAAAACTGCTGAGAGTACACAAATATTTAGATTCCTGACTAGAGATTCTGAGCATCTCACTTGTCAGTGAATGTTGCACTTTGTAGAGCATTTGCATGTCCAAAATATACATCCCAGGACTGCAGTGCTTTCTGCGAGTACCCAACATCTCTGTAACACGGGTTTAAATCTGGACGCTCAGAAACAGTTTGTTTTTGAGACAGTTGCCCAGGATTATACAATTGTAGTTGCATAATAACAAGTACACAGTGTATTCAGAAATATTAAAACCAGATCTTTCACTTAGCTCTTCCCATAGTGGAAGTCGATTAATGATACTGATTTGACAGAGTCTTCCTTCAGCCTGGGCAACGTGCTCTAGCCGTGCTATCAGCCCTCACTTTCTGTGAGTTTATGGCCATCTCTATGCTCCACCAACCCTGCTTTTCTCATGGGAGACAGCAGCAAGAGTCCCAGAGGCAGGACAGAAAGCTGAAGGCTGTCGATGCTCGTGGTTTTTTTGGCAGATACACAGCTGGTCAGGTGGGCATCAGGTTCCCTCTCACCTGCCTCACGATCGTTAATCCAGGTTGACATGAAAGGGAGAGAGAAGCACAGTTCCTCTCGTCAGAGCAGATAACAGTAAAATGCACCGTACAAGTGAACTTCCCTTTGGACGGGGAATAGAAAAGTAAGAAGTGCCTCTAGGTAACAACTTTCCTAATTAGGTCCTATACCCATGGCAGATTTGCATCAGCCCCTGTATCTAGAGCTGCTGATCATAAAAGCAAAGAACCTTTGTTTACTTTCAGTTGTTTAGCTATCTGTGCGTCTTCGTGATTAATGGCATCTCTCATATCACCCGAGGGTTAAAAAAAAAAAATACCCTCAGAAAGCTGAAGAATGTACACTTTCAAGTATTTTTCTATTGTCTTAAAGTAACAACTAAAAATAAGGTATTTCTTGAATTTATTATACCCATTGTTATTCTTTGCACTTTCCACAATGAAGGTCTTGCATGTTTTGTGCCATTAATTCAAGGCACGATAAGCAAAGCCAGTGCACTCTTGCAGTTGCTGCTCATCAGCTTTTAGGACAAATTCATAATTATTAGATACCAAAATTCTTCTGAGATCATTTTAAATAATTTAAAAAGAAACAGAAAGAGCTCTTTGTAGCTTATTCTGGAAAGCAGGATGAAAGTCTGACCTCAGCAAGTTAAATTTACTTTTGCATCTTCTAAAGTACAAAAACAGATCTCCCAGAAGTGCTTTGGCATGAATGAGGTTTGTTTTTTTTTTTCTTGAGTTTTGTTCCCCTGAGATGAATATCTCATTTTAAAAAATAAATATGAGTAAAGCCAACAAAACAAATACACTATTATAACATGACAGGAAAAGAAAACATGGTTCTATGCTGTGATGAACATGCAAGGTTGTTCTGGAAAAAAAGCTGCCGACTTAAGGAAGATTACATAGTTTTCTGGAGGTGAAAGAACACTTAAAAGTGCTTGCAAAAGTCGGCACTAGGATGCATCTAACCCGGTATCTCGTCTCCTTAAGCATTAGCCCAGATCACAGTATAACAGTGCAAGAACATGTTGTACTTCTGCCAACATTCTCCATGTCTCCAGCCATTTTAAGGTACTTCTTGGGCTGGATTATATATAACACCTCTCTGGTATTAGTAGCCCTTAACAGATTGCATGAACTTGCCCAGTCTCCTCCTGAGCCACACACACTTTTAGCAGTCACAACATCCTTTAGGCAAGGAGTCTAACCACTCAATTACCCATTCTATAAAAATCCACTTCATTTTATTATTTATTGTTTTAGCCTGGCTCCTGCTAGGAGATGTCCCATAGTTTTTGTATGAAAAGAGGCAGTGAACATAATCCCTACTGATCATTTCTACGCCATGCACAGCTATGACCTTTATCACGTTCTCCTCTGCTCCCACCTCTTCCCTAATTTCTGTCTGCAAAACTCCTTCCCGCCCCTGAGCCGCAGGCGGGTGTGGTATGGTGGCCCTCTGCCACAGCAAAGCTGTTGTCGACGCATGGCTACGCTGTGTCTGGCACGGTGGGTGTCACTTTTTCTTTAATAACCAGCCCTTCAAAGGATCAGAGTTTATCAGTACTGTCTCGTCCTAATTGCATTATTCCATTAGCTCAAAGAACAGAGCTTTATGTTGCAGTAATCGAGGCACCAGCAGCCTGAGCTGTGCGAAGGATTACTGACTTTAGCCCTATGAGGAACAGGTTTTGTCTGTCAGCTCCATGTCCTCTTCCTAGACATCCAACCTCCATGACCAAAGTCAATTGCAATAAGCCCCTTCTTATAGCATCCTGAGTAATTGATTTCCCACAGCTGCTCCCGGTTCAGACATTCCCAAAGACGATCAGAGGGCTGGAGCACCTCCCCTATGCGGACAGGCTGAGAGTGCTGGGCTTGTTCAGCCTGGAGAAGAGAAGGCTCCAGGGAGACCTCACAAGCAGCCTGCCAGTCCCTAAAGGGGGCCTACAGGAAAGATGGGAGGGACTCCATCAGGGAGTGTAGTGATAGGACAAGGGGTAATGGGTTTAAACTGAAAGAGGGCAGATTCAGACTAGCTATTAGGAAGAAATTATTCCCTGTGAGGGTGGTGAGGCACTGGAACAGGTTGCCCAGAGAAGTTATGGATGCCCCACCCCTGGAAATGTTCAAGGCCAGGTTGGATGGGGCTTGGAGCAAGTCAGTCTAGTGGAAGGTGTCCCTGTCCATGGCATGGAACTAGAGGTTCTTTAAAGTCCCTTCCAACCCAAACCATTCTGTGATTCTATGAATTCAGGACAGAGAAATTGCAAGGTTTTTCCCTGACAAGTTTTGGGCCCAGTCTTGGTTCCTCATCATACCATTCCTCACGGCCAAGCTCCTAACCCAGGATTCATCTATATAAATGTAGGTATCTGTGTAGAACCAAATCACTCAGAATTCCTCTCACAGTTGGTAGAGAGCCAGACAACGGAGTCAATAGCATCTCTGGAGCATTTCTTCTCTGAAAGGAGCCAGAATAGCTCCGGAACCACAAAGTACCTACTTTTTGCTATTGACTATATGTAAGAAGAGAGGATGAGTAGCTCACGTGCAAACATTTACACTGTAGACTTCTGAAGTTAGTTATCTGATAACATCAAAAAAGCATTATATATGCTTTAAAATGATGGAAATTTTATCCAGATAAAAGGATATATTAATTCAACAAATACAAATTTTAAAAGTTCCTACACATTAAGTTTCAAAGTTTGTTATTAAACGCAAAACTGCTTATGATTATAAACTGCCTACTCAGTAAAACAAAACCTAAAGCATTAAACCAGAAGGTCTTTGCTTTCAGTAGAGACTTAGAAAATAATTGAGTGCTATAAAACAACTGCAACTATTCTGCAGCTCATTTAGAGAGACACAAACCAGTGTAATTTTATTTAAAACAAATAATCTAATTTCTTTTTGATCTTGAATTTCACTTCTGTAAAGGATGAAGAACAAAGCTCCTCAGAGCTCTGTGGATGTTCTCCTCCAGCATCTCAATCAAAACAAATTAGAAATGGTAGAGGTCTTCTAGTTCACCAAACTGCGCACTTGCCAAACGCCTCTCCGGGTTGCGTTTCTTACTGTTTGTTACATTCTAGTTTTAAATAGTTTGTTAGAAATAATGGTAAGAGAGGTTTTCCTCATATTCAGCTTGAAATTCTTTTAGGTTCACCCAGCCATCCCTTATTGTAGCTTTTTTTATGCCTCTAGATTGTCTCCCTGCTTGCTTATATTTATCCTTCAAATATTTTTAAATCAAAGCATATCTCTCAAAACCAGCACACACTCGAAGAGACGATCTACAGTCCTGCAGTTCTTCTACCAAGTTGCTTTGGGCTCAGGTGCCAACCTCTTAGTTATCGCAGCAGCAGAGCCGCCCTGGGCAGCGAGGGAGGAGGCAAGGCTGCACCACGGGGAGAAACCCTACCAGCAGCTGAGCCAGGCAGAGCCTCGGCTCACATTACTGCTGTGTTACCAGTAATTCCAGAAACAGGATGGGTTCAGGCACCACCATGGTGTCTCCATCCGCAGCAAGAACTCACATACTTGTTTTCTGGGGTTTTTTTGCATGCTGGCAGCTGATACTAGAGGCCAAGCCTGACTCATTGTCGCCTTCTCCCGCTGCTAGGGCAGCCACCGTGGCTTCCTTCTGCAAATGGAAACATCCTGAGGGGTAAAGACACTCAGGAGTTGCCACCATGCTCCAAGCCATCAGCAGGTACCAGCAGAGCAAAGCCATTCATATTGCAGCATCTGGTAGATTTTCCTTATCAAATCTTTACGATTTGCCTAATAAGTTTTGGGATTAAAGCCTGTAGGCCAAATTCTCTCGTTTACTTATGTGTTTCCTTTTGTGAGAAAGAATGCGCATGAACCTGGCCTGACAAATCTAATGGTATTCGTTCTGCCATTCAGCTTCGTTCTCTCTATTTTCCCTTTAGCTCCTCTCACATAGGTTTTCATTTTCTCATGCAATTTTATGCATGTTTATTTCATTATGTCTTCTGAGTATAATCACCAGCCTCAGCCCCGTGAACTAGATGCAATTTACCCACAATTAAAGTCATTCCTCACCTGTAAGGTTCCATACATGGCAGTGGAAGGAAGATTAACATTAATTGGATCAGCCTGAAATGCAAACTATGCTGCCCCACCACGTATTCTCAGACAGCTTCATATAACTTCAGCAATCTAGTCTCCTGCTGGGGGACCTACTGTTATTAATGTTATCATTTTTTGCTGAAAAGGGATGCAGGTACCACCAAATAACTACTAAAGAAAGAAGCCAGAAGGTGAGGTTGCACTCCTTAATATTTTTTTAATCTATTTCTAAAAGTTTGCGTTAATGCTAGCACAGGCTAGACTCCAGTGAAGATGCACGTACCATTGCCTCTTGGTAGTGCTAAATGCACACGCGCACAGACGGCCGGTGCAAGCAAACAAGATGCAGGAGAGCGTATGCTAATTCAAGGAAACCCATAGCACAGACATGGGTGCAACTGTAGATGAAAAGGTGTATTTGGGTGGAAAGGCTGAGAAGTACAGTGGAAGAGGGTTGGGAAGAGGAGACGAGCATGAAGTTTCTTAAGAATCTGAAGGGAGGAAAGAGAGAAGGTGTGACCAGGGAAGGGTGGTGCAAGGAGCTGCCAGGTAGCTGGGGTCAGCGGTGCTGCGGGAAGGAGAAAGTGGCCGATGCACTCACGGTCAGCTCACGCACAGAGACCTACAAGGAGCCCTGAAATAGTTGCTTTGTTACAGCTTCCAACTAATATCAAACAAAGCATCCAACTAAACAGGCTGTTCTCTTGCCAGTTCCCTGCGCCACCCCAGTCTAAGACTCTGCTGGTTTCATATGTGTGTGTGTGTTTTTGTTTTAATAATCGTAAGAGGATTTCAGATATTTTTCCCCTGGTGCTTTCACTCTATTTAGCAGTCAAAATTGCCTCTGCTTTGTAGTTTAGCTCTGCCTAGGGTTTGTGTTTTGCACACTGATTGAATGAGGGCACTAATCCAACCGTGGGGTTGCCCATGAAAATTTGTTCAAGACCTTTGCTGCATGTTATCAAGAAAAAAACCCAAACCCCAAACCTCTGCTTCTCACAGAGATGGGGATTGACTTTATTAGGCCAAGGTTTATTCAAAATTAAAACATCATACCATATCATCAAGCTAAATGCAATAGTGACAAAAATTGTGATCCTGAAAGTTCATACACAGAGGCAGCTTACTGTTTTTGATTTTCAGACGTTCCGGATACGTGGTGTCTCACTCACCTCTGTGCATGCCCAGAACTGCCTCAGTCCCAGCAGGGCTGAACAGCTCAGCACTGCAGCCTGAGCAGGCTCCAGAATCTGCTCAAGTCCCCTAAGGGGCTCAATCTGAAAGGTGTTTTCAGAGCACCCAACAAGATTAGGCACCCGACAAAGCGCACTGATGGCAGATACTTCCTGTTAAAATAGAGCCAAAGGAAGCCAGCAACCTTCTCGCCTACCCCATTTACTTAATAGCCTGGTGGTTAGAACATACACCCGGGAAGGAGAAGACCCAGGCTCAGTTCCCTACACTGAGCCCGAGGTAATTCAAACCAGCCTCTTAGGGGCACGCCCTAGTGGCCTGGCTAAAGGTTAATTTGGGAGCAAGCCCTCTGCCCTCCTCTCGCCGAAGCCACGCTGCCAAGCGCAGAGGAATTCAGGACCCCACCAGGCCAGACAGAAAGGCACTTAGAGCCCTTTTCTCGGCTACTTGGGGCAGGACTTGGCTTCTCCTCCCAGATGCATCTCCACATTTCTCCAGATCCACAGCACTGCCCACCACGGTGCGTACTCAGAACTGCTTTGTTCTACAACACATTCCTGGATTTCTTCAGGATTGTTTCAAGTGGAGCAGGAGACATCACCAGGGAGGCAAAGTGTGCACCCAGGCCTCTGCGCTTCTACACGAGTGGCCAGCCCACCAAACCACAATCCCTTCTTGGTTCTCCTTCTGTACTCATGTATCAAGTTCCCATCAGCACAGTACACCAGCTTCCACAGGATGGGTATAAAGTATTTCCTACTAAGTTTACTGCATCATGCTGAGGGCATTTTACTGGAAAGTACTTCACATCCATATATAATATCTTTTTAAAAACTACTTTTCAGGGAAAGTAAATGAACACGTGTGGTTTTGACCTTACTCAATCAGAACACAGACTCCAGATTTTGCATCTTATTCATGCGCTATAATGGTGAAAAAGTACAAAATCCCAGTACAAATAAGTAAAGCTTACAGAAAAGGGCAATCCACAGTCAAAAACTGTAACTAACTAATTATTGTTCTGACACAATAATCACCATTACCTAAAAAATCTGGATAATTAACTGGCCACAGGCAACTCCAGAACTTCTCAGCAATATCTGAACTTTACTCTAGTTGGACTACGCTCTTTAACTTTTTGAAGAAACAAAGATGGGTTTTTTATTAAGTTTGATAAACAGGCATCTTGACTAAATGGATTTTACATTTAATTAGTTTCAAAAGTTGTAACTCTTATTTTCTACTTCAGATCTCAAGGATTAATGTTCTATGAACTCAGATATTATCAGACAGCATTAAAGTCATATTTCCTCTCCTTAGCAAAAACAAAGCAAAAGAAGTTTGCAAAATACATAGCTGATGTTCTACCTGAAAGTTGAATGATTAGGCCTCAACTTCACACACAAAAGTCTCGCCATGCCACCGAAGAGGCACATTGCGTAACCACACTCGATCCAACCTCTCCTTCACGCAAGCAGGAACCTTGTAGCTAAGATGATTTTGTGAAGATATTGGTAAATATGCTTTACCATGCCACCATTCAAAATGCTGAAAGCTATTCCAGCTAGTGTGCTGAAAACGCAGATGAATTTATGAAAACAAGTATTCTGTAACATAAATGGTTAAAATCTTTACATTTTCTCACCACGAGATTGTCCTATGTATTCCAACCAGATTACTAGATCCAGACATCTAAAAATTCTTTCTTAATATTTGCTTCTGCCACAAAAATAGGAAAAAAACCCCAAACCCATAAGGACACTAAAGAAAAAGCAAGCAGATTTCAGACAGGAACCTCAAAACAATAAGGAGGCATTGAGCAGTGCAGCACTACCCTCCTGATGACAGGACTTATTGTATCTATTTTCTACTGCCACATCTTCCTCCCCCCACGACGATTCATTGTAGCCCGTTTCAAATGGCAAGACAGGTACAGATTCCCTGGCTCCATTCCCAGTCCGTTCCTCTGCTTCGGGGCTTCTCCATCCTCTCCTGCCCACTCGGGACTCTCATACAGCACTGCTAGCCCATTTCAAGAAGTCTGGAAAGAAAGTTTGGTATCTGCACCTGGAGCTGTCATTGCTTTCGCTATTTCTAGCTTCATCCCCAAATCAAGTTTAGATCCCACATTTCACTCACGTGCACCGTCCTCAACTGAGGAGCCCTTTATTTTCAGCAAGGCTTTAAAAGCTTATACCATCAGACGCTCCGCTCAGAACTCAAAGGGAGAAGGTTTGGGGTCGAGGAAGCAGCTGAGAGGGACTCAAGGAGAGAGGATATTAGGAGAGCAGTAAGTTGTGGGGAATCAAACACGATGTTTCTCATTTGTTACCTGTACTTGTGCTTACAAACTGCCCAACTGAAGAACTGCAGGTTTAGGGTTTTCTCCCACCCTAGGCAGAATTCATGCACCATACATCAAAATACAGCAAGTATTTCTGTACTGCCAGCTCTGCACCTGCCTATTGCTCCATTTCGTACACCCTTAAATCCCCAAACTGTATCTCTCCCCACCTTTCTAGAGCCCTATCTCCTGTAACAGTGATTCAGCTGTGAACAGCTTCACACCCATCTTGTTTCCCAGCCCTTCTCCCTCCCTCTTTGCCTTGGCAAGAGGACAATCAATACCTTTCAAATGCTGCAGTGCCCCCCAAGCCTCCTGTTCCTGAGAGAATGATCATCACCTCCACCCAGGAGGATTCTAGTAGAAAAGCAAGGTACGCTTTTCTGCAACCTGTGGTATCCTCACTCAGAGAAGGCATTTGGTTGGGATGCAAAGCATCTTCCCCTTTTTATTGTCCCACCCAAATTTGCTAAAAGGTTGCAGCTGTCTCGGCAGGAATGCATCCCAGCAGGGTCCTAACCTTCAGTCCCACCCCCAAAGCCATAAGAGCATGGCACCAGCTGGCCCCTCTCTTCCCAGCTCCCAAGTGTGCACGCACAAGTTTCATTCTGGTTTTTTTTTTTTTTTTTTACGTCCTGTGCCCTCTAAGCTCTCCTTGCTGGACCCCACAGACAGCTCACCTTGCTAAAGCACCTCCTAAATACTGACTCCACAGTGGAGACCATCTCCTCTCATGAAACATCTTGTCAAGAAGAAGAGATGGCTGCTGCTGTGGGAAACTGGCTTTGGGACCAGCTGAATCCCAGCAGCCGGGAGCAAGGAACAGCAGGCCCGGAGAGGGCAGGGAGCAGAGCGCCAGGCCGGGAAAGGCTCCCTGCGCCCAGCTCAGCCGCAGCAGGTACCTCTGCAGGCCCAAGGCTGCTGCGGGGCCTCTGCTGAACAACAGGCTCACTGCCCCAAATACCTTCACGCTAACGAAGGAGAAGCAATACATTTTAATTTCTTCATATTTGTCTTCCCAGTATTTGACCTTTTCAGAGCTCGCAGGGGAAGCACGTTATCCTAGTGGCTTCAGAAAAGATGAGCAGGCTGCTGACAGTAACTGCCCCAAGCAGGTTTGATAGCTTTCTGCCTCCTTCCCCAAACTTTCCCAATCAGCCAACGATTCTGTCGAGTGAAGAAATTAATAATCCCCTTGTGTGAAACCAAGACAGCGGCAGGATCTCTCCCCTCCACGCTGCAACTTCTCCTACAAATAGTGATTTTAGAGCCGTTGTTATTGAACGCAAATACTGTAACCCTTTGTAGCCTCAGCAGAGGATACATACCACAACGTCCTGTCACCGTTGCTTCCTCCATCGCTACAGATGGTGGTTTAGAAAAGGAGTTTGCATTTATGTTGTCCATACTCTAGCTAGTATGTAGCTAAGTGACAGTTTTCACAAGCATTTTTATGGGCAACATTTTACAGACACAAAAATATACAAAATAACCCCTAAAGGACTTCTAAGGGCAACAGAAAGTTTCAAAATATTACTCTCTAGCAGGTGAAGCACTAATTGATGGTTTGCAGTGCTCTGTAGGAGTGGTACCAAAGCTCTAGTCTGCACGGGCAGGATTTAACGTGATTTTTTTAGTTTTATAATTATGTTCAAAACAGCCATCTATCAGAAATGACCAATGACAAATGCCTGAAGAAAACCTCATTTAAGTATCCCCAGGCTCTCGAGAGTATGACAATAATAAATACACGTTGTAAGGAAGGCTAGGCCAAGCTGCAAACTGCTCGCTACACAAGCAGACACAGGAGTAGAAACTTGTGACATACCTTCATAAGCAGGGGTTTTTTTTAAAAAAAAAAAAAAAAAGGTTTAAGGCACCACGTGCCACGTACAAAACACAGAGCTAAGGCAACAAAGCCTAAAAGGGCGCAGCAAGAAAGAGCAGCTCCATGCAGCGAGAATGGCAAAAACAGCTCCTGCAAAGAGAAGCAACTTTACCGAGCCTGGAGCTCAGCCAACCCACCACTGTTACAGATGTGGAAAAGCATGATGGCCATTTTAGACAGCGTGGAAGGAAATTCTGGAAGATGCAAAGCCCAGAGTCTGTATCAGCAGGATGTGTGAATTAAACATCCACAGAAAAGCTTCCAAAATAAACTCCTTAAAGATGTACTTTTCCAACGACTGTATTTTATTTTACAAAAGGATTTATAAACCAACCAAAAAAAGGCTAAAGCAAATCTGTGCGTAAAGCAGCAATTTTACCTGCCATATTTTCACCTTTGTCATTGCATATGACCCATATAACCTACAGTTTCCTAAGCCACCTCAGATAATACACTATTAAGAATTTTGTCTCGTGCTTCTTGGCATTTTTGCATATACAGTTTATTGCCTCTGTCCCTACATTAGCATCAAGTCCACGCAGCTCACACCCTCCTCTGCCACCCGTAACTCCGCGGCAGCCGCCTCCGGACGCCCGTCTCGCTCCCGACGCTTCCTCCCCTGCGCACGGGGCGACGGCGCTGCCTTTCCCTACGCGCCGCTCGGCAGAGCGAGGCTTGTCCGGGCACGTAGCCCTCACGCTCACGGGAGCTGCACCAGGAAGGGCAGGAGCAGATATTCCAGCTCTGCCTGTCAAGTCTGCATTTCAAAGGTTGTGCCTGGGTGTGGGAAAGAATAAAGAGGGTCTGTCAGTCCACATGCAAAACCCCACACTCTTTTGCCCCAACTGCCAGACTGTCGCTCAGGACCAGAATACGCGTCCCCACTTGTTCCTTCCCACTGAGTAATACCAGTCTCACTCAGTGACACAAGCTCCATTTCTCTTCCATTCTATCTGCCAAACTATATACATGTATTTTAAAATACATGTTTTAAAAAATTAACTACCCAGTGCTCTGAAAGAGGGAGGGCATCCAAAACAAGCAAGGCTACTGCCTTGAGGAAAGAGGGCTGAGGAGCAGCTAGCGTAATTTCTCGATTACTTTACTCAAAAATGGATGACAGGTATTAATTTGCGGGGTCTTCTCAACGGATAGAGGTTTATTAAGGCTAGAGTCTACTTGCACACAGATGGAAGGTTTCCTTAGCCAAAATTAAGACTAGTGCTGTCCTCAACAGGAATGTTGTATCTTCCCAAATCTCTTTCACCAGCTGCAACAGGCACATCTCTGATTCACAGCCATGACTCAGATTTTAAGCAGTGCACGCTTTGTGGCTGTGCATCTATTCCCTTCAATTTGTGGCTAGAGCAAGGCTCAGATACATCATTACCAGTACACTAAAACGTGTGGCAGCAGACACCCACTTGGGGGAAGGGAGAGAATTCACCTGGAATCGCTGAGATGAGGCTACAGGTGAGATTCACATGACTCATTTTCACAGCTTCACATGGCAGGCAGAACATGTGTGCAAATCCAAAAAGGTAGTTCTGAAAGCCTAATTTCCAGGTCTTTCTGAGTCCCCAGATGGAGACATGGCCCCTAAACTTAAATGTCCACATACTCATTCATTACCGGTAACTAGATTACTAGCTATCACTTAAGCCTATTATGGACATCAACAAACACAGAGGATGAAGTTTGCATACAGAATTCTGGCCATCACTGCTTTCCTTCTGCACTCAGAAGCAGACAGCTCATCTTTAGTGTACCAACCCACTGACCGGAGCCCATACCCGCAGCCCCAGCTCCCACAGGAATACCTTCATGACTAAGTTACAGATCCCTTGTCCCAATTACTGTTTTTTAGTCCCTTGGATATTGCAACGAAAAATACACAAAAAGCCTTGGGAAGCAGGTAAGAGTTCAGCCCTTTTGGCTGATTCACCTTCAAGCCAATTTAAGTTTGTACCCATCCAAGAGAGGTAATAGCCCTTGCTTGCCTTATTGGTTAAGACTGGGGCACTCTACTGGTCAAGGAAAGGATGAAGACAGGCTCCTCAAAAAGGCCAGGCCTCCTGCTTCTTGAATGCCCACTGGCAGCGGTGCTTATGCCCTCTCCTTAAAACAGAAGAAACTCTGAAGAGAACGTGTGACGTGCTAGATCCTGTGCCCAAAGACACACTAGATCAACGTCCGAAGCATAAGAGCCAGTAGACCGTTCATACCCTTCCACTGACAGTTTCCTCTTGATCAGCACTAGGCAGCACCTCACCCCATGTCTCTCACCCCGCTGAAGGAGCCAAATGCCTGGCTTTGCTTAAAACAAATCCCACAAAACATTCTGAACTGGCTTCAAATATACAGATGACTACATAATATCATGAGTTTCAGATACATTTTTTTATTCTCTCAAACTCAAGTTTTGGCAACCATGAATTCTACTAAGCTGGTGGCCGGAAAGAAGAAAGGAAAATGGACCCATACGTAGAGTTTTTAAGAAAAGAGCCCCCAAGTACCTCTTATGTAACTGAATGGAAACTGTTCAACATAATGTGAAAAACCACCTGAGAAGCATTACACTTTTTATCATATATACCTAGTAAGTTACAGATGATATAACCAACACTAAAAGACAGGCAACAGCAACCTGCCAAGTTTCCAAATTGTCCTCAAACCACTCCTCTTTAATAACCATTGGCAGCTACAGTGCTACTGTTCACAGCTGCTGGAAAAAAATAGTTTGACAGACATCAGAACCACCAGCTTCCACCAAAAGGTGATAATTACAGTGTTTACCATACAAGGATTATGCTAAGAACAAGGCCTCTTTCAGATGAAAACACGCCTAACAATCTCCTTATGTATCCATTGCTCCTGTAAACATGAATACATCAAACGTTTGGCTGGGTAAAAGTCAGACAAAGAATCGATGCCTTGGCTCTACAGACATTGGGAAGTGTTTCATCCATCCTACTTTACTTTCTGTAGTCCCAAAATACATGTTTTTCTGTTCCTGGTATAAAACACTATATCAGAGAAGCTTTGGAGAGCAATATTTATAGAAACACCAGTGTAAGATTTTATTTATCTCAGTGGAAGAGTGGAAGGTGGGACACACAAAGTTAGCATAGCCCTCCTCAGCGTGCAATACCAGAGGAGATTTCTGGCTAGTCCAGAATCTCTAGAAAGGGTTCATATACAGCAAATTCACAAGTGGTTCAAGTGTAAAGTTTTTACTTGATACTGTAATAGACTAGTAATGCACACACCCATTACTTTCCCCAGCTGAGCAGGAGGAACTTCTTAAGGTGTTAATACAAGCTGTTCATTACTCCAGTCAAAGCAAATCACCACCGATAGCTGTCGTGGTTTAACCTGAGCCAGCAACTAAGCCCCACGCTCCGTGCCGGCAGGATGGGGGAAAGAATCGGAAGGGTAAAAGTGAGAAAACTCGTGGGTTGAGATAAAGACAGTTCAATAGGGAAAGCAAAGCCGCACACACAAGCAAAGCAGAACAAGGAATTCATTCACTGCTTCCCATGGGCAGGCAGGTGTTCAGCCGTCTCCAGGAAAGCAGGGCTCCATCACATGTAACAGTTACTTGGGAAGACAAATGCCATTACTCCAAACGTCCCCCCCCTTCCTTCTTCTCCCCCCAGCTTTACATGCTGAGCATGACGTCATATGGTATGGAATATCCCTTTGGTCAGTTGGGGTCAGCTGTCCCAGCTGTGTCCCCTCCCAGCTTCTTGTGCCCCCCCGGCCTCCTCGCTGGTGGGGTGGGGTGAGGAGCAGAAAAGGCCTTGGCTCTGTGTCAGCCCTGCTCAGCAGTAACGAAAACATCCCTGTGTTATCAACACTGTTTTCAGCACAAATCCAAAACACAGCCCCGTGCTAGCTACTGTGGAGAAAATTAACTCTATCCCAGCCAAAACCAGCACAACAGCTTTCAGTCACGGCGGTTATAAAGAGGGTGTAGAAATGAGTGGTGGAAGTAATTCCCTAAACTACTAGAACTGTTTTAGAAGTGACTAACAATACCTTTTGACTTGCTTTGTACTACTTCTCAGGCTCAGAAGAGTCCTTTACTTCTCAGATACATATGCAAGACTGGACTTACTGGGGAGACTAAGGGAGCTTTCACGTCTTGTGCTGCGTGCTCCTGGGACAGTTGACGGGGGCAGCACTAACACACGGCTGTGTCAAATGCATTGCTGCTTCAAATACGCTAGCACACTTCTTCCTCAAACATGTGACCAGTAATCATCAATACTGAACTAAATAGCAATCTTGTTAATTAACACATGCATCTTTAAACTATTCAAAGATAAAGAACACAAAAATACAACTCCAGTACCTCTAAAAGGGAGGCCAACTGGCCAGCCTCCTCATCTACCTCTTTCGTTTTGCTGGCTGTTATTTTCTGCCCTTATTGATGCGATTGTGAATTCCACAGAATGGAGACAATAAGAAACGCACATCCAAGCTACAAATGTCTGGTTACTTTTACTATCATATTTGCTCACTCTCCCTCTTTAAAACCACACACACAAACGTACTTGTGTTTAGCGAAGTCTTGCATTGTTTTAAAATTATTATACCTAAACAATGTTTTGATCCTTCCTCTTCTTTTGCCTGACAACTTGCAAAAACTCGATTTTGTTATAAGCTAGGAAAGTGCAGTACAACTTAACGTAAGCAAGTAAGGGTAACTTCAGATTTGTAGTAAGAGAAAATATTCAATGCAAGAACAATTGTTTCTGGAGAATATGTTTTCATAGATTGTAACACCTTAGATTAATTAACTCTAGGTACTTACCATATTTGTAAAGCATGGACAGTCCTAACATATTTGCCCTAGGGTACAAAGAATTTATTCAGCTCAAGAATCAATACTATGTTGTAAGACTTGCTTCTAAAATTAACTTTTTTAAGGAAAAGAAATGGCTTTCTAAACACAGCTGAAAGATATCAGCTTATAAAATGTATTTCTCCTTTGACCAGTTTCTGTACTCTGCTCCTCATTTGGAAAAGTGATGTACTCATTGAAAGGTTTCTTAAAAAGTAATGATACCCTCCGCTTTGAAAACTGTTTCTCATGTTATGGTGATTTAAGTACCTTTCATAGCTCCAGCAGCAGTGCATGTATGAACACACTAAAATACAGATAAGTGTTTTTCTTTCCTAGAATAAGATAATCAATCTGAAGACAAATTAAAACATCACAGAAATAAATTTTCAGTTAGCATAAGAATTATCAATAACACCCAGTACTAGAGGTAAAATGCATTTTGATAATAGAAATGTACGAGATGTATGAAATCATTATGTTTCCAGACTCAGCTGTATGGCTCCCAATAAACTAGCAAGTCATACATGTATAACAGGCTTATAACAAATAAAAAAATCTGTACAATTATACCAGTTTCTTCTAGTGAAAAATTAAAAATGCATGGCATTTTTGGATGTCGTCTCTTTTCATAATTTCCCTCTCCTGTTAATACCCATTAGCACTTTGTATTTTGAAATGACACTTGCCAGCTGTATTGAGTTGCCGGGTTGCAGCACTGCACTCGGCTACATCACTGTGTGCCAGCAATGATTTCAGTGACCTAACCCGGCTACTGAGGGCTGAATCTTCGCACTACTTTTTCCTTTAGGGGGAAGGTGTGAGTTATAAAGTAGAATTCAAAATGTTTTCCAGCTATAGCCATGTTTCCCAAGAGGCACTGAAAAGACTGAGTTTGTGTGTAGTTATGAAAGACATTGTCTGGGGATGCCAACTGTGCTGAAATATATGAATGTTTTTAACTCACTAAACATGTCTCAACTCAGCAGCATGCTTATCTAAAAACCAAAATATTACTTTTGATGTTTTAGGTATGCAAAAACTCAGAGATAAGGTAATGCTAAAACCCTACACATTTGGGCTAGAACAGTAAAGTTTTGTTTTGTCTATGAAGTGATTCTGAAAATAAATTTGTCAAGGCTTTTTTCAAACTCAGTCTTAAAATTTTGCTACTGCAATCTATATTTAAATAAAGCTTTTATTAACCCTTTTATGAAGAAACAAGCTTAAAATCTGTTGACTCATACACAAGTTACAAGATAAACCACATTTGTTTCCAGAGGCTTTGGTGTCACTGTTAGTTTGTTTTCTGGAGAAAAGATCTGATGATTCAATGTTCAGGTAATATTTTTTCTGTTGTGTCATAGAATATTCCCTCTATTCTATTTTTTGTCGTAAGTAGTAATGAATTACTTTTTATAAAGCACAGAAACGTTTTACACTGAAATAGATTAAAAGTCACTCCAGTCAAAATCTATGCTAATGTGTCTCCTGTCTACTACACTTGGTGACACTATACGGGCCTGTGCTGTCTCCCAACACACATATACAACTCTGAACTACCACTTTAGACAACGACCTACTGCACCATATTACGATCAGCTAAAAAACACACTTCTTTAAGACATAAATCCATTTAAAAAAATCTAGATCTTAGTGCAGTGGGATAAAATACCATAAATATGGAAGAAGTGTTTAGTGCCCTTCATTGTTTATTGCCCTTTATTCACCCTCAGCAAAATCCACATAAGCAAAACATATTACCACTTCTTGATGCATCCCCTAGCTAACTACAGAAAGTTTACTATATCCTCCAGATGACATATGAATGCACTGCCACTTAAGAAAAAAGAGACAGCAACAATCTGAGAGTCAGAGAGAAACCTTTCATACAGCAAAGAACTAGAAAAAGAAAAAAGGGAAAAGCTCCCCCAAAAGGTTTTTTCCTTTACAATTAATTCTTGATCTGTGGACTTTTAGTAGGTGATGAAATATCACACAATCTAAAAAAATATTGCAAATAATACATATCTACATATATATTTTTATATGTACACAAATAAAATTTGGCAAAAATAGAACATTTAAAGTTAACTTAATATTTATCCTGTCAATGATAATTGCAGGCATAGCCATGAGGAAGCCCTTTTCCACAGCAGACATTCAGTGTGTTCACATGTTTAATGCTCTTAAGCTCCAATTACTTCCAGTGGCAGAGTTAGTACCTTTTAAAATTATACTTTGCTCATGTGAGAGTGAACAGTCACCATGCCATCCCTGATGAACAACAGAGGACATGAAATAGCCCATGGATTTCTAGTCCCGCCCAAATGGCCAGAAATGTAATTGGGGCAGAGGAAAACAAAATATGATAAATACAACCACATGAGTTAGGAGGGAAAACAAGAAAAACACAGTATGGGCTTATGTGGAAACAAACATAGGTACCTATCCATGTAGTGCTTCTACCCAATGCATTAGTGAAACAACATTTTTCAATTACCAGTCTGCTATATTCTTTCCCATTAACAGGGTGGTTTCACAAGCCACTGAACTATATCTCTGATGTTCATGATAACCATTCCTAACTCTCTGTGAACTACACTACTTAAATCCTCTCAAATGTCTGTTCATTTTCTCTTGTAACATATTCCTACAGTGCGAGATTAACAGACACAGAGTAGGCCTTCAGGCACTAAAAGAATGTAAGTTAGCCTAATCTCAAGAAAACAAGATGTGCACTTAACCATAAATATTTTTTTTATAATCACATCAAACATAACATACCTGGTATTCAGTTTTATATAAATTAGTTCTTACGTCAGATCTACTTCTGAGGTTATACAAAACCCAAACACATAACATTATTTTTACTCTTCCAAGTCTGAATAATATTTACAGACATTAATGCTATATCCATTTCTACAATCATTCAAGACACATTATATAACTTTATTTTTTTATTTGACAAGCAGCAGTATCATGTTCGTCATTTTTTTACATTTTAATGTAGATACAATTATTAGGTTATCTGTCATATTACAATATTTAGGTTTTTTGTTTTTGTTTTTTACTTTGTCTTAAGATACATTAAAAAACATCAACTGCAAACGTGAAAGGGAAAAAAAAAAAAAAAAAGCATGGTACCCAACCCATTTTCCACATTTCAGCAATACTTCACTCATTCTTTTAGTAAAGTTTTAAGAAATGTCATAATGACATGAGCTTGAAATATCTATAGGCATTTTCATTGACGCTCATGACATGGCACTGGTGATGTTGTAAACAGCAGAAAAACAGGGGCTGCCAAGTGACCAATTATGGAGGCACAGGCCTGCCTCTTCCCACAGGAACACACCAAACAGTGACAGCAATGATCTCCTTACAATCATACCTGCAGGATAGCAACATCATGCTACATAACTGTATTCGTCTGCAGAGGCCTGGCTTCGCTCTATGTACTGTTTGTCTATCAGAACTTCAATACACTTCTTAATCATGCTGATACTTGGGTTAAACCTAGCTCTTGATTGGCTAATTACCTGCAAAAGACAGACATGTTTTTTGTGTTAGTTTTATTTACAACAGTTATAAATGCTATAGAAATATTTGCTAAGGGCTTTAAAGCAAATTCAGTATATTTTTCTTTTAAAGATAGGATTAAATAAACCTGGAATAGTTCATTCATAACAATCAACAAAGCATCTCTATGTATTAGTGTCAGGACACTTAAACTGACTGCTCAGCTCATTGATTAGTTTGCCTGCATGTTAACCAGATCTTCTCAGTCCTCCTGCTTGCTTCATTTGTCACAGTACAAATGAAGATAAATATTCAGGTTAAAAATTAATCTAATATTAGCACATTTCTTCACTTTATTATTATCACAGTTTAAGCAAAGTGAAAATTTTGTAAAACACATGTGCCTTTCCATGCTGGCTCTGCTAACTGGAGAAATTTACTTGGAAATTAAATGCCTGAAGAATGTGTTAATCTTAGTTTTTGTAACGGTTTATACAATTCTGAATGGTTAAATTTCACTTGATTGTATTTTTCAAAACTACCTCTAAAGTTGAACACGATTTTCTTCTCATCCATCACCACTTTTGTTATCATAAAAAGATAGAGAAGACATTTTCATTTAATGAAGATTTGTGAAACTTGTGTTTTCTTTATAGCATTAAAAAGTTATGTTTAGAAGACATGTAAACAGGTACATAGCAAATTACCAAAAAAAGCTGACTATAATGTTGTAAGACTACTTTGTTCATTCTTGAATAGCACAGTTTAAATATATTAAAAATGCAACCTATCCTCAGAGATTCTACTGCACTAGACAATCAAATTTGCAAGAAAAAATAACACTTCTTTTTCAGAAAATTTGCTGAAAAGCCCTAGATGACACTTTCATCACAAAAGACACAGCCCATGTGGTAATCATTCTGTAAAGTTACACTACTTCATTTGCTCTTGCAGCTGCCAGGATATGAGATGTGGGCTGGATTTGTTGTGGTTTGTCTAAGTTCCAGCCCATGTAGGGCTGTATACCCGGTCCTGGAAGGAGCTCAAACTGCTCAGCTGCCTGGCAGGTGTAAATGGAGTCCCCCTTCCACTCACCTCCTTTCCTATACAATTTGAGACAATCGGGATGAATCTCTCTTTCTCCAGTCACTGAAGATAGCCCTACAATCGATTTGGCGAGTTCCATCTGGCTATGCTGGAACTTTGTAATACATACAGTAAAAAATTATTTATTGTACAAACAAATCTATATATGCATTGTGGAAGAAACTGCAGCTGCAGGCAAAACTTCAGATGTCTCTTAATAGTTCTCAGTTTTGCCCATTCTCTTATAGAGGAGGAAATGGTGTGTAGTAACAGAATACCCGTATCTATTAACTTGGAAAATTTTTCACATTTTACTCTTGTGGCCAACCTGTAGCAAAGAAAATTACTATTACTTTCTCTTCTCTACTTCCTAGCAATGGTAAGTGAGGTAAACAAAAGATCTTACTACTCAAGTGTCACAATATATTTTTGCCTGTAGCTTCTCATTTGTTCTGTAAAGAAAGTGATTTTTATTTCAGCTGGATTTCCTGTTTTCTTTACAACTTTTCATGGCTGGCCTTGTCCCAGCTCTAGAGCTTGCTGGAGCCCTCTGTGAGCCAACAGAACTCACCAGGTAGAACTCACCCAGCAAAGCAAACAAAAAGCTCAAAAGAGTGAGTTTTGTTGGGCCAGCAGCCAAGGGTCTGGTACATTCCACAGCAGTACAAATGAGAAGAAACTTGGTGCTAACAAGCTAATAGATCTGCTCAGGTTTCACCTAACTTCAGCCCTACACACAAGCTGATTGTCATCATCATACTTTATGTATTTACTTAGGACAGAGATAACAGAAGACAGAATTTTGTATTGGTAGGGGTTTTTTTTGTTTTGGTTTTGTTTTATCAAAGATAATACAAATAAGAAGGATGGACAGAAATACCTGATGGTCAGAATAAAAAATTTTCTGGCAATGACTGCATTGACCTTTCCCCTCCACTACTCCCACTGACCTTATTCATTTTAAGGGAAAAGCTACCTCATCCTGCAAGCGACTGCAGCATGGAGCTAAAAGTAAAACTATCAGGGCATATCTAACACAATTAACAACTCAGCAAAGACCACACGCTGACATATACAGGCCTACCAAGGGCCTTGAGTATTTCCTTGGACACCTCACCCTAAATGAAATGCGTGGTGCTGTAGTCTAACTGTTAGAATCAGAGCTAACTACATTGAGGCTAGGAGTCTTTCAATCATATCTCTAACAACAGTATAATCCTGCCCTTATATCTCAGGAAAAAATATTAATGAGGTGAGAAAATATTAACCATTCATAGTAAATACACTTCCTTTCAGAAGATTCATTCTCACTCCTCAAGAAGTCAGACTAGAAATTTTAAGTGAATATATTATAAGTATATAAACATCATGATAAAAGTAACAAGAACTAAGTATATACGTCACCGTGATTAGTAACAATATCACAAACGAACGTTTTAAGAAATAAAATGGCTCTTGACAGTAAATCAAATCTTACTACAAGGTTAGCATGGAAAAAAAAAAAAAAAAGAAGTTGGACAGCCAAGAAGTTAGTTATGCATACTCTACTGGTTTAATAGAAGTGATGGTTATTCATTTTTTTTATAAAGGTTGGTCTAGTGAGAAAGCTGAGCACGTTCAACTCAGAACCACCTGGCAGCTCGGCTTTATTCATTCAACATGAAGCAAAACAAGTTACTGAGCTCAATGCAGACATAACTCGGTAAAATCTCCACTTAACATGAGATTTTCATTTTTATGTTTAAGCATTAAGTATACAGAGCAACTTGTGAGGAGACAGGTTTTTGTAATTTTGGCAATAATTTCTGAAGTGGCTAAGAGTACATCTATATCACAGACTGTGGAGAAGACACCTAACATTTTAAAGAACCTAGCTCAGGTCCCAGTAACAGTTAGCTGAGGCAGCATGGAGATTGGCACAAATTAATTCAGAGTGCAAAAAAGAAGGAAAAATTAACCCTAATGGATTTTTGTACAGCTTCACCTTATTGCTTGAGGTTTCACAATTGCTCATTTAAGGCTACATCAGGTCCCCACACTATACCGCAGCATAGATACCAATTATTTAGAAGTCTAGCCTTCAGTTTTAAATGCTCTTATCCACCTGGGATATAAGTAGTATTCAAAATTGAGAACTAAAGAAATGATAAAGGATATGATTTTCAAAAGTGTCATGAATCTAGTTAAAAGCTAAGGTAAAAAACCAATACTGGTGGATGTGGCTGGTGATGGATAAATGGAGCACCAACTTTACTCTCTACTTAGTTTTTCACTGAGTAACAATCAAAATATCCACCTTTCTTGCAAAATGTGAAAACACTCCTAATGTTAATAGACGGTACTATTCTGCAAGAGTACTACAAGAGCAAAACACAGCAGAGGTATGTCAGATAGTGTCTCCTGAGTTAAACAAAGGAAGAAGCAACCAGAAAGGATTTTTTGTTTCCAAAACATAAACAATTGTAACCTATTCCACCTTTATAAACTAGTCTCAAGCAAAATACACTTGGAAAACTTTTTCTAAGAATTTGAGAGTAGGGAGAAAAAAGTATTTTCAAAGATGAAACAGGGCTTGCCTACCATTTTCTAGTTTTAACTGTAAATTCTTACAGGATTGCATCATAATTGCATGGATGATTTAAGTAACAGGAAACCAAATAACTAATGATTTTAAGAATAATCAAGGCCTATGCTGTCTCATCTTTTAGATATTCAAAATCAGATTTCTTAAACTAAGCTTGCTTAGTATTTGTGTACAAGCATTATTTCAATATCCAAAACCTTTAAGATGTTTCACATTGCAAGCTCTGGGCTTACAAGCTCTCTGTAGCTGCTTTTTTTTTTTTTTTTTTTTTTTTTTTTTTTTTTTTTTTTTTTAGGAAATAAAAATTAAGTGGTGGGTGCGGTAAACTGTTTCCTCCATCACCACAAGACAGAAAGCACACAGCAGATCTCAAAATGACTGAATGCCTCTCCACCTCTATGCTCAAAATGGTCGAATAAAGCAGGAATCTTTATTCCCTCTCCCACCAGTCCACTCTGAGGCTATCCAGCAAGGCTCAGGAGATGCAAGAATGAATTAGACTGAAGAATGAATGCCTTGGAAGGCTGAGAAAACTCAAACTAGGAACTGGTTGGTAGGAGCAAAGGTTAAGTTGGAATAAGAAATACAATTAGGCAGGCAGCTAGCACAGATGGGAAAGTAGGAGAAAAATGAAAGAAATAGCAGTTCCTTCCCAGCCAGTCTGTGATAGTTCACAGATCATTAATCTAGAATCTAAAAAGTCTAGACAACTGTACCGCTTAATGGAAAATGGAGATTAAGAAGTGCACGTCTACATACTCAGACAACTTTGAAAATTTCAGCCATGAATTAGAATAAAATCACAGTTCGAGCTCAAAATTGGCTAAGTGCTTCTGTGGAAATTCCATACCTAGAATATCCATACTCAGGTTTTCAACTGAACCTATAGCTCTGGCAATGATTCTTATAGGACACAATATCTATTGGCATTGAACCAGCCAACAGGAAAGAGCAAGCACAGAGGCACTTAATGCTTTAGTGCTAAGACACATTTACAAGACTGAGGGATCACAGCTAGTGCTCCAGTACTGCAATTCAAAGTAGAATCCAATGAAATTCTCATTAATTTCACTGAGGTATTAGCTTTGACATGAGAGAGTTTTGTGGTCAGATGTATGACCCAACTATCCTGAAGATTTTCATCAAATCATGCTTAAGAAGAGGATTTTATCTTACCTCTTGAATAAGAGCATTATGTCGCAACACTTTACGTGCTTTCATGATACGGACTATAGCAGCTTGAAGATACATTTTTCTGTCTTCATCTACAGCACTTCTGGTCTGCTCCATCTCCTGCAATATAGGAAGAATAGTAATGCTTAAAATACAGTAAGATCAATAAACACTTCATAAAAGTATGTTCAATCTATACTTTTTACTTTATTAAAAGTGGTCAATTAATGCAAAAATCTAGGTGAAGTTCAACTCCAGGCAAAGTACTTCCATAAATCAAGAATACCAGGTTTCATGAAAGTCAGCAGGAAGGTAAGAGAGAGACATCCAAACCAGCGGTTTTGCTAGGGAGAAAGGCAGGCAGAATTTACTATAATGTATCGAGTTTGGCAGCACATACGTCTCTTGTACAAAATCCTGTGTCTTCAGAGATACAGAGGGAACACGGATTATCATCACTGGAGTTAACTTTAGTGCTTAAGCTTTAAACTTAAACAATTTCTTTATGGTGATGTAAATCTCACACAGGAACTCTTACATCTGCTTACACCAAACTAATACAATAAATTCCATTTTAGAAAAACAAGCTTCCTAAGCTGTTCAAGCTAGAAACACCAAAGAATACTTGCCTGTGGCGTGTCTTTCTGCATTGATGTAGTAATTTTAAATTTTGTTCGTTTACTGCTGAAGTTCATATTTAATGAAAACGTAGACTCTGCTTCTATATCTTCCTGCAATAAAGAATCTTTTTAAAAAAATCAGAAATGGAACCAGAAAATGATAACAATTTACTTTGAAAAATCACAGTTAGGGGCTTGCATACATACAAACAATTTCAGATTTGTAGTTGGAAATTCTAAAATGCCACTTGAATCAGGTCAATTTTTTAAGCTACAGTTTAACTAACGTAGAAATCAAGTCTATTTTAGAAAACACTATAAAGAACTATGACATACATGAATTTTGTTAACAAGTCAATATTATTAAAGCAATTTCTGTTTTAATACTTCAACAGCTTATCTTAGTTGCAAACACTCTCCATTTAAACTCATTTTCTCCCTGCAAAGAAAGTAGGATTTGCATTTATTTATGGCAGAACCTCAAGAGAGCGAGCTGTTGCTTTCACAACTCTTACTAATGTTGCCTTCCAGAACTTAAGGAAAAACACCTAAGTATTTTGTTATGTTACAGCAGAAACAGTTGACAAGCTGCAACTTCTACGGTTCCACATCTATCTGTACATTTCTAATTTTTTCCTGTCAGAATCTCAATTCTTTTCCACACGCAGAAGTCCATTTCTTTCAATAAATGGTAACTATTCCCTGCAGTCCAAACACCTTTACATTCAACTAACAGGATGACCTGACTGATCTTTCCAGTTTCCAGGCAAGAGTCTGTAGAAGTATTACCAATTTCCAGCAGAATAAAGTTACCAGGCTTCTTAGACTTTGGAATCTTGCCAAACCATGGTTGCCTCAAGTACAAATGCTTTAGTAGACACAGTCAATATTTATCTAAATATATACTCAAAACAATATTAATTCTAATTTTATATTCCGCAATAAATATTCTTTATTATAATATTTTATAATATCCATGCATAGTATAGAAAATTTAACATGAAAGGGCAAAGATCAACAGCTTTAAAAAATATAAGCGAACATTAAATTTTAGTATTCTACTGCTTACGCGGTTGAGTATAAACCAAAATAGTGTTGTGCATGAACTCAAAAAGCATGATTCTAGTGAACCAATAAAGATTTTGCCAAAAGTTTCTGGTTTTCTTTTTTTTCCCCCCTCTTTCTAAAAAAGACAAAACAAACAGAAGCAAACTACAACATTTAATACACTGTACTTTTCTGTGTGGCTCAGATATAGGTAAAGAGAAGTTAGCGCATTTAATTTCACTGCTTAAGCCACTAAAGCTCACTGGCTATTCAATAAGTAAGCTGATAGACTGTCTACAGATCTGCTTTCACATTGCTGGATGGAGTGCAAAGAAAATAGAATTAGCAGAGATGTTTGAATACAATAGCCTGGAAGTTAAAGAACCCGAAAAAGCAGTGATAAACTTCAAAAGGTAAAAGGGTTGGTTGGAAAGCTATATTGTTCACTCTTCCATGACATATGCTTAAAGAAACCAGGCAAACCTTATACAACAGACATAAACAAATGTAAATCCTTTAAATAATGGGCAACTTCCTAAAATTATGAAAAATCACACTGTTTTCTGTAATAGCTCCCAGTGTTATATTTCACCCATGGTTTAACAGACATCTTCCCAGCCACTGTTCCAACCTGAGATCATTTCTAGATATTGGAAGCATGTCCTATACTTCAGCCAAGCATCAGATCTTCCTTGTGATCTCACTTTCCATTTTCTAATATTTGCCTGGTTAAAAAAAAAGCAGCTATCAGAGCAGCTTTGGATTTCTTCTCGTAAGTGAAGTGAACAGCTTATCTCAGTTTCTTTTGCCTGATACTGTCTGAATAACAGGCTTTCTGGGCTAGCTGGAAGCACATGCTAAAGTTTGTACGGTATGCACAGGCAATTCTGTAGCGTTTCTTACACAACAGACATATGTGCCCTTCGCTGTAAGGAAAAAAGGGTAACTGGTTTCACATAGGTCGTACAGAAGTATGAGGCAGAGTCAGAAACAGAACCTGTATCAACCTTTGCCTTAACCATAAACAAAGCTCAGATATTACTGGAATTCCATGAAACTCATGGAATGATAGTTTGGCAAATTGCAGCAAAAATCCTCTCACACAAGCCCTCCTTGCTCCCTTTCCTCCTCCTTCCTCCTCCTGTAATCTGTCAGCAAGGAAAAACATGGTTGCTGTTACTTTCAGTCTCTTACTCCCACTTGGTTTTTTTCTTTTTTAGGATCTCTGTAAAACTCTTTGGTTTACTACTCGGGCTCCTTCCCATGATTCAGTACAATTTTGAAAGTGGTGTATTTAAGGAGTATTCCCCTCCAACAGCAGTGAGTCTAAAGCCATATGGATGAAATGCAACAGAAACCATAAACAGTCCTAGGATTATTACCTTTTCAGCATACCATACTGTTATAGGCATAGAAAGCCTGCATGACACAGATAGTCTACTTCCTCCTGTCTCTTTCCTTATAAATACAGACTTATAATTGTTCACAACAGTCAATAATACAGTTTAGGAAAAAAAGCAAACAGTGGATTCTTTTCTATTAAAAAAAGCCCTCAGCAGATATTAGAATCACAAGACTGAAAAGATAAAACTTTTTTATATCATTACTGCATACCTTGTCTGAGTCATGGTTGATCATTTTGACATCAAGTAAGGATTTGATGGTTTTCGTCAGTTCCTTCTCATTCATTTGTGTACTATCCTGAAGCTCCTTGTAACTGACAGTTTCACTGTTGTTGAAGGCAAGCAACACTGCCATTTGGTATGTTGTGACCATGGCTACATAAGGTTTGCACAAATAATTCATTTTTACTTCACCTGTAATGATACAAGTAGTATTTTATAAACTGGTGGGATGTGCTGAAAAGTCATCTGAAGCCTAACTACTACAGCTTCTCGTACATTTCCAGACATTCAATTCACACCTAAGTACACATTTAACACTTGGAATGGGAAGATGAAAACCTATGTTGTGAATTTACACATATAGAATGTGGTCTGCAACAAACACCCCCCATGATTAACTATAAGTACTAGAACAACAGTGTTTTCAAGAAAAAAGGAAACCTACAGTGTTGAATTTGAATAATGCAATATAATTTATAGTAATAAAAAAAAGGAAATTCCAAATAGCCTCAACACATTGCAATGCATAAACTTCAATTAGTAATAGCTTACACAGAATCACAGAATAGGGATTACAGGGAAGTTGTTCCAAGGAAAGATTTAAAAACAAAATAAAAGACTTGTCCATTAAACATTTTTCACAATATTCTTATAAATTCCCCTGAAACTAAAAGAAAAAAGAAAAAAAAGCACTGAAGGTATCTGCCTGAAAGTAGATTTAGGTTTTCTGTGTGAAGGTGAATGTGAGTTAACAGCAGCCTTCTATTATCAGAACTAAATTTTCATTACATTATATTGTATGCTAGTCTGGTTTTCATTGCCATATAATATGTTGTGGTGCTCAGTCATTAAAGTCTGAAAGCACTTGAAATAGAATACAATTGACTGATACCTACTAAACTAAGCTACAATTTTATATGTTTCTTCTAAGATGCTTTTTAACATATATTTCTATATAGTAAACATAAACACAAGTAAATATATATATATGTATTTACTTAGATACTTAGATATCTGAGTAAAATAGCATAATACGCATTCTAAAAATTATTTAATATTCAGCTAAGGGACATCTGATACTACAGAAACAATTCCAGGGCAATTGTTATTAACTCAGCAGTTCTCCAGTGCTGTTTTGTAGTTAAGAATGTACAACTCTAGTTTTACTTGGATTTAATCACAGATAACATATGCAAGTTTACAAAACATAAATTCTAGAAATACTAAGCAGCATGCAAAATAAGTCAGTTGACTTTATATGCAGCATAATGTCCCAACTCCAATGTCTGTTGCCATTTGAAAAGGACTTTTAACAAATAATTCAGTTGTACAGAGCATCACTTTAGCAAAGCACTTATTTTTACCTGTACAAAGATAATGTAACCAAGTAAGCTTCCTTCCACTAAAATGCTGACTGTAAAATAATTCAAACTGCAAAACAAAATGAACTTCAATTAGTCACACATATAATTACTTACAATAGTTTACTATCACACTACCACCCCAGCAAAGAAACACTTGTTTTATGTTCACCATATTGGATGAAAATATTGCAGAACATTTCATGACAGCATCTTCCTTTAGAAGATGGGTGATGACTGAATATCAGTCATTTACTGGACTACTTGAACATATTAACATATCACTTGATGACTAAATCAAAAAGATTGTTGACACATTCATAGTCTCAAAGCATAAAATACTGTAGTGAAACAGTGTTCCAAAGAAGTATCAACTCTACTGAATTTAAAAGAAATTCTAGGAGGATTTAACAATCAATCTTGTTAGGCTTTATTATTCTGTTCCTTCCAATTCCACGTAAAATCAAGTGAATTATTATTTGTTCACCTTGGTGAAAACAGTCTATATTCCATGGCTTTGATATCCTATTTGAAATCAATTCAGAAAATCCATTTTACTGTTGTTTTTTTTTTTGTTTTTTTTTTTTTTTTTTTTTTAACAGCATCCTTCAAGAAACATAAACTTTTAGTTAACAGGTATTTCCCACAGTCAGCTACACATTGACTTTCATGACGAATCTCATCTTACATTCCTGAACATATTTTTAGGGGGAATTCCAAAAGAGCAAGCTTGAAAGTGGGCATTGAAAGTGGGCACAGTTTTTGCCACTTTCCAATTTGGGTTTCAGGCTAGACACAACTACACAGTTTGCAAATATCTCAGAATCTAGAAATGACTACAGATCCTCCAGTTTCTTTTGAAACCTTCCAAAACCTATTTTCACAAAGAAGCACACATTTATGATTTAGCAATAACATTTTAAAGTTGTGCTGACACTCAAAAATTGAAGCATCCCCTCAAAATCAGTATTTTAAAAAACTCATATGCAAAACTAGCATTAGTAGTAATACTAACTTCTTTTTTTGTTTTTTACATGAATTTCTTGTCACTATGAGAAGTGCTACATCAATCATTCTGGAAAGCCTTTTTTCCTGATATTTAAATTATACAAAGACAAACAAATACAGAGCAGAACAGGAATATGGAAAAAATTACCTCTAAACAAGAAAAGGCCTTAAAAACAACTTTAAAATTCCTCTCTTCTTTAAGAAACAACGTTTTTGGTTCTGTGCAAGTGAAAATCCGCTATGCAGTTTGAAATCTGGCACTAAAGTGCACAAGTCTGACTACTGTAAATGAGACCACTTTCCAGAAGACTCTAGGAATGCAATTCCTAGAAGGTTCTTTCAAAGCTATATTTATGTACATTTAAATGTCATTTTCACCAACAGAAAATAAGAGAAGGAATGGCATAAATGACCTGTGGACTGTGATAAGGAAAATCAAATTTACAGAGAAGCAGCAAAATCATCTTACTTTCCTATTATATATAATTTATCAATCCTGCCATTCCTGGAAACTAGCAAGCAATGGCGAGACAATAAGAAAAAGCCCTAGGAAATGAAAGGAAGCACTGGATTTTGAAGAACAACTAAAGATGTTCCAGACTGTTTAAAAAAAACCTTTTGAGGATATGGCTCCCAGCTTACTTATTCTGTGGGCTAAACTGATGCAGAAAAGTTACTCTGACAGGAAGGAAAAGAAGAATTTCTCCAAAGACTAAAGTGGAAGTTTATGGCAAGGCTTGTAAAAATCAAGATTTTATTTTAACTTATGTAATGTAAGAGTCTGATCATTTTGCTTCTAAGGAGACATATAAAAATGAGGATTTTGAGTAGCATTGTAGTAGTTACAGCATTCTCTTGGATGTCCTCTGAAAATAACTGAAATTTGGCTGAAACTCCAACAGAAAAATCAAAATATAAATCTGACCTTAATCCTACGTATTAGCCCTATAGGCAAGAGGAACAAATCAGACTGCATATATTGGCAAGTGCCTGCTAAACCTTAGTTTTAGTATTTAAGATGCTGCTTTTTTTTAAAAAAAGAAAAAAAAATCAGAAATTTTGCTCTCATACTTCCTATCTGAAAGAAACAAGAAAGTGTGGCTTGCAGACTAATCCTAATTTAATGTCTAACTACTTTCTGGTAATGAGAAAAACTTAAGCAGATTCAAAGAACCTTTCCTTAAAACGGGATCAAACCTCCTTAAACCCCACAGAGCCAACACTGTGTACACATCAAATTGGCTTACTCTGATTTGGTCTGGCAACTCTGATTAACATCAAAGGAAAACACAAAAAGGGGGACTTTTGACCTCTTTAAGAATCAGGTGTTTCTCCACCCACAAGCTTACATAGTATGAAAACTAGTATTTGTATACTATTCAAATAAATATATATTTATAGGAAGCTCCAGAAGTCTCAGAGCCTGAAAAAGCTGCAGTTTGCCCAGTTACAGAGGTACTCCCATACTTTGGGGTGCAACTGCAAAACGTTTTTTCTTTCTAAATCCCAGCCAGAATCCTGAGAGAACTTTCTCTTCGTGGGTCAAATGATCAAATTTGACAGTAAAGACAGACATTGTCAATTTTTCAAAGACTCCGCAAGGTGATGTTCAGTTTCCTCAGGGAACTATGAGTATAATTTAGAGCATTAATTCTAGCTGGGTGACACATGGATACGTTTGCTCCTTTAAAGTGGCAAAACAGTGAAGTTAGGCAAGTAACCCAGACTCTGAGCTGCTTCTGATACACAAGTCCATAACAATTTTCCAACTGAGGCACAACTGACAGTACTCCTATTTTAAGCCCATAAAGAACAGCAAAATGTCACCAATTGCCTTCTGTGGATCCCATAGTATGGGTTGGAAACTATTATATTGCTAAAACCAAGTGCCACTTAATACAGCGGAAATAAAAGCAGAATAAATAGTTCTAATACTTAGTAGTAATACATGGAAAAGCTCCTTCACCGCAGAAACAGACATTTGCCATTTATAATTTACATCAGATAGCAATGTAAGATATAAAAACTGCTTAAAAAATCTTGTTATGTTCAGTAATATGAAATTTTTATTGCCTAAAATGTACTTCACCATTAAATACACTTCAGCAAAGATCAACACACATATTCTGTATTTTAACACAAACATTGTACAGGTAATATTTAGAACTTAATAATATAATCAAAAGTAATAAAATATTGTACCTCTACAAAGTAGAAATAATCACAGAAAAAGAGAATATTTGGCCAAAGTAAAACCTTTACTGCTTTGAGAATTCGCAAAATTAACTTTAAAGAAGTTTGCATGAAGCTTGATTTTGAATGGCTCCTATGAAATATGGGACAAGAAACCTGCATCTGCATTTTAATCTGCTATTAAATCTGTTCAGATTTAATATTAGAAACAAAACCTTCTTTTATCTAAATATTAAGAATTGGTTTTAAAGCTAAGAATCGATTCAGTTAATTTGATTGTATTTACTACTATCTCTCTCATCAATCATGAGGTGTAGAAGAGAGATATGAAAAACAAAGAAAAGCTATGCAAATACATACATAAATTCAGTACGTCATTTGGGTGACCCTTCCAAATTTCATACAGACTGGAAACAGGATGGTCATGATTCACAAACAAAATGAAGCAGCTCAGGTTTTTCTCTGTTAGAGTGATGATCTTTTATTTGGAGTTATTTTACATTTTCCACATGTTTACAAGAAGCCTCCTACTAACCTACCATCTGTACACTCTTTTCCAGTTCCTGAGGAATTGCAAATGTAGAGGAAGGAGCCTGAGTTAGAGGCCATGCGCCAGCCTAAAGGTATTGGGAAAAATAAAAGCATTAACATTTTCATACAACATATACATTAAGAAAAAAAATAACACTATTAAACAGGCCTATAGTATGTATTATGCCTTAAGACATTCAATTTACACTAGAAGTTTTACTGCTCATTTTTTACTGCTCATTATGCACGCCCCACTGAGGTATTAATTCAAGACAAGAACACAAGGCATTTTACATCACTATTGTTTAGTGTGCTAGTGGGTTAATTTTAAAAAGAAACACTAGGAAAATACATTATTCCACAATAATCACAAGGTGTCAGTTTCCATATGAGAAGTATTTGTAGTTAGAAAAATTATTCACTTGTTATCAAAACATAAAAATTAAGTACAAATAACTCAATAGTAATAAACATACATTAGTACCTGTAGAACATATATCTGAAAACTAATTCCCAAATCTATAATCGTGTCCTGGTTTTTGATAAAGTTGTTGAATTTATTGTTGAGATCAGCACTAACACTCATGTCTGTGTACATTCGATGGAGCTTGCTGGTAAATTCGTAACCACAGGCTTGCTGTGAAGAAATATTGTAATAGGTTTCACAGTGAAAACAGTACTTATTATATAAATGATGTACATTCACTACTAAAATATGAAAATCTAGTCAGTAGAAGTGTTGTTATATTTACAGAGAACACCAGTTATAATAGAAAACAAAAATTATAAAAGAAAATTATCAGATTTATCTTAGTTTCACCTTCTATACATTGATTTATATGAACAATGTTATTTTATAAAACTGAAAGATAGAGCTAGTTTATGAAAGTCCTTGGTACTTTTATAATCTAAATAAGAATTATTTGAACACACTTAATAAAACTCCCCAAAACCTCATAAAAATCTCAAATGCCTAGGTGATACTTAGCCATATATCTTTCATAGACTACCAAGAAATTAGTTCTTTTCAGCTATTGGAAACAGGATCTACTGATTGCTAAAGTTATCTCTGGCACCCTCTGCTGCTCCCTGTCAACATTACCTACTCCCATGTTTGTTTATTCTGCATTAAAAGAATATTACATTACCTTTAGTTTATTAATCATGGCTTCTTCAGAATCCATAGACATAGACAAACCATGAATTAATCTTTTTGCCAACATTCTGGCATAGAACTGCATTAAAAAAAAATCAGATATGAGGATTTTTAAAAGCATAACCACATTCTTCAAGTACACTTTAAATGTAACGTTTTAACATTTATTGAAAAGCAAAAGTTACCTTTTGGAATACATCTTTGTCATCAATGTATTTGAAAACAGTAATGAAACTTGTAAGTTTGTCTTCCACTTCATTCTCTGTCATTCCTTTTGCTGATTTCTTCAACAAGTTGTCACAGTACTTGGCCAGCTCAAGTTAAAAAAAGAAAAAACAAACCCAAACCTACTTGTCAAGCTTGAGAACAAACGTATGCCAAGTTATTCCAAACTTCTACACAAAAGTTAAAGCATGAAATAAGTCACAGTCTACAGTCTCACGTTCTATTACAAGGGCTGTATTCATAGGTAAACACTACATACTACATCCACAGAAAATACAAATTTTATATCAAAAATTACAACTGCACCAATTTCGCACACTCAGAAAATGTGTGTGTAGGTTAAGTTATTTATTACTACTGAAATACACACCTGAGGCTGACTCAGTGTGAGAAATGGATATTCATGCGGTGGATCCTATGCCAATTCATTTGACAGTTATAAAAAAAGTATTATTACTTTCTACAATAATATATATCACTTACCAACTCAGGTGCTTTGCAGATCGACTTGGGCTCCCTATAGTTAACTACTGATGTCAAAGCCTACATAGGAACATAGAGCAAAGACAAAAAATGTAAATGACTAAAACTTTTTCTTTTATGAAATTTGAAGAAATAGAAAAATATGTTCAGGCCAAAGACCATCCAAGACCCTATAAAACTGAACTACACAAAAGGGGATCAAAAAAGAAACAATAAATAAAAGGGTTTGAATTACTGCTCTGAGATTTTGTGTGTTGAACATTTTTACGTTGAGATTTAAGTAAAAGTGGAAAGAGTAGAGAAACAGAAGTTAAATTGCAGAAAGCAGGAAAACAAATTGAGTTCTGATTAGAAACTTAAATGTAGAAGTATGAAGATTTTGGTATACAGCAATATGTATGGTCGGAAAGAAACTGAGGAATAATTGCAGATAAAGCAGACTTGAGCAGTAGCACATCAACAGCACCTTACATCAACAGCATGTACCATGAGCTGAAAAACATACATAGTGTGTTCACAACAGTAAGAAAGGAAAGATCTTTTGGTCGTTGGATTTTTTGATAAGACTAAAGAGGAGAAAAACTATTGTTAGAAGTAGAAATTCGAAGCAGTGCAGTACAAAAAATATGGTAGCTGAAGAAAACCTGACTATGATGAAAAAGAAAAAGAAGGAGATAATGGCAGTTTAGAATTGGAAATTGTAACCAAAGATAGCAGAATTATCAAGATTAGTTTCTAAACTACATATCACATTTAAATTAACATTTTAAACTAATACTGAACCAAAAGATACTGCATGACCATAGTTCCTAGGAATTATAGTTCCTTCTATGGAAGGAAAATGTTATTATTGTTATTATTATAAAGAACTGACAAGCAACTCTTGTACAATGTCTCAACATTCCAATATTTGATAATAGGTCCCTAGAATCCCTATGAGAAAGGATCGCATGACTTGTGAAACTCTGAAGCTTAGAGCTCTCTTTTGTAATAATACTGGAGGCAACAATAGCATTTTGATATCCACCATGAAAAACTGACAGCAGATTAAGATTTTAAATATCTATTGTAATAAAGATCACTGAAGTGAAGAATTGATGTATTTAAGGAAAAAGTACATTGCCTATGTGCCAGCAAATGTAGCTGTCAATCTCATATTACTCCACCTTCTGGTACACAACATTAATTGCAATTGAGATAGAAACGTATTAGGGTACTGAAGTAAGCATTTGTTTTAAAATACTAAATAATTATTTTCTCAATACCACAAGTACAGATGGGTTACTACTATTGATATTATTATTAGTATCTTCATCACTATGTCTTTGCAGATTAACCTTGGACGAAAATTATCAAAGCTTACACTATGACCCTAACTACAAACTGCAACTACTGTAAATACCACAAAAGAGCAATGAAATGCATGCATGCATCCTATGACAGGAAATTATAGATAGGAAAATAGTAAGTGCACTTTCTAGGAAAAAGATACAAGGATATATGGGAAAGAGTGGGAAATTAACAAATGGATTAGATAAAATGTACTACTTTTGTGAGGAGAAGCCACTCAATCCCTCAAGACCCCAGGCATGTTTTGCAGAATTGAATAATAATAATGATGATGATAATAAAAAAGTTAGTTATAATTAATTATTATTATTAATTATTATTATTATTATTATTAGTGAAATTTGTAACAATTAGAATTGTTATCTTAAATACCTTCCTGGCTGTGCATTTCAAAGAAAAGAGCAGCAAGCCTCTTTCCCTAAACAGGCTTATTTAACTTTAAGTGCAGGTCTCTCCTGGAAGAAGTTAGCTATTGTGACAGTGATTGAAGTAATGTACGTTTCCAGATACTCTTTGTAGTCTACTTGAAAAATCTAAACAAAGCTTCTATGTAAGTAATACTATCAGCATTCAGAGTTTAAACATTATGGCAGCAAGCAAATTCAAGTTCAAATGCATGTAAGACTTACCAAACTTCCTAAACCCCGCAATTTGTCTATTTATTACCTGCACTTAAATTTACATTAAATGGGTCAGTTCCATTTTGTGTTTTGAATTATGATGAAAAGAAAGGTCTTTCTTTCAGAAAACATTTAAGTATTAAAGTGGTTTCCTTTGTACACATCTTTTCCCCTAACACTGGATTGTCTTTTGTTCCATTGCATTTCTAAACTAGAAAAACTGCATAAGAACTCTATCTTTGAACATGTGTGATGCCCTGAAGAATTTTGGTGAGCCTGAAACAGGCTCCCACATTTTGTTTTCCAATGCTTTTCTTACTTAAGTAAAAGTTACCTTGTCAAGGGCACTCATAAAGTGTTGATCACCATTCAAAACAGTGTTGATGAGTTGAACAAATTTACTATGTACTTCCAAAACTGACTCCACAAACTGAGTTGGCATCTAAAAAAGGTAGATAAACCAGAAAACAAGTTAATGAGAAAAGTAGTATTATCTACACACAAACATATCTACATTAGTTGTATATTTTTTCCTAAATATTCTTTTTGATAAGAGTTAAAATCATGGTAATTAAGTCTTTGAGAGGATTGATTCTGCATTGTTGTACTCTTACACTACTGTGCTTGAGCATGTTTTGGAAATAAAACGTCTATGGCTTCATTTACAGCCCTGCTATCAAACACAGATTTGAGTCTATACTGCTCTCTCATGCTGCCTAATCTTTTCCATCATGTCCTAAAATCCTTTAGTAGCCCTTTCAAAAATCATTAATGCTAACATGCAAATACAGCAATCAAGCCAAAAAGCTACTGAAATAAGTAAACTGCTGCTTCTCCTACACGCTGACTTCAGAGACAGAAAATCCAGATGAACTCTTTGAATTTTCCTACGTAGGACAGTTACTGATCAAATTTAGTGCGCCACGTTTCAGCATTACCATTTTGTATAGAAATGACTACTATGAATTAGAGGAGTCCCTACGCAGACAAGCTGGCAGGCAGCGATGCGAGAGCATGCAATGCACTGGCTGCGTCACATGACTCCCCAAGTGCATTCTCAGGTCACACATTAAAAATGTTTTGATGACAAAGTACTTAATGCACATAGTGGAGCAAGTATTTCACATTTTGAATTTATCTACATAAGGTGGTGAATTTTCATCACCCTCATGGCTCTACATTCATTTCCCTGTGTAGACACTATTAGTTTGAAAGAATAAGCTTAATAAACTTACAAATAATTTGAAAACAAACTATATTACTAAAGACTTCAGCCCATTTTCAGTATGCACACAGGAATTAGGGAAGAGTAAGCACCCCTGTGCAGTCAGTAAAAGATTGAATCTACAACAGTTCGTATCTATGTATTATTATAGACAGAAACACTGGATGGCTAGTCACCATCCTAAAGTGAGCACAGATCTAGACAGTAAGATGTATACATGTACAAATATAATGCCAAACGAAAGCTTGTTTGTTTGTTTCTAAACAGCAATGCTAGAGGAACAAAAATGGAATTGAGTAACTTAAATACATATGAACTGAAAAAAGTTTAACACATTTAGTAAAATAATTAAGCTACAGTATTTTCAGAAATTACATGAAAATATGAGGCTACAAAGCTATTAGTGAAAAAACACCACACTGAAATCAGAACAGGATGTCAAGTCTTTACAAATAACATATAATTAAACTAAATGGAATCATTGGTTCCTAACATGTACCAGAACAGCAAATGCCACTGACTTAGAGAAATTCAGGAAAAAAATACATACATGGAACAAAACGACCTACTTGCCATGACAGCATTAAACAAACAACAATGAGAAATATCTAGCTGTAGCTGTTTCTGGTTAGATCACAACAATCAACTCTCAGGATAGATATGTGTTGCACAGCTAAGCGTGCTGATTAGAAGTTACAATTTATCCATAATGTTCCAAACGAATTTCATATACACAAAATTAAAAAAAAAAAAAGACTAGACTAAGGAGAAAAGGGTAAACATTTTATCAGGAATGTTACTCAAATAGGCAACTTCAGCTGCCTGAGGAAACTCACATTTTCCTGAGAAAGATTGCTGGTTGCTCTAAGGCCCTCATCATGGATATGGTTTTGTAGTTCCTGAATCATATGAGGTAAACCACTTGACACAGCACGAAGTAGAGTATACATATTTGCCATGTCTGTAACAGAGATACATTTTTATAGAATATGCTTAGAAACACTAAATATCAACACTTAATATAGTATCATAATTTCACACAGAACTTTTCGAAGACTGAAACAAGACCAACTGTTTTGAAAAAAAATTTAACATACACTGGTTCACTGACAAAAGAAAAAAAGGAAACAGTAGGGCTAATATCAGTATTTACTGAGTACTGCCATTGTGACTACCTCACTCTTCCAACACTGCTGATTTAGGAGAGACCCCAACAGGAGAGGTGGGCTCGTATGGAAATGTATTGGGCCAGTATATTTTAATCCTTGGCCTCCCTAAATCTCCCTTAGAAGCAGCTGACTAAAATCAGTTTAGATATCTTCTTGACTTTTTGTTTTCCTCCAGTGGTGGCTTGAAATTTCTCTCAGGTTAGAAAAGCTGTAAATAAGCAACTGATTGATTCCCCCCCCCGCCCCCGCCAACAAAAAGGATCCAAGCTCTGATCAAATTTGCAAAACTCTCTGGAAACTGAACGCTATTATTAGATACAATTTGAGTTTGACTGTGAAAAATAATTTGTTTCACATAATAGATACCATCTTCCATGCAAGAATAAGCATTCTTTCAAGGGTAAGAGGCACGTAGTTATCAGGAAGCACAATTTTTTTAGTCAGGCAGGGAAATAACTATAAGAGAATCTGCTTCTGCAAAAAGGATTTGGGAAGAGAGGTCACAAAAGATTCAGGACAATAAAAAATGGCTATGAAAAGAAGCCAAAATATTTTATAATCCTGACCTGCCAAATGATGATGAAGAAATCTGTAAAGACAGAGCCATTGGTTTACAAATGAAAACACAAGCATAAAATATGATCAATTCTACAGGACACAGGACTTCAGTGTGTTTTTAAGCCGACTAAGACAAGGAAAGAGAAAGAGTATTGGCTGAAAGAAGGGTTGTTAACAGTAAAAAGAAGGTTTTGACTATATATTTGGAAAAATGAAAATGAATTACATGGTAAAAGAAAAATGTCATTTGGGGTTTAATTTGGCTTTCTAGACAAGTAAGATATATTAGTTGAAAATGCTTAGGCGCGTAGAAGGTCACTGAATAAAGACAGTGAATTGCAATACTAAATGAATAAAAGAGAAATCACTCCACGCTTTTCGTGACCATTGAGACTTACCACTTCTTTTCTCTTGTCTGATAATATTGTGACATTCTGCATGTAGAAACTGCAAGTGATCAGCTACCATTCTCTGTTGGCATTCATGAATCACTTTGCCATATGAACTGGGATGCAAGTATTTCCGACACCGCATTTCTTCATCTTTTAATCTACCTAAAACCTACAGACAAGTTTTTAAACTGAGTGCTGATGAAATACTAACAACCAATATAGAACCATGAATATACAACAGTATATGTATGTAGAATGAGAGACATGAGTAAGTAACAAAGTTAAAAAAGAACTCGTCCGGGATGCTGAAAAATTAAATTTGCTCTTTTGAATCAGGCTGTTGCTGAATTAATATAATTTTCTACTCTGAGTACTGACTAGGCTCAGTCACTACTAGCTGTCTAATAGCACTCAGTAGTTCTCTTCTCAAAATTTCTTCTTCCCTTCAACTTCGTGACCAGTCTTCCTCAATTTCTTCTACCACATTTCTTATTCCTTCTGAGACAGTTTTACCACAATACCTAATTATATGACTACAAGAATCAATTTACTGTTCCAAACCCATCTGCTTGCACATAAACATCTGCTCAAAAGGTATAGGTATACATCTGAGCTATTAATAAAAACTCTCTTTATAACTTCAATGAAGGAAATAGGCATTATCATAAAATAAGTCATATGAACACTGACATAAAAATACTTATATCCAGTGAATAGGAGGGGAGTCTAGGCAGAGTAGTGCAGCTGCAGACTGCTAATGATAGACAAAATGAATTTGCATTTCTTTTTGTTTAATTGAAATCTTAGCCTGTCCCTGAATTTCACCTCAGGCGTGCAACCACTAGTTTATGCTCCTTATGGTTAAAAGCAATCTCACAGCCTTCTCCCCAACTCTTCTGTCTTGTTAGTACGGACAGTATAGCACCAAGGGCTGACTCCTAGTCTTGTATTAATCTTTGCTTTCTCAAGTAAGGTATAAGAATTACAAGTAATGTAACCACAACCTGACTTCATACACCACAACGCAAAACAAAAGAAAATCCACCTCAGAGTATGTAATTTTTAACAATGCTCTGTAACAACTCTACCATTAGTCTTCTCGAACCATTCTATTGCTAAAACTCTCATCTTATGCTACTACAAACAGAAGGAAAATAAGGAAATGAGGAAGCAATACTGATCAACCCGATACGTGTTTTGGCTTTTGTGTCGTCCCCCCCCCTTTTTTTTTTTTTTTTTTTACTTTCATGTGATTGATTTATCATTTGTTATGAAATATTTTGAAGCTGACAGTCCATCCATGGGCAAGGTTTGTTGTTTATATTCAGATTCACTATGCCACCAAAAAGCATAGTTTAAACTGCGTGAAAGCATACGATAAAGAACAACTATGGGAACTGTACAGGAAAACATGTATCACCAGTAAACTGATAATATTGCAATAGTTATTGCATGTGTACAGAAGAATCTCTTACCTTCTCCATGTATTGTGAGCAATTTGACTCTTGCAATAAATTTGAAGCTTCTTGTTTATAATACTCCCCTGTTTCATTCAGAAAAGGACACTCAAAAATTTCCTGATAAAACTAAAAGGGAGAATTTTTTTTAAGGACAAATAATACATATACTAGATGAACATTCAAAATTAAAAACATAAATAAGAAATGTGTATCTACCTTTAGGGGGAATTTTTTCTTATACTGTTCAACATGAACAAAGGAGTTAATAACCCCATGGATTACTTTCTGGTTTGGGTCTTCTCCACAGCGATCACTGAAATAGGCAAAGTAAACATTCATGAGAACGTAGGTATCTAGTGTAACTCATCTGATCGTCGAATGAAATAATATTGGATGAAAACACTTTCCAGTAAATTCCTCTGCTTAGATCGGCAAAATTGAAGAAGATTAATCTTAAAATAAAAATGTACTCTTCTTTCTCTCCTATACATTTAAATTGTTGAGATAGCAATTCATAAACTATTCAAAAGCGTTTGCAGGTCATGAAATTTCCAAGCGTTTGCTAAGGATATAAGTATTCCAAATTACATACTCTAAGCAAGTACTTTAAAAGTTGCAGTAAGTTCCATCTTCAATCTGAAGCCTTTATCAAATAGACTACCTTCACACTCCTGCCCCTGCCAAAAAAAAAAATCATTTTTGCCAACATCACATCAAGAGACATGCTATTTTCTTTTCTGAGTATCTACTATTCAACATGTAGATGTCAAATGGAACAAATAACATACTTGGCGCATTGTCACAATTTTTAATCATACATTGGAAAAGGAAAATCTTACGTTCTTAGCTTCAAATGAGCGAGTTCAAGTGAAGAAAATATTATCTTTAGTCCCATTTAGAAACAAAAGTAATTAAAACAAGTGTTTTGCATGCTAAAAACATTAGTGTTCACTCCTTTGCAAACGCTGGAAATAGCAGACCCACATTCAGAGCAGCAGAGACTTTCTTAAAACGTGACCTGTTCTAAAGAAGATCACCTTTCACATACACTTTACAAAGTACTAAAAAATATTCCTTCACTCTTAAAGTGTTAAATAGGACTAAAATATGATTTATGTAAGTGTATTTACACTTAAGCATCAGCAGTTGTAATTTCAAAGGTTTTCCTTTTTTAAATACATATGTACACACACATACAGAATAAGAACTTTTACTTTACCCAGACTGCACTGAAGAGACAAAATGAGTTCTCTGTTAAAAACTTATGTTGGTATAGGAGAGTCATTTACATGAGTGATTTAAAAAAAAAAATAAAAGGAAAAAAAAAGTCAAGTCAGCAAAAATACTTCAAACCCAAACATTACCATATACTCATCTAGGCTGGAGTAGAATGGGGGACAAATAATTTTGCTAATTTCATTCACTTTGGTTTGGAATTGATAAAAACTCCAGAGGATGCCCATGAGCTAGGGAGGTTCACCAAGACAGCCACACCAGCAGTCCTTGTATTACATACACCAGACCATATTCATATGTTCACAACACTTAATTATGTGTATTGCTTTTAAATGCTACTGTGTCCTAAGATCTTAAAACTTAAGCTCATGATGGGTGGAAAGAACTAGCTCTCCAACAGATTATGAGCAGTCACTGTATGGTTTATGTAGCTTGGTCCCCTGGTGCAAATGAGCTGACCTAATTGGTAACTGCTCCAGCAGGAACGGTCTGATTTTTATTTTCCCCCTCGGGGACAGGAAGGTTTCCTCTGGTTCTGGAAGCTGAACCAATGGAATAAATATGGGTTTGGGTACATGTAATCACACCTTGCATTCTTGCCAACAGCGCTCTGCTGGGTCTGGTTATACGATGGCAGAGGCAGCAGCATGTCACAGAAGGGAAGAAGTGTAACACCAAACGAGGGCCTGGACCCGGCTCCAGCCCGGAGGGGCCCAGGACCATGGCAAGCTGCAGGATGTGTGCAGCCTATGAACACAGCATCACGTCATGGAGTGAAGGAAGCTACGTAACTAAAAGTTAAGCACATTACAAAGCAGGACTGGACTGTCTCTTGACAGAGCCCACCTCCAGCACGTGGGGTTCTGGACCTGGAAAGATACCGATGACACAAACAGGAGACGCATTACTGTAATTACAGATGAAGACCCAGCTCCCCTCTCCTTGGTTCACAGGCCACTTCACAGACCTTAGCCCACACAGATGTGGGAGGAGAGGGGGCAGCAAAGGTCAGGCCCAGGGGATTCAAAGTCAACGTATCATTAGGAAAAAGCTGTAAAAGTACAGGAAGCAGATGCTCCATGGAAGAGCTGCAAGGGAGGAGGCAGGCTTTTGAAGCAGAAGCTAGACAGCATGAAGGCGATAGACAAAAAGGAACGCAACATGGAACCAGCCTTGTCTGCCTTTTGGGTAGCTGACAGTACACAACAAAGAGAAAAACTTTAAATCCACTTCCAAATACGGGGGTAGTGAGGATGTGGTTGCCAATCAAATGACAAGTTGCAACAACCGCCAGGATCATGTAAGCTTTTTTTTTTTTAAACAGATGCCCACACTCTCCCTCCCGCCCTCCCTCGCAAAAGTTTTAGCAGCTTAATACAGGTTTCTTCAGTGGGTGGGTATTATACATTTACAGCAAAGTTGCCACAAAATTTATTGATAGAACTGTGTTATGAACTTCATCATGAACTTATCTGAAAAGCTACACTATTTCCAAGATAAATAGCATGTCACAAAATTAACATTCTTTCCCCTTTGGCAGCATCTTCAGGTTTTTATTTACACCAATGGCACACTGCTCCCAAGAATTTGTAACACAAATGGCTAGTTTCAACAAAACTTGACAGAAGTTACAGAAGTTTCAAGGATGATTTTCATGAAAGTTGTAGTAATACGAGTATCTGCCAAACTGAGTGAAATTGGTGGCCCCACCAAGGTGGAAGTCTATTAAGTGTATATTTTCCTTCTTGGCAGTAGTGAGCCAGCAATATGGATGCATACAGCTACAGAGCAGCTGCCACGCAGTTTGAAGCAGCGATGTCACAAGACATCTTGGGAGGGTAGAAGGGAATGATGATGTTTGGTGGGAAATCTGGACAAAAAGATAAAGTGCTAGAAACACAAGTTCCACTAATTCTGGTGATGATGACTTTCTTTTTTCAAAAGAAATGGAGAAAACTACAAAACACAAGCTCAAGGACGTTGTGCTGTTTTATATTAACTCCATCTTGTTCCTATCTTAAGACTAAAGCTACCAGTGGAAGTTTAACCTTTATTGTACAGTGTACTACTATAGCCCCATAGAACATATTTAAAGTTTAAGGTACAATAATAAATACTGTATTCATTAAAAGAAGATTCCATTATTCAAAAGAAGTGCTCTGCTGTGTCAGACCAACAGCCTATCAAGACCAATTAACTAGAGAATTCACTGTGAACTAGAAGAGGCTATTTTGAACACTTTTTAAAAAGTTATTAACTTCCAATAGCTTTCCTTTCAAACAAATGGTATAAATAATGTATCAGCTTAGACAGGAATAGGTTCAGTTAGTTAGAAAGCATTAGTTATCTTTAGTAGAGAAGCCTCTCCTGGTTAGTCTGTACTAATCACACTGTCATTTGAGATAGCACCTGAATAATTTCCAAATTATTTCTGTTTAAGAATTTCATAGATGAATTTTCTCACAATTTGAGATCTTGTCGGCTTCCTGTTGTGTTGAAACAAAAATGCGTAAGTTGATATTCAGCTTGCCTTGTAGGAGGAGTGCTTGGGCTAGAGGGAGGGGGAAGAAAGTGTGTTATATTCAGAACTCTGCATTAAGAGGACTGCAGTCAGACAAGACAGGCTTAAGTGATTTAATAATTCTCTGCTGTTCAAGGGGGCTAATCCTGCTCCCTTTTGCTCAGTCACAGGCCTGTGCATCTCTCTTGTATTGCTTTGGCACTCATCTAATTCTTTGCTGAACCGACTTATCATGCCAATCTGGAGAAATATTAGCCAAGATGGTTTTCTGTCACATTAGCGGTTGAGCTGGTACTGTAAGGGACTAGATGAGCACCAAATTCAGCACAAGAAAGGTAGTAGAGCACAGCCTGCTCCTTTTTGACATCAGCAAACTCTTAGATCAGTTTAGCCATCTTGCTCAGCTGAACCACAAATCGCTACTTGTATTTCTTTATTTTCATGTACCAAAAAAGTTTATTGTTAATTTTAATGTATAGTGTATTGCACAAGTTTATAGCTTCTAAAAAGTCAATGTGCTCAAGATTTTAGTCAGAAGTCTTTTTAAAATTCCAGTTAAATACATTGATAAAATAAAACCTGAAAGCAAAACTTGTGGCTCTGCTCACCCCACCTTTTCCAGTACAGTAATAAACATACTTTTATATGCAACCAGTTGACTACAATGTTGGTTATCAACTCCGCATATTGTTGTATATTATGCAAAATCTTCTGGTTATAAGTTCAACTGTCCCCTCTATTTTTTTTTCCCTAAAACATTTTAATAAATTGAACCATGCACACACTTAAGTACTACACTTAAGAAGGTGTCTAATCAAGAAGTTTCTAAGTATTTACATGTATTAGTAATTTTATTAAATTTTTTAGGTAATAATCTTCCCATGCATATTCTTGCACCTCTGATAGATGTAACTTATTGAAATCCATTTCTTCACAGACCTTGTTTAATCCCTGAATTTCTGAACTCAATGCGAAAAGACATTTAACAGCCATTTGCAGCAAAGTCTTTAAAATTGCCTCTTACAAACTGTATCGACCACTGGAATCGTATCAGAGAACAGCAACAAGCCTACAGTTACATGCAAAGGCCATCCTCAGAATACCCATAGCAAGCCCTACATTTCACGATACCAGGAAGAACAGTTATAGTAAGTTCTCTCCTACAGAGTTCGTTACATGATATGCAGATCACAAAGTGGCTAGAACAAACTTAATACGAATTGTTAGATGTGTATTTTGAGAAACAGAGTTGAATTAACTTCTTTGAGATCACACAGCAGAATCCTTAAATTTAATGGAGGGGAAAAAAAAAAATCCAGACCCAACCATTAGAGACAATGACTCAAGTTTTATTTAAAACTTTCCAAATGGTTTAATAACAAATAACGTCAACTTGTTACGGTCCTAAGATCTAACACCCCACGGAGCCAGTGACAGTCTTGATCTAATACCCTTGTGAGGTCTGCAGTCAGCCTCAAGGTAAATACATATCATTACTTTTAAGAGGCATCAGATGTCTGTTGAAAAAGGTTTTAACACAGATTTCCACTCCCACCCACCAGTGAAATATACAGACTGACTAAAACGAGTCTTCAATGTCACTGTGCTTGATGTAACAAAGCAGAATTTTCTTCACCGTGAATTAGGGAATCTTCATTTAGTAAAAATAAATTGTTATAGTAAACATATGGATAAAGCAGTATTAGCACTGGTTACAAAGGAAGCATGGTTCAACAACTGAAAGCAAACAAATACTTCCTGGCTTCAGAAATACCATCCGAGAAGGACATCATGTCAGTTACTTAGTCGTCAAAAATTTAAGTCAGGAAAGAAAAATAAAGTTATAATATTAAAATCAGGTTTTTAATGCCTTATAAATACAGCTTTTTTCTAACCAAATTTGGCTTTTTTCTAGCCAAATTACCTCATTCTCAGTTTACCTACGCTAGCCTGGTCACCTGAGTCAGGCATGCAATCACTTAAAAAACCCCAATCATTAGGCAACTCCAGAGCTACCCTAAACAGTAGTAAAAGTGTAGAAACTCATGGAACTTACAACTACACACAAGGTCTATAGTATATTTCAAAATTCCTGTTTAATCCTAAATAAAAAGATCCTTTAGGAGTTAAACAGTATAAAGGTTTTAAATCAAAACTTAAAAAGCCCCATGCCCTGTAACTACCAGGGTCTTTGTTTAAAAGTAACAAAGGTATTCAGAAATAAAATAAAATTCCCTCAAAGTGCAAAAAAAAAAATTATTTCCATTTCATTCAAGTAAAACACCAAGAACGTTAAGTGAAGTCACTCATCTGAACAACAGCAACCCAGAAGCTTAGTCTTCCTGGCAGATAAGCAAGAATTGTTTTGGGTCCCCTGCAAAGCAACATAGATTTTCTGGCTTCAGCAGATCTTTGCGTAAGTCCTGGTCCTTCAGTTTACTGGCAGCACAGAAGCCATAAGCAGTCAGCATCAGATGGAGAAAAAGGGAAAAGGCATCCTATAGGACCTGGAGAATTATTCTACCTACTCCCCAACCCCATTGATAAGAAGGGTTGCTGAAGCAGAAAAGATCACTACCCTCAGGTTACAGTTAATTAACTATTTTCTTTTCAGAGTCTTTTTCTACATATGCAAACCACAAATATGTAGCTACAATGAGAAAAGCTGACAGAACATCATCATCAGGTAAGAAGCTACCTTCAAAAAAAACCATAAAAGAATTTGGTCAAAGTCCCCAGACTTTTCAAAGTAAAAAAGTGCAATACCCCCACTTTGTGTAAAAGCAAAAAATAATCAAGCACTCACTTTTTTATTTCTCGAAGGAGCATCCGAATAAGGATGGCCTGCAGTGGCTCAATCATTAATTTTCTCCACATATCAAGAGCTAGCTGTCAGGACACAACACAAGTTTACATCAATAAAAAATACCAAAAAAACCCCCCAAACAATACCAAAGATGACACAATTCCCCATTCAGCACTTAAAAAATTAAATTGTCAGATACCCTCTTCTTTATCCTTTTTAAATTCCTTTGCTTCCCCCCCCCCCCCCCAATTTGTCAATATGTTAATATATTATCATTTTTCTTCTAGAACATCTGACTGCATTTGGATGAAGATCACACAGATCTGTACACTAGCAGCGTCAGACATAGCATTTCTAGTCAGGCAGTGTCTGAATGCGTGCTTCCCAGTCGGCATGCTTCCTACACATCTAATAGGACTGATTTATTCCTTGGTTCCACTCTATCCAGAACTCTCAAAATGCATAAGGACTCTAAGCAAGTTGGACACGAGGGCAGATTTTGAGTGTACATATAAACAAAACATCTGCACAGTAACAGGTAAGTAACATGCCTTTCTACCTGAAGTGTTTGAATGTGAAGGGGATGACATCAGGTAACTATTCTGCAATGGGGTCTCTGAAATGCAGTCTCTAGCATAGTCCCTCTCACATATGTTCTACCCATCTGAAACAGCTTCAAGTTGCCTGTTGGAATTTTCTTGTCACAAACAGGTCAATCCAGCAACTTGATGTATTAGTTCAAGAGACTTTTTTCTCCTTGAAGAGAGGGACTGATCTTACTTCTCCATCTAGATTGACAACACAGAACATGGCAATTTCCTCCATTTTCCAGAATCTGTTCTGCATTCTGTTCTTCCCCCATGATGGGGGAAAAAAACAGAAGGCACATTTTAACTACCTTCTCGCTCAGGGCTCCCATAGAGTCATTGAAAACTCAGAAGTCTGAAACCAGCGATAGGAGCTCAACTCAGAAAAGCGGTACCCTTCACCATGCATTCATAACATACAGACAGGAAAAAAAAAATACTCTCTTGCAAGCACTGGCAGACTACTTTCATCACCTGATCTCGTCCTGTATTTTTCCTAGTACAACAATTACTGAATGTCTGGAATGCTTATCAGGATGATAAACTGTTTGAAGCCATGCCCATACACATCACATACGCACCTCCGGTGTCTTGTATGTACCTACTAAGCAACTAAGAACTAAGCAAGCATGTACTCGTTTAAGATTACTGAAAAGCTCCCAAAGTTTCATTAGCACACAGGAGTGATGCTGAGACAGAAACTTCAGTACACAGAGAGTACAGTTCTGCTTCTACAAATACTGGGCTTTACTTGTGTAACTTTATGCCAAGACTGACGAGAAATATATATAAAGTCAGCATGTTTGCTCCTGGGTAGATAAAGAACAGATCATCTCAGTCATCTAAAAAGGAATAAATGATAATTCCTTCCATTCTGAAGTGGTGAACAACTGAAGTAAAGACTTTTGTCAAAGCCCCTAGTGCAATTGAAAGAATAAAAGAGAAAATCCTAACCAGGAACCATAACGAAAGAGAAACTACTTTCAAAACACAGACTTAATAAATTTGGTGAGCGCCTTGTAGGTCAAGAAACGTGAACTGCTTTTATTTCTGGGGCAATGAATTCACCAATAACACTGCTGCAATTTAATGCATTAAACTACTTGAGTGTAGGACTCAAGCCTCCTTTCCTTTTCAGGGTAAAGGAGTAACTGCCATAAACCTAATCCTACACCAGGAATGAACAGAGATTAACTTTACTGCCTCAAGATCCAAAATTTACCTCCGACTACTACAGACTACAAAGACAGTATTTAGTAAAGAGAAATGGAAGGAGTCTTGGGGAGTAAGATAATGAAAAACTCATTAGTAGAGTTCCAGACATCATCATCCGAACATCTTCATCAAAATACAAAGGCTGACAGCTACAGTTTAAGAATCTTGACCCTCCCCATAACCTGCCCAAATGATGAGCTAGGCATGTACCATCCTCAGAACAACTGCTGGGAAGCTTGAAGAAAAGTATGTGTCGTTGTCCTTCTGCCGTGCTTATGATTCCATAAACATGAGGAAAACGCGATAATCAAAAAAAGCTGAACTATCAGGTCTGCTGTTTGTTGTTCTTTGGTAAACACATCCTAGGGTAGAAGGCTATGGACAGAAGTTGCCACTACCATCCTTTGGGTAATACCTCAGAATACAGTAGCACACTAAAACGGGTGGAGAATTCATTCATACATCAGCATCACCCAGCCCCAAGAACAAGCCTAGACCTACTCCCAGCCCCCAAAGCAACTGAACTAACAGTCATTCACACAGAGCTAATGACTCCCTCCAACAATTGTGGGAACAGACTCGGCTAAATCTCAGTCTGAGGAAATAAGGAATAACATTCATGCCATTTTGAAGATACCACAAACAGTGCAGCAATATGCACTTCCAAGCTCTGATAAGCCTTTACAGATGTCACTGATTAGCAAGCCTTGGAGACAGTACAGGTAGACAAGAAAATAATTTCCTTTCCTGAATTGCCTTGACTTAAAGCATATCATGTGTCTGGTGTTTTTTCAGCCCACCCCCAACCTGTCAGAGGATTAGCAATTTCAACTGGCAATGCTGTCTTCATCAGCTGGGTAGCTGGGTCAGAAGCACAGAATATGCTTCTTCATGCATCACAGTCTCTCCTTACTATTAACTTTGGGCAGCAGAGATCTCCTACTTAAAACAATGAAATCAAAGAGCTAGAACAGGAACCACTGATAGGTCAAGTTCTGCCATTAAGAAGAAAATAAGCGTTTTCTCTAGCTTTCCAAACCAAGAGAAGAAGTGTTCACTTCCCTTTTAGAGAAAAAGGCAAAGGTAGAGAGGAAAGAAAAAAACCCAATACACCACTACAGGTAATGACAGAATAAAATGAATTCTCCAGCTAGCAGTGTGTATACATACAGACACAAAGCAAACAGATACTGAGACAAGCATTCAAAAGAAAACTTTCTACTCAATTGTATTTAGGATTGTGGTTTTGTTCTGATTCAGACTGAAAAGGTGTTTTCAAAATCTTCTTAAAGAAATACTGAAACACTTTGTTTTGAAAAACTTGAAAGAATTTTTTTTTTTTTTTTTACTGTAAAGCTGTCTTTTCATTTTACTTTCTTATCTTTCATGGTAAGAGTAGCTATGAAGTGACAGAAATGTATACTTCACTTCTGCACAGCTGAAGTGCACAGGGTGGTATCTCAGAACATAGTCCTACTGCTGACAATTTTTTTCATTTTATAGGTATTTAAGAATTACTCGCAGCCTCTCCAACTTACATTAGTAACTATGTCAACACCCTTGTGCTTGCCCCACATTACTTTTTTTTTTAAAGATAAGCCCTCCCTGCATGATACTTTTGTGCACAGAATGTCTACTTTTTCTTTCAAAATCTCTGAGTTGCTACAATAGAAGTACAAAACATCTTGCATTAGAAAATAAGATGTACAGTATCACAGAAGACTAATCTCAAAAGCAGTTGTTATTGTGACATCAAGAAATAGAAGCCTAAAAGTAATATTTCAAGGGTTTCCAAAAATAAAAGTACTGCTTCTTCAAAATATTTTCTAGATTGTAGTGTCACTTAATAAACCAAAGGGGTTTTTTGCAAAATGGTATCTATTATCACATTTTAAACTGAAGTTCTCCAATAGTTTTCATATTTGCTCCCCCACCCCCCTGGTCATTATATCTTTCTACACCAAAACTGTAATTTCATTTTACAAAGGGTTCAGTGCTTACATCTTCTGTCAAAAGTCAAAATTTAAAAGGACAAGGTTGAACTTGTAGCGCTTCCGAATACAGTTTATATCCACTCCCACTTTCAGAGATACCTACCTCTCCTATTTCCATCAATGGTTCATTCATATCCACCCCTCCATAACCATACTGAAGATCAGCTTCAGTCAATTTGTTCTTCTTAATAAACTGTGTGTTGAGGTACCTATAGAAATAAAGATATTCTAATCAAAAAAAGGCAAAAATTAAGCTTTTTTTTTTTTAATAAATTTGGAATTGTGGAATGTCTTCCACATCACAAAAGATAACCTCTTTTAACCAATGCCATTGCTATCTGTAGGAAATTCTTAAAATATGAATGACTTCAATTTAAAAGAGCTTATATCATATTAAAACAGTACAATGTTAGTAATTGAGATATCTAACAGTAGCCTGATATATCACTGTCAGCATTTTCTTGGTGCGCAATATACTTGTGTAAGAATTCAACCTTTCAACATACACTGCCATATTACTCATACATGTATTTGCAAAATAACCGCTAAATTCTGAGTATTAGACTGGTAGTAGTTTATTTATTTTTAATTATAGAAAAACATTTCTGAGTATCAGATATTTTTAAGTAAAATGTATTTTTTTCTACCTGTACTGTTTATTCTTTTGCATTTCTCTCAGACTAAAACACAAAAATAGTGTCAATTTTTACAGGGCCAATTTTTGTCAGTTATGATCCGTTACCCAGGTCATGATAACTAGCAAACAGCGGTATTACAAATCTTAAAGATAAAAGAAGAATTTGCATAAATTATTTTAATTAATAGTTATAAAGAAGAAATGTTATAAATGCTTTTTTTTATTTTGGTATTTACTGTTGTATGCATGGTTTTTATAAAGGACAGAAAATGTTTTCTGTGCAAGACCTTATAAAACATCCCTCTTAATTCTCTGTATTCCCGTAAGAGAAATACAATAACATTTTTAAACTCAACCATTCTCCTTCTCTTTCCTAGATAACTGGGAAAAAAAATCTAATATCTTTCATAACTACACTTATACTATTTGTCATGTTAGTGCTTAAATGAGGTAACTGAGAATTTTTTTTTTTTTAATTCTGATCCAACTAGTAGTTTTGAGATGCCCAGTTTCAGACACTGAAGAGAGCCAGACTACTGAAGCGCTTTAAGAGATTCAGGCTTCAGAGGCTGCAGCAGACTAGTGATGTCTGAACACTTTGGGCAGGAAGGCAAATGACAAGCAAAGAAGAAAAGTAGAAACACACTACAGAAACCTGTGAACTTGAAAGAATTTAGGACGCCACATAGTCCAAAGAAGGAAGACTTGTGATAGTGCAGTGGTAACAAACTGGAATGCAGTGGCCTAACCTACTTTCAGACTCCAGAATCTTACAGACTACTGTAAACTGCTTTGCTACCATCAATAACCATCATAAACTGTAAATACAAGTCTGTGTAGAAGACTACAGGCCCACCATTTCATACAAAACCTGTGTGGACGTCACGAATACTTGGAACACAAGCCTTAAGCAGGCATGCTCCTTGATGATATTTCCTGCCCTCCCCACGTGAACAAAGCCAGCAGCTGCCATTCTGCTTTTTCCTGTTAAGCTTGCTAAAAAGGAAAGCCCTATGCTCTCCTCATTCACACCCTCTCTCTTCCATCAGTACGTGCCTTCTCAACAAATCCAACCGATTGGGCAACCGATCCATCTTAAAACTAATGTAGCCACAAGTAAACAAACAGGTTTAACCTAGATTAGGTACCCCTGCAAAGACCTACCTGATTCAAGCAAAAAGGGGGTGGCAAGAAGCAGGCAGGCAGAACCATTCGTGGCAACAGTGTCACCACATTCTGCCTCAAAACCAAAACCAAATTTGCCCACATTTCCTCTCCCCTTCCCCTACTTTTACCATCAACTTCCAGAACCAAGCACAAGCATAAGCAAATAACTGCAAAGGATGTGCAAACAGTATAATCTCAAATCAACTTCTCCACTGAAGTCGTAAACCATTTTTCACCTTGAATAACTACTTCAAAAACTTCATCTGTATTTCATACTTTTAGAAGACAATCCATAAGGTTCATCTATAATTTACTGCGGAGACAAGGATTGGGCATGTACTGATAATACCAGAAGTTACCCACAGACTCTTGCTACTATTGAGACAAAACTTTCAGGTGAAAATTTGAAATACCTGATCACACAGCTCAGGCCCAATTACTTGAAAGTGCACCTGTGTAGGCTTATGCTTTACTATCTGATGAAGAAAATGGCAAACAAGGTGAGAAAATTAAGGTTTGTTTCCTTTCACAGTATTAGCAAAGCAATATACCTTTTGGTACCCAAACCTTCAAACACACCCACCAAGCTTCCACGCCAGAAAGAAGTTTAAAAGTTTGGAATTTAGAAGAGTGTTACAAGACTCATTCAAAACAAATACATACTTTACAGTGGAATACTGAAAGACAGTGTTCCATCTAAATTAACAATACCAGGAAAATTTTTGAGGGCAAACTTTTTCAGATATAAAGGACTTGGTAATTCAGAAAAATAAAAGGATAAATTCTTTTACAAGGAATTTAGAAAAAAACCCAACAAACTGCAAAAACTAATTTAACCATTACAAGGGTAGCTGATTATTGGGACAGGTTACCTGGTAACTTTCACGTATTTGGTACTTGTAGATCAACCAAGGACAATAGTCTAACCACAGGTTACTATTCTAGACACAGTGACCACATTCCCAAAGTAGTGTTTCCACATCTCAATAGCCCACAGTGTCCTTGGGGGGGGGTGGGGCGGACACGACACCCAGACTTTGCAAAGCCTTGTCAGAAGGACTAGATGTTGTTTTTTTTTTCTTTTAATGTTTTATTTGGTTTTAGTAGTTTGAATTACACACTCCTGGATAAGAAACAAATATTAGTGTTGGCAAAATAGACATTGTGAAATTTAGCTTGAATGTAATAAACCTAAGAGCGTACCTGTCTCAACTCAGCTCCTGGTTATTTTCTTATGTTCTCCACGATAAAGCCTAAAGAATTTACCTCCTTTAAGTCTTTGTCCATCCGTGATATGACACCACAAAACAACACACGTGATTATATGTATTTCTAGAAGTACAATACTTTTTTAAGCAAAAAGGGTAGACACCCTCTATTCAGATTTTTTCCTCCTCTGAAAGCTCTCCAAAGATAAAGAAGAAACTTTTGAGTAACCACTCTATCTGATGTGGAAGTAAACCTCCCAGGGCTACCAAATGCTATAGCCTAAAATGGAGGCAGTTCCTTCAGTGGAAGAAGTTTCAATAGAAATGTTAGGTTTCAAATGTTGATGGGTCTTCTTGTTTGTTTAAATCTTCCCCATATTTATTAAGTTACATAATTAATAAGCAAGATTAAGAGCAGCAGCTTCTTAAGGCTTAAAAATAATAAGAGGAGGACTGGAACTAATATTAGTTTGAATTGTGTTACAGATTACTGTGATATTATGCTTAGAATCAGAATACAAATTATTCCTATCATGACAAAACTGGCTGAAGTTTAATCCCGAAACGGAAGGAAAATGTCTTACATAAAAGTATAAAAAGAGAGAGAACTAAGACTAGCCTAAAGAACTAAAAATTACTATACATTAATATGCTAGTATTATCAAAAGTGTTAAAAAAAAAAAAAACAAAACAGAATAAAGCAAAAGCTGCATTATGTGTGTCTAGCTTTCAGGATTTTATTATGACTAGATTTTAAACCTTCAGCTGTAAAAAAAAAAAGTCACTTAATTTCAATTTGCTAGATAAGAAAACCCTCCAGTTATTTGAAATAAAGGTACACAAAACAGATTTGTTACAAGTATGATTACCTATGAAAACAGTTACAGCACCAAGACACTGATAAGCCCCAATGTCCAGCGTTGTTTTTATCTATTATGTTTATCATCATAACTAACAAAAACAACAACTGAAGAAGTTTATTTACATCAAGTGTTCCTTATTCCATCAGTTTTATCACCTTGGTTTAGTCAAGCATGTATGGGATTTTAGTTTTCAAACTGAATCCAAATTTGTTTTTCTAGCAAAATGCAGCCGGGATCGGGGCGGGGGGGATCAACACCAAAGAAAGGAAAGATTTGACTGCGTTGCCAGTCACATGACTGGTCTTGCATTTTATACATTTTGCTCAAACGTAAAGTGTCTCGCATTTTAGTATTTCAAATATTACCTATCAGAAGTGGAAGGTTTAAGAAGCAGAGATGCGAGCCTATTTAAATTTTAAAGGAATCTATTTAAAAATAACATTAAGATTATCAGCTGTAAAGAGTAATCAGTTTTTATTGCTGGAAGAATTACACAAATTAGATCCTGGGATACAACAGAGTTGACTAACTTACGTTACTTTTTTGAGAGCAAACATGCAAGTAAGAGAAGAACTCCAACTGCTTTATAAAAAACAGAGTATGGTCTTCAGAAGTACTTTCACTCAAAACATTCTCCCGAAAAAACAAAAGTGACATAACACTTAATGAAGTGTTTCCAATGTATGAAAGTCATTGTGACTCGAATAATCACGCACTGAATAATCACGCACTGAATAATCACGCACTGAATAATCACGCACTGAATAATCACGCACTGAATAATCACGCACTGAATAATCACGCACTGAATAATCACGCACCCATGTGAGAGGGTCTTTTAGTTCCCATTACAAGGTACGTTTTATTATTGAAGAGAAAAATCATACTTTCACAAAGTCATACTCTTTAGGGACTTTTAAAAGATAGTATATGATAAAAGTCAGAATTTCAACACAAAGAAGGAAGATACAACTTTGAGGTTAAATTATTCCCAATGGAACAACCTAACAAGTACATTTTCTGGACCAAAACACCATATGCAAAGCAGGAAGAAGACTTAGAATAGGCAGAGCTGGCATGAAATAAACAACTTCAGAGTTTAAGAACTTGGCTTCACTGATATATGAATATCACTCTACTGAGCTTTTTTATATATATATATATATGTACAGGTTGATTCATATGCATAACAACTGTCTGGAAAAAAAACGCCCTAGCTTGTTTAAAAATAAAACAAAAAATCAAGTCCACACTGCTGGAGAAGTATTTTAATTTGCTGGTTTATGACCAGAAGCACTCAAGCGCTCAGAAAAACTGTTACACAAAGCAGAATCAGTGAGATTCATACACCTTAAATAGGATTTTTTTTTTTTCCCCCCTGCATGAACTATCCAGTTAAGTCAGTGACACATTATGGAACTAAAGTTTGCGAGCCCAGGATGGACTCCATCACATTTGCTCCAAGTCTGCTAGTGATAATTTAATAGATTCTACAAGATCACACATACATCTCCTAACATAATAGTAAAGGTCTTGAAATCCTTTGTAAATCCTCACATCATACCATCAAATAATTAACAATATTAACAGTGTCTCGTAAGTTAAATGTAACTGCTGGGTATCACATGCATAATGGACACTAGAATGTTCAACCTACAGTCAGAGGGGAATTAAAATCCAAATCCTAGTAAATCCAAAGCCATCTCAATATAGTTATAATTCTAGCAACTCATGAATGGGTGAGTTTTATATGCTTAAGCTATCACTAGTAGCAACAAAACACACTCATAATTTAGGAAACAGTAGAACTACAAAAATAACAGGGGTCAGTTGTGTTTTTACTTATAGACTTGGCTGCAATCTACTGAAAAACACCTGTAAAATTGATTGCTTCTATACAGTCTATTAGTTTCTGAAGTTCTCAGAAAAGAAATAAGGAGAAATTTTCACTCCCCTCTCCTATCCCTACAGTTCAAATATTTACCTGAAAAGAAAGGACCCAAAGAGCACATAGCCTTGTCTGAAAGGCTCTTCTAGAAGGGAAAACTGTGGTTTTGCCAAGGTACATGGCTAAACTTTGAAACAAACCATGCTGGCTCAACTGGACACTTCAGTACAATGCCATCCTTGTAGAACACCTAGGATTATGAGCTACTTCACTGCAGGGTTGATTAGCACCAACATATTTGGCACTGCAACATCAGAAACAACAGAGGTAGAATATATTAGTAATGAAAGAATAGTAGGAATCACACTTAATTACTTCAGTGGTAAGGAGCAGTGCACAGAAAAATCTGTTGGAGCATTATTCCTTTTTTTCTCATGTTCTGCTACTGTAACTATATTCTCTCCGAAACTGACCTGGAGCATATTCAGCTATTGCTTTCTTTAAGCAACATTCTTAGACTTACGCCGCACATTGTTGTGATAATTTCAAAAGTTTAGCAACTCATTTGCAAAGCTTACCTGTATAAACAGTCCATATAGTCTGCCCCCTTGCTATACTCTTCCCAGTATCTGTGATACATAACCAGTACTTGTTCTTCAGCTTCCAGAACTCTCTGCGAAGGAAGACACACACATACACACACCACTAAAATTAGTACGGGCATAGCATACATACATAAAAAGTTATAATAGTATTATCATTTTGGAATAACAATCTCATATTCAAAATTAAGACCACACCTAAGCTTTAACCAGTCTAAAAATAACATTGTTGCAATAACCAGAAAACTAACAAATCTTCATGCTACGAAGTTTTGGTTATGTCAGCTACAGCACCTGAAGTTGCTTTGTTTTGCATTTAAAAAGAACAGTCTCTAGAATGTATTATTTTCCATTCATCTTTACAGAAGTACTTGCTTGAAGAAGCACAGTTCATATTCTCACTGGTGGGATAACTCACATAACTATTCTCTCACTGACACAGATCAATTTTAAATTCATGCAGCCACATGCACACTGGAGGAGTTGCCTAACTGTAACTGCTTAAAATCAGTATGCCTTACTGGTTAGATAAGCCCTTATGCTTACCAAGAATCCTGGAATAAAACAAGTTTAACAAAGTGCGGATATGTGCAAACTTAAACATGTCTGAAGTACTGTAAATCTAGGCCCAAATCTTCAGGCATTGAAGTAAATCACCATCTAAGAAGCTGCTGATGTACTGAACTTCTCAAAATACATTTATATTTCAAAGGATTAACAATTTAAACTAATTATATGATTTGTGAAGGAGGATGAGATCCTAGGAATTCAATTGTAATTCTCTCTAGAGTATGTAATTTTAAGAACTCTGGCTCAAGCAGCAAAGAAGCCTATGCAAAAATAATGTAAAAGAGGGAAGCTAGTAGACAAAACAGAATCAAGAGTGCTTTCCTCTGCAGTATGAATTTAGTAAAGGTTTTCTAACATTATTTCAAAGACAAATGGTGGATAGCCAATTTAAAAAATGGATGTATGCTTCCTGCTACTTCCCATGGCTTCTACTGTGCTGGCACCTGCCTGATTATCCTAAGTGAGCTCATTCAGCTCACTAAATAAATGAAGAACAAATTTTTTGGCAGAGCTGTCTGCCAGTTTAGTGAACTGATTTAATCTACCAAAGTGTCAGAGGTATCCTCTCTGCAACTAGTGGAACTACCCATTAAGATCTTGTCAAATACACAGGTACCTAAGCTCAAAAAATAGCATCAAGCTGTTTAGCAGTACTATCCAGTATATGCAGTTCTTCAGTCCCTATACAGACACCAAAGACAGGCGGACATGTTATTTAAATCTACTTCTCCTTTTACCGAAATACAAGGAGACACTATTCATGCATCCTATATATTCATCGTGATTCTGTTGAAATTAGCTTAGCTGATGAAACAGAAGTTAATTCACAGCTTTAGAGGTATACAAGTATTGTTATTTGTCATAATAAACAGTTTGTCCTTACTTCCTCCCCTCCCAAGCATTTTCCTTATTTTATTTCCCACACATTTCAGAAGTTTTCTTTAGTAGAGTATATACAATCAGTTTCCAAGACACTACAGTAGATACTTTTACACTGTAACAGAAGGCTAATGACACACTGTAGCACATTTGGAAAATGAAGACATTTCTGTAACTTGTTTGATTGTAAGCACTCAGCAGAAAAGAAAAAACTAACTTTTCACGCCAATGAATATTTTATATAAACCATAATTGTTGGCTTAAAAATAAAGTTCTTTCTTTTGTATTGCATATAGACAGATATCTGTATATCTGTCTACATTGTGTTGTGTGATATGTGTGTTGCATATATCAGATATATATAGAAAGATATATATTCTGTCTCTGGAACTGTCATCTGTCATTTAGTCTCATAAAATCTGCATACCTTCATACATATAAGACAAACCAACCCCCTCCCTAAAGTAAAAAATGACAAGCAATAGCTACATGTTTCAGTAACTGTACAGGTTACCTTGTGCAAATGGCGTACATGATTTTCCAAAAAAATTTTAGTCTCCGTATAAAGTCTCTCTCCAAGAGGTTCAGGATAGGCCACACACAAAGCATAAATGTCTCTGGGCTCAGAGTCAAGGTTTGTATCTGCTTAAAGTGTGAGAACTTATCAACAAAATTTAACATTTACAGAACCTTTTTTTCTCCCACATGAGCATTTTAGATTCTTCACAAATCAGGTCTTACACTAATCTCAGAAAATGATCCATTTTATCTTTTGTGCTGGACTGTAAAAAAAAAAAAAAAAAAATCTAAGTTCTTAGCGTCAACAATAAATTTTAAGTAGTGGAAGATGAAGGAATGTTAGAGCTAAGCTCCTGGAACTTCTGGTAGCCCCACGTTGACATGGCTTCTACCACCTATTTGCCATCTATGAATAATATATGATTATCTCAAAGTGAAAAAACGGGCTTTCATCCAAAATTCTTCCCCTGTATCTGCAGCCAGTGTGAAATTGAGACTCTTTTTGGGTAATGGAAAGAAGCACTAATTAGGTTAAGAATGTGATTAGCCAAATATGGAGCAGAGCAAACATGAAGTGAAGCCAACTTCAAGTTTTCCTTCCCCAAGTCCAAAACAATTTACTGTCCCTGCATATTCCCCCCAACTCCACACGTAAAACAATTTTGTGGGACACTGGAAATTAAGTCATCACAATGATGGTATGGATGCAAAAACTCTGTTTTACTTTTCACCATTATTATCATTTCAGTAATCCTGTTTAGATCACAGCCACACAAGCCAGCTATACTTGCTCACTTAAATGGGCAGCAGCAGTTAAACCCCTCAAGGTCATTTTGTCCCTGAAGTATCTTGCAGAGCTACACCTTTGGTTTGTAAGGTTTATATCAAGTTTTTAAAAAGTCACTTGATACTTTGTCAGGAAAAGAATTTATGATCAAGAACTTAGCCTTCAGAAAAGTCAAGCAAGGATTAAGTCAAGCTTCAGGTGAACAACTGTAGGAAATAACCTAGTTCTGCAAAAATTATTTAAAAACATCATGCTCATCCACTAAGTCTAAGCATTTTATAAAACCAGTCATGCTAGAAATAATGATTTAGTATAGATTACTTTTTAAGGTAAGCTCTTTAATAAAGAGAAGACACAAGATCTGCTTTCCTCTAGTCTACCTTACAAAAGCACACACCTGTGTAAAAGGAGGTAGAAGACATAAGGACAGTTGACAAGTCATCTGCTTAGTCTACAGAACAGTGTCAATCTTTCATTACACAGTTTTTCCCAAAAGCATGTTTCATTTTTATATAGAAGTACTACTCAAAACAAAGATACTGATGTAAGACAATTAAATGGAAAAAGCCTTTATTTGGCAACCAGAATCATCATAGAATCACAGAATGGTTTGGGTTGGAAGGGACCTTAAAGATCATCTAGTTCCAACCCCTCTGCCATGGGCAAGGACACCTTCCACTAGACCAGGTTGCTCAAAGCCCCATCCAGCCTGGCCTTGAACACTTCCAGGGACGGGACATCCACAGCTTCTCCGGGCAACCTGTTCCAGTGCCTCACCACCCTCACAGGGAAGAATTTCTTCCTTTTATCTCATCTAAATCTACCCTCTTTCAGTTTAAAGCCATTACCCCTTGTACTATCACTACCTGCCCTTGTCAGAAGTCCCTCTCCAGCTTTCTTGTAGGCCCCCTTTAGGTACTGGAAGGCTGCTAGAAGGTCTTCCTGGAGCCTTCTCTTCTCCAGGCTGAACAAGCCCAACTCTCTCAGCCTGTCTTTATAGGAGAGGTGCTCCAGCCCTCTGATCATCTTTGTGGCCTCCTCTGGAACCGCTCCAACAGGGCCATGTCCTTCTTGTGTTGGGGGCCCCAGAGCTGGATGCAGTACTCCACGTGGGGTCTCACGAGAGCAGAGTAGAGGGAAGGAATCCCCTCCCTCAACCTGCTAGTCACGCTTCTTTTGATGCAGCCCAGGATACAGTTGGCTTTCTGGGCTGCAAGCGCACATTGTCGACTCATGTTGAGCTTCTCATCCACCAACACCCCCAAGTCCTTCTCCTCAGGGCTGCTCTCAATCCATTCTCTGCCCAGCCTCTATTTGTGCTTGGGATTGCCTTGACCCATGTGCAGGACCTTGCACTTGGATCTCAGAAAGCCTAATCAGAGTCTAATCTCAAGTACAGTTATTTCATCCATATAGATCATCTTTATCAGAATTCTCCTTGGAATGGCAAGAAGCATTAAATGGAAACCCCAACAAATAAAACAGGCAATATTCACTGCTTTGTAACAGTAGCTAGCATTACAATTTACAAAGTTATGACCAATAAAATATCGAAATAAACTATTAAATTAGCAGTGAAGAATGAAAGATTTTCTTAAACAGAGTGTAAAAAACAATTGTTTTTTACACATTCCCCCCCCAAACAAATTTTGTCAGTCTAAGGATGGTCTGTAGTTGAATGCATCTTCAATATTCAGATCACAAGCCTCTTCACTATGCAAATAAGATATATCTGAGAAAGTAAATTCTAGAATTAGAAATCTTTGTAAGCTACTCACAAGCAAAGGGGACATGACTTTTCTCTTTAGGTCCACAACTACACTATCTGAATCACCAAAACTGTTACGGATATCTGCTACAAGAACTACTTCAAAGTTAGAGGAAACTGGCAGTCTTCACCACAACTGTACAAGAAAATAATAGTGGCAGCTTATCTGATGAAAGCGGCAAACAAATAGCTCTGAATTTATCTAGCCTCGGTGCCCTAGGCCTCAGTTAGGAGTCCAGCTGACCTGACTGTTGTAAACAAGTTTCTTAGGTGTAATAAACCTATTTAAGAACGAAAACAGTATCTGTAGTCCTTCATGAAAATGCACATCTTCCAAACATGCCTTTCCTTATTCTAGAGAACAGTCAAATTTTCTTGCAAATGAAGAAAGCTGAATCTAGTATTCTTCCTGGACACACAACACTCACTTTAATATCAGCAGGTATGCAAACTAACTGCTTAATCCCAGAAGCACTTCCACAGGCACCTCACATGTATCAACCAAATGATAAAAATCAACACCAAATTCTACTTGCTGGATACTAAGTTTCTCTGGATTTCTACAAAAAAGAGCTACCATGAGTCTCAAAACCACATTACAGAGTAGCTTTGCTACATAAAGTTCACATTCTTGCTCAATTTGTACTAGTTTATTCATCTAGCTGTACCTTTCAGTCCAGAATCCAAATTTAAGTGTACTGTTCAAAATGTTGTGAATCTCTTAACAAAACAAACAAACAAACAACTTTGAGGGGAGACAAATCATTAATCATCACTGGTGTTTTACTCCATAAACTTAAAGCACATTTTTTCTGTGCTGCTGTCCCTTAGAAGATCAGGAAGAAGCCTTTACTGTTCAACAATTTATCTTTAATGGTGAAAGCCATCTGTCCTTCTAGTTCAGCATGTAGTTCTGCAGGGTGAGAGTGGTCAAAGGAAACTGAAGCTGAACTGCTGCTTAGGGGCCTTCCCTCTGTGTTGAGAACAAGAACATCAAAAGCCTTGTGTGATTTAAGTGCTCCGGTAGTCGCTATTTGAGGGGTATTACCCAGCAAAGGGAAACTGAAGCAATTCCAAACTAAGGAAAAAAAAATGACCATCAACAAGACAATACTGTATCTAAGGCCATAAAAGCTCACAAATATTGTTCTCAGGGTTAAAAAAAAAAGCATCTAATTAAGACCATATATTAACAGAAGGTTTTGAATAGATCTCTAGAGGATCAAAGCAGAGCTTTTGGAAAATTTCTGTGACTGTCCGTCTTCCTCTGTAACAGAATCAAAATTCACAGAGCACTTCAGGACTCACAGTCAGAAAGAATCATGATAATATGAACTTTATTTACTCTTCCTTCTCTTTGGGCTGGTTCTTATGTTAAAGATACATGTTTATAAGTTTCTAGTTCACCATAGGATCCTTGCAAAATGGGGGATTAGAGAAGGGAGAACAAAGATGCAAAAAAATGGAAAAAAGCATGTGGCCACGTTGCATACTTTTAAAATAATTCTGTTTGCAGTACAGCTACCTTCCTCCCTGGGTACTGTTCATCCTATTTATTTGGTTGGTGGAAAACCCAAGACAACAACAGGAACATCCTGATGTTCTACTTGTTTAAAAAAGTTCTGCTGCTAAAAGGTAGTTATCAAAGTACAGATGAACTACCACTCTCTAATCAAGCTTGACCAGCCTCTTAACTTAAAGAGCACTCCCTAGCCTACTGAACAGTTTGAAGTAAAGTCTTAAGAGTCATACAAAGCATTCATAATAGTCAAATTATTGTAAATAATATCTCAAATAGAGAGACATAACTGTCACTCATTTACCAGACAATGAAACAACTCCAGAAATATTACTTTCTGCAGAGAAACTGAAAGGAAATCTGAAGGTCAAAGGTGGCTCAAGATGACTCACAGTTTAAATAAAGTGACATATGGTCTTTCAAGTGATCTTCTCCAGAAGATCTTAACTCTTACACAGTTGTGGTTTCCAGCTCAGTGCCATTCTAGCATTTCAAGTTTGAGATATAAGCCATACTTAAAGATAAGCTATGTTTAACAATAAAATTACCATCAGAGTTACAAAGAAAACACTATATTCAAGACAAACAAGTTCTGGGGAAGTAGTGAGGCAAAAATTAGTCCTAGAAGTGTCAGTCTCTCACACCCTCTCACCAACACTTCTTGGAATACACTGTTGCAGCCTGAAATCAGGGTTCTAGGAAAAAGCTTTCACACCAGCTGTATAGAACTACCAGTTTCACCAAGTTGTTTCATACTCAGTGAGCAGTTTGTGTTAAAACAGAGTTTTGTCAAAGGTAGCAGAAGTACTAAACAATCAACATTTAAGTTGGAAGTTATAAGTCACAGAAGCTCCTCGGGCCATTCAGCCATAGAAAATATGCCAAAAGGCTCTTGCCTGTGCCAAATTAGGCACTAATAGTGCCACTGTCCAAGGAACATAATTAAGGGATGATAGTAACTAAGGTCTTAAGAATTACATGGCGAATGATTCTTCCAAGACTGCTTCCCGAGTCTGCTATTCATAAACGTTCCCTTTCTGATGTTCAATCAACTGGAGTAAATCCCAAAAGAGGATCAACAGCAGACTTGTGTACAAGGCCTCCACATAGGAAGCTCTAAGTGAAACAGTGTGACGAGAGGAATCAATCCAACATCTCATTCAATTATTATTTTAGATTTAAATCTATTTTAGGTGCCCTTGTTTAAATGTTTAGAGTTTTAAGCTAGAGAAGTTAACCACTTGTTGAAGACTGACATATGCAGTTCTTAAAAACTGCTCAGAAAGAATGACTTCAGCACATAAGTGCACAACTAATTAATTCAAGAAGTCTGTAAATTTTGCAGTCATTTGAACTTGACTCCAAGACAAGGTGAACAGTCATGCCCCCAGAAATTAATTACAAAGTTTTAAAATGAAAGAGCTCCTTAAAGATTATTGCACCATAGAACAAGGCTCCACAAGGACAACGAGTAACTACATTTTTTTTTTTTTTAAGTATTTATACACATGCACACACTCAAAACACAGGTACATGGGAAAGCAACTCTGAGAAACGGTAACACATTCAGAAAGAGAAGAGACTTTAGAGTCTAGCTCCTGCACACAGAATAAGCTTATGTTGTAAAAATCTATGTACAAGAATCTTCACAGCAGCTTCTTTTTTTACCCAGAAGAATTAACAAATCGATAAATAAGTCTAAACCATTGTCTCCCCCTATAATTAAACCAAACACAGTCAAATTGCTGCAGAACAGCTGCAAAGCCTCCTAAAATTCTCTAATTATTCGCCACGCTGTAATGGCTAATGAATGCATAGATGCAGGGCACAGTATAACTGGTTAGAATAGTTACACTTCTTTTAAAAGAAGTTCACAAACTTAAATTTTGTAAAAAATTACAAGTCCATTTTACGTGTAAAATGCAAACCTTTCACTACAACAATATATGTACAGTTGTGGCTTGAAGAGAAGACCATATGATCACAGCCAGAAAGAGTAATTATTTTTAAACATAGCTTAACTGTCAGGAATAGAGAGGCAGTAACAGTGGAGGGAAAAGAAGGAGGATTTTTTATAAACTCTTGCTATAGAAATGTCTAATACGGTAGATAACAGTACACTTAGAATTGCAAAGAAGAGGGAGACATCTTTAAACAGAACCACCTCACCACTCCCCACACCCCCAAATTTAAAGATGAGCATTCTCTGTCTTAGGTGTTTCTCCTGCTACACACACACTTACGCATACAAGACAGACTCATTGTCAGAATAGGTGAAATTCAGTGCATGTACTTTTGCGAACAGCTATAGCATAAGCTAAGTATTAGAGCTACTAAAAGTGAGTAAAACTCAGATCAGTTTACTTTTTATTACCATGGTGACTTTCACATAGAATACTTCCCAGATATGCAGAATTTCCCATCCGTTTCAACATATCCACTGACCCACAGGCTTAATAACACATACAACCTTACAAGGAGCTTCTGATCAAGACCACTGAAATTGTTACATAACACAGGCCTACCCCGTGCTAAACATCACACAAACACATTAACTCAGATTTTCACTTAAAGGATACGAGAAGCGATCATTCCACGTTGCTCTTTCAACATAATCCAACATAACAACAGCTTTAATTGTTGTTAGAAGTTTGTTCCATGTTTCATCAAAGTCAACTACACGTGGTTTCAAGGACATTGTGGGGCTTTAGTGTTAATCTGTAGAAGAATTAAACATCAGACAACATTGCACAATCATTTTAAAAAAATACATTTCCTTTGAATTTTTCAATTTAAACTTTGTACACCATGATACAGCAACATGAAGAACACTCACCCCCCCTTCCCGACCCTACAAAATCAAGCTCACAAGTCCTTATTTTTAACATTATGCAATGGAACATTAATGTTGCATGAATAGCCTATAACATAACACCAATTTATCTCACAACATCTTGACTCATTAAGTTCATCACCTTACCAAGCTGCCCATTTAACAGTGCCATATGAAGAAAACAACTTTCCTGTAAATTTTTTTTTCGTTCACTTTTACACAAAGACTGTTTCAGCTGTATCTGAGACAATTTTGGGCAGGAACACACTGAACATATTACCAGAATATTTGAAATTACTACTGTCAGTTTGTAGCCTATGTTCACCTCAAGCTTTCATGAAACATTTTTGGTGTTATATTTAAAAAGCCACAAAATCCAAAAGCTTCGATCAGGATGATAAAAAGAAACATATCTAAACACACAGCATTATGCAGAACTTGTGCAGCTTATTGCACTGTGCAGCAAGACAAAGAGTGAATTCTTTCAAATAAGACATGGCTTGAAAATACAGAAGCTGTGTTAGTATCTTCTGGTATTTTTGATATGAAATCATTTATTGAAAGAAAAACATCAAATTACTGAAATAAAACTAGAAAAAAAGTAAGGTGATTTAAAAAAAAGAAGTCCTGAGAGAGATGCAACTATGAAGGCCTCTTCTTTGTTTCTGTTTGTCTGTCCTATGCACCTAATCTAGAAAAGACCTGATGTGTGACATTCCATGCACAAAGCAAGTCTAGTTCCTGCTCAGAAACACATCATCATAAGACTAAAACAAAAAGTGGAAAGAATACTTCTATTTCCATTTTAAATAGATGGACAAGTGACTCTTGTCTTCCCACATTTTCAAGGTCAGAAGGGAAAAAAGAAAACTAGTGCCAAACAGACTTTTAGCACAAGAAGCACACCTCTATAAGGGAAAGAATCAAATGTCATGCTAAAATACTATTTAGCAACCAGCTTACTACCTTAACTGCTACTGGCTCTTAATGTTTCTCAGGCAGATCAGTTCTCTCAAACTGCAGGATATATAGCTTCTCAGTTTAAAAAAAAAAATCAGATGCAACTTTTACACCATATGCATGCAAAATGCTACCCTGACTAACTAACCAAGCTCCTTAACTGCTGTCAATTCAGGAACCGCAGAGGGTTGTTTTCCTCTACCTGCAACACAACAGTTTCCGTTTAAAATGTAATCAATGTATTACCCAACCCACATATGCTTTGATTTCATAAAGAAACTGAGTAGCAACTAAGTAATGTCGAGGAAGTGGTATTATCCTAGCTTTTATGAACAGGAAACTTTTTTAAGAAGTAAAGCTCAGAAACTGGTGCATAAATATTTTCAGTCCATTAGAAACATTTAAGTGGTTATATTTGCAACATGGCTATTACCACTTTTGGAAATAAAAAAAAAATCTTCAATCCATGTATGTCAGTAGCAGCTTACTACACAGAAAATCGACGAGAACTGACAAAACAAACAGATATGCATCAAAGAAAGTAAGCTGAAAAACACAAATGATGTATGTTTCAAAGAAACATGAACCTCAGTAGAAGTAAACAACAGTAGAGCTCACTTCCAGGAGAGGGGGAGGTGTGTGTGTGTGTGTTCTAAAAGCTCCAATATTATTATTCTTCTGGAAAACACAAGAGTATTTTCAGCTGATCCCAAGAAAAAAAGTAATCATGGTCCACAAAAATGTTAAGAATCCTAAGAAATTCCTTTAGTAATCAAGTTATACTTAGTTAAGTGTTATGTTATAGGTCGCTCTCTCTGAAACACACACGGTACCTCCAAGGTAAAAGAACCATTCCTTCACAGATAAGCAAAACTGAGGCTAAAAAGGAAGGGTGAAGTCTTCCCCACATCACACAGAATCAGTAACACTCTGTTTAGTATCACCAAAACCTAGTAATATGTAAAGCACTATACATCCATATACTCATAAAGGTATTCTGGGGTTAAATAGTTTAAGACAGAGCTGACTGTTATTTGGAATTCTCTTACAGCTTTCATGTCAATATGAATTTAAACTTGTTTTATAGACATGTTAACAAACGCAGTATAACTTTTCCTGTAAGATGCTGGAGTTTTGGGGGTTTGCTGTGCTTCAGTGTCTGCAGTGCACAAGCTCACCATCTTAGAGTACTAAACGTCTCGTACACATGCAAGTAATCTCCATGGTAAAAATTATAGCAGAGCAGAATATCTACCCTAGGGTTTATACTATTCAGGGGGCGGGAAACCATACCTGTTTGACAAGCCCTAAGGTAAGCAGATATTGTTGAAACATATTTACACATGAGGATAATAAAAGGATGTTGCTTCTATCGCCTCATTCTTAAAAACATATCACTGTCATACTGAATGTATTTGTTCACTCAGATAAGACCAGGGTCAAAACTATTCCCCGAATTTCCAACCTATTTAACCATTTTGAGAAATAATACTACAAGCTAGTGGTGGGTGAACAGCTAAGGGCAGGAGCACTCACGTCAAACATGTAAACAGCATTGCCTGCCGCCACCCCCCGTGCCCCCGAACCCCCGCCCCGCAGCAGCGGGAGCACCCCGCTCCCCACGGCCCCCTCCGGCAGGCCGCGGGCAGGGGACGTGCGCTCCCCACCTTCCCTCACCACCAAAACAAAAGCGAAACTGGCCGAGCACACAGCGAGGAGCGATGACCAGCCCCGCCGGAGAGGCCGCACCGCACCCTCCCCGCCGGGCAGGGGCAGGACCCGGTCCGCGCCCCCCCAGCGGCACCCCGCGGGGGGAGGGCGCTGCCACACAAACACCGCCGAGGGACGGGTGCCCGGGGCGGGCCCGGCGGAGGGGCACACCCCGGCGGCGACGACCCCGCGGGGCGGCGGCCTGGGGGCCGGGAGGCAGGGCCCCCGCTCCCCCACACGCACCCGGCCCGGCCCGGCCGCCCACAGCGCGCGGGGACGGAGACCGCCGCCTCCCCCTCGAGCGCGGGGCTCCCTCCCCTCAGCCCGGCGGCGTTCCCGGCCGCGCCGGGCGAGGGGGGTTACCTGGTGGCAAGGGGCCCGAGTCAGCGACGCCCACCCGCCGGCCTCCCTCGCTCCGTGCCCTGCGGCCGCGGTCCCTGCCCCGCTCCGTCCTCACAGCGCTGCCATTACCCAAGCCGCTCGCCTCTCGCGCCCCGCCCCTCCGCCGGCGCCGCCACTGCCGGGGACGGGGCGCGGCGCGGCCCCGCGCCCTCCGCGCTGCCGCCGTGCCCACTCCTCACCCGCCGCGCTGCGCGCCGCCGCCCCCGAGCTCTCCGCGTCAGCGACAGGATGGGCAGGGGCCGACAGTCCCGGCGCACCGTCACTTTCCGACCCCACCCCCCCCACCTGAGGAGAGTGGCTTGGTACAGCCCACTCTACGGCAAGCACAGGCGGCCTCAATTCTCCGCAGCCGGTCGGCCTGGGGCCTCACGGCGCATGTCCCATTGGGCCCCCGCGCATGCGTTGCTCCTCCATTGGTGACGGTCCCGTTCTGCGCATGCGCGCTGAACTCCCGCGGGGGGCGACGAGGACGGGACGATGCGCGGCCCGAAATGGAGTCGCGGCGGGCGGGCAGCGAACTGGCGGGACACGGCCGCGTAGGCCGCCCCTCCGGCCCCTGTGCAGCTCCGCAGACGCCGGGGAGGCCAAGCCCTGTGCGGGGTCCCTCCCCTGGGCGCGGGGTGTCTCGGCCCCCAGGGGTTCGTTTGAGGAGGTTTCCGTTTCCCCAGGCGATGGAGGCGTCCCCGTCCCGTCGCCGAGAGGTGCGGAGGGCGCGGGCGGCCGCCTGCCCCTGGCTGCCGGCAGGGACTTCCGACCACGAGTAAACCGCTTCCAGCACCTGCTCAAGTGAAAAAGGCCCCGTGCAGCGGCGGTGCTGTGCAGGGCGGCACCTGCCCGGGAGCGGGCCCCGGCCGCCCGCCCGCTTCTGCTGCTTCAGCCGGGCGTCCGCCGCTGGCTTTGCCGTCTGTTTGAGCTCCATGGCGGAAAATAGCAACAGCAAGGTTTTAACTCGAAATAACTGAGTAAAATCACTGTGGAGACAAAGTAGTTTAAAGCCTTCACGTGCTCTGAGCGCACGTGTTCCGAGTCAGCGGTGGCCTATATCTGGTCATGCAGACACCTTTGGGACTCGTGCTGAGTCAGGACTAAGCAGCAGTCTGCTGCTCGGAGAGTGCTCACAGCTCCCTCTCTTCTCACTTCTCACCCGCAGTAACCAAAGTCTGCTTCCTTCCATTTTGCAGGAAAATGTGGGCCTGTTTCCTGAGCCTTGTCCCAGAGACAAAAACAGTGTATTTTTAAAGCTGTCTCCGGTTTTCATGGAAGAAAGGCTATGGGGCTGACAGATAAGACAGAATGGTTCTGAAGTACATCAGAAAACATGTAAAACCATAAAAATTTAGGTGCAAAAGTGTAACTTTTTTATCGATTTACCATGGCTCTGCAAGCTGTTTGACAGAGGCATACCTATTGTAATTCCTAAGAGCAGGAGAAAGATTTCTGATTCCTGAAGCCTGTTTCTCCGCCCCCTCTCCAAATGAACTGTGGGTTAGTTTAACACGCAACACTACAAAAATCACACTTGAATTTTTTTGTGGCAGTTTCTTGCATCTTCCCTCTGGAAATCTTGTTTTCATCTTCTAATGCTCCTGAACCCATCCATTGTTACATATTCGAACAACTTAAAGTATTTTCTTTTTAGTAACCGTCTCCCTTCTGTGGGTAAAGATTGCTCTTAAGAGATCCTTTAACAGACAATGACTAAATTACAAAGAAATAAGTAGTATGTCCTTAGGTTATTATATAATCTTATTATTTTTCCCTTATGTGCATGTGTACCATTGTATCATACAAAATACTTTTAAGTACATGCTTTTTATTTCCTTTGTAAAAGGTATCCATGTTCAGAAAATCTTAAAAATAGCTCACTATAAATTTAGCTATTTTTATTTGCTTTTCTTTTCTCTTGGGAAGTTGAGGTATGTGAGGGATAGGAGGACAATATGAAATTTAACTATCACTCAGAAAAAATACCAAATTCAGTATAGTAATTACTGATATAACTGCTGCATCACTCAAAATATCACACATTTATAATTCTAATTTCTTTTTTCTGTTATTTGGAGTACATTTCCTGCCAGAGGGAAATCTGTGTTTGATTTCAGCCCACATGTTTGTTTGTTTGTTTAATTAGGGAAATGCCACACAGCTGCTCTTAATACACAAGAGAGTTTTCACACCTATATCCTCTTTTACCTGCTATTCAAGTATTCCTTTTTTTCCTTTCCAACTGAAAATAGCAACACTTGAAATACACAGCTGATACAGTGAGGTTGTGTTCTGAAAAGTGACTCAAAATTCTTTTACAGTTCTCCTCATAACTTCCAGAACAAACTTCTTCAGGCCTGGATGATTGCCAGAGATGTATTTTTACATGTGCATGTATAAAACTACTGACTTCAAATTCTTAAATATCTTTTTTTCCTTGGTTGTGGAAAAATATTGCTTAGGCTGCTTTTTTATTAAAAGTCAAGTGCAGTTCCTCAGTTCTGCAGAAGCAAGCTTAAATATGTCTTGAATAGACGCACTTTATCAGAAAATGGAAAGTCAAGTTCTAAAGACATGGTAAGAGTGCTAACTCTGTAGTCTACATTGAATGAGAGATTGACATAGTGCATATTTCTGTATCTTTGTAAAACTGTGTGTAGGTATCAGATTTACATAATTATGGTACTCCAAAATATCTTAATTCTATGTATATTCAAAAAGTATCACATCTAATTGACCTTAAATTTAAAAAAATACAAATATTTTAGGCTCTCAGTTTGGCAGTGGTCTTCACATGGACAGCTGTTAAAAAAAAAAAAAAAGGGTCAAAAATTATTTAATAGTCAGGCAATTACATCACCAGATAGTCCAGCTGATCAACTGTTAATGTTCACAGGATCAAAAGTCTGAAGTAAAACCTCTGAAAATGATATAATGTGGATATCAAGTCCTCGGCACCAACAGTTCTTTTCTACAGATGTGTTGTATCACATTACTCAATGATCTTAAAGGTCTCTTCCAACCTAAACAATTCAATGGTTCTATGATTAGTGAGTGTAGATGCAGCCAAAGAGCATCAAAATACAAAAATGTTTATAATGTGATAAACACCCAGAATGTTTTCTGGAAATCTCCTTTCCCTCCGTTCATTGCAGAGATTATTCAGCACACTTGCCTTCAAGTAGTGAGCAGTATTATGGTGACATCATTTTTTTTTTTAAGGTGCAGTAAGGCGATTCTAAAATAGGCTAATTCTGCATCTACAAAGTAGATTTCTAGAGCTGAGCTAGTCATTTTAGATCCACCTTTTACATTGAGAGAAGCAGGCAAGTAATTTATGGCATTTTAGATTTCTACATTAGGATGGGATAAATAGCATCCAAGGCTCCATTATAAAGGAAACCTAGTGAGACTCATTCAGATAAACTGCACCTTAAGTGTCTTGTTTTAAAACATGAGTAGTATCAACCTTAAATACGACTACAGATTGCTGCTGTGAATATATTTCTTAATACTGGCCAGACTTTAGGACCCTCTGGTACCTGCTGCTAAATATAGCTGATCCAACTTTGTTCCTGTCAAAGTGGAATTGAATCTTATCTTTCATCTTTGAAAATTTGAATTTCAAAGTTAAAAAGTATTTGGGGCAGGTTTTCTGGAAGTGCCTAAGCGACAGAGAAATTAGCCAGGGCAAATGGAATGTCAAGGATACACATGCTTCTGCAGCATTTCACTGAAAAACTAAAAGCATGTTAATGCGAAAGGTGTTACATAAAACCTATGCATGTTAAGGAGGGTCTCCAGAAATGTCTCTGCATCAATATTCATGCTTTATTAAAGCTAAAAAAAAAGGATCCATTTAGAGTATACAGTATAAGTATCTACAGAGACATAGTTTTTCTGGAAAACAGAAACATTTATTTCGGGAAGCTCTCTGTTGTTCAAATTACTCAAAACTCATACCAAAATAATTGCTTTTCTGGTTTCCAAGTCAAGGCCTTGCCCATTTCATTTGCAGTGCTTAAAACTTTTTCATTAAGCCTTAATAATTTTCTCTGTTTTTAAATTAGTTTTATTAACTCCTTCTACACATTTCAAACACCATTTCAACTTTCTCTATTTGCAACCTAAACCCCTTCCTTTTTCTATTCCGCTGGTTTAACTCTATTCTGTTTGCTGGGGGCGGGCGGTTGTAACTTTCAGCTTTTGATTGCTTGTTATTTTCCTCAAGTGTTAGATTGTATCAGTGGCACTTTCTCCTTTTTGTAGGACCGAAGGCTCTTCTTCAGTGGTAACATTAGCGACAAGCTCGTAAAACTAAACTCTTAGAAGTTAAGATATATGCTGGCACAAGTAAATTATGCTATTTAATCATGCTGTGCAAATGTATTAATTGTACAAGATCATATTAGATATCACAAGTTAGCAGTTAATGCAAAGCATCCTTGTCTGTACACTACCCAAACTTTACACAGCACATATTTTCTAAATTTCTGTTATATGAGGAAGTATTGTCCTGAGTTAACTGTTGCGAACTGGAAATGTAGATACAGGAAGGAAGGTATTTTCAAATCTAATAATTTTGGGTGTTCAGCATGGGAGAATCATGTGCTTATTTTCTGAGAGGATGAATATTCACAATTTCCACAGACTTTATGTTAGGTACCAAATCGTTACCTCTTCTGCAAACTCTGTTCTGGAAGACTGCAGTTGAGGAACCACAATTAGGGAAACACAATTAGGAGGAAGAACATGAACATTCATTATTGCTTTTTATGTAAGGTATTTAAAAATTGTCCATGGATTTAAATGTATTTAGGAGATAACAGTTTCTAAGTCCCAAAACTTTGTAAAATCTGGATACCTTTTTCATCGTTCCTTTGTCAAGGCTGGCCAGAGAATTACCACCTGAAAATACCCAGTGGGGTATTGCAGGAGTCGGAGATGAGCATGCTGTGAGCGCCACTGCCTGTGCTGCTAAGGTCATCCCGGCGCTCCCACAGTGCGGCCTGCATGTCCAAAAGAGCAGAGAGGTTCTCCTGCAGTCCATTAAGAAATAATTCTAATGTTTCCGCTCAGAACAAGACTGAAACTTGTGTGTATGCACCAATGCTTTGCGTGAGCAGCTACACGATTTATGCATCAGTGACTTTAATTCGGCGTTAACTCTGCAGTGGGGCTGCTCCTACTTGCTGAAACCCAGCCGTTGACCAGGTGCACTGAGCCTGCTGTGCAGACGTGCCCAAGAATACCAGCGAAGACAGTTGCCATTTGACAAAGCTTAATCAATTAATGGAGTGTTCAGCAACCTTAGCCATGTCTTGCCACATTTCTTGATGGCAGCAAATGTCCGGACCTACTTTAAATCCTGCTTAACCTGGGCTCAGTGCTATCTTGGCAGCTGTAGCTAGTGGAGTCACAGATGGGTGACACAGATGGAAACTCTGGAAGTTTTCGTAGGATGGTCCTATGAAGAAGTCCACTTCTTCTCAGTAAATTCCTATCAATTCTTTATCAATTGTTGATTGCACTAGTGAGCTACACAGGTTAATTTGTAGTACCTGCATATGCCACCATGTATATAAATGTAACGTTTCTATGATTACATCTGCTATCAGGTCTGTTCATCATTCTAACCAGTATTGCAATATTTCCTGAAATCCCCCTGTTGTTTATATGCATTTGTTTTCTCTTATCTGGTACTTCTGTTTCTCTGTCTGTTTATGTTCACTTACAATCACAGAATCATAGAACTTGTTTTTCTTTTCTCTTATATAATAAATTCTTTTGGCAGGAGCTATTTTGTTTATGTTTATGCTACATCTGACACTATATTATTCTGGTCCAAAATTAGGACTCCCACAGGCCTATGAGCATGCAAACACTATATGAAATATGCCACTCTACGACCTACTGCTTTATTTAAAAGCTGTTTTACAGACTGCAATCTGAACTGACAGTAAATAATTCACACTCCCCCCCACCCATTTCATTTGCAGAGGCCTTCCATGTTACTCTCTGCTCTTTTTGCCTCCGATTTCAAATCCCATTTTTACAGTAACAGATCTTTTAGCCTTTTTCATGTAGAAAAAGAGAATATTTGCTAAATTCTGAGCAAGTTATCTGTTTCTCCTTCCCTTGCAATCATATTCTTTATTTTGTGCACAAGGTTTATGCTGGCTTATTCATGTTATATTCATGCTATATTAAATTTTCACTAAATGAGTTGCTCAGTCTGCATTATTGGTGCAGATAATAATATTAAAATAATTTTTAAATAATATTGTTTCTAAAAATATGGTAAATGAAAGCAGGAATGAACCTTTATTTCATTATAGCTATTTTTAATCTAGACTTTTATTGTGGCTGTTCGTCTTTCACGTGGTGATGTACAAAATACGAGTATAAATTGAGCGTACCTTTTGCGATTATAAAAATACACAGTAATGAAGTATTATTCTTGTAGCTTTCATTTTTTTTTTAAGTTTATGAAGAATTTTAAACGTGTGATTATTTTCTGATGTGCTCAAACCCCTTTAATGCTTGGCGAGACGTGGACGCTCACTGCAGTCACGCCCACTAGATGGCAGTGCCGAATGCTCGGTGAGTTCCGCTCCGCGAGCGTACCAAAAAATGGCAGTTGAAGAGCTTGGACTCGCACAACCTACGCCAAGACTAACAAAATCTACATCTTTTTGTTCATGAAATGGGAAAAGAAACGGAAGCTGAGCTCTCCCAAACAACATTTATTAGTTAGCCATCAACTGCTTGGTTCAAGCCAGATTTGTTCTGTCCTTCCCCGGGACCTGAGATTGCTTAGAAAAAAATCACAAATGTCATTTTTTCTTTTATTGTTGAAAAGGGGCACCAACTTATTTTCATGTCATTGTAGCCAAGCAGTTAAATTATCTGTATGTATGAGCAACCCTAGACAATTTTCCTTTCCTATATTTTTTGCCAAAAAAATTATTGCTAAAAAAAAATTGTTCTGTAACATTATTGACAAGTAAAATTGCGTATTTAGAATTGTATTTAAAGATCAATGAGTTGTAAAACTTTTATAATGGAGTAACTCTGAATCTAAATGATTCTGCTTAGAGGACTTTTCAGATATAAAATAGCTTTATATGTGAGGTATCAAAATAGTAAAAGCTTTTGGAGCTTTCATTTGTTCCATGAGAAGGTTGTATATCCTTCCTGTTCAGTGAGTGTATCAATTGCAGACAGCTCAGGTACTTACTTGTTACGGGCTGGGGGGAATTAGATGTAATAATTTACTAACAAACAAGTAATCTGGCATTTAAGAGGGTTCAGTGTTCCTATTTATCATATTGCTAATTTACGCAAACTTGGAAAAAGAATGTGACTTTTTATGTGACTTATTTTCTGAAAATGGAGGAGCCCTGGCTGCGTCATTACCTGGCTGGGTTTGAATTAATTATTGGGATTTTGCTTTCAAGGTTTTAATTTGAATATGAAACTACCCCCGAAGCTTACTGAAGTAAATAAGCTATTGTTTGTAGTTTTCATGCTTTAGCTTATATGCATAAAATCTCAAAGATACTATGTGTTACAAAAATGCGGTAACAGAGCTCAGTACACAGAACTGTTAAAACATTATATATCGTCTCTGTGCGCTGCCTCAGGAAAATGAAAGAGCCACGTGAGGGCACTGTACGCAACGGAAGGAAAGTCAGCAAGTTCCAGAGTAAGTTATTTTACCTCTACCCATTCATGATTAAGAAATACATTTGTTTACACTATCAGCAGTGAACCAAACAAAACATACAACCACGCCAATATTATTCTAAACTCCTCTCCTTCCCCTTTAGTTTAGAAATTGTGTAACTGCCTTCAGAAAGTGATTCAGCCCCTTTTTTTAGCAGTATGACCACTTTTTAGAAAAGATGCATAGATCGTGTGCACCATAGTAAAATCACATTAAAAATCATATTAAAATAATCCTCACAAGGAGATGCTTGTAACACAATGCAAAAGTATTGCTCAACAGATACTCTGAGAAGAAGTCTGCCTCTTTTTGTTTGCTAGGCACAATGTTTTGGAGAAAAGTCATGTAAACCTTGAGTGGTTCTACCACTGTACTAAAAATGTAAACCCCAGCATACTGCTCTTTGATATCTGTGTGTGGCGTATGTATAAATACACATAGATGGAAGAAAACCATTTGAACTCGGTGACTGCACAACCCTTAGAGATGATGAACCTTAGACAATACAACTTCACTTTGAGACAAGGTTGAATTTGCAGAGCTGCTGTTTCCAGAAAAACAAACAAACAAACAAACAAAACCAAAAAAAATGGAAAAAAGAGCAAGTAATACTCATCTTCACTAAAATATGACAAATAGGAAATGTCTAGTGCCCATTTCTAAGACATCATTTTCCGTATTAAACTAGACATCATTCCACTGACAGTTTCCTCAGGTTTTTTTGAGAAATGATTTTATAAATATATATATTTGTCTCTCAAATAGTTCAGTAGAACACTTTTTTCATACTTAATGGAAACTGAAACCTCCTGTAATGTGCAAAAGTGGTAGATAAATAGAATGAGAAAAAACAGTTCATAAATAGGCCAGCTGGCAAAATAGCATCATCACAGAGACAGATTAGTTGAGCTAGCATTTGATAAAAGAGATTTCCTCTTTAGGAAAAAAATGATGCTTTAGCCATTTAGGTGTATTACTGGTAGATTAAGAACTAACAGCTCTTGACATGAAAGAAATACAAAAGCTCTGTCACATAAATGACACTGTGAATAGGCCGATAATCTCCTGTTACACTGAACACTATTCCATTTAATTATTTTTCACTTGTATCTCTTCCTTCTCTTTATAGCTCCCAGACACCTTTACTTTGCGTCTAGTGAGCTCCATTTATTCAGCTGCTCTTGCTTTTCATTTTTTATTCTTCATTCTTGCTCTTCACTGTTATTTGCAACCATCTACCAGCAACAAAAAAATCTGCTCCCACATTGAAAACAACCTACAGGTGCTGGAAAATCTCGTTTACAGCCAGACTGTTAACCAAATGCAAATTCTTCTTAGTATTTTTTTCATATTTTCATTCCATATTTTTGAATTAATATAAGATCTTTATATGTGCTTGTCTTCTACTGCATTATCTGAATGGTTGATGTCATTCACCTTTGTGTGAGGTAGTTTCTCAATGTCTTATTAGTGCCTGCCACATGATTGCATTGGCTTACCTTGCTTTACAGGATACATCTTTTGCAAAGCATGATCGTATGCAAACAGTTTGTGGTATGCATGTTCCTGTGGTACAATATATTCACATTAAGGCACCTGAGCCTTTTTAAACCTTTCAGGAAGCTTTTCATACTGGCAAACTCTGTTTTCTGTGTACTTCTTTTAACACAGCCTATTCAGAAGACTTTTAATAGTAAAGTTTTATGTATTTACATTTTAAATAGAACTCAAGCAGTTGTTTGGAAAGTGACATCAGTTAATATTCATGTTACAAAAGTACAAAATAATGTTTTATTCAAACCTTATACTTTTCACCAAAGAGGTTCAAAGATCTCTACAAACAGTAATAAATTGTAAATGGTTAAGATTACTGTGAAGTACATATTATGTTAATGTTATAAGGAAATCATTATATAGGGAAAGTTCATTATTCAGCAGAGGAAATGAGAAAATTTCATGTAATAGATCTCAGTCGCCATTCTTTTTTTCTGCTGCAGCAGAAATACCACCATTGATATATCTTGAACTCACCAGTCAATCCTTTAAACATTTCAGCCACCTTACACTGTTACCTAGTCAGAATATTATTTTTCCACTATAATCATTTCTCTCATGAAACGAGTAAGCGACAAATGAGTACACAGCAATTCATAGAATGTCAAGTTATTTGCCAAAGTATGGGCTTCCCCATTTTTTTCTTAGTTCTGGCTCCAGTGTGCAGGGAGACAACTGTGCTGGACACCTGACCTAGCAATGGTAGATGAGAAAACAGACACCCTCAATTGTGTCACTTCTCCTTCTCATAAAGCTTTGCTTACAAACACCACACCAAGTATCCAATGACGCATTCACAAATCATTTTAGTTTTCTGTGGTGGTGTTCAAGCAGTGATTAATAATGTGACTGCAGTTTAGCTGCTAGTGTACTCGGGTTTACTTTGGCATGTTTTGGTGCATCATCAGTAAGTACCTGTCCTTTCAAACTACAGGACGTACCAGATAGTAGCGTATCACTTGTGATTTCTGTTTAGTATTTATAAAATTAGATTTCTGATTATAAATACTAAAAAAGTAAAAAACAAAACACAAACAAACCACCTTGAAATGTTGTATTTCAGACTGTACATCTGTGCTTTGGGGTGTAAAATATTGTAGCATTACTGCAAGTTATTATCCAAAATCAAATCATTACAAACCCAAGAAAATCAAAGTAATGATATTTTTAGAAATGGAAGTAGATTAGTACTTGATACTCCCTTCAACAATAGTAACCTCCAAGCCTTCCAAATAAAGAAATCCTGTTATTTACTTGACGGAAGGCAGAGTAGAGCTAGCTGAGGTACTGCAAAGCCTCACAGCTGTTAGGCCAGGCTTCTCACTAAGCCGTACCTGGGACTACTTAAGGCTATTCCTTCCTGCGCTTCTGGCTTCTGCAACCCACAAAAGTCAAGGCGGTACCTTAGCACAGCACTCATTTAGGCAGTATCAATTTTCAGAGGTTTCAGTGGTGGGCAGTAGCGAAAAATAAGAATAAGAGGATCAGTAATTTGCTCTCATACTACTCATACAGTCACTCAGTCTTACTTCCATCTTAACATAGTTTAGGAAAGGAAACATAACTAAATACTTAGAATCCTACAGATGTGTAACATTTTTATAAAACGTATATACATTTAGGAAAAAAATTATTTACAAAGCTTGTTCAATATATTGTTCAATATTTGCCTTTTTAAGGGTGTGCCATTTTTGTTTCTATTTGTAAGCCAAAGGCAAGGCATATTTTTCTTACATTGCTAGCAGTTTATAAAAAAAGAATAGGTAAAATAAATGATTACTTTTATATTTTATATTCATTACAGTATTTTATATTTTATACTCATTACAGTGTACTTCTTGCCTAATCTGTTCTCTGTTTCAGACAGATCAGGATTCTGTTGCAGCATGAGGGTATTGGTTACTTCTGACTTTCATCACACTTACTTACAAAATAAGTTGTGAAAACAGCGGCTGTGTGTTGACTACACTTTCCTGTGACTGCTCGACAAGTTCTGCACTTGTCCTTCTATTCCTTTAGAGGCAATGAAAGAGTAGAAGTAGGGTTATTTAATGACCAGCTAAAACTTGAGTGGTCCACGAAGAGATCTGTGGTGCAATTATTCAGTCTCTTCTAGGTTCATATACCCAATAAGGAATTAATTTGTGACCTATGACAATAATTATAAACAAGCCATCTTTAAGGAGACGAAGATACAGACATCAAATATCAGATTGCATAAGTGAAGAAAACCAGAACGCTGTTAGAAAAGCCTTAACAGTAAGCTTCATTAAGTGTTACGCATTTACTGGACATCTTTTAGCTAAGCATTCAGTGGGAATTATTTCTGGCATAATAAACTACCTATAAGTTATCATTTTTTTTTTTCATATAAATAACATTTAGACCATTTCAGACATAATTTGAATAAATGTTTTTCTTTAACCTAAAAGTTATATTTCATCATTCCTAAATGTTTAGGATGTGTAAGTATGGAATGGGCTGAAAAGAGATATATGTAACACACCAAATGGCTCTAGGATGAAAAAAAATCACAGAACAAACATTTAAACATCAGTCAAGATGGCAATACGGGGATCACTCATATAATGCATAATCAAAGTAAAATTATTAAATATAAGTATTATTTCAAATAGAATGCCTATTTTTCCATCAGTCTAACCTATATCATCTTCAAATGTCTGAATTCTAATCAAAAAGAAATTTACAAACAATGTAAGTAGCATATCCCTTTTTCTGTCTTTGCTTATGCCATGACAATCTATGAACTTTTTTACAAGAAAACTACACAGGTGTTTCGTAAGATTATAGCTGAAACACACCAAGTTCCTTTAACCCTATTTCTTAAAAAAATCTATTTAAATGATAGCTGTGAAGACTCAATACGTAAAATCAGTTGTCTGAAGATTACATAGATGGCATTCATATTGATGTAATACGATGAAGTATTTATGTTCTCTGCAAAGAGCATTGTGTTTCTTTCAGTGTCAGTGCCAACTGAAGTTGCTCCAACTCCCTGCTCATGTATTACCCCTTCTTGGTTGATGTAGTAGCTTTTTTCTGTGTGATGGTGCAGTGGACCAGATTTAGGAATTGATCCAGGTTGAAAGAAACTTTCTTTCTTGATATATTGTTTCTAACCCGAATTACTTCCCCAGACAAGGTTCTGGGTTGCCCAAGCAGTTGTATCAATGTAACTGCCGGGGTAGGAATGAGATGCCAGAGACAACTGGGGGCTGCTTAAATTGACATTGCTCTTTCAGTTACACTTTTAACTCCTCTTTACAGAACTTCTGACTTTGCCCAGCAAAGCCAAAAACCAATTAAAAAGTAACTGCTACTGAAGTTGATACTTCCTTGAATCTGCAGGACATAGCATCAGGCTGGACATTTCAGGTCAGGGAGAAAACACGATGCAGGTAGTCATTTCAAATTTATGTTCAGAACCATCTTATGTAAATTATGACCATCATAAAGAATCCTGACCTTGCAGTCTTCTTATGGATTGCTTTTTGTCTTAGCATTTGAAATTAAATTGGTTCGTATCAGGGATTGATACCAATTTAATTAGAACCATTTTAGTTAAAGTGACGCACTTTTGTAGCAAAGGTCGTTTTGGCCTCAGCTAAGAAATATAGTGCCCCAACCCTGCCACAGTAAGAATGCAACGCTTCCTCTTCATTGCCCTCCTCTGCCAGCCCACCAACTTCAGTAAGCCTTATCGAGAGCTGAGGCTGGCTAGTCATTTTTAAATCACCAAGGACTAAATCCCTTTGGCAGTTCATTCACTCCTGTGATACACTTCATTAAATTAGCAGAGAGAAGAGATATAAATAGTAATAAATTCTTAATTAAACATTTCAAAGCTGCTTATGGCTTACTTGAAAACAAATAGAAAATAACTGCTTTTCCAAATTCACACTGTAAGAGTTCCATGGAAGTTCTTAGCTTGTTTATAAATAACCCATTCCAGTGGTTTCCATTATTTAACACACTCATTTGAAATTTCTTCCTGTTTGTAATCAGACTTCTACCTTCAAAAATATTTTTGAGGTGCTACTAGTATCACAACAGCTACTTTTGGCTTTTTGAGTATACTAAGCAAAGACAGAATTTCTTCCAAAGGCTTCAACAGAGTTATTCTCAGTAGTTTTACACTTGCTTGTTCATTTGACTATCTTATTATCCTGTCAAATATTTTCTAATTGACCAGAGGTTTTGTAGTAAAGCACACCTTTTGATGAATGGGCATAACAATTTTGTACCTAATTGTTAGCTGTCAAACCAGAAGGTTATTAATTGTGGGAAGAGAAACTCCTATTTAAAACCCTGAAAAAAACACATAAAATATATGCAACAAACAAAAGGAGGGAAACAGAACTCAAAACAGGAAGGGGGTGTTGTTCAATATTTCAACAAAGGAAATGTAGGATGAAAACTGAAAACTTGCATAAGCAATAGGGACATTAAAATTTTGTATTCTTCACACTAGATTGTGATTTTGATAGCTGTGTTAACTTCTGTGAGGCAAATTAACAAACTTAAATGCTTAAAGGCAAAAACCTTTGCAAATAAATATAATTCATCTTCCACAAAGTCAAAGATAAGAGTTATTTGGCTTTTTTTTAAACACAGGAAGTCGATACCTAGGTTCTCTTCATTCCATGAATAAGACTGAATATTTGACCTGTACGGACATATCACCAATCCTGACACACACATCCTCCAATTCTTCAATCACAATGAGTCATGTGAAATTAACTTAGGGGTTTCATTCTTATTTAGTACACTGTTGAATATTTTCTCACAGAAAAAAAAATATGTAGAAATGGGTAAATACATTACGTAACTTCAGAATATAAATGGAATGATGTATATACATGTAATTTAAAATATATTGTAGTATAATCCCTTCTGACACTACTTTGTAAAATACTGAACAGCAGTAAGGCATACGTTGCTAAAACACCACTACTAACAGAGTTTAGGGCCCAAGCATTTATGGCATTTTAATATTATTAAAACTGAGAATATGGGCCTTATACTTCCTGGAACAAGAAATGCTCAAACATACAGTACAAACCAAACATGACTCATGACATTTGAACATATCCTGTGGCAGCGAGGGGGAAAATGCGCACGTCACTCCCATTCGTTATCTCTTGGCAATTTCTGATTTATTTAGCCGAATAAATACAAAATACAATGTCATACTTCAAAAGGGAAAATATGCCATATTAGGAATAACTGATGTACTTTCAGTAAGTAGAAGAATTTAAGAACAAGCTGCGGGCACTGGCTCCGCAGGGCGGGCTTGCTGCTGGCTGTCCCACCGGCCGGCTGCCGGCCGGTCCCTCAGCAAGTTTCATTGTACCTCGCTACTCCGGCACCGCCAAGAGAACAACCAGCGCTTTGTGCGGCGGCCTCTTCCCTGGGGACGGCTGGGGAAAGCGCCAGCCTCGCCTCGGCTGCCTCTGCGAGGGGGCCGCTCCGCCGAGGGCCAGCGCGGCCCTGCCAAGCGCCCTTATCGGCGGAGGCCGGCTGGCACCGAGAGCGGCCGGCACCGCGCCCCTGCTAGCACACACCTCAAGTGCAAACCCCGTCCGGGGAGCGGGGCCACCCCCCGGCCACCGCTGAGAGCACCCCGGCCCGAGCCGAAACAGCCCGGCACCGCTGGCTGTTCCCCGGCTCCACAGGAGCTGCATGAGACGCCCGCCGGGCCGCCACCCTCCCCCCCTCGGCAGCAGTGAGGCCCGCCCCTCCCCCACACTAGAAGGCTCGTCCCGCCCCCGAGCCAATGAGAGGCGCTGCCGGCAGCCCCGCGGTGGCGGTTGGCCAGCCCGCCAGCCGTTAGGCGCCCCGTAGCCAATCGACGACGCCGTCTAAGCCCCGGCTCCTCCTCCTTCCGCGGCCGCTGGGGTTGGGAGTCGCCGCAGACGCCATTTCCTCAGCGCCCCCGCGGCGGCGCGGCTGCATCAGCGCTGACGTGAGGCCGACGTGCGGCTCCGCCCGGCCCAATCCCCCCCACCCCCTGTGACGGGGGCAGCACGTACAGGGCGGCGGGTGAGTGCGGGAGGGGGCGGGGACACGTGTGCGCGCAGCCCGACCCCCTGCGGGCCGGGAGCGGGGGAGCGCAGAGGGCAGCGGCCGACCCTGGCAGCGCGGAGGGGAGGGGAGGGGAGGGCAGGGAAGGGAAGGGAAGGGGGGCGCTGTGCCGCTCGGCTCAGCCCCTGCCGCCGGGAGCGCGCAAGAGGGGGCGGAGGCGCGTCCCCGCCGGCGGCCGGGGGCGCGCCTCGCTCGGGGAGGGCCGCGCAGGGCCCGCCTGCCCCGCTCGCCCGGCACGGCTCTGTCGGGCGGCCCCGAGACGTCTCTGCAGGCCGGGAAGGGGGGCGTGCGGAGCGCCCTGCTCCGTTACGGCCCGGGAGCCGAGGTGCCCGCCGGGCGCTGGCGGGCTGCGGCTCGGGCCCTTCCTCCGGAGCGAGGCTTGGGAGGGAGACCGGCTCGACCCGCCTGTCAGCGGTCCGGCGAGGGAGGGGACGGGGCAGCGTGCCTTCCCGCTGCAGTCAGAGAGCCCCGGGACAGCAGGTCCCTGGGGCCTCCGGGGTGCTGCCCCGGCTGCCGGCGCGGTGCCCTGGCCGAGGGGCGAGTGCTGGCTGGGGCGGGGGCGGGCAGGCAGGCCGTGGTGCCCGGTGACTTTTTCCCCGAAGTCTGGTAGACCTGATGACATCCTTGCCCATAGGGTTTTCCGAGCTGGGACAGGAAAACAGGTGGGAGAGGATCACAGTGGGCTTCGTGAGTCCTAGGTCTTGCTTAAAGTTTGAGGGTTTTGTCTGCATCCACCGCTGCCACGTCAGCATCTTTCTTGGTGCTGAGTGGAGCAGCATGTTAAACGATTCCATACGTACTGGTACTTAAATGATCCTCTTACCTATTCAGGGACTGGTTGGAGTCTTCTAAACGGGGACCATGTGTCCTTCTTACAGCAGATTCAGCACTGTCTTGTCCAGATTATTGAGGTGGCAGATGCAGAGTGATGAGTAGCATGCTTGTGCTTACAGTAATGGCAGGTTGGGTTTTTAAATTTTTTTTTGAGGATTTTGTTAAGATATTCTAGGAAGATAAGGATAGGGAAGAAAATGAGGAAACACATTAGAGTTTAGGAGACACAAGAAACTTAGTAGTTAAGATACTGAAAACTTAACAGAAAGATTACGCTTTCAGAATCTGATCTGTTACACTGTCGCTCATTTTACCTGGCTGAATGCTGTGACCAGCTTGTCAGCTGGTGTGCTTCGCAAAGCAGTGTAGTAAAACAGATTGTGGACTTCATACTTGAAAACACAATGCTCTTCTGAAACTAGTGCATTCTGAGAGTTTCCACACTCACTGTGGGGTCATCAATAAATGCAAAATAGGTGTCTGTAAATTCACATCCTTGCTTTCTAGTAACTTCCATGTGAATAAAAGCCTTCAAAGAGATTTGGAGCAAGGGCTGAAACATACTTCTTAGCCCCATACAATTTCCTTTGTAATAAGCCACCTCTGTAAACAGTCTCTGATGTATAAAGTATTGTTGAAATAAAGAAGTTGTCTTTAACATGTCTCTGGGTATTTAATTCAACAGTCACACATTTCCAGTTATGCAAAATACTGTACCAATTTGCTTGTGCAGTTTAATTTCACCAACAGACATTAAATATTTATATTACTATTCAATGATGTAATTGTAAAACAAACAGCAGTATTGGGGGGGAGTGAAAGGATTTTTTGTGCTCTTTCTTACACAAGAACATATCTTGATAGGGATGCTATCCTTAACCTTTTGTCTATGGACAAAAGTATAAAAGGTTCACACCTTTAGCTGTAAATTACTTCCAATTTTCTGGGTCACCTGGGCAATGTTTTCCTTTAGCTGATGCTGTCTGTCAATATTGTCCCATCAAGGATGCTGCTGCTATCAGCTGAAGAAGCTTTTGATGTGCACTGTAGTAAACATGACTATAGTAAACGTGCTAATATATATATTGAAACGTTACTAGCTAGTTAACAGTTCAACCTCCTGCCAGATCCTGAAGATTTCTGTGCTATTTTGTAGGAAGAAGCAGGTATCTTTGCTTACATTATGGAAAGCCATTTTTTGCCCCCTTTTTATGGGAGGGGAGAGGTATAACTTCTTTATTAATTTAAAAATCCAGACTAATATTTGAAATTACTGTTCAGTGATGGTAAGCAACCAAGGTGGCAAATGTAAGAAATGAATGTATTAATACTGAATATAAGACTAAAGCTTGCATATAATTAATCATGCGATGAAGAAAAACATTATATAATTTCAAACAAGACCTAAGACCATGTACTTTAAAACTGTTTGCTCATGTACTTTAAAACTGTTTGCTTGGTTTTCCTTTAAAATAGGAGGAAGGTAATGTAAACTTTAAAGTGTGATGTGTACTACTACTGATACACTTCTATAGAGGACTTTAAGTGCTTGTCAAAAGGTTTTTCTTTTTTCTTGCTTTGAAACTTAAAAGCAATAAATATGTTAGAATTTGCTTGCAGTGTAGACTGATTGAGAGTGATATATGTGGAAACCTATAGTAGTTTCTGAATTGGATTAAGAACTGTTTCTTACACAGTCCATATTACTGATGTTTTAGAAAAAAACATGGACCTTGCTCTGTATTTTTCTGTATATTTATTAAAAACAGTTTGATGTATTCACGGTAAAATGATATATGAGATAATATAGGAAATATAAAACCTGTACAACTCAGGTTATAGGGATCTGAGAGTGCACTAAGGACAGTGATAACCTGGACTAGACGGTGAAATTCAAGGGTTTCTTAGCGTGCATGGTCTTGAGCTGTGCCCAAGCACACATGAAGTGACGTGGCCCTGTGTGGCCAAACCACTTCTACCCCTGTGGGCTCAAATGACTGCAGCTGACCTTCACCTGCAAGTTTAGTAATCCCCTACGGTTATGTCTGCTGAAGATTCATAATCTTGTAACATGTCTGAATTCTGATACTAAGGTGCTACTTTTTGTCTTTAGTCATCTTTCCCATCGAAGTTTCATGCCAAGATAACTAGTGTATCTTTTAAAATTACTTATGCCCCTTGTTATTTTTGTTTCAGTTTTACAGACTATAGTTAGGTTTTTATATTTGGATGGCATTTTTAGTCAAGTGTCTGTTTACAAAGATACTAGAATTACCAGGTTGTCAAAAAGAAGTGGATTTTAGCTTATCTAGAAAGAGTATTTTGCTGGGTAACAGTTGCATTTTATGGCAGTCAAAAAAACCCTAATTAAAAACAGTATACAAATTTTCAGATTTTTACTCCACTTTGCTAAAGATTTTAAATAGGCAATCATTTGTGTTAAGAGTCAGAATATACACAATTATAGATGGAAACTCTATTTAAATTCTTGAGTTTTTCATGTATGTCATAAGCCCTAATTATATTTGTCACTTCACTGGCCTGTATAATAGTTGCTGTTGTTTTTCTAATTTGCATAGATAATTAAAGATACAGTCCTTTCTCTACTGTGTTTTGTAAAATACTAGGAATAACTTTTTGTTAGGTTTTCTGCCGTGCTGATGCTCTTTTCATAGCTATTTGCGAACTCAGTTACTGGAGCACAGCAGATGAAAAGACTGGGAGAAAAATCCTGATAAAAGTAGTAAAAATAAATTTTTTTTTATAGTGTTGTGCAATCAGTGAGGAATTAAGCTAAAATTTAGAAACTAAGCCCTTTCCTGCACTTTCCAGGTAAAATTTCTATGGAATGCATTCAGTGGGAATAACAGTACTTGTTTTTTCCAGCAGTAGGTTGTCTGTGACAGATGGCTTTGGCTAAGAAAATACTTCAGGGCCTGTATAAAGTTAAAAACTTAATTCTGACTAGATTCCCATCTTTAGGAAAAGATTGCAATGAATATATTGCCAGTATCTATGCGTTATTTAATCTTCCTTGGTGTGTGAGCTGTTCTGAAGCTTATGGAGGCGTTCTTGCATGACCTAGGTAGAGCTTTCATGTTTGAGACTGTATGGATGGTCCTAGTTTACTAAGGAGGAACGGTTTTTTTTCTACTTTTTTATTGTTATTGTTATATTGAATGCATATATAAAACCAGAATGATTTAATAAGATAAACATCTTCTTGTGGAAAACTATGGTGGGGAGCTTGATGAAAACATTCTCCCCAGCATTCCTCAACTTTGGTGAATTTCAGTAGATCTTTAATTAGATTGTATCTACAGAAAAAGGTAATTAGTGGTAACTAACAAGACAGGAATGTAGAAAGATTTTAGGTGTAAAATGTCTCCTTATGCATCTAATATGAATTGTTACTGGCGTAGAGTATGTAACTTCTGTAGGCAGAAATGCTAATGTTAACCCATAAAATCTTGAATTGTGCACAGCATGGCTACCACTAGCTGTAGTACTGTGTCTGGTCAGTAGATTACCATTGGAGGAATATAAGCTAGAAATATGCTTTTCTGCATCATTTGACTGCATTCCTTTTCATATTTTCATGCCTTTATTCTAGGCAAGAAGGATGATGATTTTAAAAAAAAAAATATTTATTCTCCTCGAAGTTTGTGGAATATTCTGTAAAATAGTGCCGCAAAAGGAGCTGGGTTTACATTTAATTTGATTTAATGTAGTTAACTTTTAACATGTGGGACTAAATTCAGGAGCCTTGGAGTCAGGCACGTAGCAGACTTCCTTCCCCATCTCTTCCATCTCTCAGTCTAAGACCTGAGAAGAAAGTGCAGTAACTATCAGCCAGTTGAAATAGTTGAACTTTGAGTTCAGATGGGCTTGCCATCCCCTGGTTAAAGTAATTGAACCCGAGGAAGCGAGATTTGCTGCCTCTTAAATCCCACAACTACATCACGTCTTCCTTTTGCGGCCTCAATTCCTTGTGTAAGGTGCAGGTGGGAGCGTGCCGGTAGGGCGTCCTGCCTGCCTCTGCCTGACCCTATCCTATCCTGTGTCTGTTCTGTTTGTAAACTGACCTGTTGCCATGGCAATGTTTGTGACATCACCTGTTCAATGTTGCACCTTCAGTGCAGGGTTTGGTAGGAGAGAAAGGGAGCCGAAGAGAACCAAGCTCTTGTTTTAAAACATACACCTTCCGTTATGACTAAGTGTGCCAAGAAATATGGAAAAGCAACTGTCAGGTAACTGCATTTTTATATAGCAGAGATATTTGGAAGCTTTCTCTGTGGAGTTTAAACTCATAGTTTAAATTGAGGGTCAGGGAGTTGCTTACTCTTCTGTGAAACTTACCCTACTTTTAAACCTGCCAAATGAGAAGAATTGTTGTGGATCTTGAGCTGCGAGTCGTTTACAGACAATTCAAGTGTAGATCCCAGCTGGGGGTCGATATCTCAGAAGGTTCGAGAGGGCTGTAGCAGCACATGGCTGCTGGTCAACTTGAGCCTTGTCAGATGGGAGACGTGAGGCACGAGGGACCTGCTGCCAGCAGTGGTGGTGGGCCGCTCCGGAGCACTGTGCTCCCAGCCCCGCTGGCAACACTGCACAGGACCCCCGGACTCGGTGCTTGTCCCTCCCCCGTGAACCATTTCCAAAACTGCCCCTCCTTGCAGCTTTCCAAAGTACTTGTTTTAGAGCTCCTGGCTATATGAATGGCTATTTTAATATGAGGGAACGGGAAGAAAGGATTTCAGTTAATCTGATAGTTTTGAGAGAAATATATTTATTTTCTATTAGTTGTTAGTTGTCTGCTCCAATTATAAAATAGTCTGGAATTGCTCTTTCCTCCCTAGGTGCCTGCTAGACCTCCCTGTACTGCATTATTTAGATGTGTATGTACTTACTTTTAGACAGATGACCATGGAAATGGTTGATTCACAACAGGATGACAATGCAGTGGATTCTGTGCCAGAGAGAGATGCTGGTCACCTTCAGAATCAGCCAGGCCGAAGTCAGATTTCCTCAGGATCTGAGGTAGGTTGAAATGTGGAAAGATGAGAAGAATCAATAAAGTGGTATTCAGAACTGCTATGATTTTTAAATTATCAATTTCTGTGGGGTTCTCGTGTTCTGTAAGTCTTGTTATTAAATAGAAAAAATAAAGCAAAGGTATACTGAAAACTATGCCTGTGGTATTTAACAAAGGGCTAGTATAACATCAGGTCTGTTATGTGATTATGTTTGTTATGGAGATGGGAATAGGGTCTTAAAGAGTTGAGGTGGCTGCAAGATCAAACATAGCTAAAACGTGTATCTTGAAGAGATGTTGTATAATAAAAATGAAAAATGAATAAAAATAACCATGATTCTTTCCTAGTTCCACTTTTTGTATAGAATGTGTTTCGTCTTGCAAGTACATTTTTAATGTATGCTTGTTTTGTTTCATCCCTGTGTGTCCAATGATAGTGTCTGGAGTTCTAAAAATACACTTTACATGTTCTGTATGGTAGTCGTACCTGGATTCTTCTTTGGTAGTTAATGGATAAAAGATGACATAGTAATAATTCTCAAACATTGAAAATATGCACTGAAACGTTCAGCCCTTGAGAGAAATGGTGTTCTTGCCAGTACTAAGATTTATAGCTTCAGGAAGCTGTATATACCCTTTAGAAGGATCTTCAAAAATCCTTTGTGAAATAAAGGAACTGATTTTTAAAAATTGTCTTACAGAATTTTTTCATCATCGAAAGTTAGAAGTCACTCGGTAAGATTTGATGCCATGTATTTGATATGTTAGATACTTAATTTACATTATAGGTGTATTTTCAAGACTGAATGCAGCTGCTTTTTGTTGGGTCTTCCGACACAAAGTAGATTGCAAAATACTTATGAACACTTATTTGTTGGTTTTGTTACCTATGGCATTCGTTGTGGCTTTGATACCTGCAGCATTGGGAATACTGTCTGGTATTTTTTCTTTAAGAATGGAGCATGAAGCCAAGAATTTTATTTGGTTTGCTCTGCTGATATCATCACCTCATTTCTTCTTTCTTTGATAGTTCAGTTCAAATTTTATGTTTTAACTTCATAGGATGATTTACGTGTAAAATCTATTGGCTTGTGCAATAGTCTCTGAAGAAAATACCTGTGACTTCTGTCACCTGGGATTTTTAATGTTGATCTAGAGACAACGCTGTCACTGATGCTGTAGGAGAGCTTCTACCGGGTCTCCAGGGAAAACACTTTTTATGTTTACCTGCATTTAATGCTTGAATACTGTGTGTGAAGTTTCAGCCATACTGGGGATGGGCCTCAGGTCTTTCAGTTAAAATTAGTAGCTCTGAAGTACTGATGGATCTCGGTCAATTAGCACTAAAATGAAACACATGCACTTCAGTTTGAAGGCTGAGGATAATAGTCCAGAGTTTACATCTGGGAGCCCCTCTTTTTGGTCAGATGGCCTAGAGAGCTGGCCTGGACCTGTCAGAGCTGCTCTGCACTCGGAGCTGGAGTCCATGTCCCTCTCCTGGGCCGTCCAGAAAAGTGGGGTTGATGCAGTTGCACCACTCTGTGAAAACCAGTGAAGCTGAGAGGCCTCCAGCGGGCAGGCCTGTCACCTCAGCTGGCTGGCCGTGCCGCAGCCTGGCTGGCCGCTGCCCTCGCTGCCGCTCCCCGGGGCCTGCAGGCCGCGCAGCCGCTCTCCCCGCCTGGGGCGGCTGGGAGCCTGCGCCCACCCCCTTGGCGCCTTGAGGCTGAACTGCCACAGCGTTCCTTGTGGTAAAACGGGCCCTGAAGGAAAGCCTATTGCTGAAAGGCCTTGTTGTGACGTTTCTTTGGCTTAAGATGAGGAGGACTTTCTTACCTTACGTTCCTTCCTGGCAGGCTCTGAAGGTGAGGGTTTGTCATGGTGAGGGTTAGAGGCGGACGTTGAGAGGTTAACCCCTGCGTGAGGCAGGGACCTCGTGTGGGACATCTCCCACCTGCTTGTGCTGGTATGGGATGGGAAACTCTGTGTGTTTCTGAGGAACTCGTGGCTGCGCTGCTGGTCTGGCGTCTGTGTCTTTTGACTGTTACAGAAGGGCATGGGTAGCTCTTTCTCCCTCTTTGGCCTCTGGAGGAGTGCAGTTAAGAGAAGACAGCCACTTAAAGCCACTGAAATGTACCTTGTGCCAACTTCCAATCATCTCCCCTACTAATTTTCTTGCACATGTGCAGAAATATGAGAAAAGAATGACAACCTGGTTTTTACCAAGAGGGTAACATGCCTGGTCACTGAAACGGAGGGCTCCTTTTCAGACATGTCTGTGGGTTTTTTGTTTTGTTTTGGTTTGGTTTTTTTTCAGCCAAATATTTGTTCAGCCTTGGTTTTGTTCAGTCAAAAGTAAAGCATTTTAATACACTGTCTTTTAATACTCCGTTTGTAGTTTTCTGTGTATTATCACAGAATCGCAGAGTAGTTGAGGCTGGCAGGGACTTCTTGAGATCATCTAGTCCAACCACCCTGCGCAAGCAGGGTCAGCCAGAGCGGGTTGCCCAGGACTGTGTCCAGGTGGGTGGTGAGTATCTGCAGGGATGGAGTCTCCATAACCTCTCTGGGCACCTGTGCCAGTATTTGACTGGCCTCACAGTAAAAAAGCTGGAGTTTTTAATGTTGGAATTTCAGAGGGGATTTCATGGTTTTTAATTTGCTCATTTTTTTGTTTAATTATGACTTTGGCCAGGGAATGACTAGCAAAATGCTGAGGGATACAACGGCATAGGAGGTGGGTTTTTTGTGGAGGTTTTTTGTGGGTTTTTCCCTCCTCTGGAGGTCAGGCTTTTTAAAGAAATAGCTGCCATTTAGTTTTAAAAAGGCAGACAAGGTATTCAATAAGATGATAATCTCTGGGGGGCAGAAGTTGTTTTGTGCTGAAGCATTCTTAATGTTTCCCCTGTTGGGAGGGAGGGCAGACATTAAGAATGTCAGGGCTGGAGCACGATGGTGTGATGGGATAACCTCCAATGCTAAGGAGGACCTATTATACATTATTAATAGAGAAAAGATAGCTTTTTTTTTTTATTTTCTAGCTTGTGTAATAGATATTGCTATATACTCCTGCAATTTTTTGGTGATGGGAGTAAAATTACTTTTTCTGCAAAAGCGAAAATTAGTAAATTAGAAACTAGCAAAAATGAGATGCATCTTTCATCCATTGAAGCAAAATTGACAATTTCTGTCTTTAAAGGGTTACTTTTAAAATAAAATTAATTAGTGTAGAATAAGATCGCATTTATGGTTGAATTTCTTGCATCCCTCACTTTCAGCCAGTTAATGAATTGACACGATATTGTTTTGGTGATCCAGCCACCAAAAGAACTAGGTAAGAAAATATTAGTTTGTAAAAAATTTTGGTGGTTGTCTTTAGGAGCTGTTGGAAGTGTACAGAACACCTGTACAGAAGCTTACACCTTTTCTTCGGGGAAGATCAAAGGTGCAGGGTGGAAAATTTCTCAGCCTGTTTTGAGATGGGCTCCATGGGTTCTGTCTCACATGCACAGATCTTATATTAATACATGCAGGGCTGTTCTTCAAAGGAATTTAGTGTGGATTGAAATATTCTGATAATGTTGATGATAGTCAAACTTGTATCTTGGAACAGTTAGATCTGCATTGGTATTCAAAGAGAAATTAGATGTTCCTTTTGCAGGATTTCTAGAGGCCATATTGCATTCTGTGTTGCCCTGTGCTCAGCTACACTAAATGTATCTATAAAAATGTAAGAGGAATGTACTTAGACCTTTTTCAAACTTGACAAAATACTTTCAGTTGGTTTGTGTTTTGTGGTGGTGGTGTTTTTTTTTTTTTCCCTCCTTAGTCCTAATCCTTGATGGGTTCTTCTTTGAATCACTTTTTGTAAGCTTTGTCATGTTCTGTCTATCAGTAGAGCTGTCTGCTGTCTTGGTCTGAGATACCATCTGTTGACCTCTCAATCCTGGCCCTGAGCTGGACATGGGTGAGGATTTACAATGTGAGAACTGCTGTGAGAGTGAGTAGAGGGAGTTTTCCAGAGCCTGGAGCGCAGTGCCATTGCAAGCTGGGACTCCTCAGGTTTAGCTCTTACGGGGTATTCTCCTTGTGGGCTCTTGGCATCAAACTTTGTGTTAAATCTTGCTCCCATCAGATTGAGCCCTGTAGAAGTTTGCCAGGCTGTTTTAAATGCAAGCCAGCCTGCCAAATGCAAGTCCAGGACATTTAGCAAAGCTGATGTTAGAGCATTATAAACCGGCAGCCTTGCCACCATTTTGTGCTTCATCAAGGGTATGCTGTCACCAAATGGCTGAAATCAGCCTAACCTTGTCTTCGTTAAAACTATGTGCTGCTTTTTTGGCATTAGCATTGGAATCGACCAGAACTTCCCTGTCTTCAGCTTTTCCTTATAGAGGCTACTCAGTGACCGAGTGTGGTGAGTCCTTTGCTCTTTCATTAGATGAATCCAGGATGGATTTGCCTTGTCTTTTCCTTTTCCAGAAGTACTTTTCACTTTACTTCTGGAGTCCTTGTTGTGTTTAGATTCTACAGCAGGGACAGAAATTGGGTGGAACTGTGCACTGCGTACTTCCTATCAGCGATGTTTGAGGTATGAGGGGTTGAATGTGCACGTAGCCTCTGTAGTACTCTGTAGGGAACAGTTACCTGACCTTGGGTGACGAGAGTGCATACATCTGCAGCGTAACTGTTCAGATGGAAATGCATCTTGAAGTCAGGTACCTGATGAGTAACCTCTTTCTTTGAAAGAATGTGTGCCTCAGTATGAAGATAATTCATGGCTGGTTTTGCTGGCTGCTTTTCTTTCCCCTCTTGGAAGAGGGAGCACTTATATTTCCAAACATATGAAGTATGGGACCATACTGCTATGACAGAATGCATGATTGATATTTGTTGAAGCTATTAGACTTGTCTGTTGCATACCTAAGAGGATAGAACCCAAAAGGACATTACAACATCTGAAGTCTCTTTGCCGTTGCCAGGGACATAAACGTTACACTGTTTAACCAGGTGCTTAATGTGTTAAGCTTCCCCTTGCCTGCTATGTTCCTGAGTTGCTTCTGTGGATTGTTTTCAGTCATTGTGCCAGACAGCCCTTGAAGTAATGATGTTAAAGGTAGCATTGCTCATCACTGATGTCAAAGTAGTTTTTTTGCCAAGTCTGTTTCAGTCAGCATTTATGCATGATAGCGTCAAAAGGTTCTAGTATTTCAGTTAACATGGGAATATTCAATTTGAAAACAATGCTAAGGGAAATGTGAATTGAAATTGTTTTAATAATTTCTAATATTTATAAAAGAGATGCAGAATATGGAGTTGGAAATTTTTTTTCAGTCTTAGTTATAGAAAACAAACCTAATAGAAAAGAATCACAGTCATTTTATATTTGTGGAAACTCAGCAAACAGTGATCAAATCAAATTGAGCTATTTAAAATAGATATAAACGAACAAACAAATCACTTTTGATTTGATCCAGTTTTAAAATACTACTGTCTCCTCTTCCCTCAATCGTCCCCCCCCCATTTAATCTCTTATCTGAATTAATGGGAACAAAACAATTTCTCCTGTGATATTGTACACTTTAGTCTTTTTAAAAGAGTATTAGCTGAGTGTGGCTTTCTTTCTCTTGTGTGGTTATACTGAATAAGAAGCTTTTAAATGGATGTAGTGTTTCTTAATCTTGAGTACTGGATTACTTCCTGATTGTATGTGCCTGACCCGTTGTGTACTAAAACCAAACTCATAAATTGTTCACTTTGTACTGTTTTGTGTGTGTTGTACTCAGAAAGTTCTTTCTGATATGCAGAGTATTGTATCAGATTGCAGCTCTCACAAAGACAGCAGTAAATCAAAAGGTTTGGTGAAATTGCCTTTGTAATGTTTTGAAAAGTTAGCATGCTTTGTAAACACGTAGATTGCCCCATGCTCTTTCCTTGAAGCTTGGGTTTAGGGTGATGTCAGCTTTGACACAAAATAGATCATGCTCTTCAGATCTTCGAGACTTTCTAGATCTCAATCTCAAATATCTATTTCTGATAATATTAAGATTTATTTTATAGATTGGGAAGAAGTTTTGTGTGTCCTATTTACATATTGCCATTTAATGCCATTTAAGGAATGATTGTTTCCATTTCGGGGTTAGAAATGCCCTGAATTGTTCTATTTCCTGAAAAGCGGTTCAGTTTCCTATAACAATTGAACAATTGCATAGTGAATGTTGACAAGATCCTGTCTCTGTTTCCTAGAAACATTGTTTCTTCAAGATAATTTGAGCCACCATCTGGTCTTTTTGATAGTAGTGCATCTTAATAGTAGTTAAAATTTTTGTCTTGCCTCAGGAAAGGAATGTTTCCCAGACAAGCAATGGCTTATGGATCAGGAATGAGAGCTTCTTTAATATTTGGAATTCAAAAAATCCTTCAGTGTGAAATCAGAAAAATACAAAACTTTAACCTTTTTTTTTTTTTTTTTAATTCAGCATTCATCATGTTTTTCTTCTCTTTTTTACCTTTACTGCTCATACCAGATACCTTTTGGGGCTAAGAACCAAGCTAGGAAGAGTATAATAATACCAAAAGTTTAGATATGAGTCTGCGTTTATTCTTGTACATGCAGAATATAGAAATAAGGTTTTGCAATCCAGTTTACTTTGAAAAACACAATGTCTCTTTTATTCGTATGATTTATGTTTGTCATTCTCTTCCTTTTCTGAGTTTAGAGATGTTGCATCACACAGAACTTGAGATCAATCATAGTGTTTTCCCTTTGCTTAAGTATTTGTTTCTGTTAATAGACTTAACAGTAGTAGCATAAATATTGAACTATTTCTTAGCCCATAGGTGTTTAACTCTTTCTTAACCCCTTCATCCTCAGTACCGATGGTGGAGAGCCAACGGCTGGGGAAAGCTGCGTGTGCTCTAAAATGTCATCAGAAAAAGGGATCAGATTTTTCCTAAACAGAGCACTTTCTTCAGCTGTGCTAGGCTTAAAGAAGATACAGCTGTTCTTTATTTTTGTTGTTGTATTAAAGCACTGATAGACTCCAACTCGGTTTTTCTTAATATATAAATATATATATAAAAACAGGATTTAGTAAACTAAAACAACTTACAAATCCACGTATTGCTTTATTTAACAAATATTTTGCTATCTGAAAAGTTCTTGTGTCTCTTGAGACATCTATCTATCTGAAAAGTTCAAACTAAAATTCTTGCTTAACAAACAAAGCAAAACCAAACCAGTTCTGGATTTTTTTTTTAATTTTTTTTTTCCCTGACTAAGAAGATGCTGTTGTTGCAGCAACATACCACTTCAGTGAATATTGGTATTTTTTATTATGTTTCTTGAGGTTCTTCCTAACCTTCATGCTAGCAACAGCAGATTTAGTGTGTGATAGCTTAGGGTTGTTTTTAATTGAAAAGAAAACATGAAGTCTCTGGAGGGGAAAAAAAAAAAGAAGAAAGATTTGCAATTTGATAGGGGACAGTTTTAAGCTTTCTATACCACTTAGAAAGATACACACCAAACTTTTGGTAGTAAAATTAGTTTATTTCTGTGTGTGTTAATTACACACATGTAAGCTATTTTGGATATGGAATCAAAACCAGTTTCTTTTAGTATTGCTTCTAAAAGCATTTGCTGACATCTTAAGGCATGTTACTTAAACATGATGATTGTAATTTTTGCAGGTTTCTGTAGCTGCATCAAGTGCTGGAAGAGGATCTCCAGCTGTAACTCTAGTGCAGTTGCCTTCTGGTCAAACTGTTCATGTCCAGGGTGTCATTCAAGCCACACAGCCCTCAGTCATTCAGTCACCACACATGCAAGCTGTTCAGGTTAGCTCTTTTATTGTTATGTTTTCACGAATATTTGGTGCCTCATAACTCTTCTCCCCAACTGCATCTTCAGTTTCTCTTCATTCCTACCAGTGCTGCAAGATTTACTCTCATGGTGCGGGAAACGGGGAGGAGGGGAAGGCGGCAAACTGCCAACCAGTAGCGGCTCTACCAGCATTGTGTAGCAATTCCTTAATGCTTCCTGTTTATCTTTTAAGAAATTGTGTCTTGGAACCCTGAACTTATGCAACAGCAAATTTGTGTAATAACGTGGCCTTACTGTAGTGTATCTTGCAGTTTTTCTGGTTTGTTAAATTCTATGAACATCATTTTTCTAATGAGACTATGAACTCATAAATTTGCAAGTATCTCATGGTATTTTTGGAGAGCATCTGGATGTAATGGAAGTAAACATATTATAGTCAAATGATTCCTTGTTGTTTTTAGCAGGCCCTGTTAGAGCATCTGGTATTACTTTTCGTGGGTGTGGATATATAAAGACCAAAAACAAGGGCAGCCTCAAAATAAACATTTATTTGGCAAATCTTCACATTTTAAGTTGCTGATGTTAGAAAACAGGGACTGGTGCAAAATGCTTAAGAGTTTTCAGAGCTTTTAAATAGTGAAAAAGGCTAGAGAGAATGAACTTGCAGTGTTTTGAAAATTACTTGGCCTCCCATTGGTGTTTTTCTTATAGCAAGGAATGCCTTTACTCTAGTTTTCTTAAAATCTGATGTTGAAATGTCAACTGAATTGCTTTTTGTGAATAGAATTGATATCTCTGGTAAGAGAGACTATATACCTGTTATGTGAGAACAGTTTTACCTGCAGTCATTGCAACACGTTAACGAAAAGACATGCATTGCCAGTCTACAAGAAAGACATTGAAGTGCTGGAGCGTGTCCAGAGAAGGGCAACGAAGCTGGTGAAGGGTCTAGAACACAAGTCCTATGAGGAGCAGCTGAGGGAACTGGGGATGTTTAGCCTGGAGAAAAGGAGGCTGAGGGGAGACCTTATTGCTCTCTACAACTACCTGAAAGGAGGTTGTAGAGAGATGGGGGTCGGACTCTTCTCCCTAGTAACAGACGACAGAACAAGAGGAAATGGCCTCAAGTTGTACCAGGGGAGGTTCAGATTGGATATTTGTAAAAATTTCTTCACCGAAAGGGCTGTTGGGCATTGGAACAGCCTGCCCAGGGAGGTGGTGGAGTCACCATCCCTGGAGATATTCAAAAGACATTTGGATGAGGCCCTAAGGGATATGATTTAGTGGTGGACTTGGTAGTGCTAGGTTAACGGTTGCACCCGATGATCTTGGAGGTCTCTTCCAACCAGAACAATTCTATGATTCTATGATTCTTCTTGAGAAGCCACCTTTAATATTTGAGACGTCTTAGTAGCTTTCACGTATAATAAATAAATCATACTTAGATATGCCTTTTTATCTTAGAGATTACAGAAAAAGAATAAAACTTTGGCCAGATATTGAATATTTTATTTGTAAGTAGTAGGTGTAGATAGTGGGACCTGGTAAGGTTTTGAAATTCTAGATCACTATTGAAACAGGCACAGTAGATGGCAAGACACTTGGGTTTGGTCAAACTTGAAGTCAAATAAGAGTATTCAAACTAAATACTTCTTAAATGGAATTCTTTTTAACTACTTTTACCAGAGTGAACTTTATCAGATAAGCATTACAGTCATTCCCAGTTTCTGTTACTGCTTTTCTCCAAGTCAGTATAGTCAGGAGATACACGCATAATATAGAGGACTTGCTCCAAAGCTCAGAAGGAAGAATTTCTCTGGAATCTCTTGCCAGCTGCTGCTGTGTCTTCTTAGGGGAGTGGAAGTTGACTATTTGTTGTATTGAGTGGACTCTGGCTGTCTTCCCTTTCCCAAAGGAGCAGAGACAGGAAAGCTGTGTCCTGATTGATACTGACTAGTTAGTTCCAGGATTTAGCTGTGGTTTCATTTGAGCATGCTAATAGCAAATAAGGTGACTCTACAAGAAGGGCTTGAAGATGCTGTAAAAGACTCCGTTACAGAGGTTGTTCAGCCCTTCTGGGATCCTCTTAAGTACTTTATCCTGCCACCTGGCATTTCCTCCAGATCCTTTGGCTTTAACTTGATATCCTATCTCTGCCAGACAGTGTGGAACTTGGGAAATGATATCAGTTTACTTTAAAAAAAAAAAAAAAAGAAGTATGCTGAAGGCTGATGTTAAAGCTTGCATGACCTCTCCCTCAAACACCTGCAGCTTTAAACTGGAAGGTGTTCAAAATTTTTTCTTGTAATGCTGTTGCTTTTGGGATGAAAAAAATGTTTATCTATATGTTCCTTACTGTTTTGTTAATGTTGTTTTACTTGTAGGAAGGTTTGAAGTTCAGATTGTTATTTGACTTTTCTACTTGCCCTCCCTGTAATGTATCAGGTATTGGCAGACTAACATGAGCTTGAAGTTAAAGTTGTTTAAACACAGAGCGGTGTGGTAAAGTTGAGGTCTGAATCATGTCCAGGAAAAAATGACAATGGGTTTCCATTGGTTAGCATTGTGAATGTGGTTGCTTGCTATTAGAACAAGCTGAAACATTAAATTTATCTCTTTATCTCGATGAAAATTAGAACTTTTGAAATTTCTTGCAGAAAATGTCCTATTCCCCATTAAAATGCTTAAATTGCCTTGTGATTTCTTTACCTTCTTCCCAAAGTATGACTGTTCCTGACTTCTTCACCCATCTTCACAAACTAGGAGTGCCTCTTGGTAACCCTTAGTGGAATGGGATGGTTTAAAGGCACTAAGTTCTTGTTTTCCTGCTGTTTGTCCTGGGGCAAATAGGTTACCCCTCCTGCCCGCCCCCTCCTCCCTGCAGAATGAGAGTTCTGTTCCAGGCTGTTGGCTGTGTAATACTGTTTTAGTTTTGAAGGTTTATGCCAGAGGCTTGAAGGTCGATCCACAAGCAGATCGCTGTAGGGCACTGGAGAGAAATGCTTTTCAGAAGATCTCTTTGCTGGTCAGCATTGGTCCAAAAGTATGAATACAAACTTCTTGAAGCTCTTGTATCTCTGCCAGTCAGCTCTGAAGTCTGGTTTGGAGCTATACATCTGTAGACATGCAGAAGTACCTCTCATTATTCCTAGGTGGTCTTTTTTTTAGTTAGGCAGGCATAGAGTTCTAATGACGTTTCCTATGTATTACCCAGCAAAATGAGGCTACATGAAATATTTTTACACAGAACTGGAATGTAATAAAATTAACAAGTGAAGAGACAATTTCATTCTGCAATAACCTGTCATTCTTTCAAGGTGTAGTTTTATAGGTTTGAGTTGGAGTGACCCAGGCCTATACATTTCCAGAACCTTCTAGCCAGTCATTTTCTGTTGAGGTCATGCAGGTTTTGTTTCTAGCACCGAGCACTCAGGCCTGGCAGCCGCATTAGTTCTAGAGCTCTTCCTTGACTTCCCCGAGCTGCAGGGAAGGCTCCACTGCACCCAGGCCGAACACTTGAGACTTCTAGTCACTGAACGCACGTTTGTTCAGTGTTAGCTTAATGCAGCGCTTAGTCTGAAACTGCAGTCTGGTCTATTTTCATGTGAAAAGGTCATTTTCCACACTAACTGTACTGTTTCAGTCTGGAAATCTTACACACCAATAGTTCTGAGTAGTTAAATGAATCAAAAAATAGCATGTTTTCCTTGTTCAATAATCACTTTCAGTTCTGTGTAATAAGATAGTTGCTGGTAAAGAGTGTGATTCAGCTCCAGGCCTTAATGTCGTCTTAGGTAATTTTAAGAGAAAAGGAACCTGTGAAAATACTACTAATAAAGGTCTGAGAAAATGAGACCTTGTAGACTTGTCGGGGTTTCCAAAACTCGGACAGTATTGCTAAGCAATGTATTTGTATTTATGAATATGTGTTGGTACGTGTAATAAATGTGTATATTTAAATAAACTTATTTTCTAAATAGCTTTGGTGTAGTTGTGAAGAGGCTTTTGTATTGTATACTGTTATTTAAGGTGCATTAGTGCAGTATTCTGTATTTTAAATGTTTAATGTAACTTTAAAGGCTAATTAAATTGTGTAATATTTTTATATTTAAAGAAATCTTCTGTCTTCAGTACTTTTTCTAGCTGTCATTCACAAAAAAGTAACCTGGATTATTTTTATTTTTTTCTTTTTCAAATGGAAGATGTCATCTAAGTGGCTATGTGTTGCTAACATCATAATTTGTGATTTGCTTTGGAAAAAGAAGTCCAAGGTCACATGATTAATCATAAATAAGTGCACAAACTTCCTGTATGCAAACATGGAAGGAGTTTTTAAAAATAATCTTTTACTCTGTTGCTGTCTTCTTTTTTTATGAAGTTATGAATTTCAGAAACTTTGATATTACAGGTAGCATCGATTGCAGATGAATCTGCAGAATCAGAAGGGATAATTGATTCACAAAAACGTAGGGAAATACTTTCAAGAAGGCCTTCATACCGGTAAGGACTTTTTATTTTGATTTTGCTGGTTTTTAAAGGCAGATTTTATATAACAGCAAAACTGTCTGATAAAAGCCAGTGACTTAGCTTTCTCATGGGTATGGAATTTCAAATACATAAAATTATTTACATTCTTTTTTAGAAAAATTTTGAGTGAACTCTCATCAGATGCTCCTGCAGTACCGAAGATTGAAGAAGAAGAAAAGTCTGAAGATGAAGGAGCGCCTTCTGGAATTTCTGCAATGTCCATGCCAACCAGCCTGTATCATGCTAACACAGGGCAATACAGTATGTTTGCAAAGATACTATGTGATGTTGCAGAACATATATAGGAACATCTTTGTTTCTAAGAGTTCCATAATGAAGTAGAGATGTTGGATTTTGGTGAAGAAGAATGAGCCCTTCTGTATTTCTGAATAATTTCAATTTTTATATTTAATTTTTCATAACATGGGCATTATAGACTTTTAGTCTGTTTCTTGTAATATTTATTGGTTGCTAGGTTTAGTCCTTCTAGAACTCCTATGCATTAAAAAAGTGGAGGTGAGACTCAGGTGAAATGGAAAATGTTGACACTTCTATGTGATTGCTTAGTGTTAGAAATCATTGCTGTTTCAGATTACTGTGATTTGCTATGTATTAGTGCTATTCGTTACATGAAATGACAATTAGTGAGTTAGACTTTTTTAAAGTGTAAGATTAGAGTATGAAATTATTTCTTAACTTTGAATTTTCTTGAAAGAACTGTTTTTTCCTCTCCAGTTGTCAAGTATGAACACTTTAGCTGCAGAATTAACCTAAATTGTGGTCTCCCACATTTGATACTTCATCCAAACACAAGTTAAAAGTTAGATTCACAGTTCTGTTCTATAGATTCTTTTATTTTTTTTTTTATTCCTGCATTTATGTTAAAAATGTTGCATGACTCGCTCCCTATATCCCCATAGCTTCTTTGGGCTTAATTACATATCATCTAAGGGATAACTTTCTAATAACTCTTTTTTCAATTATGTATTGGATAAAGCTTCACTCCTACAGTTATTTTTTTTCATGTGTAGCTGCACTGAAATGCAGGTATTTTTCCTTTGATACAATGACAGGAAAATTGCAAAAGAAAGGTTAACGGGATTTTTTCCTGAAACAGGAGAACAGAGGAAGTCTATTAAAACATTGCAATGGCATATAAAAGAGGATAGAATGTCTCTCTAGTTGTATTCTAGTCACCCTTAGAATTCTTCAGTTGTTTTTAATTTATGCAACTGAAGTAATTACCAACTCTGAGAAAGCAGAATTTCCTATAATATTATCTCCCCCTTAAGCATAGAAGGTAATTTTTCTCGGGCCCCTAAGCTGCTTTTCTTACCCTTTCTGTAAGATATAGTCATAAATAAATGTCTGCTTCATGATGTCCAGCATCTGAAGTGCTCTTTTCTGTGGACTTGTGGTCATGCTAAATGACAGTTATCGCGTACAGAATTTGGCAGATATCCTTGGCCAAATTAAATTATTTTCTTCAATTTTTGAATTATAAATTTGGTTTGTCTCAGGTTTAGTTTTAAAAAATATATATTTTTGCAGTTTCAGGGCTTAAAAAGAAGTGCTATAGTGTCTGTACTATGTTCTAGTGAGCCTCCAAACCTTTAGGATTTCTAAGAAATTAGATGTTTACATTTCTTAATCCTAGATTTCTCTAGGAAGCCAGAGTTATACTTTTACTAGCAATGTCTTGCAGGAGGTGATTCTTACTTCTTAATTGAGGATGTTTTAATTTGAACATAGCTATAAATCATAGTGACAAGGTAGCGTATAAAAGAATAATGAAATTCACAGTTTTTGCTTACTTGTTCGATCAAACATTTACTTCTGAAAAATCAAAAAACAGAGAGCGTCACCACCAATGTGCTTGAATTAACACAGTCCACAAAATTTAATTAAATATTAATTTAAACTTGGCTTTCATGTGAGCCAAGCATAGAAGATGTCTGGTTTATGCTGCTTTTTCTTTGAATAAGTTATATTCATAGCCTAAAACATGTGCTGTATATTTATAATTTAACTTGTTTAAATAGGTTCTCAGCCGTAATGAGGCATTGCTTCAGGATGCAATGTCAACCTTCATAGGGTCTCGTGATTCTGGCTCAAAAACTTTGTTTCGAAAGCTTTGTATTCCTGGAAATGTTTTTTCTTACCCAATTTATTAGTTCATTAATTTGATTTTTTAAAGTTAAACTTTGTAAGTTAAAATATCACACATCTTTTGCTGCAGTGAAGTCTGTGTGTTCTCTCTGATTCTGGTTAGGAAAAATTACATCAAAATCTTTCATAGGATGCTAGTCGTTACCCTTAAAGTTACTGCTTGCCAGAAAAGTTAGATTTCAAGTTGAATCCAAATGGTAGGAAGGATGGTCATCTCCTTGTAGTAGAGGGGGTCTTAATTTGGAATTTACCAAAGAGAGCTTGACTGTTTATTTGTAGTCCTTACACATATAAGACACAGATCTGCAGCATTTCCGAGCAGCCGTCCTGTTGGCTGCCTGTGATCCTCAGGAACTGCTGTCAGCTAAAACTGGGAACACAGTGTGGGAATGCATCATCTCCTGTATTGATTTCAGTGTGGATATGATGCAGAAGGTCACTACATGTATCTATTTTATCTTTATGTCTCCTATCAATAGCTCTTTACTTCTGCTTACCATTATTGTATCTGAGTACTCTTCTCTTCTTGGCCAGCATAGGTTGCGTGGGTTCTCTTGTGCAGGCATCCAGCAGTTGAAGTGTAAAGCTTGTACGGTGTCCATGGCAATGAAGAACTGGTCTTGCAGTGTCACTACAGCCATCTGTACTGTGCCCTGGTTTAGAACAGATGTATGTTACTACATATGCTGATTCCTTATTTTCTCTACTGGTCTCTCTATCCCTGCATAGGAAAGGCGGTTTAGTTGAAAAGATAATTTTGACTGTATGTTGGTGTCTGGATGTCTGGGATGACTATTTTTGGAAGAACTTGATAAGTAAATTTTTCTGAAAAACAAATATATTTTTTCTATTAGCAGCAGCAATGGCTGTTCTTTGCTTTCTCTTTACCAGCCAAAATGGTATGTTGCCATGGTTTCCAAATAGCTTTTTCCGCAGAGCTTCTTGGCTTTTGCTTATGGAAGCAGACAGACTGACAGGCATGACCAGCTAGATAAAACGTCTTTCCCAGTTTCCTCCATCAACATGTGTGTTATGTTTCTGTAAGGGCGGTGGATAGTTTTGCATAAGGCAGTGTCTTGTGTATGAGTCTTGTAGCCTGATCTGACTGCAAACCTACTCTGTTGGCTGTAGTTCTGTCGTGTTGGTTATTGAATACTGAAAAAAAAAATGTGGTGGTGGTCTAACCATGCAAGAGTTGTTCAGTAGGAGTGTGTGAATCAATCCCCCCCGCCCTTTGCCTACTTGTGCATATCATGATGTTCTGTCTGAAACGATGCAGGGGAAATGAAAATTACTAGTTCTTTTGCCATCTGTTTGGGTTGCTTGTTGTCTTAAGACAGGATTTTAACAATTGGAGAAGCAAGAAATCTTTTGGGAAAGATACTTTAGTTGCTTTTCCCAATTTTGGAAGGGAGGGAAAGATCTGATTTTTCTGGATTAGAGCTGTTAACGATACTCAGAGAATGGTATTAATATCATATTCAGTCCTAGCTAGAAGATACCACTTACATCCACCTTCATGATGTACAACTCCAGGGACTGTTCAGGAAAGTCCTATACTCTTCATAGAAGGTCCAATTTCCAGTAGAGCTCCAGCACAACAAAAGTCAGTGCAGTAGTTGAGACCAGGACAATGATGGGGTGGTGGCAGTTTGGTGTCTGGTAATACAGCAGGAATCGATCCTGTAAGGGAGAGAGTTACTGGAGTTAATTCACTCTTGTTTAGAAAGTACTGGATTGTGATCTGAATGAATAATTTCAGGACAGCTGTGACATAATTGTTTACCCAGGCTGACTGTGGAGCCAAGAACTTTGTATGATTCTGTGCTAATGTTTTACTGCTCAGGAACCCAAACTGACTGTTTTTTATGTGGTATGGTACTCTCATGGTGTAGACATACATTTTTGGTGCTAACTCTGTGAGAGGCAGAATTCAGCTGCGTATAACTTCTCTGGGAGATAGAGGTGACAACAGGGGGACAACAACCCCAGGCGATGCTACAGGCTTGGGGGCGAGTGGCTGGAAAGCTGCTTGGCAGAAAAGGACCTGGGGGTGTTGGTCGACAGCCAGCTGAACATGAGCCAGCAGTGTGCCCAGGTGGCCAAGAAGGCCAACGGCATCCTGGCCTGTATCAGAAATAGTGTGGCCAGCAGGACTAGGGAAATGATTGTCCCGCTGTATTCAGCCCTGGTGAGGCTGCACCTTGAGTACTGTGTTCAGTTTTGGGCCCCTCACTACAGGAAAGACTTTGAGGTGCTGGAGCGTGTCCAGAGAAGGGCAACGAAGCTGGTGAGGGATCTAGAGCACAAGTCCTATGAGGAGCGGCTGAGGGAACTGGGGATGTTCAGCCTGGAGAGAAGGAGGCTGAGGGGAGACCTTATTGCTCTCTACAACTACCTGAAAGGAGGCTGTAGCGAGGTGGGTGTCAGTCTCTTCTCCCAAGTAGCAAGTGATAGGAGAAGAGGAAATGGTCTCAAGTTGTACCAGGGGAGGTTTAGATTGGATCTTCGTAAAAATTTCTTCACTGAAAGGGTTGTCGGGCATTGGAACAGGCTGCCCAGGGAAGTGGTTGAGTCACCATCCCTGGAGGTATTTAAACGATGTGTAGATGTGGCCCTTAGGGACATGGCTTAGTGGTGGACTTGGTAGTGATAGGTTAACGGTTGGACTCGATGGTCTTGAAGGTCTCTTCCAACCTAAATGATTCTATGATTCTGTGACTTGGATTTGACAGATGGACCACTTGGTGGATAAGGAATTGGCTGGATGGTCACACTCAGAGTTGCAGTCAATGGCTCGATGTCCAGGTGGAGACCAGTGATGAGTGATGTCCCTCAGGGGTCTGCATTGGGACCAGTGTTATTTAACATCTTTGTCAGGGACATGGACAGGGGGATTGAGTGCACCCTCAGAAAGTTTGCGGATGACACCAAGCTGAGTGGTGTGGTTGATACTATAGAGAGAAGGGATGCCATCCAGAGGGACCTTAACAGGCTAGAGAGGTGGGCCCGTGCGAACCTCATGAAGTTCCACAAGGCCTAGTGCAAGGTCCTACACCTGGGTTGGGGCAATCCCAAACATGGATACAGGTTGGGCGATGAGTGGATTGAGAGCAGCCCTGAGGGAGAAGGACTTGGGAGTATTGGTGGATGAAAAACTGAATATGAGCCGGCAATGTGCGCTCGCAGCCCAGAAAGCCAATTGCATCCTCGGCCGCATCAAAAGAAGCGTGACCAGCGGGTCGAGGGAGATGATTCTCCCCCTCTGCTCAGCTTTTGTGAGACCCCACCTGGAGTGCTGCATCTAGCTCTGGAGCCCCCAACACAAGAAGGACATGGACCATTTTGAGCGGGTCCAGAGGAGGGCCACAAAGATGACCAGAGGGGTGGAGCACCTCTCCTATGAAGACAGGCTGAGAGAGTTGAGAGAGAGATAAGAAGAGGAGGCTCTGGGGAGACCTTATAGCAGTCTTCCAGTACTGAAAGGAGGCCTACAGGAAAGATAGGGAGGGACTCTATCAGGGAGTGTAGTGATAGGACAAGGGGTAACGGTTTTAAACTGAAAGAGGGTAGATTTAGGTTAGATAAAAGGAAGAAATTATTCACTGTGAGGGTGGTGAGGCACTGGAACAGGTTGCTCAGAGAAGCTGTGGATGCCCTATCCCTGGAAGTGTTCAAGACCAGGCTGGATGGGGCTTGGAGCAATCAGGACTAGTGGAAGGTGTCCCTGCCCATGGCAGGGGGCTTGGAACTAGATGATCGTTAAGGTTCCTTCCAACCCAAACGGTTCTATGATTCTGTGGTATTTCTGCTCTTAACAAGGACAATGCTAATTTCAAAAGGAATATACAATTAATAACCTCTCTAGGGAATTTGATTTTTGTCTAAATATTTAATTATGGTGAGCAACACAATATGATTTTTATAATGGGAAAAGTATATTTGTATTTTTCATGTTGTCGATTACATGGGGGGGAAAAAACCCCACTTTGTTCTGTTACTCTTTTTGCATAAGTATTGGACTCTTTACAGCTTTGTACAACTTGGAAAAACATTGTTGGGCTAGACTTTCTCTCACACTAAGGAAAGGATTGTGAGTGTCAGAAGACTTGCTCTTCCTTTGTCTAGATGTCCTGGTTTTTGTTTTGTGGGAGTTGATAAAATAGCTTTTTATTTTCTTTATTAACTTCTTTTAGTGTTTAAAACAATGATGATTCTCTATGGCTAGGAGCTACTATTTTTTTCTTTTTTCTTGTATTAAAACTATTTTAGGAGAGTTAATATTTCTGGAATCATAGAGATAAAATGTGTGGAACACTGCTTTGTATCTATTATACACATGGCATGTACTACACAACAGGCTTCATATTTGTGGAAATCAGTGTTAACATTATTTAAGTTTTATTGTGCAATTGATCTTTAAGCAAGGAGAGGACTAGGAGTCCTATTAGACAATGTTTATTTTAAAAAGGGAGATGTGTTTTTTAACATGTGTTATATCTCTTTCTATTGCCTAACTTTTCTTTTTATGTTTAGTTACTATAACTCAAGGTGGTACAATCCAGATTTCTAATCCAGCCTCTGATGGTGTCCACGGACTACAGACATTAACAATGGCAAATTCGGGAGCTCCTCAGCCAGGTGCTACCATTGTGCAATATGCAGGACAATCACCTGATGGCACACAACAGTTTTTTGTTCCCGGAAGCCAAGTTGTTGTTCAAGGTATGTTTTATTAGTCTACTGCATTTTAGTTTTTTCATATAAAACATTTTTTCTTAAAAGGCTTTTTTTTTTGTGTTGACATTATTGCACTATTAAATAAAATATTTATGCACAGCAAGATGAAAGACAGTCTTAGGAGGAGACTGCTCAGTAAAGCAGCTACTTCTTTTGATTAAAAAAAGTTACGAAGAGGAAATAACAGTATAAAACCACTTTCTGCTTTGAATTCGCTTGTCTAGTAGACTTTGAGAGATGTTTAATTGTAGTAAAGGTGCTGTTACAGATTGAAATGAGATGCTGAGGCTGGATCTCATTTAATGTATGAAACTAATTGGTTTTTTTCAGCAGTTAATCGATTTTAATAAAACACAAGTTCTGAAGTTTTTTGGATATGTTTAGGGCCGAATTTCCTTGCAATTTCTGACACTTGTAGTTATTAGAAAGGACATCCTTTACGGAAGCTAGTTTTCTCACAGAAGAACGCTTTGTATGTCCTATAAAATGCATACGTGTGAATTGAACTGTGAACAGTGAATCCTTACTGTGAACAGCCCTACTCTAGTTTATGCAGGATTTTTTTTCCTTCCACTGTTCCCAGCCTTTTGGAAATGCTGAGGGAGATTGAGAACCAAAGGTATCTTGGATTCTTCTTGATACCAGGGAAAGTAGGGTTGGGATTTGGATTATCCTGAGGAAAACCTTTGAAAATGGGGAAGAGATTTCTGTATGGAGACACTAAATTAATGGATGCCATGGAGGATATAGGGAATTTATTTTCTCTTTTCCTTTTTTTTTTTTTAATAGGTACAGAGAAGTAGGGAGGGAGGGCTGTATGAATGCTTTCTTAAGCCAAAACAGCTCTCTGCAATAAACCATGAGAAGAGCTAGGAAGACTTAAAATATGAATTCATGGAGTGGATGAGAGTCATCGACTAAATGTAGATACAAATATCTGAGATAGTTGATGAAGTCCAGGTTGAGGTGCTTTTTTTGCCCTAATATGGATGTTTGAAAGTTCTGTCTTTAAGTGGCTGTTTCTCTCAGCTTGCTGTAAAGGAAACCCAGGATGTAAATAAAGCTAATAGCTTGTAGGTATCTGAACTTGTTGAAACAATGCTAAATAATGACACTGAATTTGAATTCTTCCATTGCCTTTGGTTAATTCTTTGCTGAAATACATTGTCTTTCCAAGACTTTTCAGAAGCATTTCAAGGAAGCTCTAAGACTATAATATGAAAAAGCCTAAACCAAAATGTTAGTTTTCATCGTACAGAGAGTACTGTTACAACTTCCCTAAATACTATTATGACTACATTCTTAGCAAAGCCTTAAGACCCAAATTTGGCTGTCACCCAAACAAATTTCCCCCTCTGGTAGTGCATGTTTTCTGAGTATGAGTCTAATATTTTTTTCTGTACACGTGTGTACACATCCCTGAAATTAGAGGACTTCTCTGTCTCTCCAGGTGGACTGTAGTATTTTGTATGTATTGCTTTGATTCTTCAGAGCTTCGGCGATGGAAGGGGTGGGGGGCAGAGACAGTAGCTCCTCAGTTGTTTCCTAAAACCTCCCCAGTCTGTGAAGAAGCACAAAACTTAGCGTTTCAGTCCTTGGGAATTTCATTTGACTGTCCTTCCTTTACAGAGTCTTCATTACAGGGTTGTCCTCTGACCTCCCTGTTCAGTCTTAGTAATGGGCTCAACGCCTTGATGATAGAGCCCATTAAGTGTCTTGCTTGTGATGAAAACTTTCGAAACAGATTCAGAGACAGTTACTGAATACCTGCTATATCCTGTTTCTGGAAGCTTCTAGATACTTTTAACTAAATTTATTTGTTCTCTGTCTCATGCTCAGAGAAGTTGACTTCCTGGAATTCTCTGTTCCTTTGGCCCAAACAAAGTCCAGTGCTTTAGTGATGCTCATAGCTGTTGACACAGAAGAAAAATGCTACATAACATATACAGGGAAAAATAGAAAGGGAATAATAAGTTAGCATGAACTCAGAGATGATGAGAAGATAAAAGGTTTCGATTTATTATGCATGCTATTGATACTGGAAAATCTCAAAAAAAAAAAGTCTTTAATAAAAAAAAGTATGTAAAAAGCGTATGAAAGCACTTGAGGATGTTTACGGTAATACAGATCTCTTTATGATGATAATAATTGCGTATCGTCAACAAACCTGAGTTATTCAGGATGGAGTGAGACAATGAAATTAGTTGGATGTACAAGTCTGTAATATGTTGTCGTGGTTTAAGCCCAGATGGTAATCGAAAACTATGCAGCCGCTCGCTCACTCCCCCCTCTCCCCAGTGAGGTGGGGAGGAGAATCGGAGAGAAAGGAAAACTCACAGGTTGAGATAGAAGCAGGTCACCAGGACAGCAAAGGAAAAATATAAAAATATATTAATAATGATAATAAATAATAATATAAGGATAATAGAACACATAAAACAGACAACGCACAATTTCTCACCACCCAATGACTGATACAGCCCGTCCCAAGCAGCAGTCAGGGAGCAGGGGTATTCCCCCCCCATCTATCCCAGAACAGTGAGTTCCAGAGAGAGCAGGTGAGGGAATGAACAGCCGAACAAGCGAATGAAAAGGCCCGAACGAACAAAAAAAGAAAAAGCAGGGAACAACAAGCAAACTAGACGGGAACATGAAGGAAAGTGGCCCACCGGCCGACCCTCACTTATACCGGGCATGCCGTCTATGGTATGGAATACTCTCTTTGGCCAGTTTGGATCAACTATACTGTCTCTACCCCTCCCAGCTTTTTTGCACCTGTACATTAGCAAAACCTGTGAAACCGCAAAATGTCCTTGGTCGTTTAGCAGCAACAAACAACATCAGTGTGCTGTCGCCATTCTTCACACACTAAATCCAAAACACAGGAGCTGCTGGAAGGAAAACTAGCTCCTTACTACAGGTCATCTTGCCTATGGTAGAAAGTCTGTAGGAATATCATTTATGAACATTTGTCATTTACGTATTCTTTGTAGTTGGCTGTTCACCTAATATCGTGATAGCACAGATTATAATAGGATAGCAACATTTTGCCTAGTAATCTTTCCACTTACGTACATTTTTATAATGGTTTTGGGCAGACAGCATATAAACTTTATTTGTAACAGTCATAGAAGTAAAAGAAAGAAAAAAAAATATTTAACAAATATCAGTCCTAGGGCAGAAAAGGTCTGTTTCAGAATCTTTCAGATAGCATATGTATGTAAATTTTGTCTAAAGTATTTGTTGATGAGTCTCATGTAATAATGGATGCCATCACATAAACCCTGTGCTTGATATTTTGTGATAACCTGTAGTGAGGGAAAAAGGATTAGCATAAAAGCGCAAAAGGTGTTGATCCAACGGAGTGAGATTTCATTTGCTAAAAGTTTACATTCGTAGGCAAAATAAGAGGCAGTTATGATGTCCTGACAGTTTCCTAACACAGGTTAAGGGGTTTTTTTGCTAGCTGAAGCAAAAGAAAGTGTTTAATTATTAGTGAAAATGAGTGTAGAAAAGTTGTATCAAAAATCATTCTGTTGGGATCGATGTGTGTTTTCATAATATGGTCAGTGATATGAACCGTGATATTTGAGATCTGTGGCTTGAACTTCTTGTGTGCTTCAGTTCTGATCTTCTGTTCATATGATCCTGAAGTGGTCCTGCAGTCACAGGGTGCTCCTTTTTTGCATTGATGCTTCCATTATTGCTGTCCTTGGCATAGTTTCACAGTTGATGAATTACCAGTCTGAATTTGTTTATTACAGACAAAGCCCTTAGGAGTTTGCTATGCCCTACATACAGACCAGTGCCTGGACTGGTCTGAAACTAATTTCATTTAAATTGATGTAAATAAGGAGTAACTCTGTTAGAGGTGAGATTTTTTTTTTTATTATTTTTTAAAACTAAGTCAACTAGATCTCTTGGATTTATTTTGAAAAATGAGGGAACTGGGGAGAGGTAGCCCATATCCAGAGTTACTGTTCTGCCTGTTACAGCATCTGAAATTACTAGCTTTAGGTTGACTTACTTTGCAGCTTGCTTCAATCTTTTTTGAAGCTTTTAACTGAAATTGAGTGAGTGGGTTGTGGGTTCCCCCCCACTGCAAGGAGCTTTAGCCTTTTATTAACCTATTTGTTATAGCTTATAATGCCTTCCTGTCTTGCATGTCTGTTTGACAGTTCTCTGCCTTTTAGTGGAACTGCTCCAATCAAAACAATTGCACGTCTTTTAAAAAGTTCCCTATCTTCTGTCCAATCATGACTTTATCATTCTGATTCATTTATGACTTCTAGAGCCATGCTTTAATTTCTGTCAGTCAGAGCTGTGAATTTTCAGGTCTTGCTTTACAGCCAGCTTTGTCGTGAGTGCTTTCTGTAGCTTTATGAATAATTCAGGGAAAAAGAACAAAGCTAGGCTTATAAAAATATGGAAGAGGAAGAAAAAAAAGGTTTACTGGAAAAGGAGTTCTTTGGGCTGCAGTTTCAGTGAGCTGTTCCAGTGACAGAGCATATTAATGACAGTGGTAAGCAAGTGAGGTCACTGTGATGTCAGTGCTCTTGCTTGTAATCCTGCACATGCTTGCTAGTTAGGAACAGTTCATGCTGAGCTCTGGTAGAGGAACAGGGGAATCGTGTGTGCAGAAGCTGACCATGGCTGTAACAGGAGATGAAACAGGTAAAAATTTTGTTAGTCTTTTACATGATATTTTTGGATATCTAAGCAGTGCTTAGTTGGTATTTGTGACATTTTCTTTTGAACCTGTTGCTGTAACTCTTTGATCTTTCAAAACAGGTACAAATAGCTTCTGGTTATATCTAGTCAGTGTAGGATTTTAGGGCAATTTTAACAGTTTCATTTTGGGGAAAAAAATCACTGTTCGTGCATAAGTTCTTGCACAGATTGATTCAGATAACTGATCTTTACTATTTGATGCAGGATTTTGCTGAAAAATCCAGCACTCTTCTTTTAAATCCTTCTTTATTGTGGAGATAGTCATATATGTTACTATGTTTATAATTGGTTTTTATTTTGTAAAAATGGCACTGCTTTTTTGTTTAGCAATAAACATTTCAGATTTGGTAGCTAAAATAGGCTTAAGCATAGCTGTAAGAGAAAGGTATGCATTGTTTCAGTAGTGTAAATAAACCCTATGCTTTCATTATTAAAGAAAATACTGAACGCAAACAAATTTGAGAGAGCAATAATTTTAAGTATTGTAATGCTTGCTTGTTTTCTCCTCCCACTGTTAAAATGGTCTGTTCCTCAGCTAATTGAGTTCAAAAGGCTGACGTCACTAGATTTCCTGGAATCGTGTTGCAGTAGGGAACTGGAAAAGTTAAACTCCAAACAAGATACACATTGACGTCAGCTCCAAGTCATGCTGCGATTTAGTCAGTTCCTTTCTGCTTCGTCAGTTGCCTCCGGCAGATCTGTAATGTTAACCAGTTCGCAGCCGGTACCTACGTGCTGCTGCTCATTGCCGGTACATACTGTTTCATTATTGCAAAGATAAGTATCTTCTCCAAGTCCATGGTTTGGTTTTTTTATGCTTAAAGGAATAATGATTCATGCCTTGTTTAGCCAGTTTAGTGGTGAAGTTAAAAACCCTTTGATAATCTAGTCCCATCATTATGACTTACAGAAGGGGAGAACAGACGTACTAATACATAGCATGCATCAGGCTTTTTTCTCCTGGATAGTCGCAGAAAGAACTCAAGTGCAGGGATGCTCTCTAGTGTTCAGCAAGTTACTTTTTCTAAGAACCTGCCGATACAAGGTGGTTGATTTTTGAGGGGGGAGGGGGGATGGGTTTTTTGTTTGTCTTTTTTTCAGTTTCTGAGGGCTTAATTTACAAGGTTAGTTGTACTCTTCTAAATGTGGTTTGTGTTTTTAGTTGGGTTTTTGTTTATTTGTTGGTCTTCCTGTTAATAATTTCCTTTTTGTAAGTCTCAACTCAGAGCTTCAGGTTTTCAGTGACTTTTTACTCCTTTGTAAAAAAAAAAAACAAAAAACAAACAAAAAAAACCAACACAAAAACCACAAACCACCTGACCTGGGGCACTGTGTTAGGGAAATACACCATCTCCAGATTTGTTGCTTTGTTAACAGTCTCAGTCCTATGTCTGATATGTTAGGAATGACTTTAAACCTCCATGGAGTTTCATTAGAAACAGCCACAGAGGTCTGTCAGTCTGGATCAAGGTGTGTGGGGTTTTTGTCTCAGCTGCTGAAATGGAAGGGACCCCTCTCTGTAATATGTAGATATATTATTACACTTAAACTACGAATTTTTTCAAGGGTATTTTATCCCCCCTGCTTAAAGCCTATTTCATCTTTCCCAATGTCTTTTTCGGCAGAAACAGTATTTTATTGTAACTTTTGAGATATTATATAAACAATTTTGCAGACTTTGCAATAATTGATGTGCAATAATGTATCATAAAGCACATATTACTGCACAACTAAATGATACTTTGTCAATGCTATGCGCTTTCTTTTTTTTTTAACTGCGGTGTCTGGGTTTACAAGGTCTATACCACCAAAATGGTTATTTATCTGTGTTACCAGGCTGGTAGGTTTTTGAGTGAGACAACTGTTAGGCAGGGACAGATGCTACTGGAACCTGGTCAAACTATTCATGCAACATGTTGTTACTTACAGTGGTGTTTGCTGATCCCAGCTGAGATAGGGACTCACTTTTGTTAAACCGTGTTGCAGGTACATTATCACAGTGAGTCCTCTTAACAGCAGCAGTAAGTCCTGTTAGCTAACATCCAAGTGTAAATCAAACAGACAACAAAGTAGTTGGTCTTGTCAGGCTGAGGTGACCTTGGTTATGGGTCTTTCCCCATGACTTGATCTACAAAATGCTTCACTTGGATTTCTCATTCATTGTAGCTAACGCGAACTAAGATAACATCTCTTTTTTACCTAGCGATGAGAGATAGAAAAAGGTAGCTCTTACCATAGAGTCTGTAAAATGTATGTAATGTGGCTAGCATAAAGGTGAGCCTGAAGAGTTTCTAAAATTCCATTTTTATAAATAGTGAGCTGAAGTATCGTCCCGTTGACATAATTGGGACTGCTAACAGATGTGGAGAACTTAAGGAAAGGGTTAAGTAACTCTCTTGTAGATATACAAGACGTCTAAGCCCTGTGTTCATGGCGGCCGCCTGTTGGTGCTCACAGGGCTGTCCTGGGCTGATTTCTCTCTCCCTCCACCATCCCCAGGGGATTATCCGTAACCCAGGTCAGTTCACTGGTCCGGTTCATCTTGTAATTCCACAAACACTTTTACCCGCAGGACCGAGGGAGGGGGGAGCTGCAAAGTGTTTAAGCTGATAATGATTTCAGGACATGGCTGTGGAATTGTAGTCTAAACACAGCTTGATCCTATTTTTTGTATTTAATTAGTGAAGCACCTGCATAAACTTAATAAGAATAATAGTATTTTTTTTATTAAGTTTAGGTTTTGGTTTGGGTTTTTCCCCCTGTAGTTAACTGATGTCTCTTTACTGCTCTACCCTTCAGCCTCCCCGATGTGTTTTTGTCTATGTTTTATTTTTCCAAGTTAAGTTTTTCCATTATTTGAATATTGCTTTAAAGAATTAAAGTATAAATTAAGTATGACATAACAGCCCCTGAAATTTCATCTTTTGTATTCAATTGGTTTAGTGACAAAAATTGAAGTTTTGTTCTGTGATAATACAAAATATTTATGGAAAGGAATAGGTAAATACTTGCTTATAATTTGAAGAGGGATACATTTTTTGTTTGATTTTTTTTTTTTTCTATGTCAGACAAGACACAAGTACTTAGGACTTTCACAATGTTTTAAAGTTGGGGTACATCATGTAGGAACAAAGTACCTCAGAAATACAGAAATGATGTGAGACTATCAGAAAGGTATTATTGGTTCCAAATAACATGTCAGGTTTCAGATCTGCATTTAGCTTGGGGAGAGCTCAAAACTGGTAGGCTTGGGAGCTGAATCTGAACTTTTGCACCCCGATTTACTGTGTAGCCACACCCCTTCCTGTGCAACTGCCACTACCTCCTCTTGCCTGCTAATGCTGCAGCATCCTATTTGTGGTCCTCTTGCTCAAGGAACATACTCCTGTTCAGCATGAACACTTGTCTTTTTCCTTTTCATTCTGGCAGCAGCAGCTCTCACCGGTTTTCCAAGGGTTGCCAAACTGCTGCTGTAAAGGAAGGAGAGGCAGTAAGGCTGGTACTGTTGCTGTTGCGGTGAAGGAGGAGAAGGTTGACTCCTGAAGCAAGCTGACTCCTGAAGCCTCTGTTAGAGGGCAGGGGCAGCATAGAAACCTCAGTGGCTGCAACAGCAGGACCATCTTTTTGTGCGATTGTGCAAACAGGAAATAAGTATGGATGCTCTGACAGCGTTTCTCAAACAGCTTTCCCTATGTTGTCTGAAAAGAGCCATGTGGAAGCTTTCACAGGCTTCAGTCTGTCTGGCTAGTGGGGCCACATGCTAGAGCAATTTAGATTACTTATTTTACAGCATGGAAATAAAAGCTAGTAAGATAACAAATATAGTTGTGACATTACAGGCCTGTGAAATATTTTATGTAGCAGGGATCCTGGATAACTTATCAACAGAAATCTGTTATTTCCAGAGAGACTTTTGCATAGTTCTCTTTTGCCATAATGTTTCAAATATGATTCTTTTATATAGCTGCCACTGGAGACATGCCAGCTTACCAGATTCGAACTCCCGCTACTACCTTACCTCAGGGAGTGGTAATGGCAGCCTCACCAGGGACTTTGCACAGCCCTCAGCAACTGGCAGAAGAGGCAACACGCAAGAGAGAGCTGAGACTTATGAAAAATAGGTAAGACTATGTAACAATTAATAGTGTTGCCAAAAAAAAACCCAAACCCAAAACATTCTAATGAAGTTTTCTTCTTAAGGTCATGAGCACTGCCTGGGATTGACGAAGGGAAGGCAAGAAATTCTTTGACAGTCATCCCACATCCTTATAGCATTGAGTATTGGCTGTTAACTCTGGAAAGTTAAAGTTGACCTTATCACCATGAATTTTTAGTTCTAAAATATTATGGTAATTCAGAAATCAGTACTAGCGTTGTCCCTTTCTGATAATTTTTGTGAAGATCTGGAGGTGTACTTACTGTTGATTCCCCCCTACACCCCACCCCACCCCCCCCGCCCCGCCCCCAGTAAAATGATCGGTATGGGTTTGTTCATCTTGAAACATCTCAGCAAAGAATTGGTTAGGAAAATATCTGAGGATCTCATTAGCAGCTGTCCATTAATGATGCTGTGAAGAGGACTTATTCTAGGATGGAATGATAATTATAGACTTTCCTAAATACTTGGCTACTGGGATAAGTTATTGTGCAGTGTGCCTGTCATTTTCTGAGGCATATTGTGTGAGGTTGCTGTATATTTTTTAATTAGTTGGCGTGGACTTGACTGTATGCTGTAAATGCCAGTCTTTCTCTGTGCATTCTTCTTGCTAGTCTTAGAAGACTCCTTATTTTTTTCAATGCGTAGCCACCGCTATCAATGGCAGTTAGATTAATGGAAGAAATAGTCTGCTATGCAGACCTCTAATACATTAAATAGCCACTTGCCTTATGATTGAATTAATGGTATTGCTTTGCTCTCATGCCTGTCCTTTATTTTAAATTACTCACGAGGATTGCTGCATTGTTGTGCCTCCTTTTTGTTTCTCTTCAGTTGTAAAACTAGTGTCTATGCTCTCTCTCATATAACTTGCTGGAAGGTTACACTCTCACAATTTGACAATTTATCACATTCCAAGATGTTAAAGGAGTGGACTCCCAGTACTTCTCAAATTTCTTCTGGAATTGAATGCTTGTTCAGTCATGTGCTTCTGAAAATACTACCCAAAGTGTTTAGCTTCAATATGACAGAGTTCCGAGTAGAGCTATGAGAATGGCTCCAGACTGCCATTTGCCAGCAACAAAAAAACTACAGATGCATGTGACTGAAATGTGCCCAGGTGGACAGTTCTAAAATGCTAGTAAATTGCATTTGTTTGGACTTAAATTTTACTGTAGATTGTTAAGGTAAAAAAATTACAGCAGGTTGTAAGCTTGGCATCTAGCTTTTTATCTGAAGAGAGTAGTGATATGCTTGTATTTTCTGAAAGTAAATTCTTTGCGTTTGGTTTTAAGATTTTGATTGCAGAAGATAATACTGATAAACACACAAAATGGAATGTGACTGGAAGAAGAAATGCTGCTTTCAATCTTAATGTTTAGTACAGCTCAAGTCAATACATTGTCATTTACTCACTGTTTTTCTCAGTTCCTCTGTGTATTAATTCCATCTTTGTATTTGTTGATGCTGAATTTGTTTCAAATTCTAGTTGTTTTGAATTGTATTTTAACCATGTTACTGCTTATGGCTGTTATCTGCTGTTCCATTTGTGCAATCCAACAGTAGTTGTTGTTGGTGGTGGTGGTGGTTGTTGTTGTTGTGAAACTGCAGGTAATATCATTTATCCAGTCTTTGCCATGTTGTGGCTGTTCCTGTAGTCATTTGCCTTGTATTGGTTCCAGGGAAGCTGCCAGAGAATGTCGCAGAAAGAAGAAAGAATATGTCAAATGTCTTGAAAATCGTGTGGCTGTGCTTGAAAACCAAAACAAGACTCTCATTGAGGAACTCAAGGCCCTCAAAGATCTTTATTGTCATAAAGCAGAATAACTGTCTTTCATTTGGACCTTGTTTATTATGAACTTTAATCAAGGCATGAGAGGAAGCAATTCTACAGTTTGCCATATGAACTTGAGAAAGAGACACTTGAGGCCCTTGTGGAACCCAGTTTTGCTTAGTGTTTTCAGACTGATTTGGGAGATATTCCAAAATTTGGAATTCCTGTCATAGTCTCCATACTCTGCTGAGCTTTCTAATGGCATGCAAATGGCTTTTTTGTTTGCACTTTTTACTTCTGCTTTTTGCAGGGAAGCTGCTAAAGAATGTCGACGTCGGAAGAAAGAATACATAAAATGTCTGGAGAGTCGTGTTGCAGTGCTAGAAGTTCAGAACAAGAAACTTATAGAGGAGCTTGAAACCCTAAAAGACATTTGCTCTTCCAAAGCAGATTAGTAAAAATATTTATTATACTGTGAACTGACTAAAATATGTCCAGTTGCTTTATAAGGCAATACATAGCCAACATGAATTATGGCTTTCTCTTTGTGTCATTTATATTATATTCCAACTTCTAACATTCCTGAAATGCTTTCCTGCTTTTTGTCAATTCATAACTCTAATTTCAGGTTTTTCATGCTCCTCCCTTCCATCTCCCAAGGAGCCAAATGTTAAAAAAATGTAACAAAGTAAAAAAGCGCATAATTTCTAAGAGCTGTTTCTTTGCCATATATTTACATACTACTTTTTACATGTTACTGAGTGTCCTGCACATACAAAATATTTTACAATTGTTTTAGATGAATCATAAAGATAATGCATCCAGTAATACAAGAAAATCAAACAACCCAAGGTATCTCAGGAAAGAATTTATAAAAGAATGTTATGATTACATGTATGTACTAGCATACTAGTCTACAGATGATTTTATGGCATATTTTTATATTAGTTGCTTTGTGGAAAAAAAGTATTGTATTGCTGTCACTGAGTGCCATGGTTAAAGATAGTTTTTAATAGAACCATGTTGTTTAACCTGTGTAGTGTCTGATTTCCTTTAAACATCTGGTTATTTGAGATGCTTTAAAACCTATGAGTATCTGGAAGAGGACAAAAGCAAAAAGCATACCTAAACTCGTGACATGATGTTAAGTATATTGTAAATACCTGAAAGAAGCAGTCTGTTATATGGCTGCTATTTACTTAAATTTTCTGTAGTCTGTAGAATATTTGATTTATTAGAGGGCTATATATCAAAATTCAGTTTTGCATCCTGAATACTTCATGTTCTAGATTCTGGACAGTTGTAGACAGTTGCCTATAGCGAAGGCTGATGGTGTAGTCTTTGCACACTTTGTGCCAAAGTACTGAGAGGAAGTAAAGGTGACTTGAAGGAAGCTTTCCAATAAACAGTAACTATCTGCTGATTCACAGCGTTCTGGAATAGCCTATAGGTGAGAGCTGAAGATTTTTAAAAATAAACCCATGCTTAAACCAGATTACAGTTCTGGTAAGTGTAGTACATGCCAACTTTCCATTGTGCTTTGAAAGAAAATAGTGCTTATGCAAGATTGCTTCTGGGTATTTCTTTAATTCAGGAATGATCTTATTGATTGTTGCCAGTACAGTCTATGAGCAGAGTATTCAGGAGCTTTGCTGGAACTAGCAGCACCATTGCCTTACTGATGTGGTACGAAGAAAGGCTTAGTTCCTACTTAATTGGCTTTACTGGGGGGAATGTGTGTGTGTGTGGAGGGGGGGAGGGATGGAATCATACCATTGCTAAAGTCACTGAGACTTCTTCACTTAATTGAAACTGAATTCACATTTAACCCAGTCTTCACTCTGATGCTGGGGTGGGATGTGTGTGTGTGTCTCTCCTTTTTTAATAAATCTGTTTTTCTTTTAGCTTTCCCAAATTGCTTGAAATACGCAGGATAACTTTCTTGAATCTTTTCAAAATCCCGCTAGGTACCTAAGTGAGACCATTTGTAAGAAGAGGTATTATCTCTCACTTCCCGCAGCCACATCAATTGGTTTAAAAAGGCTGCCTTTTGGACCCACAGGCTCTGCTTCAGGTCTGGAACAAAAATAAAGTAAACTTTCAAACATCTGTTTCACTGTGAAAATACATCTTAAGTGCTAAAGTCAGCAGGGGTCAAAGGTTCTGTGAAAGCTGGACAGGATGAGTACAATTCTGCAGGTCCGTGTTGCAGCCTCTAGACTGCAACAAAAGTGTCCAGCAAATTGTTTGTTGTGGCTCTATCACTAGAATCTGTTTTCTGTTACAGGTAGGCATTGCTCCTGACTCTCAAGGGATTTGGAAGCTTAAGTGGAAAGGAACTTGGGTGCATGGTGGATGTCTCGCCAGTAAAAACTTTTCTTATCTTTTCCGTGTAGTATCTGGTACTAACTGTATTAGAAATTTGATAGGAGGAATCCTTGCCTGTTCCACATCTGTGTAGTCTACAGTCATTTCTTGCTAATACTTTTAAAACATTTGATTAATGTTTATTTTTTATTTAAATAATTACTTGTGTGTGGTGGGGTGCTTTGTTAATAATGGGAGCTAAACCCAAATGCTCTTGGTGTGCTTGGTCATTCTGGAAAACTCCATTTGATCTGTTTATCTGCACCAGGGAAAAGTATCCTGGTTCAGAAAAGTCAACTGCACAAAATCTGGCTCATTTAGACTAAGACTAGGAAAAAAGAAAAGTTTATGATGTATTATTCTTTCATTCTCAGTAATTCAGTTTGGTATGTTGTTAATTTTGGCAGAATTAGCAACACACATTTCTGTATTTTAAAGTGAGAATGAGTGAGTTTGTTGGTGAATAAGAACATGTAAGATGTACAATTGGTAAATTAAAACCAAGATGCATCTTGTGGTGAAGGAAATAACTTGAAAATGAGCAAAGGCAGGTCTGCACAAATGCCAAGAATCTGTTGTCAAATTGCTACTGCAAAAATTACTACTTAAAACAATAAATCCAGTTCTGAATTGGTTTGAGAGATGTACATTGAAAACTTTGTGAGAGGATTCCCTGAGATTAAATGAAGATTTGAAGGAAAACTCAGTGTATCACTGGGGTTTGTCAGAGAAGTAATACCAAAATAGTTATGTGAGATGGGACTGCTGGAGCCTGGGTCTCTGTTCAAGCAGCCTATCAGAGGATTAAAGTGATAGATAGGATATATGTTAGGATATACAAATTAGTTTCAATTATAAAGGAAAATAAATCATATTAAGTCTTCCATCAGCTTATTTTTCTCTTCAAAGTGTCAATATAGCCCTCTCAAGTTTTAGATCAGTTGTGGGACTCATTTTATTCTATGTCAGTGTCATGTTTCTGAATGTATGTCAGCACTGGAATCCAGAGTAGATGCATGTGTGCTATGAATGAGAAGAGAATTTTTCTTTCGCCTTGCTGTCTGTCAAGCTTGCATTTGTGCATGCAAGTCCTGTGCTTGCTAGTGCTCCTCACCAAGGGCAGAAAAAGTGAAAATGGCTGGAACTATTCATTGTTACTTCTTACTCTTCATAGAAGAAAACTGAAATTTGACTGGGGTCTGAATTCGTAACTGCCGAAGTTCTTGGGAGGTGACACTAACATGTGTTAGGAGCTGTGCTGCCTAACAGTCTGAGCGAAACTGCCTATGCTTGCATAATGGCACCCGCATTCTGGATACCAGGCCAAGAAAAGGTCAGTTTATAATGATTGTGTTGAACTTCTTAGGATAAATCTTAGGGTTTTTATTGAAATCCGTTACTAATCTTTTTCCTGAGGATACATTTTGATGGGAGAGAGGAAACTGCTTTCTGCATTTTGCCTGTCTCTTCACTTTGTGACCATTTTTGGTTCATCTGAAGGCCAAACAAGCTGTTTGCAGAGAATTACCAAGAGTATCAGACACTGAGCTCAAAGTATTTCCTTCAGTGACAACGGCTGGAAAAGCTGTCCCTTTGAGCTTCTTCACATCTCATTCTTTGTGTAAATGATAGATCCATCCCTTTTCTGAGAAGTATTATAATCTAAAACTGTACAGAGCAAGCATGCAAAGTAACTGTTGATTTTTTTGAAAGGTCTGTGATGTGGCTGGCAATCACATGCCTAAGGAAACACAGTACCAGTGGCCGTTGTGGTTCATGTGAGTACTGGGACTTGCCCTGTGTCCCTGTTGTACTACTTCAGTTCTCAGTTGAACCAGGCTTTGGGTTCAGTACTCTTTCCAAAGAACTTCTTGACCATAAGATCAAAAACCACCTTCTGGCTTGTAGCACATGTATATTGTTGGTTTTGATGCCCTTTCCCACACTTTGATGCCGTTTCTGCTCTCAGAGGTTGCTAAGAATGTACAAATAGCAACCGAAGAGGTGTTCAGTCTTAATTATCTTACTCGATGGCTGTGTCACTGTCTCCTTTGGCAAGTCTGGGAAGCACCCACCTCTCCAATAAAAATATAGCTCTGAGCTTTGGATACCAATATAATTTCCACAAGAATTTGATTCCAATTCAGATTTGTGAAGCAGAGTGCTTGGTGTGGTGCAGGAGAAAGACCTTTTGAACACAGTACTCTGCTTAGTACAGAAACATTAAATGAATCTGAGTTTATTTGTTACAAGAGAATTTGAGCACTGCCCAAGCTTTGATTTATTAGAGTCAGGAATTTTGGTTTTTTAGTACCAGAAAAAAGGCTGAAATAATTGTGATTTTCTTTCTGCAAGAAAATTGCATTCCTATGGTACAAAACTCTTGTCCCTTGCTGAAACCATGCAACTGTTTTCTTTGAGACATAGCTAGAGGATCTGCCTTTACTTTATACGAAAGGTGTACACAAGACTGCATGGATGTTTTTTTTTTCAAATAGAATTTCATGTAGCTCAGGGGAAATGGTCTCTTGAAAAATGTCTTCAACCTCCTAGAGTTGTGGGCGATGAGGAATGTAATAGTCAGCTTCCTCTTAAGGTATAGCTTTGAGTCATAGCTGTTTTCTTCCCCATCTAAATGGAGTGGGGAGCAGAGTTATAGAGAAATCTCTAGGCTACTCAGGCAGAGCTGTCTCTTGACTGTCTAAAACAGCCTTGGCTGTTGTGACCTGGGAAAAAGGGGATTAAAATAAGTATATTGTGTGAGTAGGTGTGGGTTTGGTTTCTTTGGGGATTTGGGGGTTTGTTTGGGAGTTTTTTTGATTGTTACTTCCCATGGATTGTTCTGTTTGCAAGAATTGTAGTTTTTCTGCCTGCACTGATACAGTCCTAAGGAGTGCAAGCTCTGTTGTCTCCCACTTGGTTCTCCAGGGTTTTCCTTCCATTCTTATCAAATGTAATTGCTGATCTGTACTGTTACCCTGCAGACATCAGTGTAATAGCTAAATCCAGTGTGATCTTTTTCTGAATGAAGCATCACTTCAAAGAAAACAAAGGGGTCTGCTCAGCTTCTGGTTTGGATTGACTCATTTTGCCCACAGTTTTTTTCTGTTTTATCCACTTGGTATTTTGTGCGTGGGTGTGTATGTGACAAGAATGTATTGAATGCTGAGCTGTTAAGCAGCTGATAGAAGTAGCTGCATTTTGGTTATCAGCATTCCCGTATAAAATACTTACGGGGAGTGGGCTTAATTTGGTTGGGGATTTTTTTTTTTAAGGCACTATGAGGGATGAGGATAACAAGGATTTCATTATTCCAGCAAAAGTTGTTTTGGTGCTAGTATTTGCTTAATTTAAAAACTGAAGAAAATGAGTGAGTTAATTTGTAGAGCAGTTTGATAGTATCTCATGCAGACTGGCAATGGCAGGTAGCAAAAATCAGTTTTTTATTTTCTGTTTGTAATGAAGCTTTTCTAGTCCATTTTCTCAGATTTCTGTTTTTTCCTGCTTCTGAGATAGAGCTTCCTTATTGCAACTTGCTTGTTCTGAAGCAGAAGCTGTGTATATGCACTTCTCTCTCAAAGAGAAAGAAGGTAATGCAAGAGTTGAATGCTGTGTGTAGACTAAGGAAAAAAATAACTGCATTGTATTATGTATGACTTGAATGGAAACAACAGTGAAGGAAGTGTCTTTGTTATGGTAACTGCTGAGGTTTTTCCTCTCCTTTAATAGCCATATCAGTGGAATCAGGGGTGATTAATACATCTTGTGAATGGAATTATAACTATAAAAATGTCACAATTCAGAAGTCTCGTTACCTAGCCAAGTCATTGTTTTTGTTTTGTGGTTTCAAAAATATAATTTCCAAATGGCCTTGGATGAGACTTTTAATGGTCTCATTTTTATGATTCCCCTGTCCCCAAATGTGGTTGTGCTCATACCAGGTAAAAGCTGCAGCAGAGTTGTTTAACAAGACCAGTCTGGACCATAGGATCTGCTGCTTCTAAGGCAGGTCTCTTAAAGATTCCACCCCCCCCCCCCCCCCCCCCCCCCCCAGCAAGATATTTATCATGCTTCTAGCTTTCATTAATTCTTACAGAAATGAGAAGCGCAAACATTTTTAAGTTTAATGCATACTGAGGTGTTTTGCTTGGTGAAATCGGTTTTGAAGAACTAGATTCTCAAAGATCCTGGTTGTATGACCTAAAAGCTTTCAGAACTTTGTCAGCTGCTGTACAAACAAGAAAATGCTTAAATCCTTTTAAAAACCTGCCTTTTTACCAGTGAAGTTGTCAGTTACTTCAAGGATCTGGACATGGGCCTGGAACTGCAGCCTTCTTGACGCAAGTGGGCAACCAAAATCTGTTGAGATCTTCAAAGCAGACATTTTTCTGTTTCTGTCATTTGAGGCCTCACCTAATTAGCTTTTCTGAAGCGTGTCGACTAGAAATGGGCCTAACATGAAATATGGCCAGAAAGAAACAGGACAAAAATCAGGATAGAGTGAATAAAGTGTTTGAAAGCTGTAGTGTTGGAGAGGAACACAAGCAGGCAAGTATTGTCAATTTGCATGTTGGACTTTCTTTTTTTTTTTTTAACCTTCTCTGTTTTTTGTGTAAGAATCCTGTTGGTCTATGCAGGGATCAGAGCTCTGCTGTATTGAGCATAGGATGAAAAGCATGAACATTTCAAAATTGCTTTCAGTTTCTAGTAAATTGTCACATATAGCTATCTCCCTCATGCTAACAGATCTGTTCCATACATTTTGTGTCCTTTCTCATGGGTGATTTTAATTTTCTTGAAATATTAATCTCATTTCCTGTGAAATGACAGTTAGGCACTCATGTCTGTGTCTGATTTCTTCTAGTATGTTTTGAACCTGATGCTCAATTTCAATTAAAGTTGATAGATATGTCAAAGATCTCTCAAAAGTTCATGAAAATAGGTTGTTACCAAAGAAGGCATGGACTTCCATGAAAGAAAAAGCTACAACATAAGCTTTGTTGATATAAGAAAACTTACTTGGAATTCTCTCCTGTTAGAATCCAGAGAATTAATTCACTGATTGCAGGTGAACCATAGAAAATGAGGTTTCATTTGTTTTATTGCTGACAACTCTTTGTATTTTGGGGGGGATGTTCAAATTTCTATGGAATACACCACATTTATTTTAAAGGCAAAAGTGTTGATAGACAAAGTGTATTTTATTAAAAAGCTTAAATGAGTTGCAGACCTAAGCTGTGGGGTCTGAAGTTGTTCTCTGCCTCTTCACTAAGCCAACAGTAGTTGACTAAAGGGCAATGGAATGTACCCTGATAAAATACTTGCTGGATGCAACCAGATTTAAACAGTTACTGACAATTTTGCAGACTTCAGCTAGGAAAGTAAGTTGAAAATAGCCTGGTTTTGAAATACACTGTTTACAAGAAAAAATACCCACTGCCTTTACTGTTGCATTGTAGTAGCTTTGAGTAGAGAGTCTGGTAGTTCGCTCCGTTAAATTTGAAATGCTACTCATTTCTGACCTTTTGGGTTAAGTTTGAAACAAAAAGACATTTTTTCCAGCTGTTTTAGAGTGACACCTTGTGGAGTATAAATGTCTACACTTTACTTCCAAACTGATTAAGCAGCCAAAGGATATTACAGTAGAGAATTTCTTGTATCTTGGGCAGGGGGGGAGGAGGATAGAGATGGGAGGTGGGGTGTTCTGTGGCTATTGAGAACACAAACTCATTTTTCCTGCTGTTTCTGTGTTAATATGTAGTTAGTAATAAGTGATTTATAATTTGATGGCCTTCTAACAGAAAAAAAAAATTGACAAATTTTCAATTTAGAGTCTTCCTGACCAATAGTCCCATTTAATGAAAGCCAAAATGAGAATTATTTATTCTTGATTTATATAAATTCTAATAATCATAGAATGTTATCTAAATACTTTAAAAGTGATATTACAAATACTGCTATTGAAGCACAGTAGTTACTAGTTCTAGGTCACAAAAATTAAATATAATAAAAAACTTAGGTATCTTTTGAAACATAATGGTGTGAAGGGAAAAGGAAATAATGCAATTTTAATCCAGGCATATGGAAAGATCATTCTGGAAATAGAAAGGGGGAGGGGATAAAAAGTAGGAATACAGAAAACAAGAAAAGATAAAGGCACAGTGATGAAGAAAATCAATTTTTCAGGCTAGATAGATTTCACTTTTCTAATAAATTGCTCGCTTCTGCATTACAACCATGAATATATAGTATTCCATCCCATAGCCACATCTGTAAGTGGCTCTTTGTATGCATAGATTACACAGGAGTGTGTAGTGTAGTGTTTTTCCATAGCTCTATGAAGCCTGAACTGAGCTCCTAAACAGATTTTTTTTTTTCCTTATTCAAGAGAATTAGCCCAATACATGAGATGTCATCTCAAGATCTAGAACAACAAATGACTTTCCATATGGTAAGTTAATGTTCTATGAAAAATGAAAAGATACATGGTTTCAGAATTGTTGTTACTGAGTAAGAGATTCATTTAAATATTTATATAATTTAATTAACAGTTAAATCAGTTACTAATACCATGCAATTTCCAGTCATAAATGTAATGTTAACTTGGTCATAGTTTAAAGCTGTTCTTAAAGTTGCAACTGAGACAGTCTGAAGCAGGTTGTATCCGCTTTCACTGTAGTGTATGACTGCAAAGCTTATAAAGTTGATTTGCTGTCCCAACTGTTGTCAGCGTAGCTGGTTTAGCCAATGTTAGATCTGGTTGTGTATCTCTTCCCCAGATTGGAGCATTCCTGAGGTTAGAAACGTTATGCTCAAACAACATTTAACGTTAGCTCTTGCTGTTTGAGTAGACAGTTGGTTTCGCAGACAAAGCCCTTCTGTTTCCACTGCGCTCCGCCCCCCTCTTCCTAGAATGAAGGAAATAAATGCTACATTTCTTTAGCCAATATTTTAGCCCTGGAAATGCTTACGTCTTCTGCTTGGTCTCCCGATTCTGCCGTCACCACCCTGGGGATCAGAAATGGATTTTCCCTCTTACTGCAGCTGAGCTCTTTTGTGTTACTAACAGCAGAGGTCTCGCTGTCTGACTTGAAAACATATGAGGGGAGAGGAGAAACAACTCGTGCAAATATGCACTGCAGTATCTGCAGGCCTCAGGTCAGAGCCATCTCATGGTGGCACAGATGTACCAGATCTCCTTAATAAATGACTGACAGCAGAGCCTCTGCTCTTGGCTGGACATTTGCCCAAAACCACATATAAGGGAACTTGAACAAGTTATTCTCATTTCTGCAAGTATCACTTTCTATCAACCCCTTTTAGTTGATCTCTCGGAGTAATGGCTCTTGTAGCAGAGTTTGACCTACCCGCTTCTAGGTAACAATGTTCAAGTTTGAATTTTTCTCTAGCAGGGTTGTCAGCTTCCACCTTTTGCAATGGAACTTGTTATGTTTTTTCATACACGCTTTACACTAAGGGAATGGCTACAGAGGTGTTGAAGAGCTTTTTCAAGTGTACTAAGGTAAAATAAAGCCATATGCTCAAATTTGAGGGTAGGAAAAGCTTCCTCCCAGCAAGAAGGGCACCCCCATAATAAAATTATCAAAGCTGTGCTCTAAAGTTTCATAACATAAAGACTACATTTAGGACAGAGGAAAACATGATCAACAATGTCAACATAAACTTAATTTTTGGTTAAGATATGGGGCAATTTTACCTGTCTGAATGACTCTTGGAAAAATCTTCATATACAGAAAAAATTGACTGATGTATAATGATTTATTCAATTGCATAAGAGAAATTGTGTATAGATCAAACAGAAACTATGAGTCAATTAGTGTCCCTTATGAACAGGCACAACGATTAAGTATGTAGGTCACTTTTTAGAGATTACTTATCTGGGTTCTTGGACAGATGCCCAGTAAAGAGAAACATGCTTAATGGAATTGCTGATATAAAAATAATCCTATTAAAATAAAACATTAACTTTGCAGTAATATAGAGAAGTGGTGTAAAAACAGCAGCTTGGTTTTAAAATACGTACTAGATAAGGAAATAAACCTATCGAATAAAATCTCTTCATAAGCACAATGACTAAATACATTTTAAATGTGAATGACTAAATACATTTTAAATGTGATTAAGGATTATATTCCTGATTAATTCGTCTGCAATATAATGCAAGATGAAAGGTATTCAAAAATACAGGGAACATAGCTGATACGTGACCAGGTGATACTTGGTATGTGACATTTAGCCCAAATCAGCAGGTTTTGTTTGCTCATGTCAGTCGATAAGTGTAGCAGAAAGCCTAGCTGGACCTGGCAGCGGCTTTTCCACGTGAACCAACAGATGCTATACTAAAGTTGTCTTTTTTTTTTTTTTTTTTAAGCTACTTAGATAAGGGAAAAAAACCCAAAAAACAAACAAACAAAAAACCCCAAACTAAAACCAAAAAAACCCAACAAAAAACCAACCCAAACCCAAAACAACCAACCAACCCCTCCCCAACAACAAAAAGCCCCAAACCCAGTGGGTATCTGAGGCAAAACGAAGGAGTTTACTGGAACAAATGGAATGGAAAAAATAGTAATGTCTACTGTCTTAGCCAAGTGTTCAGTAGGAGTGGTACGAAACAAGTCCGGAGTGCTATGCCTGGTTCTCATTCAGCACTCGCGAAGCTGAGTACGTGCAATGATGAGAGAAGCAGAACTGCCTGAAGAACAGAGTGCTTCACATCCAGAACTTGAACTGCAGATTTACTTGTGCCTCATCACCACAGAGTCTCTGGAGGGGGTGAGACCTTAAAGAGCATCCCATGTTGATGGTACCCAAGAGAACTACGATGGCATTTGTGAACCTACTATGGGAAATAGTATTACCTTAAGGGGCAGATATTAGATCATACAGTAAATTGTTGCACGTCTAAACTCTAGATACCTGGTTCTGAGTGTGGTAACCGAATCTCTCTCTGTTGCACAAGCTCTCTACACAATACATGACTAATTACATTAAAATTTGAAAATGTTGACAGGAACAGACAGAGAGAGTCCAAGACTACTTTCTCCAGACTCCTGGACAAGTTTGTTAATTGCTTGAAGTAATATTTGTCTTACCTAACAATGGCCATCTAAAATCTAGTTATTCCTCTGTAGCCTAATTCTCTGTTTCAGTGGGATAGCGGGCAGCATTTCCACAGTGCAATCCCTAACTCTCTGAGGATGGAATTATTTGCCCTTGATGAAGTCCCTTCTACTGAACATACAAGCAGCTCAGAGAAGAGCTAGGAAGAGAAGGTTGACTTTTCCATAGCTAAAGTCAGTCAAGGTACACCCAACACCAAGGTTATAAATTCCTAACCTTTCTCAAGACAGATCAACTGTTATGTTGAAGAAAAAAATCTGAGAGGATCAGCTATGGTAAGGAAGTGGAGATGATTGTATTGTTAGAAGAATGGCGTGCAGATGGCTGCCCCTGGCTAGCGTGGTACTTAAGGACTTCCCAGGAGAGGTAAGGTTGAATGTTCTTGGGCAGAGGAGGAATGGAATGTGGGTCCCACACATCTGGGAGAGTGATCCTGATTCGGTGCCACAAAAGGTGCTCCATAAACATCCCAGGCATGGATTATGTCATTTTAAAGGGTAGTGATAGCATTGTTGGCTTCATATATCAAGTTTGACCTGAAAGTACGAGGTAGGTTTTGCAACTTTGAAGCTAATTGAAATCCCTAATGATATCAGGCCTGCGTTCTGGATTCTGGAGAGGTTGAGTGTAAGCAGCTCTATGACGACTGAAAAAACTGTAGCTGTTAACAGGAGCAAAACTGTAGTCATGTCAGGAGCTCTTAATCTTAAGAATTGAGATATCCAAGTTCATTCATATCTCATTTTAGATAGCAAAGCTTTTCTTTAGGTCTGACCTTGTTGCAGTATGTTTAGTTAAATATCTCATCACGTTCTCATTAATTTTTCTATCTTGGTGAATGTGTTTTAAATACTTTCGTAAGTCTAAAGTACAAAGATATCTGTGACCATTAAATACTAGATAATGTTAATGATTACTTTATTTCTTTTCTTTACTCTTCCTTATCAGCTAGCATATTTTACCTTATTTAGCATAACCCATGGTTTAGTAAAAACTTAATTATTTCTGAGTAGTTCTTAACCTTTTGAATGTATTCTAGAAATATTTTATGGATGTTTACAGAGTTGGACAACTGCATAAGAATACAAACAGGGCTTAAACTAATGTGTGACTCTGCGACTCTTGAGAATGAGTCAAATGTTCATTTGGAATTGAAAATACACAATCCCAGGAGAAGATTCTAAAGTGTTGTCAAGCTATTTTGTTAAAATGTGTTGGATTTTTGTCAATAAGTTAATTGTCAGCAATAGTATGTAAATGAGAATTCACTGTTACCTGCGAAACAGTCTCACAATAAAAACCCTAAACTCTTCACAAGGTTTTTTTTGTTAGGGAGAAAGGTTTAAGACTGAACATTGTATAATGTACAAATTGTATATTGCAATAAAGTTCCCCAACCTATATCTCTAGTCTAACCTAGATAGTTACTTAGTTTATTTGGATTCCAGAAGCCAACTTCAAAAGTTATGTTATTCAGATGAACAACATGAATTAATAATCAGTGCAGATCTGAAAATGTTTGAAGCTATTTTTGTCTTCATTTGCAGTACTGCTTGCCACTGATGCTGGCAGCTTTAGGACACGTGTGAGTACTTCTCTGTGCATACAGAAACCTATTTGTTGTCCTGTATTTAAGTGTATGCTTTCAGTCTTACCAGTACCTCACAAAAAAATCTTGACTTTCAGAGTTGAGTTATGGATCGTGCATCTACAGTTCTGTATGTCTATGACCTATTCAAGCCTGTCTGGAATCCAGCGGTTGTCTTACACTCCTGCAGTTTCTGTGTGTTGTCCTCTGCACCTCACCATTCTGTTAACTTACACAATCTGGCAGATTGGAATTAAATTGATTTGCATTAGGAGGTAGGATAGCAAAGTCTTTTAATTGGTGATGCCCAGTACATATGAATACAGAAATAGAGCTTAGCTTGTTGAAATAGACTGTCAGGGAAAACTTCCATAAAAATAGGTGTTATTTTGGTCCATATAGTTAAATTACATACATAGTAGGGTTCCAGTGCATATGTGCAGTAAATATAGGACTCCAGGATACTAACTAATATCAATGGTGGAAGTAACAATGACAAAAAAAGTTACAAAACTGAGCTCCTTAGCTGCCAAAGAGAGAGAGGTACATACACTCCTGCTAACACTAACACCGAGTTAGTGCCTGCTTGCAACCCATCAGCACCTCAATGCTTTCTTCAGCAGTGCTTTTCCCTTATTATAAGAAGGAAACTGGTTACTGACAAAGGCAGCTGCCTCCTGCTATGGCTGCCTAAAAATATTTGGTTTGTGATTGAATAATGTTTCATCTCTCATTACCAAAAAAAAAAAAAAAGGGCACAACAAAAACCCAACCAACTAACCCCCAAAAATCCACACAAGAAGCCCCAAACCAAACAAACATATGATGCCAGTGAAGGCTTCTGACTTGACAGCCCAGGAGGATAAAACCCCCAAATGGATATAACAACATGAAACTTCCCCGTGATATCTTCCGTTGGCCTCTTTCGACCTGAAGAGACCAGTGGGTGTGATGAAGCTGCCATCTGGTTTATGGCTTTTCATAAAAATGAACTCTGGAAAGTATAAAACGAAGTGAACAGGGTGCCCTTTTGTTGGAAACCGGCTGGATACCACGAACGCCATTTGCATCCATGATGTCCGTAAGGCAGGAAGTGAAGGTAGGTGGTTACCCTGCCTGCTCTGTTACGGCAATTCCTACATTCTCCTTGGATGTATGATGAAAGAATAGGGCTGTGCAATTAAGATGCATTTCAAAATAAGAGATTGAGCAGAACAGACTATCTCGTGTGCACTTCTCTGTGCTACATTCGTTAAATGCTGGGAACTGAAGCAAAAGCTTAGTGTAAATGTGTATTTGGTAATGCTTAGTTAATGGCATATATGCATCTCTCATTGTGGTGTTTACTTCTGTGATCACTCTCAAATCTGTGAACCTGTAACCTAATTCCTATTCTTGCTATATTCAACGAGTTCTTGGATGGATCACAAATGAGCTCTAAATGCTACACCAGTAGTGAAATCCCGATACCTGTTTGTTGCCTAAGCTTCCTCTACAATGCTTGGGGACGATAGTCGTGCGAAGAAAATTCTGTAAATCACACTGGAGTTCTGCTGAGTTCAGCAGCTGGTGAAGACAGCACATCTTTATGTGCAGAAGCTTGAGCTGAGAACAGTGTTCTACTGTTAGTCGCACATCTTATATACAGATATCGCATGAAAAATGCTAATCTAAGTTGTGCAACGCATCTCTGTTTCAGGCCTTATTAGAGAGCTGGGTTTTGTGTTTATTCAGGCCAAGTGTTTGAATCCACTTGTTCTACAGTCAGGTTAGGTTTTGTACCACCAGAGTCTGAGGGCTTGCATTCTATCCCTTATTTGTAAAAAATGCATTTTTATTTTGTAGGAGAGCGACTCCATCTTGTTTCCTTTGACTTGATGGCTAACTACACAAATGAGGCAAGGTTCACTTCTAATGTGAACCTTGTATTCCCCAGAGATCTGCCCTAAAAGCTGGATGAAGACTGGAGGTGGTGGACTCCTGTGCATGCGCGAGGACGGGGGTATGCCTCTGTGGGGAATTCTGTCCCAGGGCTGTTGGCCAACATGTGCCTTATGCAGCTTCCAAGCTCCGCAGCAGATACTTGACTGTGAGGGCAAGAATTGTTTCTTTGTTAACTTACATTTATATATTCCAAAATTTCACTGCGGATGGATAATTTTATTCTAAAAATATATATTTTTTCCAAATAATTTCTTTCACTCTAGTTTTCAGAGTCTTTATAATTTTTAATGCGTATACAGGGTATGGTAACCAAGACTGCCACTACTCAGCACTGTGTGTACTGTGGGTGAGAGAAGCTTCAAAGATGTGAAGGATGCTAAGATGAATAAAATGGAGGTACTAAAGAGGGCCTGTTTCCCTCCTGTGTAAAATGAAAAGAATAACTGGAATGCCTTGACAGAGAGAAGAAAGTAGGATTTCCCAGATCTCATGGGCAAGAAGCAGCAAGTATACTTGGTATACACAGCTGTGAACGCTGTGAATATACAATGCTGTAAAACCTTTCCGGAAATGTGAAAAATTAATGCAGGTAGAGTTGATAGGCAGATGACATCGACAATGCAGTAGTCCGATCTGGACACATCTGGGTCTAGAAATCTTGGACAAAATCTGAAAAACCTTGACCTCTGCCCATAAAAATATTTCCAGGGGAAGTCCCAGATGTGTATACTCTTTTTGTAAGTAAAAGTATTAATGAGATACTTGGGACAGTACGCAGGTATCCTTATCTCAAAAATGCCTAGAACCAAGCCTGCCCGCTCTTAGCCTAGAGTCCAGGAACCGAAGGAGTAATTTTTCTCTTCTTTCAGGTGAGAGGATTGATGAGAATACATTTGGTTTCAGACAAGATTCCCAAATTTAGGCTGCTCTCTCAGTCACTTAAGCCCCTCGAGTGAGACCATGACCCAGAAAAACAGTCCTATTTTTCCCCAGTCGCGTATTTCCACGGCTTCTCTTGAGCTAGTAATAATGTCAGCACAACTACTTGGTCAGCTGGCTTAGAAACTGGCTGAAAACTCTTTTGGCTGATTTAGCTTCAACCAGAACAGGCTCCTGATGTAGCTTCCTACGTGGCCACACAAATAATAATGTTGGCAGAGGGGAACAGACATGATCATGCACGCAGGAGATCAGGACGGCCAGTTTTACAACAGCGCACACTTAGGATTCAAGAGTGAGTTTCAAATAGCGTATTTTGGCTTTGTGGGGGGATCAATGTACACGTTAGGAAACTGCTTCATCGGAGACAGCAAGAGTTCCCAACTTGTGCATTTACGTGCAGAAGGAAATAATACAATGATTTTTCTTTCCTCTGATCACGTACTGTGCTTTGTCCCAGGGAAAGGAAAGAGGGACAGTTTTGTGTCTTTGTGTTTGCCATTTTGAAATAACTTGTGTACCTATTAGTAGGATCTAGGAATTCTGTATATTGGAAACTTCTGTTGTAGGGTGAGATTTTCAATGGTGCAAATGAAAATTAGGCTGTTGATTCTGGTTTCCTTTCACTGGAAATGAGGCATTTACCTCCCAAGTTCAGGGTGGCGAATGTCCCCTCTGAAATGACCCTCTTAGATACGCGCAAGTGTCGCTGCCATTGGGCCTGAGTGATTTGATGCAGTGTCAGTGGAAATACACTGTCCACAACATGACCTATCCTGTATGAAAAAAATGAACATCCTTAATAAATACGGACGTGCTAAAACCGAGCAGCGATGGGTAGAGTGAGGACGAAGGAGTGAACAGCTGCTCAGGCTCGGTCTGGGAGTTGTTGGGAACCTCCCTATGGACAGACCCTGCGATTCAGTTTTCAGTGACGCATTATTCCCCAGGCTCCCTGACACGTTACTGCTTCAACAGCGTCTGCAGGTTTGTACATTAAGTTTAAGCATTTACAGAAGCAGGGTATCTGGGGGAGTGAGCGCTTGCAGTGAGACAGTTAATTCGGTGTTTGTATTTCTGGGTTTTTTTTACTATTGTCAACAGGATTGTGCGTGATTAAGGGTACAGATCAAACTCAGAGAGTCTGTGAGCCCTAACACTCTAGATGAACGATAGAAAATGTATTTTGCATTACTTTCATGTATAATTTTTTTCTCCTTTTTTTGGCTACACTTGGGCCAGCAGCATGATTTATCCTGAACCTAAACACTTTGCCAACACATTTGATGAGAAATGTTAGCCACCACCAAGACACATATTTTAGCTATGCAGGCAGTCCCGTACCAGCTGTGAATTCTTAACATATCTCAGTCTGAACAACTGGGAAAACTATGAAACCAGTTAACAGGCTCAGAGAAAATACTGTATTATCATTATGGATAAACCACCATGCTTAAACAGTGAGATGTACCTTTAGCAGCTTTATTATGGACAAAGATAATGAAGGCTGAGGTTAGACACTTTGTATAACTTGAATACATAAATAAAGTCCGAAGACTGGATTTCATCGGCTTTAAAGCTTTAAGGGGCAACTGCGAACACCTGACCTGAATTGCCTAAGCACTCCAAAGAAAGAATTTTGCTTTGTAATCTTGTACCAAATCTTGCAATTCATGTAATTCACCCAGTATTAGAAATTATTTTAACTCGGATATTGCAGAAACAAAAAATGTCTTTTTTTATTGTGCTTTTTCTATTTCATCTATCTATGAAAAGATCTTGCTGCTATTTTAGAAGTTTTATAACAAAGTTTGAAGAAAACGTGCATATGCTTATAGACAGATATTCCGTCCTGTATTATATGTGATATCTTTCTGTTTTTAAAGATCAGCTTGAGGAGGTCTGTCTTCTCAGTTTGGAGCCAAGCATATCTAGGAGGGTTGCAATTTATAGTTGCATATTGTAATATGCTTTCATGTTACTTATTAGAACTTAGTACATCATTGTCAAAATATGTGACAGTTCAAAGTTCCTGGAATGTAAAAATCTGGTCTCTAAATCCTTTCCAGTTGAGTAGCTTTAAAATACAGGGACAGACTCATCACCAAATTAGTCAGGTTTTTTAAAGTGTCACACTCAGGAGCACAGCAAAATTATGCTACAACAAACCTGGCGATGCAGTGAACTGGGCCAAAGAAGATACCTGTTCTAATGCACAGGCGTTACTTCCTTACGCTCCCCAAGGGGTATTTGATGAGTGACAGAGATCTATCAGCACAGGGCACTGTGGTAAAGTCTTAGCTGAAGAGTTCCAGCAGAGAAGAGCAGCATTAACTTAGAAAACCAGCAAGTTAGATCCTTATTTGAGATAAAAATGTCTTCGTCAATTATATTCTCGTTAATGTGAAGTGTAATTCACATTGACTAGATTCTTCCCAATGTTAGTCAGCAGTTTCCTACAGAAATCGCCGTGCCGAGTTCCCCATTTAACCACACACTGCTAGATGCCACGGCAGATCACAAGGCCTTCTGGCTGGCCAGCTGCTAAAATTCCAGAGCTGCCGCAAGGACCGCAGGATAGTGACAATATGTAATCATTTCCTCATTAAGAGTTTAAAAAGTATTCCCTGATTTTTATTAAAAAGTAACTTTAAGTGAGTCATTTTGCCTTTTGATTATTTGGAATAATTGCACAATAGCATTAATGTATTTTTATTACTTGTACTTCTTAGTTTTCTTTTCATGTTTGCTAGGACACTCTATTCTTTATTTTACCATGTGGTCCTGCTTCTTTATCTGCTCCAGTTCTTGTCGCTGCGTGAAACGGGTTCACAGCCATCCAGTGGGAAGTGTTAGTAGGTCAGTGACTAATTTTCCCAGGCCCGTTTTGCAGACTCTGGTGATTTATACCAACTCTATTTATAGGGAAAAGATGACTTTTTTTAACCTATGAGCTTACTATTCTCACGTTGGCATTTCTTCTGTCAACTGATGTATCTGCTTGTTGAGTGATGATGACAGCAAAGTTAATAAGCTACACCAGTGGCAAAATGCGTTACAACGTACAAGAATTTGTCTCCCACTGAATGACAGGTACAGGCACTCTCTGCATCAAGCAATGTTAGTGCGCGCACCAGAAGTACCACGATAGGACGGAATATCTACGATTACAGAGTAATCTAGCCATTTTATTTACTTGGGCTTCTTTCCTATAACACATGAACAACTTGCTGTTTTAAAGATTTTAGTCTTAAAACCACCCTTTGATACAGTGAGATTATATTATTCCCATTTCACTGAAAGGGATCTGAGAAACAGGGATGAAGGGGTTTTCAAAAGTCTTGCACACAGTCTGCAGTGGAGCAGAAAACTGAATTTGGGTTCCTCGACTGTGCGCAAATCAGTGTGTGGCTATTCTCAAAAATAAAGCAAGTAGTACCGCTATCTCTGTGATTGTGTAGTTTAAAATATAGTAAATGAATAAGCAGAAGGAGTTCAAGCTTTCCCTTCAGATGACTTATGATGTGTCTCACTGAAGGCTTGCTGTTAGCAACTGAAGTAAAAATAAAGCGAGCTTTGCCTGGTTAAAGGAGAAAGCCTTTCCTTCCTTTTTGCCAAAGTAATGGAAACTGATTCTAACGATCAGGCCAGCTTTTGCTGTATTTGAGGGAAAATTTTTAAATGTTCATATGGGGGCCTCAACTTTAATTCTGTAGGGTTGCTTATGTCCCGGGTACTTTTTCATTGAGAGGGAAAGGACTTTGGAAATCGTACGAAGAGGTTAATGTGTTTATCACTTTTGTAGGCCAGCCTTTTGACTCAAAGGACACTGATACCAACGCCCATTCGTAGTAGACAGAATTCACTGTTCAAATAGAAAATAAAGAAAACCTTTTGGTCCATTTAGGTGCGTAGCTTTCAGTCTTACGTTATTTTTCAAAGGAAAGGGTACTGCCTAATACTGTATAGGACCGGAGGAAGTGGAACAAAATCTTTAAGAAGTATGTACTCAAAATGATATATTTGCTGTTCATTTGTTAAAAGATCTGTATTTCCATTTTCTGTATTTTCCAGGCATATACACAGAAACTTAGGGAATTTGTCTTGAGAAGGGTGATTTTTGGCCTCTGCAATTCTAAATGAGTTCCTACAGGTATTTACAATCGTAGTACCTTCCTAAAAATCAACAAGGTTCATGCCTGGACACTTCTCTATTGAAAACGTGGACACTTCAAGAACTTTAATTTTCATACTGAGGATGTCCTCACTTTTTCATTTCACCTCTTGATGTGAAAATTAACTGAGGAAAGTCTGTTTTCACTCAATACAGATGTTAATACTTAGCAGAACTTTACTCGGTTTACATGCAATCGCTTGCATATTCACCTGTATTAGTTCATAATACAGGGCTTGTAAGCTCATACTACGCATAAATGTTTCTAACTGCGAGCTGCCACGACTGATACTCTAAATTGCGAGGTATTGAGAGTTGGGTAAAAGTGTGGGGGGTTTATTTTCTTAAGATGAATTTGAGAGAAAACATTTCTATCTGAACATGCTATCCCAAATTGCTGGGCCTGGTTCAGATCTTATTCTTAGCGTAAATTAGGACTAGCCTCATTGAAATTAAAGAAGTTATACTTTCCTAGACTTGTATGAAATCAGAACAGATTAACAGATATCTCTTTATAGAATGGGATCTTTCACAAGCAGAAAGGACTACAACACAGTAGGCTCTTATTCGTACTCCATATAGACTCTCCAGCTGGCAAAGTGCTTTGTGGCAGCACTGCCCGTTTCTACACATTGTTTTGTTTTGTTTAGTTAGGCTTTTCTCTAGAAGGGGTTTTATTGTTCAAGAGGGGGCACTCCCACCCTTGCTCGTAGTCATTGAGCCATACCATTGGGTAATTATTGCTCTTTTTACGTGCCAAGATCTCAGACCAAGAAAAGGCAGCCAATCCTGACATGGGAAGACACACACTGGCACAAAAAAACTAACTAGGGACACAATGAAGAGAGAAAAACACAGAGAGAGAGACTGTATGGGATTGTGCTCTATCTGCCTATGACAGCAGCATCAGGGGCAATGTTGTTTTTCCCCAGTAGTTTTCCAATATAGTTACTCCATTCATGGATGAATTAAGAGCATATGAAACTGTGCCAAAGCTAACCCAATCAAATTCCACCCAGCTGGTTAAATCTGATTGCCCGTGCCTTCCTCCACAATGCAAGAGCATCCGTGGTACAATTTGCTAAACTTGACTCCTCCCCGCCCAATTCTCATTGCAGATCTGTGCTGTATGGGTCATCTTCCCTCGTATGCATAATGCGTGGCCTTCTGGCTGCTTCCAAGTGCAGATCTTATCTTGTTCCATCCCTGAAGAAATAAAAAAAAAATTATGGACAGTTAGATATATATAAATATTCCCGTATGGTTGTTCTTGAAGCGCTCCACCTAAAACAATGAACAATCTTTCCCTAGTTGAGGAGAAACTGCCTCTTTCTGCAGTGATTTCAAGCTGTGAATAATACGGCAATAATAATAATAATAATAATGAAAAATAATATAATATAAACTTATCTGGGATACGTACATTTAGGGAGGTATTCTAACACCTGCTCTCCGGTGTATCACCTTCATTCTTGAATCGCCAATTTCCTCCTGTATAGTAAATGAAAATAGATAGGATCCTCTAGTTGCCACGCATTTCAGAGCAGGACCTTGACTTTGTGCTCTGAATTATTGCCCAGAATAGTATCTCTTCATGGGCTAGCACGAGATTAATATCCTAATGTATGCACGAAAGTTAAATACATGAAGTAGGTAGCCCAAATTTCTCCCTTTATCTTCAAAAGAAATCTTGATTTACTCTTTACATGTTTCTCTCTGATTCAAATAAGGGACTTGCTTTCTGAGAAACAAGAGTGCCATTCACCGAAGGACTGACTTCACTGATACCTGGCTTAAAAATGCTCAAATGGTAACACTAAGCAGTAACTCCCATCTCTTGCATACTTCTTGTCGGGTCCTGACGTCTTTCCTGTGAACAGTAGCTGCAGCCACCTGCTAAGGACCACCGAAACCTCCAGATCTCTCTGATGACAGCACAGTGGTTGGGGTGGGCATAGAAAGGGCTTCAGACAACTGTGACAAGGCTGAAAGGACACTTTTTGGCAAGCACTGGGTTTCTCCCTCCAAGAGAGAGAAGACTGCCTTAATCCTAGAAGAATCAACACCTTAAGCAGAGGGGAAATCCGCCACAGGAGGGGCATCCAAACCCTTGGGGGTGGGAATCTAAGGCATGATCCATGAACGCATTCTCTTGAGGAACACAGTGAGCGGCGCTGCCACACAGGCTGGGCCAGCATCAAGCATGACGCGTTCTGAGCTTGCCTTGAGGAAGAAAGTCTTTTACTGCTACTGAATTTAGGCTTGTAACAATAAACGTACGTAATAACAAATAGAATTATCAGAAGGTTAATAATTAACGTTCCTTGGGCGTGTTCATCACTGCAGTTTTAGTTGATTTGGAATTTAATACTACAGTAAAAAGAAATCTAGCTATTACAATTAAGAGAGCTTAGGGTATGATTCCTTTGACCAGCCAGATCACTTTTTACATAGGAATGCTCATTTTAAGCTTTTGCTTAAACATCATACAACGATTAGCTCTGTGATAAATTTGACAATATGGCAATTTTAGAGAGAATGCCCAAATTGCTAGTAGGACTCTTAATAAACATTAGATGGCAGTGTGGGGAAGATATTGTGTGACACACATTTCTCAGACCGTATCTGAAAGACAAGCAGAATCAAAAGATCTGGTTGTCACCAATCATTTTTCTTAAGGATTTTTTTTTAAACTGTGCTTCCCATGTCATTTGGTTTGCAAGCAGAAAGTAGTTTTGGATTAAATAATATTTATCATTTTTATCTAGTCAAAATAGATAAAAATCTTATCTAAGCAAAACAGTGAGCTACAGCTGCTGGTTTGAATCACTTACATTTTTCGACAATGTTCCAGGAAGATTTCGAGCACAAAATTTAATGGGTCACATCATTAATATTTAACCTATTAGAATTCATTTTCTCCTGTATAGTGGAGACGCTACAGATTTAAAAATATCTTTGTGCAGGAATAAGCCCTTTGTAAACAGAGGTACCTCAGCACTGAGCAATCTTGAAAGGCCTGGCCTTAGTTTAAGGAGCTTTGTGGTGTTCCTCAGCTGATGCATGACGTTGCTCAGGAGGGCAAACTCATTAAAGTACTTAATCTTAAACCTCAAGAATAGAATGGTCTCTAATCAAAGAAAGACACAAAAGATCTTCTTGTGACATACGTGACATCTAAGCATGTCATAAGGTGCAGTGAACTGTTCTTGCTTTACCGTACCAGTATTTATCAAATAATACAATTACATTTACATCATACACTCAATATAGCTGAAATAAAGTAATCATCACTGAAAACCAAACGCTTTCCTGACATGTATTTCACCTCTGTACTTTTCTCAGCTCTTAGATACCCGCAGGAGACCATTACCCTAGCGCAGCGTTCCTTTTCTTTGCCTTTATCTTTAAATATGTATTGTAGCACCTTTGTCATTACAATGTACTTCAGCAAGCTCTTAGGGTGAAAGGAGGAGGAATAAAGGTATGTGAAAAATTCAGAACAAAAGGCTGCAAGTAAGAAAATAAGGCAGCTACGTAGTGATTACATGGTCATGACTAATGATCGTAAGTTGTAAATATTTTATATTTAAAAACATTTTAAATGTTTACTTTTAGAATATTAGTTTTAAATATAAACCAAAGTTTATATCATTCCTTTTTAATTAAGAAAACATGTCTTTTTAAGCTCTGCTTATCTACTTAGAGAAGCAGACTTTGCAATTAACCCATCGCCATCATTATGTCGTTGCCTGTTTTGTTTCAAACCTTATGAAAATTGTGGTATATGTATAAATTGCAAGATTTGACTAAGGATTTGCCACAATAGATTTAGAGCTGTTAAAAAGTTTCTAAATAATTAGGGGTTAGGAAACGTTTGCTGTATGCCTAAAAAATTTAACGGGGTTGGTACAACAAGGCAAGGCAACAGAACGGCTTCCCAGTTCACGTTACCCAAGCACGTCCTTAACAGACAACGGCACTGCGCCCCAGGAGGGGTCACGCTGCTGGGACACCGCGGGTCAAAACGGCCGTAAACGGCAAGTGTCCCCCATTCCTACGGGAAGGTAGGATTCAACAGGGCAGGCCAGGGAGCCAGGGCAGGCAGGCAAACAGATAATTCTTCCACAGAGGTCTCTCTAGCTCTGTTGAGGTCCTCCTGTGAGACGTGGGAAGCTTGGCATTTCAGTAACATTTTGTTATTCTGTTGTATACATACTAAGAAAGATTTGATTCTTATAAAATCGTGTTTGAAATTTTCTGATTGCTGCTTATGCGCATTTGAGATTTAATCAAGCCTGCCCCAAGAGCACAGCGGATGCCAGACCTGCTCCGAGCAGCAGAGCAGCCGCGAGCGGGCTCGGCTGGCAGCGGCGGAGCAGAGCGTGCTCCAAGGGAGCAGCCCGAGGCAGCCCCAGGCAGCAGTGACCTACGTGGTGCTGGAAAGCACCATTAGCATCACATCCCACGAGGTAACGCTTCTAAACTAGAGCACCAGCAAATATTTAATTTCCTTTAGTTTGGATGCAAGCTACTGAAGACACTAACACACAAAAGATATTAAACTTACTCGCCTTGAGTTACTCAAACACAAAGGGACAACGTAACTCACAAACCGCTGCCCATCCATGCTTGGGGAGGTGTCACAAAATTAGTTACAGAAAACATCCTCAAAATAGTTTTTTTAAAAACAACATTGTTTTTCTTTCTTGTTCTTTCTTTGTACCCCACTAAGGTACATTTGCATCAAATAAACATTCAAAGACAGTTGAAAATTAAAAATTAATTTTTCTTTGCAATGTGTGATCTGAAAAAAATGTAGGATGAAAACTTGGAAGTCTTTCACGTAATCATCTGACTTGAGCAGATCTTATGAAAAACGTCAGACATCATGAGATGCCTGGTAGAGTAACAAGAAATGGTTCTCTGGACACGGGGCTGTAAGTCAAAAGCATTTTTTATAAACACACAAATGTGTTTTTCTGTTATCAAATTACCAGTGCAACCATTCAACTACCATGACTCAGACCTCCAGTAGTCATGAGATTTGCTTACATTACAGAGATTTTAAAAATGAAAGAAACCTAATGAAAAACACACACAATCCCCATCTTTAGCGTTTTGCTGATACCAAAAAAAAGTGGATTTTGACTGGGAAAGCTGTGAACAGAGGGAAGCTGTACGTAAGGGCACGGTACACAGCCTCCTTCCTCTTTGGCCCGTTATCTTTGACACCGCCGGTCTAAAGGAGTTCTTCACAAGTTCTCAAAGAATTCGTGCAGTCTTTAAAAAGCTAAGAAACATCGGTGGAAGCTTCCTCCTGGCCGCCGCACACGGAGGTCTCGGCTGTGGCCGGGCTGGGCCTGGCCGGGCTCTGCCCGCCGGGCTGCCGGGGCCTGGGCCAGCGGGGAACCGCTGCCTCGCGCGCGCCGGCCGCCGCGCGGGGGTTCCACGGGGACTACGTGCTGCGGAAATGGCACCGGGGGCTGCCCGAGGCGCGCTTGCCCAGCGGGCCAGCAGCACCGCAGGGACATCGCCCCGCGCGGCTCCAGCCTTGCGCCCCTGCCCGCTGGGAGCGGGGAGCGCCCGGCGCCCGGCCCGGCAGCGGCCGCCGCCCCCTCGCTTCCTTCAGCGAGCAACGCGTGCGGTTCTTACAGCGGGTGGGAACACACAAACGCGCGCTGGGGTCGCCACAGCAGGCGGGCCGGGTTCCCGCCGGGCGGCAGCACGGCCGAGGCGGGCCGCAGCCCCCTCAGCGCCCGGGGGCCGCCGCTGAGGGCGGGCTCCGCCAGCCGCGCCGGTGGCTGCCGGGCGGCCCCCTCCGCCGAGCCGGGCACCGCCGTCCCGCGGGAGCGGGCACGGCTGCGGCTGCCGCTCTCGCAGCCCGTCTGGCGGGAGGCGTCACCGCCCGCTTGAACCGGAACCGGTTAGCGGGGGCCGCCCGGGGCGGCTGCTGCTGCCGCTGCCGCTGCCGCGGAGGCTGCGGCGCTGCCGCGTGGGTGCGTGCGTGGAGCGGGCCCGGCGGCTGCGCGGGGGCGGGGGAGGAGCGCGGCGGCCCCGCCGCCGGCGATGGGGCTGTGCTTCGGCGGGCCCTGCGCTGCCTGCCCGCGGAGGAGGGCTTAGCTGCCGCAGCCCACGCCGGCGGGCCGCGCTGCGGGGCTGCCTCCGCGGATGAGCCGCCGGGGGGATCCGCCGGCGAGTGCAGCCGCAGGGCGCCGCAGCCGCCGCCTCTTCCCCCGCCGCTCCCCCTCGTCTCCGCCGCTGCCCATGGCTTCCCGCCGCCCCTGCTGACCGGCCGCCCCTCGCCTCCTCCCGAGCCGGGCCGGGCCGGGGCCGGGCAGCGAAGATGGGGAACACCACCTCCTGCTGCGTCTCCTCCAGCCCCAAGCTGCGCAGGAATGCCCACTCCCGGCTGGAGTCCTACCGCCCCGAGGCCGAGCTGAGCCGGGAGGACACGGGCTGCAACCTGCAGCACATCAGCGACCGGGAGAACATCGACGGTGAGGGCGGGCGGGCGGCCTGGGGAGCCCTCGCTTCCCTTCCCCTCCCTTCCCCTCCCCTCCCTGCGGCGGGGCCACGGCTCTGCCCCGGGCGGCTCCCCCCGCGGGTGGGGCCGGGCCGGCCGGTCCCGCCACCCTGCCCGGGCGCTGCGCCCGCTGCCCTGACACCGTGCCCCTCCGTGCCGCGACGGCTGGGCTTCGGTCCCCATGTCCATCCCTGTGGGGCTCACGGGGGTGTCGCGGCACATCTGCGCGGGATTTAGCCTCCAGAGCCGCTCCTTTCCCCGGGGAGAGGTGCGTGGGACCCTTCCAGCGAGGGCTGGGTAGCATCCCCCCGCCGCATCCCCTGGCAAGGTGCTGCCTGGTGCCGGGTCTGCGCTGCCAAGCCCCTTCGCCCTCCGGGGCGGGGTGAGATGGCGTTATTGACACTCGTCCCCGCCGCGGAGGCCCGGCTGACTCAGGCATCAGCCTCGGGGTCGGCAGTGGCCCAGGGAAGCGATCTTCGCAGGGCTGGGAGCGAGCGAATGTCACCTGCCGGGTGTGTCACCTGCCGGGCCTCTGCAGGGGTGAGAATTTAAAGGACAAACCCAGCCGGCAATAAAAGCGGGAGGAATGCTTCCCGTGACGACCTTCTCTTCCAGTGACTTTTCCTTCCCCCCTTACTGTCATGATGAGGCACTGCTCTATGGAATCATGAATACCTCCTCTCCCTCTCCGTCTCCTTCTCTGCAGTGATACTCAAAAAAGCCATATTCCCGTTGGTTTAGTAATGACTGAACGTGCTGTTGCTTTGGATAATCAGAATACAGCTTAATTTTAAAGACGTGGTTTAATGTATACATGTAATTTAGTTTTTGATTAGCTGAAGTATTTAGTCCTAAAGCTGTACTTGGTAAAAGGTCAGCTATCTCATGGATTAGTTTACATGAACTGCCTTTGGTAGAAAGCCAGAAAGAGGGACTTTGGTGCGCTTCAATTTGCCTTCACATTTTTTTCATAGCTTATTTGATGGTGATTTTATTACAGAGTTTTATGTTAAGTCAGTTATTGACACTGGCAAAGTTCTGAAGCCCATAGAAGCAGATAGGTTCCGTCTCTGGTTAAGACTATTTCTTTTAATTAGATACATTCTGGAAATATGAACGTTTTTCAGATGTCTTTGCTACATGCAGCTGAAAAATTGGAGTGTAACAGGATCAGGAGGTGGAAAAAAATACTTACTGGTCTGGTCCGAGAAAGCCAGGGAGATGAAAGAACCAATTGTTGATCTATGAATGATTAATTCTTCCAACACCAGTGTTGTCCAGCATAGCAGCGTGCAGCTCTCTGATGGTACGGATTTCTCCATCTACACCAGCACAGTCTGCAGTAAAGTTTTTGGTCAGAGATGTGTGGGTTCTGTGCCTTGTTCTTGATGGTTTTTTTTCTGGATGGGAAGAAGGGCATAGGTGGAAATAGTAACTGCATGTGCGCTTGTTAAAATGTACATATAATGCAGATAACTTCCTGCATCTTAGTAGTTATTTGCAAAAAAACCCCTTTGTTGGTTGGTTGGTTCATTTGTTGGATCAAGGCACATGTGTGTTCCGTCTCTCTTCTCCTTTAAACTGGGGCATGTTTCAGGCCTGGAGTTGTAACCTGTTGTTAGAAAACAGGAAATAGCTTTTGTATTATTTATTTTTAAATTTTGTTGGTTTTGATCTGGGACTGTTGTCAGAGCAATGTCACATTTTCAAATGAGCAAGCTTTCTTTAATTCTGAAAAAGAGCAAACAGTTTTGGGTTTCCTTTTTGTGCCTTCCTCTAGTCTTGCCCCCTTTTTGTGGATAGAATCTGAGAAATAAGTTTTCCCTGAGGAGACTGATGGACAATAAATGTCTGTACACACAAAACAATTGGAGATACTTGGGGTAAACCAGCTGTTTGAAGTGTGCTTTGTGGCAGGTCTGTTACCCTGGGGTCATATTCACTGAAGGTCTTTTGGTCAAAAGATGACAGACTGATTACTAAATGTAAAAAGATGATACTGCGTTTCCCAAATTTTATTTCCTATTAGACTAGCTATTAAGTTTTTGTTGTTAGATTGTTTGCAGCTGTATGGCATACAGATGTTTGCAGATGAGACACTGGGGTGGGAAAAAACCTGCCCGATAGAGAACTCTAATGATATTTTTACCATTTTACAATGATGTTCTTAACCAGATTATTGTTCTTTCACTGTAATCTGTGTCATGAAGAGAAAATGCTGGATGTTGATGCCTTAGTATTCCTGCAAATCATAAAGTATTTCCAAGAGTTTCTCAAATCAGTAGTGTTGCCAAATGCGCCTTTTTTTTTTTTTTTTTTTTTTTTTAAGGAGTGATGACAAAGACTGATGCACTGAAAGGAAACTTTTTTGACACTTCAAATTTATGTTTCTTGCTGTTCTTCAAGTGAGAGCCCTTCCATCCAGCTCAGTACACGTGGCAGTGACAGTCAGGCTCTGGAAGTGCAAATTCGTGTCCCTAGCAAGCGTTTACCTTGGCAGTGGTACTTTCGGGGACTGCGACAAACTGTGACATGCAGTGTCTGAGTTAATATGTTTCATGTGGAGTTGCTTTTGTGCTCGTATTCATGGAAATTCATGAAACGTTTTATTTTTTGGAGTAGGTAAAGCTGCTTGAATAAAAGAACTTTTAGAACCTTTAAATCAGCTGTGGGCTGTTTAAGCTTTTAAGAGAGATGTTTCACTGTTGCGGGTCCCATTTCTGGCAGTATGAGAGGGAGAAAGGAAAAGACGGAGAGATGTCAAAGCTTTGAGTGATTTGGCTGGAAGTTTTAGTACTGGTGGAACTGTTTGAAGTTTGCCGGTCTTATATACTTCATAAGGAAATATTCGTCAAATCTGCATTCAAGATCATGCCTTTGAATTGTCTCCTATAATTCAAGTACAATACCCAATCCAGTAGCAGTTTTTCAAAGAACGGTTGGAGGAATTCTGCTTCAGTAGGAGTGGGTTTTATAGCAACATTTTACCCCTATGTCACTGGTACCTTCCCAGAAAATCTCAGTTTCTGTAATATTTCACAACTATTTATGAAGTGGTACCTGAGAGAGAAGGGAATTTTGAAAGAGATTTGATTAGGAGGAATCTATCAACTGACTTATTCTGGAGAATGATAATAGTGAATTTCTCTTTCTTCCTTTTTTTTTTCCCTCTCAAAATTTCTAAGAAGGTAACTGACTTCATAAAAATCCACATATGTGCAAAATTGCCTCTCTGAATATTGTGCAATCACCAGAATGCTTTTTTTTTGTGGGGTGTGTTTTTTTTTAATTTTGGTTTGTACAGGCTCGTGATAATGAAGAACACCTAATAGATTTTTACTTCTGTTTTTTTGGAGAAAGAGCAAGAGGATAATTGTAACCTACAGAGGTTGCCATCTATTTTTGATGATTTATTGCTAAGGGGAAGCTTCAACATTTTTCAGTGCTTCACATTTAAAAATTTACTTTAAGAAAATTATGGCAGTGGATTCAAGGCTTGCAGCTTCCTAGCTCTATCTGTGCCATCAAGACATTTTTTTTACTGCACTGTTAATGACGACAATAGGTAAAAGTGGTAGAAACCTTATCAGATTCTGTGTCTTACTTGCATATAAACTTTCGTCTGTGCAAGCCGTGTAAGCATCCTGGCGTATGCATTGTTTAAATCCTGGCTAGCTGGACTGGCCGTACTCTAGACTCCGCTTACTCTTTACGTCAGCAGGTCACACAGTCAGACCCACTGTTGGTTTAACTTGGGAAAAAGCAGCGTGTGCTGATGTGCTCAAATGAGATTTCTCTGTTTGAAGCATGATTTCTGTGGTAAGCTTTTCAGGTATGGAGCTATAGGGAGGGGGCAAAGGGGGTGTCTTACCACAAATATGGTGGCATGAAGCAAAGCTGATGATACTCTATAATGAAATTGGCCCAAAGGCTCTTCTTGAAATAGAGACTAGACAGAGAGTTCCTAGGCTATTTGAAGGAAAGGCAGCTCTCAATGATTAGCCCCATCCCCTGTCTCATCCTTCCCTCTCCCTTCCTCCTCCCCTCAGCCCTCAAAAAATCTGATTTTTTTCTTTCCACTCTTTGTAAACTCCTGCTAGCGTCACAAGGCCATTTTTCGTTGCTAGCTCAGATAATGTCATCCTGTGCAACTGTGCATCACTGATAAACCTCTTCAGCCCTTTTCATGATGGGCCAGTCATGTTAATTTTTTGCTGCATAATGCACAGGCTCCTAAGAATGGACTGTTTTTTAAAAGCCATTTATTTGTTCATTTACATATTTTTTCTCCTCCTTGAAACTGGCATATGGGAGTCTCTGAAGTGAGATTAGTTGCTCTTTGTATATTTCTGTCTACTGGGTTTTATAAGAATTATGAGATTTTAGCAAAATACAGGAAAGTTTTAAAATGTCTGCCACATATACCTAATGAAATTTTGCTGAAAGGGAATACTGGTGTTTTCAAGAGCTAGGGCATGCTGGGTTGCACATTGTGAAGGAACTGACCTACATTCACAAAAGTCAAGATACAAGCACATCGGAAGCAAATTAAAGATCTAATATGTTGCACATAGACATTCCTGCTAACACCTGGATCGTAAAAGGGTAGCCCTTCGTTAAAAAAAAATAGTCTATTTGGTTTACAGGAAATTCTCTGTCAAGAATTTTCTTGTTCTCTTAGCCAGAATTCCTGCACAGAGGTGATCTATATGCTTTTCAGTACTGTTGTTTGCATTACCTACCTAAGCGTTTGTCAGAGGTCATGTATCAAGGTACCACTGCAATCTTGTGCACCAAAAAATTAAAAATAGAGCCTGCTGTGGCCTACATCCCTGAACTTGGTCCTGTACCACGTGCTGCTAGCGATGTGTCCCTCACAGCTTTTTTCTTCCGCTGTCAGCGTCATCTGTTTATTCTGTGCTGTGCCCTGCTTCTCGGAGCCACCATCACGTTGTACAAAGCCTTCCTAAAACCCCACTTCCACATTGGTCTCATCAAACCAGTAAATTTACAGCCTTTATGAAGTCAGTATTTTCATATTTAGCTATAGAAGCTTTCAGATGCGCACATGCTAAGACTAATCACATTTGAACTTCTCACAAATTTTATTAGTGCACTGCCATCTGATTAAGATTTTCTTTGAAAATGAATTGCACAAGATCAACAGTCTTGGCTGGGTAAAGTGGTACTTGAAGCAGAATGACAAGACTTAAAATTATAGGTCTCTGAAAATGGAAGGACTACTGTATTTTGAGGTAGGTTTTTTTTTTCCCTTAGATTTTACATGTAATAAGAATAATGTATTTAAAAGGAATGAAAACCTCTCCACTGCGTGGTCATAGCTGTTTTACCTAATTTTATGTGCTTACTGAAGGTTTTCCAGACTTTCAGGATATGTTTACTGCATCTTCAGGCCTTGCTCAAGATCAGACGACTTGGTACAAAAAGCAGTCCTGAAGTTTGGCACCCACGCGGTGGGACACCATTTTCTGAGACACGCGAGATGCTGTTTGCTGCGCACGTATAGCAACTTACTGACACCGTGAAGGCTTGTCTGTAGCTGCGCTCTGTAATGTATCGTGAGGTTGGAAGGGGAATAAGCGAGCAGAACCTAGTGCTACCTAATAGCTGTCCTCGTCCTGCCAGCCAGCTGCAGATCAGGCGTAGTCTAAATATCTTCCTTGTTGAATGTCTTTGCAAGAATATGAAATTGACTTTACAAACTGAAAACAGAAACAATGTATAGCCTTTCTCTCTTTCTATGTAGAAATGAATCTGAATTACTTTTGCTGCTTTACTTTTCCTTTGAACTTGGGTAACTAGAGTTTTTAAAATCTGTTAGCTGACGTATGGAGTGGTCTTTTTTACTTCATCCTGCACAATATTTAATATATGTGCCATACATCTCTGAAATGTATGTGAAGAGCTAGTAAATGTTAACAAACCTTTTAAATTTAAAAATTTATTGTTTAGATAGAATACTCCCAGCAGTATGCTTAGGTGGTTCCTTCGCTGGAGTAGTTACCACTTCCTCCATATCTTCTTAACAGTTTCATCTCCTCACTATCCAACTTTAAAAGCAAGTATTCCAGAATTGCTGAAATGAACTGTTGGGATTTTAATATTTCCCAAGCTGAAATTTTTTGCACAAGTTGACACAAAATTCAGAGATGGTTTCATTGAGCTCAACTTAAACTACTTTTGTTGCCAATTGTGTAGACCTCCTATGTCATCGTAACCCATCCTCCTACCCAATTCAGTTTGAGCATCAGCAGCTCTTGAGCTTCTTCTGGGAGAACTAGCATAAATTTAGAGTGCTCATTAGCCTGACCTGGAGGGGGAAAGAGCTTAGCAGCAGCAGCATTGTCTTGAAGCCTAGTCCTTAGCTACTATAGAAGCTGGCCAAGGAGCTGTGATGGGCATTAACGAGAGATTACTCGTGAAAGCTGGTTGGAGAATTTACATTAAATCCTTTTTTTTTTTTCTTTTTGTTTTTGTTTTTCCTTTCTTGTCATGCTTGTAACATTTTGGGCCTGCAAACTCTAAAGGATTTATTAGACCAACCATCATTCAGCTAAGACAAGTTTCTCAGATCAGCAAGAACGTACATTTTCCATTAACTGGTGTTATTTACTTCTCTCTTTATTTCTTTGCAAAATAATTTTATTTCTGTTAAGTCAGGCTAATATTGTAACAATTTTACTGAAATACCTTTGCTGTGCCATCACAGATGTAGTTTGCACTGCAAAAGTTGTGCTTTTGTCCTACAGCTTATGATGATTTGAACAAAGTGTATTGATAAAAGCAATGATTTTGTCACTGTGAGTGGGGCTTTATTGCTATCTTTGTTGGTGTAAAAATGTTGGAGAGAACTGTAATATTTGAATGCTAAGACAAGTTTATGGAGTAGAGCTAATACTAAGATTAAAAGTGAATTGTCTTCCACCCTGCATAACATTTCCCACACCCTTCTCCCCTGTGGTTCTTGGAGGGGAAGAGCGTCTGCACTGGTGTCTGCGTGATACCACTCTCTCCTTGGAAGGAGAAGAGTCAGCCTTCAACTACTCATTCATAATTTTATTTTTAAAAGAAAAACAGCTCAGCTTTAGTCAAAAAAATGTATCGCAGGCTTTTTGCTTGCTTTGTTTCTTTGTCTGCAGACTGATTCTTGTACACCTGTGGCTGAGATCCAGAAGATATCAGATGGGAAGTGAAAAGATTTGCTTTCAACAGTATGGAAACCCATATGAGACTGTGTTGAAATTTTAAAAGCTTCTTTTCTTTGCTGTATTGGTATTTCATTAAGAGTGGGAACTGATGAGTTATTCCTGAATCCAAAACTTGGATTGTAAGGAGACAAAACTGTTAGAGAAGGCACAGAGGAAGTGGTAACTGCTCCAGGTTTTTATAAAGCCAGGCTACCCAAAATGTCATGATAAGGTGCGCTGTTACTAAATGAAGATGCGAGTCTGGTGGTATAGGGATTCTCTTCTAGATTTGGAGCAAAAATAGTGGATTATTGGCATGCTTAAAATTGTTTCTGGTTTGCAGTTTATCCCTGCACGTTAGTGTTCTGGGAAATAGTACCTTTTTGTTGTTGTGTTGTTATTTGTGTTATGACATCTTACTGAACGCTTCCAACTGATAAAGAAACTTATTACCATCTTTGTTCCTGGAAAGAATGCATTGATTTCAGATATTGAAAGTAATACTGCATGAGAAAGAAGCTATACTGGGTTAGCAAAGATGTTTTGAAATACAATCCTACACTTTCTCGCTTCTATGTGAACTCTCTAAGGAGAGGGTAATTTAGGAATTGTGAGTATATGTGAGCTTGTGTATGTGAAATGACTGGCAGTAGTTATGCCTCTGTGCTTGTAGTTGTTTTTTTTAGTATTTATCTATAGTTCCATTTTACACCTAAATATACTGTGGTTTCTTTATCCTCTTTTCTGAACTTCCTAAGGAAGGAGATTGCATTGGTTGAAGATCCAAAGTTTGGGAATTGTAACTGGTCCTGAACAAGGCAGGACATGCTTCCCTGCTTTGGCTAAAAGAAACTTTCAGGCTGTGCTCAGTGAGCTTTCCAAGCAGTAACTACATGTCTGCGCTGCTTTGTGAGCTGTGTTATTTTGTAAAATGATCGTCGTGGTTTAACTAAGCTCCACGCAGCTGCTTGCTCACTCCCCCCCGGCGGGATGGGGGAGAGACTCGGAAGGGTGAAAGTGAGAAAACCCGTGGGTTGAGATAAAGACAGTTTAATAGGTAAAGCAAAAGCCGCACGCACAAGCAAAGCAAAACAAGGAATTCGTTCCCTACTTGCCACGGGCAGGCAGGTGTTCAGCCATCTCCAGGAAAGCAGGGCTCCATCACACATAATGGTTACTTGGGAAGACAAATGCCATCACTCTGAACGTCCCCCACTGCCTTCTTCCCCCAGCTTTACATGCTGAGCATGACGTCATATGGTATGGAATATCCCTTTGGTCGGCTGGGGTCAGCTGTCCCAGTTGTGTCCCCTCCCAACTCCTTGTGCCCCCCCAGCCTCCTCGCTGGTGGGGTGGGGTGAGGAGCAGAAAAGGCCTTGGCTCTGTGTCAGCCCTGCTCCGCAGTAACGAAAACATCCCTGTGTTATCAACACTGTTTTCAGCACAAATCCGAAACACAGCCCCATGCTAGCTACTGTGGAGAAAATTAACTCTATCCCAGCCAAAACCAGCACAATGATGCAAGTGATGTAAAGACCTTGAAGAAGGTCTTTCAGCATTTGAACTTAATTAGAGCTCTCGATTCCTAGGCCAATGTTCAGTTTTAGATCTCATCTGTTTTTCTAGCTTGAAAAAAGTTGTCTGTATGTTATACTACCATGTATACAATTTACATTCAGTAAGCTGTAGTCTCTATTAATTTGGTGTGTGTCCCGTCCAGTTCCTCCTCCTCAAAGAATTCTGTTAAAACAACCAGTGTGAAATACAGATTAGAAAAAGAAAAAGTTATGATTGAGAATATGCAGATAATCTTAATAGAAATTTTTCCTTCTAGACGGTTGGTTTGCTTATTATAGGATTGTAGTCTCCTGTGTGTCTGGGAGATACCATCACAGCTGTTATGTATCAGGATCTTTATAATTGTTATGATACCTGTTTGTTTTGTTTTCTTTTTGTTTTGGAGGACTTCAAAGGACTCGTTTTGGTTTTAGTGGTTAAGTTAATGAAGCTATATAACTGAAATCAACAGAGATAAAATTCATAATGGCAAGTCCGGTTATTGCAGAATGTTTTGCCTAACCATTCAGTGCATTGTTCTACTGTGTCTGTACTTAGGAATAACCCCACAGTTTCAGATCTTATTAGAAAGACTTTTATTTCTAGTTGCTAACAGTTTCCACTACAGCTGTAGGCAGGATCTTAAATTTATTGGATCTCCAAACTCAGTAAAGTCTGTTGAGAATGATCTTACTTTCATTTGAAATTCTCTGCCATTATCACTATTAAAATAGGGAATGTAATTAACCTCTTGACATAGTTGTTCAGATATATGGCTTGAAATTCTAGTGTTTCGAAAATTAAATAGTAATCAATGATAGATTTATTTGCATTTGGAATGAACATTTCCTGAAAAGGGATTCTGAAATGAAGATACAGGAGCTTTCTTCTGATTAGTATTTTGGTATTTCTTGCTATGGGATCACATGTAGTAGATTTGAAGTTCGGATATTAAAATAAAAATCAAGATAAAATCCAGCTTCATGAGTGAACGACAAGATCTTTTCATGTGCCTCTACTATAAGCGATGTGTCAGTCCCACCTGATGCTCCCGATGAATGCGTAGCTCTCAGCGGCACTCCGCTCTCAAAGCTTTTTGTTGTGACTATTCCTGCCTGGCAGAAATCCGTATGCGTTTTATTCAGTCAGTCAGTGGAGGTGGAAGGGGTGTGAAGAGTTTGGAAATGCAATTGTATTTTAAGCTTTCAAACCGTGCTTCCTACAGCTAAAGGTCCTCCTCCTTTTTTGGATAATTCGTTTGAGATGGTAAGTGCCTAGTATACTGCATTGACAATATACAGTTATCCTCTCTGTGTCAGACATAGAAAGAAAGAAATTGGAATTGTAATTTTGCTGAGGGGTATGTGTACTTTTTCAAGGGTTTAGGTAGGAGAAGGATTCCTCTAGCTGAGGTGGTCCTGGAGATCCAGTCTGTGATAAAAATAATATGCAGTAGGAGAGATCTAACTGGTTGTTCTGTGGAGAAAAACAAAGCAATACTGCCTTTGAAAGCTAAAGCAAACAAAAAAAAATTAAAATTCCATGTATAAGCAGTGATGTAAATTCTCCATCTAGAACTTGTTTCCCCTTGGCAAAATGGATATTTAAGTGAAAGGGACGTTGCTGAGTTCAGTTTAACTGGAAATGAATGTTTTGTGACAAGTAAGCTCTCGACCTCAAGTCACATTTCTTTAGAAACATATCATAGTAAACAGTTATTTTTATAACAAATATTTGAATCACAGTTTATGCAATCCAAACACTGAAGCTTACGTTACTACATAAGAACCTGAACTTAACCTGCTCTTCTATTTTCACATATCTGGTTGTGTGCGTTCTTTTTTTTTTTTTTTCCCCTTTCTTCTTTTCCTTCCATGCTTTAATTTTTGAATATAAATTTGCAGTTCAACAGCAGTGAAGTAATGCATGGGTGTGGGTAGAAAAGGAGAAGACATCTTAAGGGAGTCATCAGTAGTTCTTTTGTCTCCGATTTGGGGTGGATTACCTCAAAATGGGTTCACATGGATATCAATGTATTTGATATTCTAGAAAAAATTGTGTATTAATAGTGGCTTATACACAGTGGTTATTCAAGTGAAATATGGTACTTTTTGAGATTGTGACTTCTGCCAAGCATCGTATGCTAAAGAGAAGACAGTTGCTGGCTGTGGGCAAGCCACTGCACGATGGAACTGGTACGTGCGGCGAGGTCCTGGCCACACCGCTCATGACTTTGTTTCCTTCTGTTCCTGGTGGCCAGGGTTAGCTGAGGACCTCTTCTGTTACGGGGTTGCTGGATAACTGTGTGATGGAAACATCACATGCCATGCACAGCATGGACACAGCATGGCATGTGTCCTTGGGATATTTGTGAGCTTCAGGAATCTCCAGACGTGAAGGCTAGACCTCCTGGCTTTGTTGGAAAAACAGACTAGGGTTAGGTAGCAGACTCTTCCCCCCTCACCCCAACTTTTTTGTATGTGTGTATTCTTGAATGAAATATTTGTACCTAAGATTTTATATTCAACTAATGTTTTGGAAAATAGCATTTTTAAAGTAAAACGTTATTTTTTTTCTCTTTTTTGTCATGTTGCTAGTATAATGTTAAAACTAGCTTTGAGCTGGAAGATAAATACATTTCTTTTTGATTGTTGCCCTCCTCCATCCCTGTAGCTTTAGCAGGATTGTCTGTTTTTTCTGTCCTTCCCCTCTCCCTTCTTTTTGTAGATCTCTGTCATAGTCTGCCTTACTTGCCTCCTGCCTCTGCTTCTCAACCCAACCTCTTTCTACCCACACCACACAGAAGTTCCTCTCTCTGCTCTCCCCTCCTCTCACTTGCCCCCTTCCGTTCTGCTGTGCTTTTTGAGCGATGAGAAGTACTCAGGACATACAGTGTGTTCTAGGGCAGGGTCTGTGTGATGACTCCAGGATGGCATCATAACTTTCCATGTTGATTTCAAAACCCTGTTTCAGATTACATCATGTTTGCATTTCAACATTTGCTGCACATTCTTAGTTTCCTGCCGCTCCTGCATGTTTTACAGTCAAGCAAATAAAATAATCCTAGTTCTCAGATCTGTGTGACAGTTATCCACATACAGGTAAGATTTCTGTATTTTCCCCCTGTATCTTTGGACTTTTAAGTAGCATTGAACATGTTTTTTTATCTTTATAATTTTCTTCATGATGTTTGGAAATGTGTGCTTTATGATGAATTTGTGTCCTGGATTACAGTTTGGGATTACAAATAAACCACGGTGCATGAGTTGTAATTGTTAAAATAGGTTCTGAGGTTGTGTAGGTTTTTTCTTTCTGAAGTGTAGTGGGATGCATATACACTGCTTTCTTCTAAATAAAAAGCTGAAAAGAGATTTAGTTAGTAGCAGTATTAAGATTTGCAATTCATGGAAGAAATTTCTTGGTAATTACCATCTCTGTAATTGATACTCTGCCCATGCTTCAATGTGTCCAGCTGTATGTAAATCTTTTCTAACTACATATTTTTGCATTTCTTTCCTCATGTAAATGAGGAATCTCCTTGGTTTCTATCTGGGGACTCAAATCTGATTGATTTGGCATCGCTTAATCGAAAGGCAGGATCTGTTGCTGAAAAAGGTTTTCCCTTCTATTGAGGGAGCGGGAGCCGTGTGACTTCAGAGGTCGGAGGCGGTCGATGGGACTGGCCACTGGGCTCTTCTGGCCGGGCTTGCCTGGCAAAGCAGGTGGCACCCTGGGGGTTAGCGGGGCGAGAAGGGCTCTTGTGCTGTCACTGTTGGGCTGCTGGGCTCCAGCTGCACGCGCAGCCCAGCCCTGTCCTGCCGGGGACTGGTGGGACCAAGAGGAAGTTTTCGTCTTCCACTTGTGGCCCATGTCTGGTACTCTTCCTTCCCTTGGTTTTGTTGGTCTGTGGCTCTTGTCCATCTGTAGGTTTTCGTTTGCGGCTCTGTAGGTCAGAAAGGCTCTCCAGCCCTCTTGTCTACTTCTTCTCTAAAAAGTGTTTTGCAGAAAATTGCTGAAATGGTCATGAGTGCTTCCTCTGCTCTGCTTGCTGGCCACGCCATCGTCTCCACAAGCAGCTCCTTCAGTCTGTCGTGCTATGCTAATCAAACAGCACGCTGCCAAATGTTGCTGTAGCTGCATGACTTGCCTCGTCTTATTTATGTGACAAAAATTAGTGGAGGCACCTAGATCTCAAGAGAATGTGCTGACCTGCTTGAGCCAATGTCAGTTCTTACATGGGGATTTTAATCCTGTTTTTCACCAAGGCAAAATAGTTTTGATGCAGGTATACCAGAAATAAGCTGTTAAAGGTAACCTATCAAATAAGGGCGGGGGGAGGAAGGTGACTCCTGATATAACTGCTTTGGCAGGGGTTACAGCAGTGTATAATTAAGTGTTGTGAAGCTTCAGTTCAGCAGCACATGTGAACTGTATACTCAAGTCCGTTGCTAGCTGTAAAGTGCTTATATTTGCAATGATATTAAAGCATCTGCGCTTGTTCTTATCTTGCAGTTAAGTCCTATGATAAGTTTGCTGAACAGGGCCTGTGTGAGAGTAACGCTTGTTAAAATAATTGAGAACATGGAGCTTGCTCTTGCAAGATGCTTAGCATTCAGCTGTCTGTTCAGCAAAGCACTTGTTGAGAGAGGATATTGCATCTGATTTATAAATAGACCCATTAACTGCTTGCTGCTTGCTACAGTTCTCTTTCCTCAAGTAACTCAGGTACTTTTTTTTTTTTAATATCTGTTAGAAAATAATAGGGAAAGTATGTGCTGATAAAGTTTTATTGTTGATGTCTTCTAGAGAGTTGGTAATATCTAGCTGTAATCTGGAAAATAATTTGACCCAGGAGCCTGTTTGATCTCTGCAAAGATCTCTGCAGCATCCTTCAAGTAAGAGTCTGACAACATTTACTCATGATTTGGAGAAAAACCTAAGATTTGGTTCAAGAAAGCGGTTTTGTGTCATTGCATTGTGTCATGGCATTACCTCTGTCTATCTTGCTGTCTGGGTCTGGTGTCTTTGTTGACCCACTATGTTTTCATTGGATCCTTCTCTTCTCCTTTGTCTTCTGTTTATCCCTTTGTGGCAGGGTTTATTATTTTGCAGCAAGTAAGCTTTCTTATCCTAACAGGCTGAAGTTATTATCCAGGACTGGGTCATGATAGCATTTTTTGATCCCATAAATAAACTTGTGTTTAGTGTATTTTCTTAATGGAGCTTAAAACAGATGGGAGGGAAAAGTCGCAGTTTTCCTACGTTAATATATAGCAGTTAGCCCCAAGCACATGCCTGTGTGTCTTAAATAAATAGCTAATACATTGGTAGTTACCATTAATTATTTCCATTAGCTTCATTCCTTTGATTAAAAGGGTTCATTATCATCTCCATGGTGGTACATTGGTCTAGTAAACAATGGAGAATCAGAAATTACTTGCAAATGAAGGTTGTTGTGATTAACAACACTCTTTATGTATTCATGCCTGTGCTTATTAATACAATATATTAATAATGGGTGACTTACTGTGTTTTCAAGCTCAGACAGCAGTAAAGAAATGTCCTCAGCTCCCTGTTTACCAGAAAGATGGAATTAAACAAAAAGGATTGATGAGATTTAGAAAGAAAGCTAAAGGCAATTTGGATATTAAATAATCTTGCAAATACTGTGCCTGACTCTTGGGAACAGAATTTATTTTTAAATAAATATATGTCCTCTTCCCCTTAATGGAAATTCTTTTATTTCCCTGTTAGAAAAGATTTTTTTTTTTTTAAGACAGTATCTTGATGCCGCAAGCTAGCATTAAAAATAACAGTAGCATCTTTCAAGCAAAGCAATCACCATGTCAACAAGTAATATTTGTGAGAGAATTAAAAGCCCTTGAAACACATTAAAAGACATATGGTGAATGGGTAGGGAAATACTGTTTTATTCATTGGTACCTACAGACTGTAGTAGGAATTTCAGTGTCCCTAAATTTCTTGCTTACGTACCCTTCTCTCAGCTCTAAAACTCACTTAGGGTTAAATACTAATCTGTTGCAAATAAGCTTAACTGAACTCCGTGGAACTACATTAAAGAAAATTTATCTCTTAATTTCCAAGGTGATGTATCGAGGCAACTCTTGAAGTCAAAACCAAGTTTGGGGAGTTCCTTCAGGCTCTGCCAGTTTTCTGAGGACTGTGAAAAAAGAAATGGAGGGGTTTTCTGCCCGTTTAGACCAACTAAAAAGTTAATCTAGTTCTTGTAGTAAAATTACTTCCTTGAAAGTAAAATAATGCTGTAAGATTTATGGAATAGATTTGGTTTTAGCTGTGGGGGTGGTTTTTTGTGTGTGTGTATATTTATATTTATATTTATATTTATATTTATATTTATATTTATATTTATGTGTATATATATTAAAAACCCCACAATTAAGACCTTTCTGTAAAGCAAATCAAAGGTTCTGTATGAATGTAGAAGCCATTGGGGCATAGGTTTCTGCCAGGAACATGTAAATGAAATAGAGCTGATAACAGCCAAAGACTGACTTTGGTAATTTCTTCATGCCGCTGTACGCTGTACAATAGGTCTTCTTGACTTTTATTGTTTGTTCTCAAAAAAAAAAAAAAAAAAAAAAAAAAGTGAAAAATAACCTTCCTGTTTGCAGTCAGAAACTAGATATCCTTCTGGGTTTCGGTCCTTAGTTCCTGGCTCACGCAGGAGCTTGTCATTCTCGCCGCTCCTGGCTGAAAACTGCGCGTGCTGTTGAGGTGTGAAGGACGGGCGCCGAGAAGCTCCTGGTGGGACTTGGAGGGCGAACAGCACGTGGTGTGCTTGTTAGCGTAGTCGGCTGGGACGTCTGTCAGACGAGATCAGCAACTTTGCTCTCCCGTGGAAGATGAATTTAACATTAAATGATACATTTGACTTGCTGTTTCCTTCCTGAGGGAAGTTCAGCAATGTCTTTACTTAGAGCTTAGTGTATAGTTGCTTTGATAGTAGTTACAACCTTGAGCTATGTAAATCCTTTCTCTCCTTTTCACCCCCCTTGTTGGTTTTAGCAAAGGACAGGTTTTTTTCCTGTCTCAAATATTTTCTCTGTGAAAGTGCATTTAAAAAGTAGCTGACCAACTGCTCTTCTGTCTCTCTCTTCCTTCAGACTAAGGGTCCATTACTGCCTATGTTATTTTATGAGTATTTGCTATGTATGTAGTATGCTAAGATACTCACTTTATATGTGACTTTCAGAGAGGCAAACCACTTGATTACTCTGTAAGGTTAAAAAACCAAATGCAAAATAAGCCTTCACTAAATTTTACCTCCTTCCAAAAAGTGCCTTACATACTTGTCTTCAAGTATCGTAGTAGCATGTAGCAGAGAATTTGAAAAATCCCACAGCTGGTCAAGCCAATGTCTCTGACAGCAGTGGCTGCTCAGAGAATGTGTATAGAAACATCCGCACTGTGCTATAGTAGATGAAGAGCAATACGGAACTGGATACCTGTGAACATGTAAAAGATGGAGACAAGAAACAGAACTGTCTTTGGATATGACCTTATTTTTAAAGGAAAGATAATACTAACCTTAAAAAAAAGAAAAGAAAGTACATTGTTCGTTTATGAACGTCCGTATCAGAATTGGATTGCTCCTGGGGCAGGACAGTCAGTTTGCCCATGGGATTGCTTTGGAGTGTGCTCCTGTGTTTCCAGGCAGAGGGGCACGTGCAGGAGTACGGCAGAAGTATGCTGGTACGCGGGCAGCAGCTGGTACGCGAGCAGCAGGTGTCCTTAGGTAGCTCACACTTCAGTTTTGCTGGGCCCAGGCTACATGGAGGGTCTACGAGCACACTGTGACAAGTTTCCATTGAAAAATACCAATTATTTTTTGTTTGCCTAATTTTTTTCTTAACAAAACCCGTAATTCTGAAAGACAATTATCACATACTGATAAGTTTCATAAGGACATGCAAATCAGGTTAGGTTTTCAATGTGATATATGATTTTAGTGCTTATGCAGTAAAATTGCATGCCATTACAGACTGACGTTTGCTTTTAGCCTTAAAGGGAAGAGCAAGGGCTCGACTTTCTCAGAGTCAGCTATGGAAATGGCATAGGCTTTCCAAAACTAAGTTACTAGTTTACTTCGGTCCTGGCCTCCTAATTTCTGAGGAAGCTATAGGTCAGCCTTACGGTGTCTATAGTTCTTAACTTTTTTTTGCGTAGAATGCTGGGGGTGATTTGGGTATTACATGGCCTGTAAATACTGTTTGGTGGGAATGCAGTGAAACCATCAGCGGTGCTTCGTAGTCTGGGTTTTCCTTGCCTAATAGCAGTGTGCGAAGGGGAAAAGAAACTGGAAACGTGAAACTTCTGTTAACAGTTACATTTTTGCCGCTGTGTGTATTGGAGAGCATTGTTAGCACACTGAGAAGAAAACTGGATTTGTGTCGGGAAATGCGTTACTACTGGACAAAAGGAAGTGTTTTCTTCTAGAAAAGGTGTCTTCCAGAATATACTTGATTATATGGGCAGCTTTATGAATTGCAAAAGTTACGTACTTGGAAGGTGAGTAAAATTCAGAGGTGAAACTAAAGGTGAGGACTAGCCACGTGGTGAAAGTGGATGGTGTATCAAGTCTGATGGTGCCTTAAACAATATATTAGGGGGAAAAAATTTCTAATGGTCCCCCTCCCCTCCTGGCACTGCATTTATTCACAAGGTAGACATCCGAGGAGGAAGCAATATTGCAATTTGAGACCACAGTCAATTGTTCATGCATTTGTGGTGTTACTGTTTCGGTTCCCTTTCATTTCCAATGAATAGAAGAACCTTTTGAAAGGTTGCATTTCATAAAAGATCAGTGTTCAGAATATTCAGTTTAGGATAGTCAACAGGTGACATTCTAGACCGTAAATTTTATGTATTTTATCTAAAGCCTATCCAGAACACCAATTAAGAAAAAACTTTTACTTTCACCTTTTACCCCAGCAATTTTTGGCTAGTTAAAAAAAGAAAATATTTAATTTCTGTACATGTCAGTTTGCATGTCTTGATTTGAAGCCTAATGAGGAACCCAACAGTTAAGACCTACAAAATGTTATGCTGTCAGTATTTTTGAAACTGCCCCTTATCCAGCTCAAATTCTGAAGTTTAGAATCTTGTCCATTTTTAACATAGCTTCTATCATCCTTTTAAAGCCCTCCCCAGTAATTTCTGAAATTGCAATGAAGTCTCTACATTGTCTGATGCTACTTTACAAAGTCTGGATATGAAAGTAAATAGACAGGAGGTGATATTATTCTGCCATCTCGCAGTTATTGCTTGCTGTTATCGACTTGTAGCCACTGCCTGTGGCTTCACGGGTGTCTCAGAGGCTCCTTTCTGCTTGTTTCCTGAAAGTAAATGTTTTGTCCACACGTAATAAATAACCCTTTGGCCTTCTGCAGTTTCTTGTATCTGAAGATAAGAGGAAAGGGGCTGATAAGTACCTCCAGTGCAAGTGTACAGCGTGACATGGAATATTGTACGCAAAACGGGCATTTTAGCAGAGCGTCCCCTGCCCAGCGGCGCGCTCTCGGTTGCGTTCTGTATCTTGCGTTCGTTAGCTGGGGTCAGCAGCGGGAGCTGTGCCAGGCACAAGGTACAGCAAACGCGTGTTGTGTTTCTGCTCGGAGGTGGCTGTATTGAATTGATGGATGAACAGCCAGATCCCACTATCACCTTTAATCCTGCTATTGTTTTTTAACTGGAAATTGTTCAGTGGTGGGCACTGGAACTCCAGCTAGGCAGATGGAAAGGCAGCAGAAGGCTTTTAGATTTAACAAAATGAAAGTCTTTGCTTTGGCATTTACCATCTCAGTTCTTTCTTCTGTTTTAGCTTTGTCATTAGGGAGTGGAAGAATGTTGCTCTAATTAAAGAAAAATAATTGCAAGCAAGTGTTAATATTGTTAATTCTGGTTTGTGTTTATCCTTTCAACTGTATCTGCTAACCAAGATATAGAAGCATTTTCTTTGTGAGGCTGCTCTTCTGTCATTTTGATAAGATGAAGTTAGCTCTTAGACTATTAGTAATTAATTCCAGTTTTATTTGTGTTGCCACTGAAATATTCTTTATGCATTCATTACAGATTTTCATGCTTAAAAGAAAATTTTCTGTTACTCATGAACACTGCTTATTTTCTGATTCGGTTGGACTTCCTTACCTCATGCTGATTGATGCGTAGAAATCCATATAGACTACTGAAGAATTGCTTACTTTTTCTAGGTTTTGAAATGAATATATATTCAGAAGATTCGTTACAACTGAAATCCGACCAATTCCAGCGTTTTCCATTTCAACTGATCCTTTATAGTCCTGTTGACTATTCTCTGCTCTTCTCTTTTCTCTGTTGCTATGTGAAAAACGTCCTCTTGTGTAGGGTAAATTCACTGTTTGCTGATATGCTCAGCTGTGTTATAATATGCTTGTTCTTAATTGTTTCTAAATTTGAATAATCCTTCTAGTAACAATGACAATTCCCACGTAGACCTATTTCCGTATATATATACAAACTTAAAATAATGGAGAATGGTTTGGGACTTCTGATTGTTTATACACTACAGAATATTGAGAACTGTAGGATACGTGCAAAACACAGCAAAGTGGTACAGAAGACAAAAATACTGTTGTGGAGATTCTAAGCAAATACAGTGTCTCCTCCCTCTCTGTTTATGTATTACCCATTGCTTATTAAATGTTTGATATAGAAAGTTAACATGGATGAATATTTACAAAATAGATCCATCACCTTGAAATGTAAGTGTGCTAGAAAGTGAGATGAACAATGTTTAAATGTCATATTAAGAAACTGATCCAAACTAAGAAATACGTATTTTTAATTTTGATTAAAGAATTGATGCCTAATTATGCAAATTAACTTTTTTTAATAACCGAATCTGGTGTTTTCATTACCATAATTTTGATGTGATTAGTTCTCTGAAATTAAAACTTTTTAAAATAATTTTGTTATATTTCCAGTTTTGAATGGGGCCTTCTCACACAGTTAGGAAAGGCCAGTTACACGTGCCATTTGTACCAAGTGCTCAATCAGAGTAATGGGGGTCTCCTTTTTTCAAATAAAGTTTTCTCATTTTCTTCTGTTGTGCTTCTCAGTTCGTAAAGTAGACATCACAAAGAGAGGAATCAAAGTCTCCCTGTAAGAAGTGCAACTCAGTAATCAGCGAGAACAGAAGCAGCCTGCATTATTCTCTTAAGTTGGAGAGGACCTGCTGTCTTAAGAGACGTGCTTATTATGCAGTTTAAGTAACTTGCTGGGATGGCACTGTGAAATTAAGACACAGGAACTCAATCTTTAAAACCTCTGTTATAGCATTTAAGTGTATGAAAGATTTGACTGGGTTATATTCCTGTCCCCTTTGAAGAAAGCAAATGATTCAGTAGGCTTCAAGCGTATAATTGAATGGCCTTTTTTCCAGGAAATTTCAGATATGTTGTTTTTACGGAAATGCTTACCAAATCACATCTGTATGCCTTAGCATTTAAGCGTTTAAAATATTAGTTTTGTATTGATTAACAATATTGCCGGAAAGTATTTTTTTCATCACAAATAAGTGGAGTTTCTCTTTTTCTCTTTAAGGCTGCTTTAGCCTGTTGCTTGGTGCTGTAATGCAGAGAGTGTTCATTTCCTAGCAAAACTGAAGCCGGAACAGAATTGCAAGTGTGCTGAGAGCAAAAAAGCTTCAGGATTAACCCTGGTCTCTGTGGGCACACTGATCCCTTGGAAGGAATATCTTCGTGTGTTTTGTCTAGCTCTAATCTTTGCTTCTGTGGTGGAGAAACTTAACCCCTGAGTAATGAAGTTCTTTAACAGATTATTTTCCTTCGCTAAATTAATTTATTTACAGACTTTTAAACATTCTAAACTCTTCAAAGTCCCAAATTCTGATGCTAATTCAGATAAACTGGTGACACCTCTGCTCCTTTATCTTAACACTGTAATCCCTTTTAAGGGCTTGAATTTTCCTTTTTAATCTGCAGGCTCACGTCACAGCATCTCCTTTCAAAGCCACTCGTGTGCACTAGAGTTGATCGCTGATACCATCTGAGGCCATGGCAGGCTGGAGCCTGATGAGTTTTATCTCTGTCTGCCATAATGTGCCTATAGTAGGCAAAATTTCTGCTATAACCATTTTATGTTTGTGTTCTAAAAATATTAGTCAGTTATTTTCTATGGAACCAATACAGGTAACCAATACAAAACTATAATTTTAAAATAATGTTTCTTGTGCAGTTGATACAAAGCTGCCATGTAAATACTGGACTTTAGAAATGTGTGAAGGACTTCAAATTTTCTAATATTTGTGAAATCACCACTGCTTGATAAACAGCACAGTCCTGTGGGGCATAAACTGCACAGCATGCTTTGGTTTTGCCTTGGGAGAGGGCTTGCAGATTAGGGTGGTGCATTTGTTCCCAGAGTTTTACGAGGCGAATGAGACGGTGGGCTTGGAGTCTGCTGCTCCATGGAGAATGCCCTGCCCCAAACCCGGTAGGATAGAAATACAGCAAATTTACATCCTCTCTGTGTGTGTTGGTCCTGCTGCTTGGAGATGTAAGGGTCTTTCAGTCCCTAGAAGTGTTGGCGATCAGAGCTGGCTTTAAGATCTTGGCAAAACGGAAAGGGGACTCCGGCATGCTCTAAGAGAGAAATTGGATAGTCTTTCCTTACTTTGCAGTTGAAAGCTCCTTTATGTTTGTCTGTGAAGTCACTGTGTTGCTGCTGTAGGAAAAGAGCAATTATTCTCTCTTTTTTTGCTACTATGAATGTTGAGTTACTGCTTCTTCCCTTTTGGGAGTCAGTTGGGGGTGGACTTGAAGTGGAGACACTGTGAAGGTCCACCTTCAGGGTTCCTCACATCTGAGCTGGAAGGGAACTATATAGGTTGTAAAGTTCATGTAAAACAAAAACAAATCCTAAACCAGTTATGTCTTTTCCGAAAGGTGAATGGATAACTAGTAGAGGCTATATTTTATGTTGTAAAGCAACACTCTTGTCTAACAGAGGGTAAATAAATAATTTCTAACAGGTATACAGCTTTCAGGTAGAGAAGAATTGCAGTGTCCTGCTTAGGGGCAAAAGTAGATACCAACCATTAAAATATATGGCAGATATGATAACCACAGTGTTAAAAATTCTTAAAACATTAGATTGGTTTTGGGGGTTTTTATTAGTTTCTCTGGTTTTTTGTTTTGGGAGTTGTAAAAACAGAGGGATCTCAAAACCTTCGTATGTAAGTGGCCTCTGCATGAGCAGTAGCATGTGCCTTTTCTTGAGAGGAGATCTGTTTTGCATTTGGTCATCTCTGTTTGTTTTCTGTGTGTTAGAGAGAAATATTTTCAGAGGCCTTTTCCAGAGCTCTGTAACACCTGCATTTTTTTTACCCAGAACAATACGGTTAAAGATAAGCAGCGAACTGAATTTGGAGCTCCTGTAATCTCCAGTTTGACTTGTGGAGTCAGCTTGTTTCGTGCCAGAATTTGTTTAATTCTGAGATACTTCAGGAGTAGGACCCATTAATCTTTCAGTTTCAACAGCAGTGAAATTTTTGATGGTTTGATTGATCATGCATATATTATGGCATGTTGCACACTGAGAGGGCTGAAAACTGCCATCAGAGAATTGACTAGGAGAAGGAGGTTTTTTGAAGTAATTTTTGTTAGGGCTGAGACTGCTGCAAAAGACACCTGAGTTTAGCTGGCACTAAATGGAAATGTTGGAGCTCTGTAACAATCTGGTTTTCAGCTTTGTGCAAATAAGCATGGGCAGCTGCTAAACAAGTGGTAAGAAAACTGTCCAAGTCACAAACCTCTTGCACAAGTGTTAAGATATTGTCTTATCTGATAGTAATTAAGTAAAAGCAACACTAAATTCATCTTCCTGAAACTTATCTTCTGATTTGAGGGTTTTAATTTATTTTTGTGTTTTTCTTGGTCATTGATTTGTGGATATCAGAGGTGCATAACTTGTGCCTGTCAAGTTACATCAGGCCTGATGGGACGGTTCATGTTAACTTGTGGTTTGCCTTTGGCCGCCCTCTGTTCTGAGGACTTTGCAAAGTCTCTGCCAGATTTCGACCTTTTTGAATATGTGGTGGTTAAGGCCACACGAGTTGTTTGTGCTCTCGAGTTCCTCAGATAGGGTGTTACTATAGATAGGAACATTGTGCTGCACCTGTGTAGAGAAATAGGAAATACTGTATGTGTCCTCAGTGATTTGAAACTGCGATTTTGTTACGTACCTGCTTAAAATCAAATTACATTGCTGTAACATGTTTATTTACTCATTGAGTTGTACTCAGAATTAAGAACATTTAATATTATCTGAACTAATCTGATTGACAAGAGTTCTTTCTCCTTTTTTTCCTCTGATTAAAAGGTCACTGAAGTAAAAAAACTTGGCCCTGATTCTTTTGCTGTTGCATTGAAATGTAACTAAGGCACTGGAAATACCTTTAAATTCTGATTCTGAATCATATATATGTTGTCAACTTTTAGTTTACGTTCTTTCCCCCCAACCATTCTGTCTTCTGAAAACAGAAGTGCTACATAATTGGACTTCAGGAGTCATCCAATGGAGAGCTCTGCATACCTTATTCTTTAAATTTGACAAGGTTGTTTTAATTTTTAAGAATAAGCAATTTGAAGCTAGGATCTGTTTCCCATGGGCTGGTAATGCTGGGAGTTAAGTGACCCAATTCCAGCCTCTTTGTTAAATTTATAGTTTCTACATGTTTATATCACTGGGGAAGAATAATTTAAAATTATTTTCTGGTTGCAGAAATGCTTATATTCTTTCTGTAAATTAGTTTAGCTTTTTTCCAAATGACTTTGAATAGGCTTCCTCCTTCCCTCCCCCGTCCCCAAATAACCCCTCTTCCAAATTTGGTGCATTTTAACTTTGTTTTTTATATCAAGGTTTGTAAGAAATAATATTCATTTCAATGCTACAGTGACAGTACTGTTATATTTTAACTCACTGGTCATGCTTCCCTTGGCTGAGCACTGTGTGACAGGAAGGAAAACCTTCGTGGTTGCTCCTGGCTGGTCAAGCGTGCTTAACCAAAGTGGACCTGTAGCCTGAGCAAGCCATATTCTTCCCCTCTTTCTTAGGGATGTGCTGATGCAAACCGTGGAGACTTCTGCTATGGGCTAACTTCTGGTGACATCATCAGGATGCATCGGGTGCCCAGTGGCATGTTACGTATACTTGGAAGGTGGTAAATGTGTTGCCTTTTCACGGGGCAAGTGTCTTGAAAGTGGGAAGATGTTTGCCAAAAGGAAGTGTTTGTCTGGAGAGCAACCCTGCTCCAGCAAGCGCGGTCAGATGTCTGACCTTTTTGCCTGCAAATGGTCATCCTTCCCAGTGTTTGCTCTTCCCTGTGCTGAAGTTTGTTTTTCTTTTGGGCTGAAATAAAGCCAAGTGTTGACTTGGCCCTGGCTGTCTTTTTGTTACAAGTTTTTTTGAGTTTGTCCTCTCCTCTCTTTTTTGTATACAATTTCAGCAGTAGTGTGATGTTGGAGGAAAAAAAGACAAATAAAACATTTCTTGCATTTTTGTCTGTAAGATTACAGCTTGGATTCCTGTATCTGAAGCGCCCATCCCTCCTTGGCCTTCTCTTTTTTGCTTCTCGGATTAAATTCACTGTCGACAATGGATGAAGAACATTTTCCTTCCTGTAGCTTGACAAAGTAGAGGAACAGAAATTAATAAACCAAAATTTTACCATTTTCTAGTATGATAAAGTTGAAAACAAAGGAGGAATAAATTTGTACTAGGCAGTGAAAATGAAGGACTTCTACATCCTTATAGATCATGTAAGGTATCTTACTGATAAGCAGAGAAGTATGCCTGTGGGTCAAAGGCTGTATATAGCATAATTCAATGTATCTATATTTTTCAGTGGATACCAACTAGTGAAAATCACTGTCACACAACATCAAAAGTAAAGTGCTGAATATACTATGTAACACATAAGGCAGGGTGTACTGGGTTTGTGTGGCAAGGTTTTGGTGGCGGGGGGGTTACAGGGGTGGCTTCTGTGAGAAGCTGCTAGAAGCTTCCCCTGTGTCTGATAGAGCCAATGCCAGCCAGCTCCAAGATGGACCCGCCGCTGGCCAAGGCCGAGTCCATCAGCAATGGTGGTAGCGCCTCTGGGGTAACATAGTCAAGAAGGGGAAAAAAAAAAAACCCTGGGCAATTGCATCTGGAGAGAGGAGTGAGAAGATGTGAGCGCAACATCTCTGCAGACACCAAGGTCAGTGAAGAAGGAGGGAGAGGAGGTGCTCCAGGCGCTGGAGCAGAGATTCCCCTGCAGCCCATGCTGAAGACCATGGTGAGGCAGGCTGTCCCCCTGCAGCCCATGGAGGTTAATGGAGGGGCAGATGTCCACCTGCAGCCCGTGGAGGTTAATGGAGGAGCAGATGTCCACCTGCAGCCCGTGGAGGTTAATGGAGGAGCAGATGTCCACCTGCAGCCCGTGGAGGTTAATGGAGGAGCAGATGTCCACCTGCAGCCCGTGGAGGACCTCACGTCGGGGCAGGTGGATGGCTGAAGGAGATTGTGATCCCGTGGGAAGCCCATGCTGGAGCAGGCTCCTGGCAGGACCTGTGGCCCTGTGGAGAGAGGATCCCCACAATGAAGCAGGTTTGCTGGCAGGACTTGTGACCCTGTGGGGGACCCACACTGGAGCTGTCTGTTCCTGAAGGACTGTACCCCATGGAAGGGACCCATGCTGGAGCAGTTCATGAAGAACTGCAGCCCATAGGAAGACCCATGTTTGGAGAAGTCCATGGAGGACTGTCTGCCTTGGGAGGGACCCCACACTGGAGCAGGGGAAGAGTGTGAGGACCCTCCCCCTGAGGAGGAAGGAGCAGCAGAGACAACGTGTGATGAACTGAGCACAACCCCCATTCCTTGTCCCCCTGTGCCACTTGGGGGAGGAGGTAGAGAAAATTGGGAGTGACATTGAGCCCAGGAAGAAGGGAGGGGTGGGGGGAAGGTGTTTTTAAGATTTGGTTTTATTTCCCATTATCCTACTCTGATTTGATTGGTAATAAATTAAATTAATTTCCCCAAGTTGAATCTGTTTTGCCTGTGACAGTAATTGGTGAGTGGTCGCCCTGTCCTTATCTTGACCCACGAGCCTTTTGTTATATTTTCTCTCCCCTGTCCAGCTGAGGAGGGGAGTGATAGAATGGCTTTGGTGGGCACCTGGTGTCCAGCCAGGGTCAACCCACCACAGAGGGTCTTCTGTTTCTTGTTTTGGCATAGCTAAAGCAGTCTTTGGGATGTTTTGGTTCAAGCATGGCCTCACGGCATACAGGCCTTCTCCCGTGGGCCAAATGCTATTTATTTCTTGTGGTTAAACCACAAAGTATGTGGTAAACTGGACTATTATCTTGGTTTCCTTCAAACTTAGAGAAATGTACTGTGAATATTTTACTGCATAAAAAGTAGCCTGCAAATTAAGAGATGTGTTGGCTCCTAAAACCTTTCCTGTTCCCTGAAAATGTCCTCAAATGGGAAGTATTTTGTAGGATTGTGTTTAAATCCTGTCTGGAAAATAATGTTTTCTATAAATCCCTGCAAATGTGAATGCCTCCTGCCCCATCTCAAGTGGGAAAAGTGAACAAACCTGAAGTCACCTTGTTTATTGTGCTGTCTGAGACTGAATGAAAACTGTTAAGAGCAAGTCAAAGGCTAGTTACTACAGTCACAGAGATAATGACAAGTATTCGTAGCTTGTTGCAATAATTTTCCTTTTAACAGGAGTTTTGGTATTTACTCTTAGTTCCTGCTGCTTTCCTGTATGCAGTTTAACTGAAATGGCATTAATTATGACGGTAGGTAATAAACATCCTGAAGGCAATGAGGTAGTTGTTCGCTGTACCTTAAACCAGTGCAGACGGAGGCCTTCTCTACGACCATTAGCTGTGCTGTGGAGTTGTCAGTGCTTTGTTTTTCCTACCGCCAGTCTTGTTCAGAGAATCATCATTTCTTCTCAGGCATCCTACCACGAAGTCGGCTGCTCCAGATGAAATGAGATGAGTTTTAGCGGTGTTTGGAGGGACTTGGGCTTAGACCACCATGCTTACTCTATTTTAGACTTCGAAGTAGACTCTCAGAAGTGAAATATCTTTCAACCTACACCGCTCCTGCCATATGGATCAATAACATTGGGCTTTTTGATTATTGAGTTAATCCAGAGGAGCTAGTTCCAACTATTTTTCTGTTTCAAATGTCTGACCGCTGTGTTTCTGTACTCAGGATTGCAAAGCAAGTGCTAGCACACTTTCGTATCGCAGGTTGTTCTTCATGCTTGAAGGTGCTTTTCTAACATTTACTTCTGTAAACTTAGAATTTGGGGTTAGTAACTCAAGGTTACATAAGGTAGGTAGCTGCTCTTTAGTGACTTCTTTCTTTTTATTCCTCAGTAGCAAATACGATGAGTATAGAGTGTTGGTGTCCTACAGAAAAATAGAAAACTGCTATATGTTTTAAAATCTCCCATGAGTTACATACATATGTAGTGAATGGTTTAATTCGATTTTTTTGTAACAACAGTCTTTCCTCTCCTCCTCCTGTTTTCATTCCTTCTTCTCCACAAGCTTCTGTTGTTGTCAGATCCTGTATTTGTTTTTAGTGTTGCTTTTCCTTGTGTATGAGAGAAGCCAGTTTGGAATCTTGTCATATAAATTGAGATTCATGCTTTCAAGAATGGATGCTTGAAATTAATCCTTTATTTAAAAGAAGCCCAGTCATTACCGGTGTGCTGAGTGTACATTATTTCTGTGGAAGCTGTATATGACCAGCATGTTATCCCTCTTTGATTTAGGATCCTAATCTTAGGAAAGTATTCAGCTTTAAAGCAGCTTGTTTTGTTTGTCTTTTAATGACACTGAATGGCAAGCATATTTTTGTTCTGATTTTTAAAATGCATAAATACTACAAAGGCTATGCTTTTAAGTCATTTAAAGCTCTCTCTATGATGAAGCCTTTAATCATTTCCCTTACTTTTACCTAGATTTGATAACAAATCTCTGGGTTGTTTGGTGGAATCTGTTTAAATGTTAATACGCAGCAGGAGTAATACGAATGATAATTTGTAGGCTAAGTCAGGGAAGCCTAGACCTGCTTCTGCTGAATGGGGCCAGGATGTTCGTTACCTCCCGTTCTTAGGCTGCTGGGTCTGTGTGTCAGGTGGCTGGTGGTGCCTTTGGTGCCTGGTCTGCCCTCAGGGTCGCAACATAAATAACTCCATTAAGACAAAAGGAGGAATAGAATTACAGCATCTTCCGTCTATTCACGGTAATGTAATTTGGCTGTTACAGTTCTTTCTTCGTGTAAAGTCAGCTAGGAAAGTCTCCTAATGCCCTCTTGCAGCCTGGGAATTTTATCTCCTGTCCTTTCTCATGATAGATTAATGGAAATGGGCTTTCCAAGAGCTGTGAAACAGATGTCAAAAATGCAGCTAAGAACAGTGACGAACTCTGCCTCCTGTGCTTCTTGTTATCATTGGATCTCAGCATGGTTTCAAATCAGGATGAAAGAAACCACGTCAATATAACAACTCCTTTTGCTTGTGGTGGGTGTTTATTGTAAGTGTTGCCTTCAGAGTGTTTTTGGTACGCGCAGAAATATGCCTGTTAGAACAGCAGAAGAAAGCTGGGTTGGGTGCGTGGCTGCAGCGCACTGAGGAGTCTCTTGCCTTACAATTGCTAATGTACATGGTACTATGTAAGAAATCAAAATGTTGCCTCCAGTTCTCCAGCCTTCCTTTCTCCTTGACTCCGGAAATGAAAAAAGTTTTGGGAACTTTTTTTAAAGAAATTAGTTCTAAATTAAATTACATTTTTAATGTTTATTAAAAGCTGTCATATACAAAAAACTGAAGATAGAGCTCAGATCTTAAGGGATTTATTGGTCTGGGAGTTCGCAATCTGGAAAACATATGGAAAGTTTTAAAAGTACACTGCAAGTTTGTCTCACTATTAGAGGGTACTTTTTCCTCACATCCTCTTCAGTCTGGTCTGCTCTTTACATATTATTCTAAAGCTGATGTTTTTAGGGCTTGGGGAAGAGGAAAATAAATATCAGCGTACAAAGACTGTGAAATAAAAACAGCCTTAAGAAGTATTCATGAAGTGTGTTCTGTTGTGAATAGCCTGAATTTGTACCGTGTCTTGATTTGTGGAACACTTGTATGTAACAGTTATGGGCTAGATCACTGAAAGATACTTTTGTCCTTAGAGTCAATATTTAGTGTCTTGTTTCTCTTAATAGTATCAGAATGAGTGAGTTGTTACACTGAAGAACATCTAAATAGAGAATTCCTGCAGTTGCTCAGTCACTTTATAACTATTATGTTCCAACTAAAAGCAGCTCCATTGTAATTTCATGTCTTGCGATGACTCTGTTCTCATTTACAATTTTTTCTTTATTTTTAATTAAGATGCAAGATTTTATGAGCCTATACAGTTTATGAGTGGAATTTTTGCCATTTGTATCGTTCTGAGCAGGCACAGGCTTTAAAGTAGTGTTATGTTTGATGGAGATTAGATTGATGTTAATTTACCGTGAAGAAAAGAAATGCTGCAGAATTTACCACCCATGCTAACTCTCCATAGCCTTTAACTGAAGCAGAACCATGCTCCTAATAGGTTTGCAAAGATTTTCAGAGAGCCTGCAGATAAACATTGGATTATTAAACAGGTTGTTACTTGTGTCATGGAGGTCAGTGGCTGTGGTCCTGTATCAGAACTAAAGGATGTGCCCTGTTTCTCCAAATAAAACAAAACATCAGTTTGAATTTATAGTATAAAGGGTTGTTTATATCCATTACTTGAAATATTTTTTTTTTTTTAAATTAGTTTCTAAATTGCTGCCTTAAGAAATGAAGTTTTGAACCCATGTGGCACAGTGAAATATGTCAGTGGCAAGTGCGTGGGAAGGAACCTCCTGGAAGTGTCTGCTGGCTGTCTTGCTGTTGTATTTCTAAAATTTTGAAGCCTGGATATAGTACCCACCCCTGCTTGGACTTTCCCGTCAGGGATTTGACACAGAGATGACTCGCTGCAAATCATTTAATGTTTCACTGTTGCTATGCAAATGGCTCAGGTATTTTGAGGTGCTTTTTCTTCAGACATCCCCTAGGACGTGGCAGGCTCGGATGTTTGGAGGCAGAGTAGGAAACCCCTCCATCAGCTGAGAGGTCAGAAGTACCTCTGTTGTCCCCAGGTGTACTGCTCCAATGTGCAGTTACAATTATAACATACAAAAATACTTCTAAGTTCACGTTATTTGATGGAGAAAGATTTTGTGGAAACATCATGTTCAGGTGAGTTTAGAGCAAGAATCCTGCTCAGATAAAATGATTTATGTTGGTACTATGCCAATTCAAGCATGTGTCCTAATATATTCCCTTTTTTCTCTGTTGTAGCAAAATGGAACTGAAGAAAGTGTTTACTCTTAAAATATATTTAGACACATTCAACTTTAATTTGAACACTTAGAAGAATCACCACATGAATAAATAAGTTGCTTTCAAGGTTTAATTATTCTCACAGTTAAATGTAAGTTTTATCTAAATGTACTTATCACTGCTTCCAGCTATTAGGTTTTACTATGACTTTAATAATACATTATGTTACATCTACTATGTACGTATGTGCCCCTGCAATTTCCACTGATTTTTTTTTTCTTAAGAATTTAGTGCTCATCAAAATACTACTGTCAGTGGTTCTTGGGCACTGTGCTTTCTGACATACCAGCTCTGACTGGTAAATTTAATCATTACTAGACTAGTAAATTATATTTTTATTTCCTAGTCTTTTATTCCATTAAGTAACCAGTAATCAGTTTGAAACGCAATCAGTAATCTTCCCCATCCAGCCCATTTATTGAGCCACTGTTTTTCCCCACACTTCCCAAAGGAGCTGGCTGTAATTCTGCTTTTTTTCTCTCCCGTTTGCGCGCTGCTCTGATGATAATAGAGGGGAAGTTGTCTGTCATATAGCCTCTGGGACGTAATTGAGCCGTAAGACGACTTGTCTGTACTATAGCTCGTGACAGCCTGCACTTTGTGCTGGTGCATTAGGTCTGCCAGGTACGCCATGAGCCAACAAAACCTGCGAGAGCCTTGACAGCAAGAAACCAGGCCAATTTATTACTTTCTAGTTCTTGAAGTAGAGGGAGCTGAAGACGATTTTCTAGAAGAATGCTTGTAAACGGCTTTGGAGGGCTGTGGAGACAAACGGAAAGTTGCGTGCGTAGCGCCGGTGCGGGTGGCGGGAGGGAGCGGCCTGCGTGCTGCCGGCCTGGCTGCCGCCCCGCCGCGCCGGGCAGGGCTGGCGCTGCCCAGGAGCTTCGCCTTTTGGTGCCGGACTCTCTGTGGCGCGAAGAACTCTAGTCTGCCGGGCCATGCCTGGTAGCGGGCGTGATGGGCGCTCGTGCCTGGCTCCCCGCCGGGTGAGCCTTCAGCGGTGGGGCTGTGGGGCAGCAGCTCCCGGGGCGCAGCCGGCAGGCGAAGGGCTGCGCGCTCTGTGCCGCGGGGAGCCGTTGGCTCGGTTCAAGCAGCAAACACCAACATTTCAGATGACTTGGTAAGGCAGGCTGCCAAAGACAAGGCAGGGTCAGTCATCCCTCTCGAGCGCCTGAAGCCATCGGCGATCTTTCCCGTTCGCTCCGTTCTCAGGGTATCGAGGCGTGCAGGCGCTGCCGGTGCTCCGGAGGGGGCGATGCGCGTTCCCGCGCTTGGGCGGCAATCCAGACGTTGGGAGCTGTTTTCTGGCAAATTGCCCAGCAGGGGAGTTCGGTATTTTAACGGTGTTTCTGCCTTGTTCTGGAGAGAGGTTGTATTTTTAACTGCGCTTCTGGTCAGGTGGGAATTATCACACAATTAAATGCAGCAATATTGAGATTACACAGCTTTTAAAAAAAAGGAATAAAAAAATTGAAGACATATGCAGTGCTAATTTGGCCTTATTTTTTAATTTTCTCGGGTGTAGGGTGTTTTTGTTATTTGTTTGAGATGCTTTCATTTTTTTTTTTTTCCCCCTAACGAACTTTGGAATATGAAGAGTATGCAGCATAGACAAGCTCGAAGCTTCTTGCTTTTCCTAACCCTGTACAAGCTTATATTAAGCTTTGGTAGAGCTTTGGGATTAATTAGTTTTCTTCAAGAAAAAATTAGCTATGCTTATTATGCTAGGTTTGAATTTTGCACTGAGGTTTCCTTTTAATAAGGTGACTGAGGTGTAGGAGGAAAACATCTCTGACGTCTGTCCCAGCTATGTTTTCTGTAAATATAGTTTTTACGGGGCTAAGCTGTAGATCAAGGCAATATGCAAGTTGGATCTGCTATATCTTTTTCATTTAAAAAAAGAATTTAAACAAAAGTTATGTTTTTCTCAAAAGTTAAAGCAAACTTCTCCATTCTGAACATGCTTTTATTTTTCTGTTTAATTTTGATATTTTTAAAATGTCTTTGGTTGTATATTGATTTTACTCTGGAAGATCACGATAAATAAATGATACTTTGCTGTTCTGTGAGTCTGTGATCTCTCTAATACGATGCTAATTTGTGGCCCATGATGATGCTGGTTTTAAGATGTACATTAGCTGCAAATGGCGGTTGTAGTTGGGATTTCTGTTACTTTCCTTGCAAACGGCTCCTGAATTGGGGATCCTTTCTTGTGATTTCTCAGTGTCGGCACTTGTTGCACTGCAGATGAGAAGGGAGAGGAGCACAACCCCTCTCGTGCTGGGAATTTGTGTCCTGCTTCGTTGAGTGTGCCTGAGACTAAGGCAGTACCCAATTTTTGAAAAGTGTTTGTCTCCTCTTCCGAAAATGTTATACCCTAACACATAATGTTCTAGCAGCAGTTGCCTTTCTGGTAAAGATACATAAAATGGGCAGTGATTCCTGAGAAGGTCAAAAGCTATGGTAAATTCTGTTAAGACCTGAACAAATGCTTCTAAGTGTTCTCGGAAATTAAAAAAACAAAAAAAAACCCCAAAAACCCACCCCATTACTTACCATATGGCATTGTTTTAGATCTTGCTGGGAGGTCTTGAGTGTTTTATTTCAATGATTGCATAACCCCTCACTTCAGAAGCTTGTTCACGTTAACAGCTGGCTAAGGGAAGGATGGACCTTTATCTTCTTTAGGATATATAGACTTTAGATTTTAGCTTTAAGGGTATTCACAGCAAGAATTCAAAGTAGCTTGCCTTCTCAGCTTTGTTGCTGGAAGCAGGGGGACTCTTGATCTGGGTAAGCAATTCCTGTTTGGTTGGGTTTTTTTTTCCTTCTCTCCTCCCTAATAAACTATGGATGGGCTTGAGAGTATTTTAAGAACAATTCAACGTCTGAGATTTCAAAAAAAAAAAAAGTTTTTTTTTTTCTTTTTAAAGGTAGGATGACTTATATGGAGCATAGTTGACATAAGGAATGGTTGACAGCCTCTGGTGGTTGAAGTTTATCTAAAAGGCTGAGAGATCAAAATGGCTTTTGTAGAATTATTACCTGCTAATTGTCTACTTTGCATGTTTTTGGATTATATATGATATACAGCCTAATACTAGTTTTTTTACAAGAACTACTATTAACGATGGTTTTGGTGTTGGGTTTTTTTCCCCAAACTTCTCCTCCATTTCAGGATGTTAAATCTTTCAGGCACTGGTATGCTTATCATCTTCCTTGGGAGATACTTGTCATAATTTTGAAGTGAGATTTTTTTTTTTTTTATGATTCCCCCCCCAACATATTCTCTCTAGGTTACCCTCTACACACATCTTCTGTAACTTAAATAGTGTTAGGAGTTGCCCTCAAGATTTTTTTGGGCACAGTGTAGGAGGAAATGAACTCCTGCAAATTACTACATAACTATATGCCTTGAAGGGTGGAGGAAATATCGTGGGATGTGATTTCAAAGTCCAAGATGACACTACACTAATTGTTGCATTTTTTGCTTTTTAGATTGGTTGGTCCTGTGAAATGCAGACGAGGTGATTTTGGGTGTGGGGGTGGGTGGGTGTGATTTGTTCTTAGATGACATTTAGCATCATTTCTTTTCTGTTCAGGGAAGAAGTCTTTGCTTCCATAACACAGATGCACATCAAAGCAGCATTCTCATTAGAAGTGCACTTGTTGTATTCTTGATTCATTGCAGATTTTTTGTGTTGTTGGATTTTTTTTTTTTAAATAAAATATTTAGCAGTGTAGATATATAACTTCGCAAGGTTGATAAATCTGCCACTCTGACTCTTGTTGAATAATTCACTTTCTCAATAAGTGTAACTTTTTTATTTAGTTTATACAGTTTATTTGGTAGAAATACTTGCACAGTAAGATACTTTCTAACTTGATTAAACTTGCAAAAAATAAATCCAGTGGCATATTGGATGCACTCTCTGTTATATAGGGAAAATATTTCTTACAGTTCCTCCCCTACTATCACAACCTCCTTTTATTATGGTAATTTATCAAATTCTGTAATGCAGTTTCATGATTCAAATTGCTGTGGAATTATACTCTGTCAGTAGGGATCTCTTCACCTCAATCACTGCCAGCTACTGCAAGCGTTTGCCCAGGTGAAAAATACTAGTCATTGCATGAACACCAATAATGAAGCAGTTTAAGGATTTGCGTGGATGCACCATGGGCTTCTAAGGTTGCGTGACTGGAATCTTTTAGCCCAATGCTAAATCTGTGCTTCTGTCTATGTCTAGCAACAAATTATATTATAATCCTCCACCATCTTAGACCTAGATTTAATGCAGAAGCTTGCGTAGGTGGAAGCTTGATTTTGAAAATGAATTAAGTGGGCTTGTCCACTCCAAAATGAGACCAACTAAACAGTATATTACTTGCTTATGTCTTGGGACTAAAATCTGTATTTACTTCCCTAGCAAGCTTCATGCTTCCCGCTTCTTCAGGCCTGGATTATTTGAGCTCCGAATGTGTCTGGCATTAATGTGTCTGCTTTTGTATTTTATGTCTCGAGAAACTATTTGCCAACACCAAAATACGGGCCTGTGGTTGAATCGATTTCTTTTAGCAGAGGTTCCACTTAGCATGTTGTGTTTCCTCATGCTGCAGGGTTGATGCTATTTATAGTCAGTGACCAAAGAGAGAGACGGAGATTACAGTTAGTGGAAATCTTTCTGATGTAATAGTACACAACAGCGTTGTTATAGCCAGCTTGTGGTGGTGTCCTGTCTGCTCTGTAAAAGAGCCATGGCCTTTTGTAGCGGCTTTGTGTCAGACCTTGACATCTGCTAATCAGGTCTCAGTCTGTGAATATTGCCACTGTGTTTGTCTTAGGCCTCCAAGAATATTAAGTCACCTAAGTACTCCTGATGTGGAGATTTTATCTGTTTTAGCTGGATTACACAAAATCTTGAATAAGTCTTCATCCTAAGGAAGCTGTTTTTCTTTTAAAATATTGGACTCTGGAGAAAAAAAATCAACTGGAGGCAACCTAATGTGCCAGCATCCCAACTCATAGACCAGCGTGATTCTTCAAAACATTCAATGTTCTTCTTTAGATTTCCATATGCCTTTAATGAGATCTTTAAACCGTCTTTAAAACTGATAAGGTTTTGTGGCTTCTCATGCTCCAGAGTAAAGTGCAGGTAAGTGTGTAAACATTTTATTTGGTTTTGTAAGAGAAGCCTTAGTTCTGTATTCTACAATCTGATTATTTTCCCCTTCTGTAAGGGTTATTCAGGTGACTAATCTTCATTCCTTCTCCCTCCTCCAAAATGAATTGAATGCTGGGTGGAATGGACAGTGTAAGGGGCTTCCCATTCATCCTGGGACTTACTTGAACCCACTTTTCTCATTAGGTAGTCACTATTCTTATTCTTTTAAGGAAAGAACAAGAATTGGACAATTGGAAGCAAATACTTTCTTGTTTGGATATGGAATCTACTACTCTAAAGAAAGTTGACTTAATAGCAAGATAACTATATTAAATCCTTGATATTTAGAAATAATCATTTACAGTGGAAACAATTGAAATAATTAATCTCAATTTTCTTCTCTTTGCAATACCTTTTTGGAGCAGTTAAGTTCAAAGTTGTTCATTTGTTTGTATTTGCATTCTAATTTTATGTTTCTAATTATTTTCATTATCAGTTTCTCCCCAACTAAATCGCTTTGTGAAGTACTGCTTTCCCCAAAGCAAGTGTGATTTTTACCTGACATCCATAAATAAATTTTTTATATATTAATTATGAGCCTGAGTAGTTACTCAGTTCCATTAGCTTTGTGTATTAGTGGTAGTTCAGCAGTGGTGTTGATGGTTAGCTTCAGCACACTGCCAAGGGATAAAGTCAACGTGGGGGGTCCTAAACTCATTGGAACTTGCGTAATTTTTCTTGTGAACTGTTGTTTTCTGTGCTTTAATGAAAGTACTTATAGGTGAAGTCTTATTGCATAAAATGCATGGAAAAAGAAAAAAGCGTGAGTACTCAGTGGGCTTCCTGGACATTTACTTCTGTCCTTCAGTTTTCAAAAACCCATCGTCGTTGATGGTCAGCAAAGCGGGCTGTACAGTAGCGAGCGTGTCCCGCATCCCTGCAGACCCACGCGTACATGATGTCTTACATTCGAGCCGGCGTGTGCTGGCATGAACTGCTTTACTCATCCGGCTGTGGCAGCACAGAGGGAAGGGGTGCTGGGCATTCTCCAGTAAGGGGGTCTGGGGGTGGGTGTTTTGGTTTTTTTTTTTTGGTCTCCATCTCCTCTCTGGAGAGAGGTACGTCTGTTGTGGGTTTCTGACAACTATTTCCTATAAATACTTGAAAAAATGTTGTGTGTAACCAGTGTCCCTTTTACAGCTGCTCTTCGTTCTTTGACTGTGACAAAAACCTGCTATTCTGCTTTGGCTTTGTTTTGTTATGTGTCGCCATATCTTCCGAGTCTTCTTGAAAAATTAACAAAGTGGTATCGATAGAATTGGATAGTCTATGCCTTGGGGTTATGGATTTGGGGTGCTAGAGACAATATATACGTATCCCTTTCAGTGTGGGTTTCTTGTAGAAGCGTGTGTTTGCCTGTGTCCTCCCGGGGCGGCTGTGTTTGGGCACTGTGGAGAAGGCGCTCTGCTCAGGAGCCAGCTACGCCATTTGGTAACTCACCGTGCTGGTAGAATGGGACGAAACACCCAGGTTCCCTTTTCATGCCAGTTATTATTTGAAAAATTTTAAACTAAAAAAAAGTAAACCACCCACAGTGTTTTTGCCATTGTTGTTCTGAAGTCTTGGAGTGCATTTATCTTTGTTTCCACCAGTAGAAGACCACAGGTGGAAGTGTTCCTTCAGGGCAGCACAAAGCCTCTGATACATCGCTCTCCAGTTGCCCGTCTGTACTCGCATCTCCCAGCTGTTTCGGACGGGGTGTCCTTGATCTGACCCTTTTTTCCCCTGACTGCTTTTCCCCTATATCTGTAGACGTGGACTGTTCTTTCTGTCTCGTGTTCTCCATGTCTTCTGCGGTGCTCCCTGCTCCGTGGCGTGGGGCCCAGCAGAGCCGGCTGGAGAGAACCGGGGCGGGGGGCTGGCTCTCTGCAGCTTATTGCCACAAATACTTTTGGAAACGTTTGCTCTCTGCTGCATTACGGGTTCGCTTCCCTTGGGCATTTTTCCATTATGAGACTGTTAATGGGAAGCAGTTCCTGTGAAATTGGTATACCTGGAAGTTACACGTGTCTTTCCTCCTTCAGGTTTTAGTAATAAAAGGTTTAAACTCTCTTGTATTCTGCTGCTCAACAAAATTTTCTGTGCTGCCTTTCTCTGCTTTTCCTTAGAGGTCCCATTGCTACCATTTGCTCCTCGGTTTTGGTAATGTAGCTCTATTTTAGTGAGAAAGTGATCTCTCCTACCAATAGCCCCCGATGCTTTCATCTACATTTCTTTCCTTGAGAAAGGGATGTTTAATTTTGCATGAAGATTATTCCTAAAATAAGCACCGCATTTCTGTGGATGAATTTGTTCACTTTCTTGCTATTGGTAGTAATTCTACTTGTGTAAGATGTGAAATTGCGTGTTGCAGTGTTGTCCTTCTGTTTTGTTCCTTTTTATAATTTCAGTGGTGCAGGGCTCGATATTTTGCTTTAAAAATTTATGAAGAGAATTTTGTGTATTTAATCTGTCTTATTCATATATTCAAAGATGCTTTTCTTCTTATTCTGAGTCTTCTAAGTAGAGGAAAATTACCTTACGTATATCTCTCTGGCAAAAATCTTGTGCCTGTTTGCTTTACTCAAGCTGTAGCGTCCTATAGGTCGTAGTGCCTATAGGCCATGGTGCTTGTCAGGCGGCAGAGACCTATGGAGGTTCAGTGACAGTTAAGATGAAATATATATTTAAAAAAAAAATTTAAATGGTTCTGCTCATAGGAGAGAAAATGATAGAACTAGAAGAAGAGGAATTGCAGGTGGGGTAATATATCTTTTTCCTCAGTTTGCCTCATGGAAGCAAGGGCTTGTCCTAGGAGTTTGTGCCTGCTGCATGAAGTGCATGTTACCTATACCTTAGGGCTGGTTTGATTTTTGCCTTCTATTTGGTCAATATAGATCTAACCAAAGTCAATGCATCCTGCTGAAGTACTGCAGAGGGACGAACCAGGTCTATTTAGTTATTTTAAATTTGTGGTCTCCCTTTTTGCACCTGGTATGAACTGTTTCCTTCCTGTCTTTTAAAACCAGTATCTAATTTGTGTATATGTATATTCCATTTTCAGCTGAAAAACTTTCAAAGTCCCTTTTGACATCATGAAACAACTGAGCTAATTAAATTTGTTTTCTCTCAACTTTAGAGGCACCCTTAGCTCATTAGGGATATTTTTCAGTGGTTTAACGTAGTGGTTCATTTTGCTCTCTCACTCTGTTTTAAGCAGCCAGCACACAGAGTGTGCATGTGGAGTAGCATTGGTTCTTACCTCCGTAGAAGAGCATGTTTTGTGGCTCAATAGTTAGTGTCCGAAGAATAAAAAATTTGCTATTTCAAGTATAAGTGAAGCTTGGTATAAGGACTAAGTTAAAGGAGTAGGTTAAATGAGATAAAACCACTTTGTTGTTGTTTAATGCAGCAATAGAAATTATTTTTTAAAAAATACTTCAAAAAGGATTTGACTGATCTTCAGCACACTCAAAGCCTGAGTCTCCAAAGATGAGCTCTCTGAAGCAGTAAACTTGTCCCCTCTGTCCATGTTTTTCACTACTTGGTGAACACTGAGAGCAGGCAGCCTGGCTTTTGTAAGGCAAACTGTCGGTTAAAGCGACCGGTGACATGTGCAAAGCAGTGACAGAAGATGGACAGAATTAAGTCAGAGCAGTACAAACCAAAAATATTAATAGAAACTTTTTTTTAAATATGGTCTGCAAAATGCCTGCTTTCAAGGCTTCTGTTTTTCTAGTCCAGGACTATGTTTATTGTAACTATCTTCTTGAAGTGCTTTGTGAGAGGAAGTTTTTAGCTCTGTTTATGGGACGCAGCTGTCACTGAAGTGTTTTGTCACCCCCAGCAGAGAGGTAACATTCTTTATCTTAGCATGTTGAATTGCTGCTCTGGAAGGTAAAAAGTTGAATTGAAACTGCTGAAAAATGTATTTGATGCTGCAAAATAGTGTTCTGTGTTAGGTGGAAATCCTTGCAGAACTAGGCAACTTTTTGATCAATATATTAAAACGTCATTGGGCACTGTTCAAGGCAGGCTACGATGGTAACATAGCTTATTACAGCAGTGGGTACTAGCTTACAGCATTATATGTTCATTTTCTTGAGGTAGGCTACTGCCTTTATCCAGTATTTGCTCTCCTGTTCTGACCTTCATCTGCCCTGTGAAGGGTTTTCCTTGCTTTTTTCCCCTCTTCTCCCTCTTTTTGCGCAGGTTCCCAGCTGCGGCTATGCATGCCTGCGTGCCCGTGTGCAGGGTGGTGGGGTGGTGTTGATGGGGAGTCCTCGCTCGTCCCTCTTGCTTTGTGTACGGGCTGTGTTTGTCATCCCATTGGCAGACTGAGCCGCGTGCCAATTTCTGGTTTATAGACGTTGCCGAACGTGCATGTTTTTCCCTTTCTAAGCAAAAGTCTGGTTTGATTTGACTGTGTGGGCCAGGGGTGTCCTCCTGCGGCTGGCAGGAGGAGGTGGTGGTGCCCATCTCCGCCTCTGAGGACCATCCCCAGCGGCTGGTGGCACAACCGTGTCTGTAGTTACCTGTGTGGCATTAGTCTTCTGCTGAGCTTCCTCGCTGTTGTAGGGAGTATTTATTGCAGACCAAGTCTGCACGTGTGCTGCCCCCTGTTTAAATGAAAATGCAGTTTTCATTTTCTTTAAATCATTTTGCTGGACTTGTAAGTCCCTCCAGAAGCAGAGAGTAGGAATGGCTTATGGGAGGGTCTCCTGCAGCCGTGCTGTTGAAGGGAACAGTTGAAACCACATTGCTAGGCACAGGGAGAAGGACCAGGACATTTCCTTTCCCTTATTTGGCCACGATAACCTGTTCATATATTTAATTTGTCTGCCAACAAGTTGTGAAATGGTGACGTTTCTTGTTTCCTTTATTTCCTGGGCAGTACGTGTTCTGGATAAACTTGGGTCTCGCTCCAGGTTTACTGTGCTTTGAACTTCTGTGGGATATTTGGGTCTGAGGTTTCTTTTTGCAGTTTTCCACCCGAGAAGCTGTCCAGGTGAGGTCAAGTAGTGAAGACTGGTTTGGAAGGCATCATGTGTGCTGACATGCTGCTTGTGTGCCTATCGAGGGCAGTTATGTAAAATCCCTAAATGAGCCGGCATCACTTCTGACGTAGCCTTTTGCAGCCCGGGAGGAAGAATGTAGAATAAAGACTAATCCTAGGCTTCTGCATGTACATTATAAAGTACATAAATATACCTCTAGCAAAAAAATAGCAGAGGGACTCTGGAGCTGTCAGCTCTTTGTCACAGTCTCGGGTCACTTTGGGCTTGCTCTGAGTTTTTCCCACTGGCCCGCGATGGATTCCAGCTCTCTCCGTAGGAGAATACCTGCGGGACAGCACTGTCACTCACTCGCCACCTCTGTTGGTGGTAACAGGCGCGACAGTTCAGAGAGGCCACTCTGCGATATGAATGTTCCATCTGTCCAGAACTGGCCTGAGATGGAGGGCTGATTTCAAGGCTACTTCTGTGATCCTTTTGGTAGGGATGCTTTGTTCTTGCAGTTCCCTGTGCCACTCCATTTTAACCCTTCGGTTGAGTGAACAGGCTCCTTTTCCGTGTACATGGCATAGCAGTGGTCCTGCTACCATTAATGCTCTAGTTTCATCTAAGCTGCTGACCAGCCACTACAGAGCTCGTAATTGGGATTGAATGTGAATGAAAGCCAAACCTTTATTTCCCTCATAAATGGGTAAATTTATATTTTTTTTTTTTTTTTAAAGCAGCTTTTATTTTTTAGAGGAAAATCTGTGCAGGCTGGATTTTTTGGGGGGGGGGGGTGTGTTTTCTTTATAGCCGAAGTGCTGCCCTATTTAGTGCAAAAATGCGGTTGACATTTATGTGCTTGTACATATTTTTTTAAACTTACTGTTTTGAAACCAATGGCAGGTAGCTCTCCAGCTTTTATGCCTGTATTACACACCATAATGCAAAACTTCCCCACCCCTTGGCCAGCAACATGAGATTCATAGGACAAAAATGGTTTAGAACAGTAATTCCTTTTACAGATCTGAAGCTTACCTCTTTTAACACAGTGTTGAACATTGTTTTATCAGCTCTTCTGTACGCATAAAGTCATTATTATATTGCATTGAGCTCAAAATTCGTAACTGTCTCTTAAAAATTAATTGTGGAAAATATCCTTGCAAGAGATCATCAGGCCTGAATTCATCCCACCTAATGAGGTTGCACAGGTGCCTCTGTCATCCCTAGCATTATTTATTTTTAAATGCACATCTGTCTTGTTGAGAGAATTTTTCTCACCTCCCTTTATAACGGTAAGCAAACATTTTGGGCTGCAGAACCTTTGTCATTTTTATCAGTAACAAGGAATTATGTGGCATCTACATATATCTCTTAAAAATTTAACTATTAATTTAATAACGAATATTGCCTTACAAAGATGTGTGCCTTTTCTAATGAAGGTATTGTGACCCACGTTAGTCATTTAGAGGAGTGTCAGCGTAGTCTTAAACAAAAAATAAAATTTGAACTTTGTGTTTCAGTATTGCAGTGGTTATTTCATCAGGGATAGTAGGGTCTGTCCCCAGCTTTAAACCTCACTAAGGTGTTTGTTCTTCTGTCTTTATAGTGATGTTTAACGACTTTCTGTAAATACATTTTTTTCACTGGCAAACACATTGCAGAGTAGTTGTGAGTTCATAGGCGGCATGTGTGATGCTTATTTCCCTCGTGCTAAGCATGGATGATGCACGTGTTAGCATGCAGAAGAGGTGGCAAAAGACTCATCTCCAAGACTTGTGTTTCTTAATTTGTTTTTCTGATTGAAGGTTTTGGCATGATAGTACACAGCTGAAATATTCTGCCCAAGCATAAGTTTTAATTCTGCGTATGTTTTGTGGTACAGAACAGGAGGAAGTTTCTGGAGCTTTGTAATAAACCTAGGCCTGTCGTAATTCAGGGCTGAGTCTTACTTGCCCTACAATTAGTTTAGAATCCTTGTAGGTGTAACCCTCTGTACTGTTTTCTTTCCCAAAGCAATTAGTTGTTGAGTAGATGCCTTTTCAAATGTGCCCCTGATGAGTTCCCAGGCTGGCTGCTGTGCGCATGTGAGTCTATCTTGTTTGTGCCGGTCGTTCGTGCACAAAGTGGAGAAGAAATCAGTAACGTAATGTGGGACTTGCAGGATTTTTCTACGCCTGCATTTATGTGGCAATTTATTTTTTTTTTCCCACCTTCTGTTCAGTGTGTTCCAGCACTGAAAAAGAAAGTCTTTGGAGACGTAAATAGAACAAAGCTTTTTTGTCAGAAGATCCTACAGTGATAGATGCCTTAGAAATGTGGATAGGTATTCTGCAAAAGTACCCATCACTCAGAAGACCATTTAGTTCTGCTCATTCAGTGGTGTATAAACACCCTTAATTTAGCCTGATGTTTAGGATTGCATCTTGAATACAGAACACTGGGAAATACTACTGCTTTGGCTTAGTGCGAAGAAAATTGGAAGGTTTCTAATAAGATGGAAAACTAGCAGTGAACTGAAGACTGGCAAGGTTTTGGACAGGAAAAAAGATCTAGTGCTTTGCTGTTTGACATCATTTGTGACTTGAGTGATGCCTGTGGAGGTGAAAACCTACATCTGACTACTCTCTTATTTCTTCTGTCTTTTGTCTGCCTCTTTTTTCGCTGTGCCCTGAAATTTTTAATGCTAGTATCTACAAAATGAAAGTCTTAGTGTAAGTGGGCAGTGTATCTGATGGTGTATAGCAGCTCCCATCTGTAGGCTCAGATATGTAGGGAGGGGAAAAGCACCTGAAATGTTTTCTGAACCATTTGTGTGAAGTTCTTACCGAGACAGGAGACCGGTAATAAAATTTATATTATCAGGTTATAGTTATTTTGAGGCCTGTCTCCATTTGTGTGAGATATGTGAATTACATAAAGTATATATGCATAATATACACATTATTAAATCAGATATGCAGCTTATCATAATATTTTATAAATGAAACATCCTTGTGTCTCTTTCTTTCTCATATATATATATTTTTAAATGTACTCATGCACTGTTGTTTGAGTTACAGTGCAGAACACGTGAAAAGGATAGACACATTCGGTGGGTGCGTTCTCCTAACGTGCCAGGTATCCCTGGTAAGAGCGCGGGCAGTGTGGGAACACTGGGAGAAATCAGGGACCGGGAGGAGGAAAGGATCGGTCAGATCTGCTGGGGAGAAAAGCGAAGATGCTGCCAGCTGTCTGGGAGGAATTAAACCATTTGAAGGGCAGTGAGCACGAGGAGATCAGGGAAGCTGCAGACCACATGTGAGAGAGAACAGTAAGCTTAGAAAGGCTGGAGAGCAAATCCCATTCCCAGCCCCACGCTATTTCAGTTTTAAACACACTTTTAAAAATTTACTCGCCATCTTTTTGCTGTTCTGCCACACACCAAAAGAATGTAGTGGTTTAATTGCATATTCAGGGAATTTTTGGTGTTGGTTTGGGTTTTTTAGGTAATTCTTCTCCAAAGGGAGTCAGTTTCTGGTTTGTATCTCCATGTTGAAATGTGCACAGAGTAACGCCTAGGTGTTAGATTCATCTCTGTCAACTGTGCGGGGAGGCTGAGCTGATTAGCCCATAATTGAGGCTTTATTTAGCAAGATGGGTTGAGTGTGAGCCTAGCAAAGGGATTTTGTTCTTTTTTTGGGAAAATGAGTGATATTTAAGTGCAATTTAGTATCATAGTGTGTTCTCTGTTCTCATGCATGTTCTTACTGTTCTCATGCAAACCCCTTTTATGTTCCATTTTTCTAGGCCACAACCCTCCTTTAAGCTGCTTTATGCTTTAGCGCACTTCCCCTCCGTAGCAATCTTCTATTTTAGCAAGTGCATTTCTTATATTGAAAACATAAATGTAGTGTGGCCTTTCCTTCTGAAAGAATTGATACGGCTTCCCTTGTGCCACCCAGCTTCGGCATCTCTGTGGCTCTCCAACATTACAAGTGCTCCTGTCTTTTTCGGAGTCAATCGTAATGTTCTGGGTCATCTCCTCTCCTTCACCCCGGGCCTTTTTGGCTACCTGAAGCCATCTGGCCCCTGCAGTAAAGGCATTGCCTGTAGACAGGGTGAGCACATTAATGCCTTAGAAATCATGGCCACTTCACCTCTTGCGTACGGTGGCTGCTCCTGCCGTTCTTCTCCGCGTGGAGCCCTCGAGTGAGCCCTGCCAGTTTATTTCAAACCCTGACTTTGGTGCTGGAGTAACGGAGATCCGGGTGGCTCAGCTGCTGTAGGGTGGGCAGCCACTGACGCAGCTGCTTCGTGTTTGCTCAGTGTACCTGGATTTCTGGGTGGATGGAAGTGGGTAAAGAAAACAGAGAGAGTAAGTGAACCTAGTGAAGAAATAACTAATGAGCGCTCGATGGTGATGTTAGAGGAGGAGAGAGAGGTAAACTTGTCTATAGTTTCTCTTCTGCTAAGGAACAGAAAAGAGAAGAAGTAACAAACATGAGAACAAATCCCTGGGGCAAGACAAATAAATACAAAAGAGGGAGAAGATAAATAATGTAAATTTGAAAAAATATAACTGGAGGGGAAAAAATTGAGCTCTGTGACTAAGGGGTAGGAAACCGAAATCCAAGGAAGAAGTAGCAGTACAAACAGATTATGGAGCATGTTACTGTAACATTAGAGTTTGCTGTGGAAGAAAAGAGAACATCTGGAAAGTGAAGGAAAGCTAGCAGCATTTGGAACAGGTTGATGGGAGCAGACATGTTGGTTTTATTTGTTTGGTTTTTGTTCTAGTAATCATCCCATAAGATAGTATCAGTTTTTGTTAGATTGATAACAAACCTTTAAAAGGCAATATGTGGAATATATGTATAAACTGCTGGGAACTTTATAAGCAAGTTGGAAAGTAATAACATGCTTCAATCCAGGTCTAAAAGGGATCTCCTCCCCCCCTCCACTACCTTCTTCTCAACTATCAAAGACCGTGTTTGGCTGTGCAGGTGGCTCACTATATTTAAAGAGCAAGTGAGTTTCCTTGCCTGGGATCTTGAAGTGATACAGTGGTGTGACTTCCCAGTTGATGACAGAAGAGTAATTTATGGTGGTTACCAGCAATAAGGCCACCCACACAGAGGAAAACCAGATGCCATTAGTTAAGTTCTCCACTGTCTTTGCTTCGCGTTGCATCTGGAGATTTTGTTAAGACAGATCACCTTTATGTTCTTGTTCCTACAGGATATGAGAATAAACACGTAATTGCTGTTCAGAATGAACATTTGTATTAAATAGCCTAATGCAATTTACCTCAATTTTTTTCATTCAGTCTGAACATAATTTAGCCTTCATCATAAAGTTATTAGTGCCAAGGGACATATTTTAAAGATTGTGAGGAACACTTAAGATTATTTTAATCGGGGATGGATAAGTCCCATTAAACAATTGAGCTAATCTTCCTGCCAAGACAGAGCATAGCATGCCATATGCAGATGTATATATAGTGTTTCATGAGCAGCAAGTCTGAGGCAGTCTGTCTCTTTTTAAATTTTTTTCTTTTCTTTTTTTTTCTTAATAGATGCTTGTTACTTGTACCCTGTGCTGCTGTGCCCCATCTTCCTCCCGTTTTCCTCTCTCTTTGATCGGACGCGATGCTGTCCCTGGGCTGGAAGTGGCAGGGTGCTGGCTGGGCAGCCACCGCCCCTTGGAGCGAACCATCACCCCCTCCTGCCTTTCGACGCGGGCTTTAATACGCTGCCTTTCCTACACCTTTCCCAAAGCGTGCAGACGGGTTGTACGTTTGAGATATTTAGCCTTTTATCAAAATTTGTTGAAGTTGGCTGTGGGCTCAAAAAACGTGAGGAGAGAGGGCTGAGTGTTAACACAGTTGCATATGCCTGATTTCCTAAGGAAGTTAGCTAAAAATAGTATTATGCTTTAATATTTATCTACAAGCCAAGAAGCTGATGTCATCTATTGTCTGTGAGCCTTGTTTGTGGACAACAGAAAACAAGCAAGTATGGCACTTCGATATGTGTCGATTTAGAAAAGATGATAGCTGAAATTTCCTGCCCTGGGTAGTAAAACTCTGTGTACTTTCATACGTAGTTTTTTACCCAAACACATCCTGTCTTGCCCCCCCCCCCCCCCCCCCCCCTTTTCCCTCTTTTTTTTCCTTTCTTTCTTCTAATAGATGATAACTGTTCTGATGTAGTTGACTACCTAGGACCTGATTTGTATAGTAAAAATATGTTGATGACTGATCTGTATGTGCAGAAATTATGTGAGAACTAATCTAAATACGCACCCAATTAGAAGCACATCTAGAAAATGGTAAAATGGATTGCATAGGGAAATTGTTGCATATATAAAATACCCTGTTGTTGTTATGTTATTTTTTTGTAGCCTGCTCGAGCCTTTGGGGTAGGTAGTGTACTCTGCATGCCAAGTAGTACTTTGCCGAGTGGACTGAGCTTCACTGAGTTTTGATGAAAGTCTCCCTACGCCAGCTGGTTTTAGCAGCATAATAATAATGAAAACTCTGTCTGCAGGTAGTTCATACCTCTCCCTGTTTGTGTTGCCCAAATCCAGAGTCTCTTTTGTGTATGTACCTGCTGTATTGCCGAGATGGATGAAGACAGTTGCTGTTGGAGCAATGACCCTCATACAAATGCTTTGATTTCCATGTAATTAGGCTTTTTGTCTAATATCCTCTATTAAATATCTGCTCGTTAACAAACAGTGGAAAAATTGTTCTCTTCAAGGGCAGGTCTACCAGTGTGAAACGTAGCACTTACTGGAGCACGCGATAACGAAATATTGTGTCAGAGACAGGTTTGCAATTCAGGTGCTTATTTTTATGCCTTGAATATTACCTGCATTTGTTGTTCCAATTTTCCTCTGTGGTCAGGGACTTCTTAGGTGATTATACAGAACTTTTTAAAAATAGCCAGGTATTTTGGCTTTAAGTTTTAAAAGAAAGCTGCGTTTTACTAATGTGATAATAGTGGTTTGTGATTTGAAGTGTGATTCCGTGTTGAAATCTGCAGAAATATAGCACCTGTTTTCTCAGAAAAACAGCCTTGTTGTTTATTTGGTCACTCTTCTGATGTCAGTCTTTTTCTTAGTAATTCTAGCTGCTATTAATAACACTTAACTGTAAGCATAGGGCAAATCAGTTCCAGCTATTTAACCCCATTACAGGCAACAGATTTCTAATTTGATTAGAAATATTTGCAGTAGAACTGGAAGATGCATTTAAAGCCCTGCGTGTTGCTGTTCAATCTGGCACTCACCACAAAGATGCAAAACAGAATAGCGATGATCTTGGTAGGCTTACAGGTGTGTTTACACGACATAATATTAGCAACGTAGCAGGCTCTGCTGTGCTCTGGGCGGATGGGATGCGAACATAGTCATAAGGCCCCTGGAGATGAGGTTGAGCAATCCTGCATCTGCCTAAAATATTCTACGTAGGTAAGCATAATTTTTAGTGGAACAAAACTCACAGGGAAATGAGCGCTGCTTGATATTTAATGAAGAACTGGAGATTAATGAGACCAACAGCTTAGTTACTTTATTTAGTTGGTAAACACACCTTAGTATAAGAGACCACGCGTTAATGGGTTTAAAAATACAGCATTAAAAATTGTTCTGACAGTTTCGTGGTTTTTGTTCTTTGTTGCAGGCCAAATGACACTGGGCAAACATTTGCCTATCTCAGTTGATGCGAAGACTTGATTTACTTAGTGTTTATTCTGAATAAGGATCTGTGTAGTTACTTACTAGCGTAGTGCGTTTTATCATTTACAAACAAGTAGTTCACAGATGTTTTAAAGGACTGTGCCATTTATTGCATGCCTGGGAAGCTGACAGCCAAATAGCTTCTGTTGCTTGAAACCCTGTTGTGATGTTCGACCCCTGAATTCTAGAGCAGGAACCACTCATTCTCATGAACATCCTCTTGCGCCTGACAATAAAAAATATATATATTTATCCTCCTAATTCTTGCCTTCTGGAGGCAATAAATAGATAATCCAGAATGAAATCAAGTTTAAAACCTTCTTTCAGGGTTGCACTTGTAAGGAGAGGTCTTGAATTCACAATAGCTATTAGAAAAATTATTTAAATTATTTGTCAGTAGTGTACGGTCCATTTTTTTTTTCCTAATGCAGTGGAGAATTATTTATTTATCTGTTTTCATTCTGGACTAAGGGGTTTTTATTTCAGGTGGATACTAGAAAAAGTTGCTCAGCTGGAAAACCAAAAGAGAAGAACCTGCTTTTAAAATTATACAATGGTCAGCTATGAAACACAGTTCCTGTTCTTCTAATTTTTTTGTTTTGTATAAAGCAAACGCAGTATAACATTTCTTGACCATGGGATGAAGCAGATGGGCAGTGGGCATCCTCTGTATGAATTGTGTTATAAACGCATTCAAAGAATTTTAAGATCCAAAAATTGAACATTTGAAAAATAGGAAATGTCAGGGGTGAAAGCTGCCTTTCAAACTTAATTCATCTTGCTATTCCCCTCCTGTTACGCGGATTCCAGAACCACTGACTCTTTCCTGCCTTATTCAGTAGCATTGGTCACATGTGGGTCTAGGTCTTGTACTCTTCAAATCTTGTTCCAAGGTAAGTTACACAGTAGTGCTTGTGGACACAAGTGTTTTTCCTCATCTTTCAGGAGTTTTATCAGGTTTATCTTTACACTGCAGATGGTGAGTAGGTATACAGAGTAATTTTGAAAATGCCTGCTAATTTAGTGCTCATTTTTAAGTGCCCAGGAACTCATTTTTCCGGATACTGAGCATCGTGTAGTGGTTCCCGTTCTGAGCAAAGCTGCTGTTGTTGGTTGAGTTGCAACTCTTGACTGCTCTGGCAGTCTTTTAGTCAGACCTTAGGACGAGTCGGAGATGCAGAATATGAGGAACTTGCAGCTAAGGATTGCCTCTGTAGAGTTTGGGGTTTGCCTAGCAGCAAACAAGCGCTGTCTGGAGGCAGAGGAACCATTTTTTCTGCCATCACGAGAGACTGGTTTCTCTTTTTACAGTCTGCTGCATGCCTTGTTTTCTGTGATGGGAGGAAGAGATCCCTCAAATAACTGTTACCTTCGTTCAGCGCTGCAGATGTGTTCCTCCAGCTGGCGTATGTTGTGCAGTGTGTCTGGTGCCCCGGTAACCCCTGGGGAGAGGGCAGTTTGTACTTGGGATAAGTAAAGGCTGTAGGAATGAAGGAGGCCTGGTTAAAGTTGCACGTAGCCCAAACTGCTTTGGCTGAACTTCCCAAAGTCCGAGAACCGTGCTGAAAGCTTTCTGCTCACTTAGTTTTCCAAAGTTGTAAGTAATAGGTCGAAGTCAGCATATTGGAAACATAAGGTGATCAGCTGAGAGGGTTGGCGAGGCTACTAGCCTAGCCAAAGATACGTTTTTCAGAATACAGTACATAAAAAATTCGTACATAAAACAATTCCTTGTGTATTGATTTCAGTTGTGAGACTGTACCTTCAGTTGAATGAGTGGTGAAAGTTTCCTTAGCCCAACAAATGGGAGATACTAGGATATCTCAGGATATTTGGGATAATAATTTAGAATATAATAATTAGGATAATAACTCAGGGTATTTCAGGGTAATAGAAACTAACTGGGAGCTCATGCTACATACTTTACACCTTTCACTTGTAGCATCACGTGCCAATTATTTCTAAACCTATTACCATACGTTTTCTTGGCTCCCTTCAGAGAGAGGAGCCTGTTGCGCCCTGCGTCCCGCTCTGCCAACACACGGAGCCAGAGGAGCTTCCGTGAAGAAGGGAGCGGAGGGGCAGCACAGCGCGCGAGGGAGGGCGCTGGAGGCGGAGATGGGAACGTGCGTGACTAACGCCGCTGGGAATGGGCTTAGTTAGATCCCCAAGTCCAACTGCGATTAGCTAGGAACAGTTCAAAAGCAGAAGTGAAATGAGTAATTGTGACCCTATACCCAGCCGTTACCTTGCAGAATCCTCAAAAGAAAGGTGAATGTATATACTGTTGGGGAGAAAATCATCGGTAGGGTGCAGTCGGTGAGCATCTTCAATGGGGTTATTTTTGCTCTTCTGTCCAGTTCTGGTGTGTTAATAGATATAAGCCAGATCAAAGGCTCAGATTTGTTATGAAGATTTCTGAATACATTGGTTATACATGAAAATAATTGTGGAGTTGACTTTTTAGGCACTTGTTAAAGCTTTGTTATGATGGGGTGTTGAAGAAAGAGAAATGAGAAATTTCAATACCTTAATTTGGTATTTCCAGTTTTTACGAACATCTCAAGATGACACATACTTTTATTCAAGCTTTTATTTTTCCTCTTTTCTTTCTGTGTCCATTTATTCCACCTCCCACCTTCCCTGAATATATAAAGAATGTTAAGGTTATGATATTTTTTTTTATTTTATTTTACAGATGTATTTTTGCTCGACAATACTGATTTTGATTGAATCAAGTCACCTCTGACTCACTTTGAGTCAGGGCCTTGTATTACAGATTTCAGCTTTCGTTGCTTCAGTGAAGTTTTTAATGTAAAACTGTGAGATCTTAAGAGCAATGCATGTGCGCATGTATGAATTTGGTAATTTAAACCAGCTAGCCTGAGCATGTTACTGCTCTAGCTGTGACAACACCAGCTTCAGTGAAGAGCACAGATTTGTCTGAAAATAAGGTACACACCTGTAATGTTATGTCCACCCCTTGTGATAGACTAGGCAACGCAGACATGCTGTTAGCAGAAATTTAGCTGCAAAGGGATCATAAATTCATAAAACCAATGAAAATCACCTAAAAGAAAGATGACCACCTTTTTATCCCTTACAAGCTGTGTACCAATATGTCACATGGATGACAGCAATAAGACAGAGCGTGCAGAGAACTGCTTGAGGAGAGCCTCGGAGAGGTAGTTCGTGAAATACCCCTTGTCTCTGGTGTGGGAGTTACGCCAGAATTCTTGAGAATCACTGTGAGCTGTGAGTTGTGTGTTAACTATCCCTACTCCAAAATCCCTTTCCTGATCTGTGTCATAACTGGCAACAAGTAGACCAACCGTTCGTTCTGCAGTCACAGAATGACGAGTTTGGCTCTGTTGGACTTTCCTCCGTCCTGGTGAGAATTAGTTTCTAGGTTCCTTCTCTTAATATTTCGCATAAAGAAAATAGTAATTTCAGTATGGGAACATGGGGAAGTGTGATAGAAAGTAGGTAAAGAAATTGTGAAGGGAAAGCAGAATGCAAAGGAGCGTTTATGAGCTTTAGACATCCCCCTAGTGCAGAACCTGGTTTCAGTAACAAAAGCATTCATGTTAAAGTTACACACAGTAGTGTAATGCTCCTACTTGATAGTGTCCCTGTTGTGGCACAGAATCTTGGCTGGGGTGGTGTAGACCTCCGAGTGATGACCTTTTCAGACTTGGTCAGCGTATCGCGGCCCCCCTGACTGGCACGCTGGGGAGCAGAATTTGCTGTACTGCGTTGAGCCATTAGTCCGTCAGCTTGGGTACCCTTTTTCCGCAGCGTCCGCTTAGTACCTTGGGGTTCGGAGCAAAATGAATAAATAGTCTTCTCGCTAGAATATCTGACAGGTCAAGGGGAACGCTCTCCTGAATTTATGTCCTGTAGCATGGTGCTTATGTTTCCAGCATAGCATTCATAACTGTAAATGTTATTAGCCTTCAGAGTATTCCATCTGCCTGAGCTGTGCTGCATTTATTTAGTTTAAGTAGAAAATATGTCCATGTAGCGATTATGTCATGCATTAGGAGGTTAAATTGCGTTTGAAATTTTGTTACAGTAGCAGATATTAAATGTGATTGTGAAATGACCCTTACGGACTGTATGAAATGAGAAACTACTTTTTTTTTGACCAGTGAAATTGATATCGGTGTAGTATACTAATAGTTACTTACTCAGAATGAACACAGAATATATCTGGAGAAATCTCAGATAATACGATAGGTATTGCTGCTTCTAAAGGCAAAAAGGATCCAGGTTCTCTCTCTATAATAATGTGGAAAAAATTAAAAAATAAAATCAATAATTTCCCTTAGTCTATCAACTACATCTCTCATTTTAGAACAGAACTTTATATTGTATTACACTTCTTTGGACAAATGTACATGGTTTGGCTGAGTCTGACATACTCTACCAATAGCGTTTATTTATTTTATGATGGAATACAAAAAAAAATACAGTTTGCCCTACTTTATGCAAAACATCTTAAGGTATTAAAAATATTCTTAATATTCGCTACCAGTTTACATTGCCTTAAAATATTTTCGCAATAAGGAGAAAAAAAAAAAAAGAGTTGTTATTAAAAATATTTTTAAGTCAAGCTATTAAAATATAGCTCTTATGGAGATAAAAATTACAGAGAGAATTGTGACATATTGTATCTCTGCGTAATCTAGAAAGTTGTTTCAGCCTATGTATTTAAGGAGTATTTTCCTGGTCTTGCACGAAGGACGAAGTGTTGCTGCCTGCCTTACAGTTACAAGGAGAAGGGTAGCAGCTAAAAGAAACAAAAGAACCAAGCTACTTTTAAAGCAGCCAAACCAGGTGACTGACTTTTTATTAATTATTCATGAAGAAACCCAAACTATTCTATGATTCTATGTGAAGTCCTTCATTATCTGAAGTGTCAGACTTCCTGCTCTTTCAAAACGAAATCTAATAAACCTCTCAGTGAAAAGTTTCTATTTATATACCTTCAAGCTCCAGAAAGGATGACTGTGGTAAATAAGACCTCGCATCTTCTTGAATGCCTGATTTGTTATTTTTCTGAAATCTGGTTTGTAATTGTTTTCCCTGGTGTACGTGTAATCTTTTGATCTTCCAACTAACCAGCCAAATCTGTATAAATCTGGAATGACTGTGCTGAGATTGTTATTTAGTGTAAAATTTTTCCCCAGTGGCTGAAGGCTTTTTTTTGTTCTCTCTTTTTATTGAAAACAAACAACCCCACTACAAGAAAGTGAAATTATATTGTGGTTTTTGTGTTATGTCAAAAAGGCTTTGTTCATTAGAATGGTAATTTTATAGTAATTTTCCCTTCTCATTTTTATCATGCCTTATTTCTTTATTAGCATCTTCAACATTTTTGCTTCTTTTAATATTGAAAATAATTAGGTTAATTCAGCTTTATTGTATCTATCTATCACCATATCATGTAAAAAAAGGTCAAGGAAGAAAGTAAATAAATAAGGAAGGCAGGGAATGTTGATGGACCTCCAGGTTTACCCCTTTCCTCAAGGACTAACTATCTTAATGGCTAAGTTACCTGTAAATTTTACTGTCTTTTCTGTGGTGCCCTATTTGCTGTCTTCCGCTGTCTAAAATGGGAAAGGGGGAAAAAAAAAAAGTGAGATTTGGCCAAATATTGGTTTCTTTGAATTTGCCTTCCAGATTCCAGGGTTGCATTTTCTTAGAAGCAGAGCTACAGGATGCAAGATTTTCTCAGCCTTCATGAAAAAAAAGAGAAAGTTTTAATTTTCATGGCACTGGCACTGAGAAGACACATGACAATCTTTAAATGTAGTGAGACGTGTAGTGAGCGTCGTTGGCAGGACTGAAGGATGACTCAGGAGTAGTCCAATGCGCTGTCCCTGGGGAGTCTTTTTGCCTTGGTGTTCGACCTAGCGGAGAGTGAGCCAAGAGCAAAGCTTTTAATCGCATCAGGAGAATGGGCAACGTTTTTTCGTTTGCATTTTCAGTCACTGCAGCCTATCAGGATGATGCTAAAAGTCGATGATTAGAGAAATGCTTGATGAGAGGTACAAGTGAACCTGTTTTTTTTCCTTTTTCTTCACATGCTCCAGACAGTCTCTTCTCCCTGTTGATTTTGTTCTTCCTGCTGTTTCTGTACGTTGCAGGCACTTGTCATAATTTTCCTCTTGAGCTGTCTTTGCATGCTCCTTGTGAAAAATAAAGCAGCATGGAGAAAGCCCTCCCCATGCTTTTTTGTTTGTTTGGTTGGTTTTTTTTCTTTTCAACTTAATGTGCTGTTGTTCCTCAGAGCTACCAGACTTGTGGGAGTTCAAGGAAGATGAAAAAGAGATCACCTAGCAGGAAAACTGTATCATTTTTAGTTGAAAAATCTTCCTGAACAGCTTTGACTGGGAACAGCAGTACAGGAGTTTATTGTGGAACAGACCTTTGGCAGTCAGAGGAGACTGTAGGATAATATTATTCACAGACTTTTGGAAATGGAAGTATGAAATTTGTTCTCACCAAACACCAGTCCTTGACTTTAGGCTGGCTTTAACAGCTGCGTTTCTAGACTTCTTCTATCAAGCACTGGACAGGAGCAGCGTTTTGTTTAAACTTTTTTCCTTTCTGTTATTCTCCCTTCTATTCTCATTTGCACCTCACCTTGAATTTGTAGGAGGATCATGGATGTTTTTTCTGAGTCTCTTCTCTGCAGGAGGTGTTTGTGAGGGCCTGTGCCTGAGCCTCCCATCTTGCCAGCAGCCCTTTTGCAGAGCCATGGGTGCTTCCCCACAGCAGCCGAGGAAAAATTCCTGGAGAAACCTCCAGGATGCAGCTGCTAGCGTAACGTACGCTGAATTTGTTCCAAATACACTCATCTGCTGTTGTTTGGCACCCTCTGACCATCCTGAAAACGTATTTTCTACCAAGTTGTAACTGTTTACTGGTTTCTCAGGTTTTTCCCCTATACAATTATGTCTGAGGTTGAGGCATGGGGACTTCCAAAGTGCACATATTCCACTTCTCAATAGAGAGTGGAATCTTCTGGCTAAGATTTTCTAGCCCATGATGGTCTAGACAGTGTTTAGAGAGACATTCTCCAAATGTTTTATTAGCTAGTAAGATGTGATCAGAAAAAACATTCAAAGCCTGGCAGCGTTGGAAACTATTGTGAAAGGATGTACTAGAGCACATGCTTGGATGGAATGGGGCATGCGTAAGGGGGGAGAATGGTAAAGTACGTGTTTGGATGAAGCAATAGAGAAGTAAGGGATGGATGATCACCAGCTACTACTAATTAGGCAAACTTAATTTCCCCATCTCCACGTAGAATTATCGTATCGGTTGCAGAAGGGATTACTTTTGATGACTTGGATAACATCATGCTTTTTCAATTTTTTGTTTGGTTTACTGAAGACCAAGTAATAATGGGGTTCTGTTTGAAGGGTAACTCATCCAAAACATGTCACAATGTTCAGTTCTACACTACTGAGAGCAGAAGTGTTAATTTTTCCAAGTGTGGTAATATTGCTACTTCCCAAAATAATGTGTCTATACAAATGCCTTAATTAAGAGACTAATAAGCTCCTCAAGAGAACAGAGCAGACCCCTAGATGGAGGATAGCAGCTGTGCGGACACCCGACTGCACCAGTAGTGTTGAGAATGTGAATATTTGCAGGAGATGTTGGAACTAGAAAGAAGGTATTCCATAGCAAGACACTTCTTCAAGCTCTGCTTTTGGCCTGTGTAGAAATCAAATAATAATGGCAAGATAGGCTCCTCTTTTAATTTAGATTTAATCAAGGGCCTTTACCAATACTATATGAACCTTCATCTGCCTACAAATAATGAAGGCTTGAGATAACTGGCCATGGTGGAATTCAGTTCTCTGTGCAGTGGTCTATCGTTTCTTATACCTTTATTCATAAAGGGAAGAACTCAACAGTAGAAGATCATCGAAGCTTGGAATTGCCGGTGATGAAACGAGAGCGTGGGAAATGAAGTGAGAGAATGGGCAATGGGGATTAGATTCTGCAGGTACAGAAGACTAGTGCAGCCTGGATTACTGTTAAGTGTCATTTACATGAATTGACAGCATTAGCTGTCTTCTTAAGGCTTCTGCACTTCATTTGTTGATGTGTTCATTTGTAATTTTTTAAAACTTCTGTTGAGAGTTTTGTTTGACAGAAAAGCATACGTCTTAAGGAAAATTAATATGCAGTCAGTCATCTGTCTGTAAATGGTGACATTTATAAAGCTACAGAGGTTACACATAGCTGGCAAAAACTTGCATTCACATGCTTTTTTTCATTCCAGGAGATGTGAAGTTGGCTTTAAAAACACTGTTGGTGGTGTTAATTTTTTTTTTTTTCTTGGAGAAATCCAATAAGAAAAATTGATCTTGGTAAAAGAAAGAAAGGTAAATAAAGATGTTTTGCAATTTCCTATTCTCTTCTAATCATTCCTCTTTTTTCTGTTGCTTATTGCTTTCTGTGGTGGATTGAAGGGAATGATTTTCCACTTGATTGTATATGTGTTACTGTATGACAGTTGGAGACATACTAATTTATTACAGAATGGATATGAAATTTCTCTAGTGAAGAGAAGTGGGAGGGAGAGCATAGAGAAAGATTTTCTTATGACAGTTAAAAATAATGAGAAAAATTTGCTTGGGAAAAAACATTTCAGTAAAACTTTCTTACAGCTATTTTGAGAGACCAGCTTCTCTTCGCTAGAATGTTTATAAGGTCACCTTGGAGTCAGAATGAACAAAGCGCTGACTTGGACAGGATGCCCTCCGTCAGTAAAAATATGATTCTTCTGACGCTAATGTGACAAACTCGGAACAAAAGTGAAAAAATTCACTTACGGCTTACCAAAAGAAAAAGATATAATCCTGTTAGATTTTCAGGGAAATATGGAAGAGTTTTCTACTGTGTTCTGGTCTCACAAGTTTGAAAAAAAATGGGAGTGGGCCACCACGGACTGCCTGTATTGTTGCTGAAGCCCTGAGTGTAGCTCTTTGCATGCTTGCTCTTTGCAGAGTGTCAGCAAAACAGAAAGTGGAGGCTTACTCATGCGGTGATGGGTTCACTCAGGGACAGAAATGCAGGAATTTTGGTTTGCAGTGTCCTGTGTTTTCCAGAGCAGATCTGACTGATCAGATCAGTGGAGCTGACACCGATCTACTCGAACGCTCCTCAGCCTGCTCTCGGTCTCGGTCTCAGCCCTGCTGGGACATCTGCTCTGCTTTCTGTGTCTCAGGAGGCCATGGTATTGTTTCTTTCTTGGCGTGTCTAAAAGATTTCCTGGTTTTAGGCTTATTGTTACCCTGTCACAAAATGGAGCTTTACATCCCGACTGCCTTAGACTCTCAGATCTGTGCTGACTTCCAGGGTATTTTGGAACTTAAACACCACAGTGTCCCAGATCTCCATCCATATTGGCTTTCTGGGGCATCCGCTGCACGTATAAATATGTGTTATGTGTCACCCTATACTTATAAAGTATTTTAGGACATCATTGCTATTTACTTAATACTATAAAACATACACAGATTAGGCAAAAGTGTGTACCGTCTGCTGTATTTCCTCTTCTGGAATACTGTTTTGGCTTGGGTGGAAGATCCAAGATTCTTTTGTAGGAGCACCCATGTTCATCCCTTCTCCATCTCAAACCTGCCCAAAGCCTGCCTGTGTCAGCTCTGGCCTTATTTGCTATCTTCCAGTCCCCAAACTCATTTTCTTAGCTAAGAAAAAGTAGCTTTTTCAGCCATTCTCATTAGTCCTTCAAATATGTGGTTTAAGTACAGATGTTGTAGTCTGTCATCTTAATTTGGTGGGTATGTGCTAAGGTCCTCTTTAGACAGGATTGACTAAGGCACTCCAAGATACGGCAGTTTTCTTAGTAGCAACTTCTTAAAATCTGAAAGTTTTCATAAGCTCTATGTAAACTCTTCCCCTGAATCATTACACATGGCTATCAATTTGAAACTAATTTGCCTTGCTTTAGTGCAGACAGTGTCTTACAGACTGCTCTATGAGCCTTGAGGTGCTACATGGCATACTTACAGCAAGAAACAGTCATTCTTCTGAAAGGTGTAAAAGTATGAGTGAGTCAATACACCAGGGTTAAGAATCCAGGAGAATTATTTATGCAAATTCACACAGTGAGTTTGTGGCAGAGTTCAGTGCTTACCCCGAATCTCAGGAGTCCCAGCCTTTTGCCTCAATGGTAATGACAACCCTCCCTTTACCATGCTGAAGAAAAGACAATGCCAGAAATACGGCAGCTGATGGTGTCCGCGTGCCGTGGAATACAGTGTATGTACCCAAAGCCAAGGTGTGAGGCACATGTCAGGCCTTTGAGATGAGTGTCTCAAAAATCGTTGCTGTTTCTTCGATCATCCTGGTATTTTGAAGAAATGGAGTACTGTGAACTTGCAGAATATATTTCCATATTCAGTTGATCAAAATAATTTAGGGCATCTCTTGTCAGCATCAGTGAAAAGTGACTAAGATCTTAAAAAGACTTCAGGAATAGATTAGCTGTTTTCCACCTACTTACATGGGAGTGAATTGGGGTCCAGTTGTGGGAGTTTCATCTGCATAACTCAAAGAAGAAATGTAAGGTATAGGAAGAAGAAAAAAAAAAAAGTCAAAATTAAAAACACTCATAAAGTGATTTTCAGTATGCAGGTATAATCACATTGAGGACAAACCATTTTCTGCTTTTGAAGTCAGACAGATTGTAGACAGCATCAAGTTCTAAAGGGTGAAAACCAGAAAACAAAGATGATGCTAATGATTTTTCAAAGGCTGATACCTTTCAGCTAGATTCACCTTGCTAGTACTTGTGCTTTGAAAACATGTCGAGTTGAACGTTGTCTCTTTTCTATATTTTTCTTCAGTTTTGTGAGTCTTCAAATAGAATAACTGGAACTTCCCTTAATATTGCAAAACTGAATTTTAAAACTTTTCTCTGTGTTATTTTTGAAAATCTTAGCCTATTGCTGGTAAATGAAAACAGACTGACTTCACTGATACCTGGAAGACTTCCAGTTGCCTTAAGACCAAGGCACGCTGACGAGTGATGGATAAAGGGAACGGGAAGAGCTGTCTAGCGCTGCTGTCACTGGAGCTACTGATGTGTTACGTGCCTGAGTGTTTGTTGAAAAAAGGCTAAGGTTCAGCCAGTCCACAGATTCTCAGAAAAAGCTGCCAACAGCAGTGACGTCAATGTCAATTCTGGTGGCTGATTTTACGGTGACTGATCTGCTGGTATTTGGACTGAAACCACTAAAGTTACTGGATAGTGTAAATTGGTGTAAATCCATTAACTTCTTGAGACCTCATTTACAACAGGACCGAGCCTGAGGTACTGAACAGACGTCCGGTGTATTTTTTTATTTATTTTTATTTTACTCTCTTCCCTGCATGGCTTTTTGGTAATGTTTTTGATGATACAGAGAGAAGGAGCTAAATTGTGATTTCAGCTATATGGATGTATGCTTTGGAAAAACACGCTGTCGAGCTTTTGAAGGGGGAAGTGGCAGGTTTTCAGGCAAACCTCCAGGTCCCTGCCACGTATCTGGAGATTATATAATCAAATCCTGTGTGTGTTTCGTGTCGCTAGGACAAAGTACAAACAGCGAAGTGAAATTAATTTCTCCTCCTTATATAAAAGGAGGCTGGGAGCTGCCAAATTTTGCAGCATTATTACAGCAAAAGTACTAGGGAATTTTTGGGGGGGGTGGTGAGGATGAAGTATGGATTGGATCCAAGCTGAACGCAGGCAGTAGGTGAAACTCTGGTCAGTCAAGTCATTTTTGTGCACAACGAGGATGCGAATGAAGGGCAGACAGACAAGGACAACCTCTCGTCTTCTTGCAGGTCGTCGGAGGCCAGTCAGGTCTTTAAATCATGAGACCACATTGTACCTTCCAACATTTTTGGAGAAATTTAAGGCAGTGAAGGAAGATTTAAACCTCATAGTTCAAGAGAAAAACACTTTTTGGTTTTGTTACATTTGTGATTTGTCTCTCTAGCTGGCAATGGTCATGATTTACAAAATGTGGGAAATCTCTATTTTAAAAAGTGTGTGTCAGAATTAAAACGCTGCATTGAACACTTCAGCCAGAACCTGTTAATTTTTAGAAATGTGAACTTTTGTGGTATTTTGAAAAATATTGACAAAAAATAGTTCCATCAAGCTCTTGGGGAGTATAAAAAGCAGCGACGGTTTTGATCTGTGGTTACTGAAGTGTTAAAAGTTTCTCTGGCTCTCGCTGAGCGGTGATGTGCTTCTGGTGTTGGCTCTCGGGTGGAGTTGGGATCCAGTCCCTCCTTACAGCCAAGGCTTTTTCAAAACCTCGCTTTGTTGTATAAATGCATTATAAGCTATGTGTTGAATAACATGTTTAATAAATATCAGTCAAAAGTGCTCAACAAAAGCTGTTAGATGCTAATTCATGAGCCATTGCCTTCCTGTGGTTTGGTTGTCTCCCCTGCCTGTTTCTGAATAGCCTTTCGCGTTTTAGGTATTTTCTCTTACTAGCTGTTGCAGCTTTTCTTTTCCCTGTGCTTTACGCAGTATTGCCTGTCCAGTATAGTGCCTCTTTTTCTTCCTGTTTCTGATTTTAAGTTTCTCTTCTTTAGTTTATTTCATACTCTGTTTTCTTGTTTCTCATGCTATTTCACATGTATGAAGCAGCTGCCCACTGCAAAATGTAGGGACCATAATAAGCAAAGCAACCCAGATGAAAGCTGAAATCCTTCTTGTGTTCCTTTCGCAGATAGCAAGGGCCTACAAAACGCTCTACATTTAATCTATTTTCAAAGTGGCATGTGGAGGAGAACAACCCAAAACCTAAAGGCTCTGTTCCTCTCTACCCGAAAGTACTGTAAATTGTTTTCCTGCAGAACTAGCAACTCTAGTCGTTGTTTTACAAATCAGAGATGTATAGTTTTTAATATATGGCTTCAGTCCAGGCATACACTGGTAGGAAAAAGAAGGTTAGTGACCAATTCTTCCTGGACTAGTCCAGATCCTTAGGCAATTTGTATCATCATCTATATAGTGTTAGATGGGACATGAGCATTGTTCCAACCAGAAAAGCTGCAACATGGCAATCCACTGACCTGAGAGTTAACTGGAGTGGTGGCATGGCCTGTAGCAGATGAATAATTGGACCCTTACTGAAAATTTGCTTTGGACTTGTTTCACTTCTGACTCATCTGTGTTTTGGTTGCTGTGGTCGATGCACAAGGCATGTAGTACCTCCCTTCCCCTCTGCTTTCCAGAACATCGGCTACCACAAAGACAAATGCATGTCTGGTCCGTGCTCTCTCAGGATGAAAGTCCGTATGCTGCAATAAATCTGATGCTGGAAAGTTGACAAAACTACAGCAGTGTAGAAAAGTTAGTTAATGTTAAACTACTAGGCTATGACAGCTTTTCTCCTTGCTTAAAAAGTACACGCTGGTCTAGTAAATTCCCTGCTTTGGGTTTAGTGACTTCAGATATTTTATTAGCTCTCAAAGACAAAGGACCTATTTGGATTAATATAAGATGTTTATTTTTCTAGTTTATCAGATTACACTGTAAGAGGATTTTAATGTGAGCAGTGTTGGTTACACTGAAGTTCTGCCCGGCCCTCTGTCCTGTCTCCTGCAGGAGCCGATGCCAGAATATCAGAGTCATAGAATCGTTTAGGTTGGAAGAGACCTTTAAGATCATTGAGTCCAACCGTTAACCTAAGTCTGCCAAGTCCACCACCACTAAACCATGTCCCTAAGCTCCGCATCTACACATCTTTTAAATACCTATGTGTGTGCACTTGTGTTTCTGACCATCATGACTATATAAAACAGGGAAACGTAACAATAGTTCCTCAGAATACTGACTTGCCCTAAAATTGCACCTTGGGAACTTCCTGAGCAGTTACTAGATACTTTGAAATTCTTAGTGAATTTGTCTTCCGGGAACCTGTCTAATCCCTTTTGAACCCTTTGCAACTGTAGGAGCTTCGGTGCCTTGTGGAAAGTAGTTCCACAGCGTTAATGTTGCTGCAGAGCCTCCTCCTTTTGTGTGGTTTGAATCTGTCTGTACTAGTTCCATTTGTTCCCAAGTCTTACAACCTATTTCCTGAGTGGGAATATTCAAAGCTCATCATTTGAAAGATGAATTTAGCATTCTTTTTTCCGGTGTGCCTCAGTTTTTTGCATTTATCCACATCTGCCATTTTGTTGACCAGTAGCTAAGACATTCTTCATAGCTGATGCTAGTTTGCTGTGTTATGTCCTATCGTCTGCAGGCTTTGCAATCTTATTAAATTCACTTCATGGTTTTGAATGTGTTGAAAAACAACAAAGAACAGTTGTTGAAAAGTGACTGTTTCATCCTGTGCTTCGTTTCCCGTCATTTAAGCAATTTGTGCCTGGTCTTTCTGAGCACTGAATGTCCACGTAGTTTCAGAAGCAGGTGACCTTGTTAAAGCCTTTTGGAAGCCCAGGTAGGTGGTATCATTATGCAAATGTTTGTTATTCCTTTAAGGAACTTCGGAAAGTCTGAGAGACATAATAGCCCATTACAAAAACCTGCTCAACCTTCCCTCTGTGTATCCAGGTACTTTAAATATCAGGACACTATTGTTAAAAATAGGTTCTTCAGAAGAGTAGGACCTTCAGGTAAATACCACATGTTCATTTTATGTGGTGATTCCTGAATGTATGAAATTGTATTTTTTTCACTTTTAAAGGGCAGTCAGAGTTTGATTGGGTATCTGCTTCTGTACATACAGCACTTGGCAGTACAACCTCTCCTGTGGTGTCAACTGTCTGTTGCGTTTTAATGAAAAAACCTCTGATGAGATTTGAAGTGAGGAACTGCTGTCCTGAGTGAAATGACTCACTGTATTTAATTTTTTTATTGACAGATTAGACATCGGCCTTCAGATTGGAAACTTTCACGTCTGTTTAGCAATTGCTTAAACATTTAATCTATGGTGTGACTAAATGCATTCCTGACAGGAGTACAAATTGCTAATGGTGTGGTTATTCTTCCCTGTCAGTAGATTCCCTCAGTAGACTGTCTTGGAGGAGACTTGATGAAATCATTCTGGTTAGCGTGCTACTTTAGGTATTATCTTTTCTGATTTAATATATTGTTTTTCTGATTTTCTTTTGTCATAGCAACTCTGAAAGCAGTATTGTAGACTGACATGAGGTGATTTTAACTGTTCTGTGGTAGCAATTCCCAGTTGTCACTTTCAGTGTATCTGCCTGATGGGTTGAGCACAGGTCTGAATTTTGCAATGAACATTTGAAAGTGTTGAACTATTTGAGGCAAAAATAGCTCAAAAAGATTGAACTTGGTGAGTTAAATTAGCATTGCCCTGCCAGGCAATAATGGGAAATGTTCATCCAAAAATGTTACATTGCCTCTGACATTTGCATGTACCTTTCCAGTAGCCTCGGTACATGGAACAATTCCCATAATCTGGAAATAAGATCCTGCTTAGTAAATAAGCAGCACATAGTGTCAGCGTAAGCGATCAGAACAGACTGTAGCAAACTATGACCGGGTTAGTGCACCGCTTTATTTTATGTATATTTTGAATTAATTCCCTGGTACCTTTGTCAAAAAATGCATCAGGAAAGAGAAAGGGTCAGCATGTCTAGAGCATGATGCAACTGTTCTATCCCAAATTTTTGTTTTATGATTAGGCAAAGAGCCACTGGACAAATGCACTTCTAAAAGTGCGTGCTTTATTGACTGTAGGGCAACTGGGTGACTAGCTTTGGATTAGGCATCTAAAAGTAGCAATATTAAGATTGGACAAGGCAGTCCTGTGGTCCCTAAGTATGTGCTCTTCTTTTTCTGGCTGACTACATAGATCGAGGCCTGGAGCCTGAGCTGCAGAGCTGTGGACTAAGTGCAAAATGGCACTAGGATTTTAGTGATGCATTGACTTTATTCCTTTGCCTCAGTTCCTCATCTGTAATGGAAACACTAGTACCTCCTTCAGCTTTTTTGTCTGTACTGTACATAATTTAACCTTGCGTGTGTTCTCTGCAACATGTCTTTGGATTGCAGTTTCACAGTGACCTTCCCCCTTCCGACCGATAGCACGGGTATCCCTGTTGGGGGTTTGCTCTGGTAAGGTTTCATCTGCCTGAATTTAGAATGGCTGCATTCCTTGTGGCTCGCCAGGTCAGCCTCAAGACTTGAATGTTACATGCAGTGGCGTGTCCACACGGCTGGGAGAAAAACAAATAGGAAGTTGCTTTTATCCCTCTTTCAGTTGCCCAGAGCGTGTATTAAGAGCTAGAGAGTTGCAAGATATTGGATCTGAAACTAATTACCGCTCTGGGACTGAATGTTGCTTGTCCTGGGCATTGAGCCAATGTAATTTTGGGAATAAGTCCATGTTTGGGACAAGAACAAAACATTTCTGTATGATTTTGATTTAAAAATATATATATAAGACTTCTCTGTGGCTGTTTAGAGCTATTCACATTTTCAGAGTAATACGGTAAATCACAATGAGGATGGATGGCAGTGTTTCAGATCATTATACATTCACAGCAAATAACAAGATATCAATATACTGCTTTTTATCACTCTGGAAATGGTACCTCCTACAGTGCCAATTTTGCAACATACTCAATTGTTATAAGGTGCTTCGCCAAGATCAGCACTTAATGATTTTGAGCTGACTCTTCTGAGAACAAATGTCAATTAAAGAACTCAATCAAAGGCTGAGAATAAATGTCAATTAAAGATCTGCAGTTGTTTTCTTCAAAGTTCAGTGTATCTTTTTCCCTCTTCTTGCTCCTTTTTCTTTGCCTGGTGTATAGGATGTGAGTGTGAGTTAAGGGCGTTTTGAGGATGGACAAAATACCTGGAAATAGCAGGTTTTTAGGTTTCAGAAGCTATAGTGTCTGGAGTCTGGGCAAGAATTACATGGCTGCACCTGAAGTGGATATATGTTGAGCAAGCTATATCGCATGTGTTCTGCCATAAGACTTTAAGGAGACTGAGCCTCCTGGGCTTAGGGACAGCACTACAGCTCAGTCACGGGAGTGCTCGGGGGCTCAGGCGTGTGTGCGTACATGCCTGTGTGCTTCAGCTGGGGCTGTTTATGGGCTTTTGCATACGTGCACAAATGTAGAGTTTCAGTGATGAGAGAGGTTTTTCATTTAATGTCAATCGCTTTCCAGTTTTAGGTGGCAATCTGCATGTAGTACTGATTTTAACACTGTATCTCGGTAGCATGGTAATTTGGTTGCCATGTGAATACAAATCTGCAGGGGAAAAATTGAAAGCCTGTTATTGTAGTTTACCAAGTATCCTGTGGTGTTCCTCAGAAAAGATTGCAAATTATATTTTTGCATATTGAAAAAGCAGCTGCTGCCCTTGAAGTCACAGATGTACCCTTACAAGTGTTTTATAATACACTTGCACTAAATTTTCTGAGAAACAAGAAGAGATTCTTTTTCTGTTTGTATTTCATGGATTACCTATTAGCTGTTTGATAAATACTTTAACTTTAGGTCACACAGCTCAGTAGGGAAGCAAAAGGAAAAAGAAGAGATCCTGGAAAGATGCCATTTTCACTGGCATTTATTAAAATCATGTCCATAAGGGAACGAGGAAGGGTAAGCTCGACCTGCTCTGCTGGGCTGGTGCGAGGGCTCCTCAGAACTTGAGTCACTATTATGAAGTTACTTTTTTCCAGATAAAGAGTTGAGCTATCGCTCAAACTCATGTGCCTCGATGTGCAGAACAAAACACGTCCTTAAGGTCGTTCCATTTGTTAATGATTCGCGTGGCAATGATGTCTGTGTTTTGAGGAATGGTGAAATGCCTACACCTCGGCGCAAAGCTGCGGATACTGCTTCCATCTAACATTTGAGTTTATAATGCTAGCTCAGCTGTGATACGGTGATGATGATTATGCTGCTGACTCTGTATCGATCTGTGTCTTAAGTAAAATTGTTTCACTTTACTGTAGGTCAGCCCAACACTTCTGCTGGCTGGTATTGTGTGTTTGACTCAGTGACAAATAAGTCCCCGCCAGCTGCTAACCTCTGGGTTAAATTGGTGGCAAGGGTGGCTAGGGTCACAGCCAGCCTCACTTGGGGCACTGATGGCTTGAGGCCTCTTTTGGTGGAGAGCGTGGTAGTACTGCTTGAATGTTTTGAAATGACAAGTGAAATAATTTGGTATGGCAACAGCTGGTATCGTTTGTTCAGGTCTGTAATGATACTGTGTTTATATCTGTAAAAGATTTCACATGTATCATGTTAAATGATTATCATAATGAGTGATAAGAGAATCATAATATATTTTTTCCTGATACATTTTAGGAGGAAAAATAAGAATTTTTTAATTATTAATAATTTTTTTAAAAGCCTTTCACAACTGTTTGTATTGACTTCTTTCTACCTTTGGATCTAATAGAGCAGAGTAAACTCATTTTAAAGTGGTGTATATGTTAAGTAAAAATGCATTAGGGAAAAAGCATTCATGGTGCTCATTGTCACCGGGGCATTAGAGAAACGCATAAATTTCAGTTTGAGGTTAATAGGACAGCAGCTTTGTTCCTTTTGTTGCTCCACGTGCTGTAAGTGGGGCACGAGTGACATTCACAAAAGCAGGCAGTGGTTCGGGTGTTACTACACCCCACTGGAAGCGGGTGGCGAAGCAGTCCAGGTGGTGACAGCCTGCTGCCTTACGCAGCAACGCACCTGGAACGGAGAGACGCCAGCCCGTGCACGCTTCTGATGGGCTGCATGCCGAGACGATCGCATCTAGCGTGCGTTAGCTGGCTCTGTGTCATTTAATGGAGGAAGGTTGTTAAGAGAGAAGGTGGAACTGGGGAACCTGAGTACCGTGTTCTGAAGTGCCAAAAAGCAGTGTTTAGTAACAAAATGGAAAGGTTGGCAGTGAGAAAATGAGCAATTATGGGAGATGCACAGCAAAGTGCAGAAGTGCAAAGCAAGATACTCTTTTTAAAGTGTGCGCTGTAGTTCCTCCCTCCATCTTGCATTACTTCAGGGCAACCAGATCACATATGATTACTGAAAAAAAAGGTTTTGTAGGAGTAATATCTTCATATTATTGTTTATATTACTTACAATATTCAGAGCAGACTATGCTTCTGAAAAAATGATTGCAAGCCTTGCCCCATCTTTGTATTCCAACAGCAGAACTGAAGTCTTGGGAGGGGTGGTGGGGGGTGTTGTGTTTCCTTGCCTTTTGGTGAGAAGCATTAGACCAGCTTTGCTTGGCTTCAGCTTGGTTTCCCTGACAGCGTGTTCATCCAGATGAGCTGAGGCAGGTGGTTGTTTGCAGACCTGAGACCTCTGAGGGTGACTGCTGTGTCTGCTGCGTCTTGCTCTGGCTGCATGAATCCGCTGGGCTGAAACCTGCATCCTGCTCGATGCTAAGGAGTCAGAAGCAATGCGAGCTCTTACGTGTGTTCGACTCACGGGGTTCTGCTTGCTGTCCCAATGTAATTTTTTCATTCTAAAAGTCTGCTTATACTCTCAGTATGATGAAAATGGGGGTTTAGAGTGAATTTTTGTTCATGAAAACCGTAATGTCATAGGGAATGTTGCCCCTCATCTCTCGAGTCAGTTTGTCTTTATTCTGGCACATGTCTACTTTATATCATAGAATCACAGAATGGTTTGGGTTGGAAGGGACCTTAAAGGTCATCTGGTTCCAACCCCTTGCCATGGGCAAGGACACCTTCCACTAGACCAGGTTGCTCAAAGCCCCATCCAACCTGGCCTTGAACACTTCCAGGGATGGGGCAGCCACAGCTTCTCTGGGCAGCCTGTTCCAGTGCCTCACCACTCTCACAGTGAAGAATTTCTTCCTTATATCTCATCTAAATCTACCCTCTTTCAGTTTAAACCCGTTACCCCTTGTCCTATCACTACACTCCCTGATAGAGTCCCTCTCCATCTTTCTTGTAGGCCCCCTTTAGGGACTGGAAGGCTGCTAGAAGGTTTCCCCAGAGCCTTCTCTTCTCCAGGCTGAACAACTCCAACTCTCTCAGCCTGTCTTCACAGGAGAGGTGCTCCATTCCTCTGATCATCTTTGTGGCCCTCCTTTGGACTTGCTCCAACAGGTCCATGTCTCTCCTGTGCTGAGGGCCCCAGAGCTGGATGCAGTACTCCAGGTGGGGTCTCACCAGAGTGGAGTAGAGGGGCAGAATCATCTCCCTTGACCTGCTGGTCACGCTTTTTTTGATGCAGCCTTGGCTGCAGTTGGCTTTCTGGGCTGCGAGCGCACGTTGCCGGGCCATGTTGAGCTTCTCATTAACCAACACCCCCAAGTCCTCCTTAGGGCTGCTCTCAATCCATTCTCTGCCCACCCTGTATTTGTGCTATCCCTGGATATCCTGCATATGAATAAGTTTTGGGTCCAGTTGTGATTCTTGGGCTAGATTCTGTTGAATGCTTCATAAAAAAGAATTTAATTATCTTTAAAACGTTGACGGGGGGCTTTCCGGAAGGACAGTTTTCAAATGAGTGTTTATCAGCGTCCCTTGTGCTGTAGCATGTCTTGAGCACGCTGGCAGGAAGGAAGGGGGGCGCGTGCTCACACACGTGCTTGTCACCCCTCTTGCTGTTTTTAACAGGAAACTGCCTTTGCTGGAAAATCTTAAAGGTACCATGTTTGAAAAGTTGCTTCTCTTTGCTGGTCTTAGATTTCCGTTTGGATAAGTGAAGGGAAAATGACATTCTTTATGTCAAGATATTTTGACATAAAGAAGTGGCTTTTAGAGTAGACCATGTTCTGCATTCCTTTATTGTATTTTATTTTATTTACACTTCAGGTGTTTTTAGGACACTGTAATGAAGAATCATGCTCTATGTTCTACTCAAAAGCTGGTGAAGCAGTATTTGAGTATGATGTAAATACATATCTACACAGCCATATATTTTGCATTAGGTACTTTTTACAGTGGAAAATTCTGTTGAAGGAGTGGGGATGCTCTTGAGTCAATAATAGCATGGAATTGTTGGCCTCTAAGTACATGCTGAATTCGTCACGTAACATGGAGAAATTGTCTTTTCCTCTCTGTTTTTCTGAGGTGGGAAATGGATATGTGTTTGTGGTTTTTTTTTTCTTAGCCTCTGCTAACTTACATATCAATAAAACTTTTAAGGGTCATTTTAGTTACAGTTAAATCAAAAACTAATAAATACAGTACTGGAATATATGAAAGACATGCATGAGATGAACTTGAGAGGGAAAAGATTTTATTAACTGGTATCTTTTCTGTTCTAAATATAAGGAGATGTTAAAAAAGAGACTTACATACCACATTGTGTCAGCTGATTTAATTTGCTCTTGAGATGTGTCTAGTTGGGAGAGACTGCTGTGAAAGGGAACGCAAATCCTGAAAAATGATACAAAACTAAAAATCCTGGATACAAACCTTGTTTGGACTTTTTCTGTGAGAAGTTATATATGTGATTTTCCTTCTAGAAGAGAAAATAAATACAGCTGTGTCCATGAGAACTACTCTGTGTTGTAACTTGGCTGACTGGCGAGGAATAACTGTACAGAAACGAGCATTATTTGCCACAGAGGGCTCCTTTTGTTGATGAACTATCTCTGTGTCTCCCTCGAAGACCGAGATCAGAGCAGAGCCTGGAACAGAGTCACCGCGTAATTGGAGCTTGCTGAGAAATGTCGTGCCCATCATTTGCTTGGAATGGTACACAGAGAATACCGTAGCTCCAGGGTAGCAAAGATCATATCCAAGTTTTTCCAGCGACCTAGCCAAACCTGAGGGAGTTTACCCTTCCAGCCAATTGCCTCCTGACAGCCTTTCAATTTCCAACTTTCTTTTCTTCTCATAATCACTGTTAAAAAGCAGTGGAACATCATCATTAACATTCGTTCCTACAAAAACACTACAGGCAGTGACACGGCTGAGAGGCATTTTCATTTGGGGTAGATTAGTTGCTGCTTACGCAAGACGTGAAGTACTCTAAAAAGGCACAGATAAATCTTGTGGTCTGATACTGATAAATCTTCATGCTGTGATTGTGTGGTGTTTGAATGGCATGAGCTCAAACTTCTAGTAGTGGATCTCCCATCTTGGAAGCTTTAGTGTAAAAGCATATGCGGTTATTGTTATTGCCCAGTGAAATCAGCCTATACAATCAATTCAGTCTTATTTTGGCTTGAAAGCTGTAAAAACTTCTGAACAGAAAGCATCCCAGTGCTTTGTTTATTTATTCATCCCAGTGAATTTTTTTAGTCCCAGTGCTTGGCACATCCCACGTTTTAGAGACATTAGTGTACAGAAGTCTCAAATGGAAACTTTAGTACTAGATTTAGTCATATGGTTTTCTAAATGTAAGATTGTATCGTGGCTCCTTTGCATAAGTCATGGTGATTTTAAAATAAAGTTTAAGAAAATGGATAATAATGGTGAGAGATTGCTTTCTTCAGTCTTGTTTCTTTGCGCTCTCTTACTTTTTAAAATAATCTTTGGTTTTTTGCTTCATTTTGACTAGAGACTGATGAGGGAGATCCTCTTGGCTGAGGTACCCATTTAACTCTTACCAACTCCTGAGGGAATTACAACAACATAATAATGTTTAAGGGAGTATTTTCATTATTGTACATTTAAATGGCTAATTGCTGTTAATAGAGGGGAGCAGCCCACCAGAGTAAAAGAGAGGCAGACAGGCATAAGGTGCAATGAGACTTTTGAAATTTGTTTCATCATTTTTTTCTAGGTTCGGTGTTGGGGAAACGTATCTCCCGCTCCGTCGTGCCTGGAGAATACTGTTTCTGTTTCTCTTCCCACAGATGGCATCAGCTCATTTGTACGGGCTGGTACACCGAAAGCTGCAGCCACAACGTTGCTCTTTCTGCCGGCCAGAGAAATGGCATCTCGGGTCCCGCTGGCACCCCGGAGGCAGCACAGGCCGGGGAGGTGCAGCTCTCGGAGGGCGGCACGCAGCCGTGCTGTTCCCCACCCGCATCACGCACGCTGAAAGCCCTGCCCTTGATGTCTCCGTGGAAGCCTTTCCTTTCCCTGGGGTCCCCTGGGCTTCCCTTCCCTCTGCTCCCAGGGCGATGGTTTTCTCTTCCCTTTCAACAGGCTTCCTGGAAACCTGTAGGGCTTAGTCAAACAATGCTCGTCGCTTGCATTCTGTCAATGTCTTGATAAGCAACTTTGTGGTGGTTTTGTTGCTTTCCACCCACCAGGCCATACCAGGCAGTTCTGTAATGTCAAGTTGTGGGTGGAGAAAAGATGGCAAAGAGGTTAATGAATTTGTGTAGTGCCCGGTCAGCTGCAGTTTCCCCTGGATGGGTCTGTTCTTTTCTTACCTGAAGTCCCTTTAAATAACTAAAACAAATACAATCTTCTGGGAATAATAAACATTGATTGATTTCATTTTTAAGCATATGATAGGTCATTAAAGTAATATGTGACACTGTCTCTTTCCTTAATGACAGTGGTGGTTGTGCAGTGGCAGTGACAGCCTACGGTCCCAGGGGTGAAGGGAAGGAAGGAAAGTAATTTCACCAGATTATTTCAGAACTGTTTTAAGTCTAAACCAAGTGTTTTACTCAGTTTACTCAGTTTAGACTTCAGTTCGTTATTGAATTTGGTGGTGCAAACTTACTCAACTTTCATTGTTCGAAGGAAGGAAATAACATCTTGTTTTTCTGATAGAATAAACACGTTTTCAGACCTGCTCCCTGCGCTGCAGCCCACGTGCACTGTTGTAAAAGCAGCAACTGTGTTGGTTTTTCCTGTTTGTGTCACGGCAGAAGCTTTGATGCGTGTTGCTCAGAAGTTAGTTGCTACAGCACCCATCCTTCATCCTCTTGTGGTGCCTGTTTCTATCTCAATAGACTCATGAGTTGAAGAAACGGTTATTTTTTTGTTAAAATTTTGCCATGAAAGATGTAGTCTCATCCTTTTCTGTTTTTATCTTGCATAATGTATTCTGACCACAGGTCTTAAAACGTGACTCTTTCTGAAGAATTGCAGAGGAGTTTGGTGCAATTTTAGGAAGTTTACAGATGTGCCACTGGGATTTAGTGAGGTTTTGTGCTTAATAATTTAAATATTGCTATTTCTGAAGACTTTATAGAACTTAAGCTAGAGGCCCCTGGGATCATCTGCTCTGACCTGCATATGAATCATAAGCCAGTAACTTGCATGTAGTTATTCTTAAATTGAGCCTAAATACTCATGCTGGACTAAAGCCTGAAGACGTTTGGCTGAAACAATCTTCTAGAAAGGGTACACATCAAGATAAATTGAGTTCCTTGGGTGTGGAACTTCAGTGCCTAATTATCCACCCTGTTTTTTTTTTTTTATCCAAGTTCGTAATTAAGATCTTTCTGCTTTCATTTTCCACTGTTTTTGTTACGTTGTGTGCTAGGTTATAGAGAGCTTTTAGTACTTTCTCTTCTCCCTTGTGAGGGTACATGTGAACTATAGACACCTCCTAGTTTTCCTTTTTCATCAGCTAAACAGTTCGAACTCAGACTCTCGTTTGAAGGCATTTTCTGCAGTCCCCCCGTCATTCTTGTAGCTCTCTTCTATACTCATCTGAACTTTCTTCTTATCCTTTTACAAAGTGCAAACTGAGGCCGTGTTCAGTATTTTTGGTCTCAGTAATGCTTTTTAAGATCTTGTTTTGAGATTTAAAATCTTGCCTGGGCTTTAACCCAAGTCTGAAACTGAACTGTTTTATAGTTTGCTTCTTTTTATGGACATACTTGAATGCAGCTACTGTGGCTTTAGGAACTAAGTTTCTCACAGTGTACAGGGTGAATCTTCATTGTGATCTTCTGGAGGTTGTCTTGAACTTCAGCGCAGTTATGTACCAAAATAAGTTATGTGCAAAATCTGCTTCTTTTTGTTGGAGATAGAGTGAATTTATTTTGATGTGATGAATCAGAATGCCCATTATAATACCTGTTATTTTGGCATGCTGCTAAGCAAGGAAGAGAATGCAGTCCTAAGTATATTTGCATGTATTTGTAACTCTGGTCTTGCCCAAATACTCCAAAACTGGGTGAATTCTGTTAGGCATGTGATCTCTTAGCTAAAGTGTACCTGAGGCCGACTTTGCTTTGGCTAACCAAAAATTAGGTTTGATTTAAATATACATCTATATAGATATATGCATGTGCATGTATACATGTATTTATAGACACACACTTTTGATTCCTAATCCTGAGAAGACAAAACCCCTGAAATTTTCATGGGGCATCACACTGTTTAGGTGTTTACAGAATGGGAGTTATATTTTGCATAACTTAACTGTCCTTTAGAACTGATAAAAAAGAAAACCTGATCTTTGAATTATGAAAATATGTAGGAAAATATTCCACATCTGTTTAACTGCAAAGAACATCTACAGTGAAATATTTTTTTTTTATTTGGACTGTCTATGAGACGGTGACTTTTTCTTAAAAGCTGATTTTGGAGTGCAGGGTAACTGTTGGAAGAAGTGCCCACTTTAAATCTTTCCTTTGTGAGGCTGTGATGAGTCACAGAGCAGACTGCTAGCAGTGGAGAAGATTTTTGTGCACATTTCAATAACTGCAATTCTGGCTCTCATTTTCCTCTCTTTCGAATAGTGGAGTATTACTTGTGTGAGTTTAAATCTCTCTTTAACGTTTGACTGTTCCATTACAAAATGGGTAAACCTTTCATATTGTGGCTGTTTTTCATGATACTTTCAAATACTAGAAAGAACTACTGAGAACACTAAAGCAGTATGAATATATTACTTTCTTTAGGATGGAAAATATCCTTTTGATGGATAATGCCCTTTGGTAGTGAATTACTAGCTTCAGATATGTGTCTATCATCTGATCTCTTTCTTCTGTAACACAGTTTCTAATGACAGATTTGTAAGAATTTGTTGCCAAGTTCAAAAAGGCAGGTTGTTTTCAAGTTGTACAATAAATTAAGACATCTAAGATCAACCAGAGACTGAAATCCTACTCGTGTGTTGTGCAACTTCATCCATTCTAATGCTCCTGTGTGCCAGCCGTGGTGGCCCGGAGTGGTGTGCTCCCACGGGTGGCCTGTGGGATGCTCCGATTTGCCTAATGCTTTTCCCTGGAGGAGCTGGGAGTGATCGAGTTGCAGGTACACACCCAAGTTAGCGCTTTCTTCTGCCTGCAAGCCCACTAGACCTACGCTGTTCCTCAGTGGGAGGTGGGGAGCCAGCCTCTCTCAGCAGCACTTGTCTTCTTCTGGCCACCTTGTGCTGGGTAAGCTGCCCTGGCAGCCTTTGCCGCTCCCCATACCCTTGTTCTCCTCCTCTGATTTTTGTGCAGGCAGTCTGAGAAAGACAGATGGATGTGTTTGATGGCTGCTGGTGCTGGGGAGGATGTGAGAGGAAGGATGTGGAGAGAAGAGGACACGTGGTGCTTTGTGGGGTTCAGCGGTGGGAAGGAGCCACGGCCGCTGCCGGGCTGCAGGTAGCTGCCTCTCCCAGGATGGTTCAGAGTCCCTGGTCTGGCCTCTGCAGCTGCTGAGATTGGATCTTGCTGACCTGCTTTCACCTCCTGTCTGAAGAAAACAGTTTATCTGAGAGCCAGTGCTTTTTGGTAGTTCATGCTTTTTTTCAGAAAGACTCTTTTAAGTCCTCTGGTGGTTTACTGCTTCTGCATAATGGCCTTCTATAACACAGGAATCCTAAATAGTTGCAACTTGACTGCAAGATGTGGCAATGGGCTTTCCTTTCTTTTTGGCCATGCAAGCAGATTGTAAGCCTGTACCAGGCTGTTACTACTCCCCGAGCAGATAATTTTCTGGGCCTGAAGGAGAGGAATGCTTGTCTGTTGAGGGACAGTGTTTTGTAAGTTGAGCTCAGTTTCATGTTGCCGGTCCTATTTTGTTGACTGAATTTGCATTGCTGTACTTTAAAAGATTTGTAGAAAGATTGTCTGTAGTAGGTTTTTAAAAAAAAAGGCATTTTTTTGTTCATGGTAATGTATTGTGCTGTTTGATAAAAGATGATGAGGATGATAAAAGACAATGTATTTTGTCATTTTAAAATGCTGATTACTCTTCACTTAATGAATTGCATCTTGAATTCCGCTTAATGGAAAAACTATCCTGAAATGGAAAACAATCTCTACCAGCACTATCTCAATGAGTGATTCTTTTCTCTTCTTCTCTATGTCTAAATAAGATGCAGAAAGTAACAGCAAAACAGTCTTTCTAATTCACAGTCCTTTCAAGCTACAACTTCTAGTAGTAAGATGACCTTCCTAGAATCTTCTCCAAGCTTGGCTGCAAACTGTGGTTTCTGGGAGAATCAAAATCACTTTCCCTTGAAATTCTTAGATTTTTTTTTTTTTTTTTTTTTTTTCCTCCTTTGTGGGTTTGACAATAATAATAAGGCCCCTTTCCAACTGAGGAATTGCTCTTCTGTGTTTCTGGGTTCTTCCTTGTAAGATTATGTTTGTTCCAGAAGTTATGTCCAGGTACCAGCAGCATGTCAGGCTGCTCATCTCATGGGCTGCAGAATGCAGGGAGATGAAAAGGAAACCAAGAGACCATAAAGGGAAAAAACACAAAGAGAAAGTATGTTTGTAGAGAGGTGTTTGGTCAGGAGAAAAAAGCAGGGAAGTGGAAGACCTAGTAAATTAGTAAATAAAAGGGAAGAGGAGAAGAGAGTATGGTGATGGATGGTGAAGGAACAGGGCAAGCTGTAGACGGGAGAACTTGACTCCTGGGCAAAAAGACTTTGTTTTGTTTTCATGAGACCTGGGGCTTAATTTCCAGTTTTGCTGAGCTTTTACAGAGATATGAAAGGGGAATGAGAGAGGTGAGGAAAGCCTGGGATAATCACAGAAGATAAACATATCAGTGCTTGTATGTAGTCTCACATAAATGCCTGCGTCAAATGCAAGAGAATGTGTATCTAGAGATCAAGAGAATGTAAGAGAACTAAGGTTGAGATAGCCACACTGGGAGAGCAAGAAAATGATAAAATATGATGTGCTATTTTTGGTAGTATGCTTTCAAGTGGATGCAGGAATGTAAGAGTTTTGACAAATTGGTAGTGGAGTGGAATTTGGAAACAAGTAAATTCAATGGATTTTAACCTTGATAGGGAAAATAATGTTCATAGAAGTTTGTATAAGCTGTGCTAGATCCGAATCCTTAATCTGGTTAATGTTTTTTAGGACTGGTTGGTTTGTTGGGGTTTTTTTTAGAAGTTGTCACAGCAAGGAGTATGTTCATCTGTGAAGTATCAGGGAAGTTCCAAGTTTTTGTAATCTTGACCGTTTAAAACACTCTGGCCTAGACTTAACTTGTTTACACTCAGCTGCAATAACTACTTATTTTAATCACATCTAATCTTGGAAACCCATCTATCTACAGAGGGTTGCATATTTGTTTTCTAATACTTAATTCTTCTTTAATTATATACAACAAGCTGTGTTCCTGTGCTTAGCAATGGCTTTGGGGCATTGTGGGAGGAACTGATGGTAAATGGATAATTCCTGACTTCTTGTGTACAAACTTCTCAAGCTGCTTGAGCTGTTTTAATCCAAAAGCAGCCCTTAGAACCGACGTCTAATCCCAAAGCTGTGTTGATGCAAATGATTTGCATGCCAAAAAGAGCCACTTGTGTGAAGAAGGATAAAAAAGTGGGCCTCAAGATGGATTTTGTTTTACAATAGCTGCTTAAGTATGTAAACTTAGTCTTTTTAAAAAGAATGAGAAAATCTGTGTACACCGTTGGATAACCATAAACGTGTTTGTGCTATTCTTTCTTTCTTTCCTTCCAGATTTGAACATGGAATTCAACCCATCAGATCATCCACGGGCCAGCACGATATTTCTCAGTAAATCACAAACAGATGGTAGGTTACTGAATTTATTACAGTATTTGCTATTGCAGTTATCTCTAAACCCTTTGTTAGGATGCATGTGATAGTCTTTTAATGTATAATTTCCCTCCCCTAAAAAGAGGCTTTTATAGGCATCATGTTAGAGTTGAAAGAAGCCACACCTTTAGTTAATTATTTTGTGAGACTGGTAGTAGAAGGTACAGGTTTGAGTCCTGTCGTATGTTGAAATTGTAAGTTCCAAGTAGTCATTGTCTCAGGACTACAAATATGGATAAAGCTTAATATAATTATATTAAAAAATTATTTTCCCTAAATCCAAAATTTTCTGTGTAACTGTTTGTTTGTTTTTTTTTTTAAACTCTGAACATTAGGCCAAGCTTCTGGGAAATGTGATTTGGGAGTATTTTCTTGAGAAAATGACAGTTTACATCAACTAAGAAGACAGTCCAGAGTTTCCTCCAATATAGCTGATACTGTAAATGCGCTCAGTACTAGATTTTAGTAACAAAACAACCCCCATCCCACCCAAACATTCTCTCTTCTTCTCTCATTATGGATTTGATATAATCATATCTTTGTCTGGAGTATTTTTTTTTTTATTCATAGACAAAATCATCCCTCTGGAATTGCATCTGTTAAGCAAGCCTCTTGATAGAGTTAGTAGAATAGAAGCCATTTACTCTGGCTCTTTCATTCCCTGTTGGACAGATATGACATGTTGTTTTAGAAGTAGATGAGAACAATCGATGCAAAACACATTATTTTCTACCAAGACCTTCAAAGCAGTTTCTACATTGTAATTCTGACTGTTCAGTATGAATTCTTTATCCTTCTTTCTGCTGCCTATAAATGCCGTTTTTGATTTACATAGTAAATTGCAGTGTCAAACACATCACTTAAAAATGATGTAGTTTTTACTTACTGTATATTTTTTGCTAATTTTTGAGCATGACTAGAACAAAGAGGATATACATTTAGGCCCTAATTGAAGAGTTGATTATGTGAGTACCTCTCTTGCCCTTCAGGTCGTCCTTCTGAATTCAACACTTACTATGTGGTTTTGGATGTGATTTACCATTCTAATCTGGTTTGGTAGTCTGTAAAATAAATATTATAATATTTCCATAGTGCACTGTATTATGAAGATTGATGTCTGTTTTATAATGGTTTTTATAGTGTTTTGAAACCGTATAATCCCATATGGATGCTACCTATTTCTTGTTACAGCTTGTTGAAAGGACAGAAAAAATCCCAAGTCCAACAACTAAAATTTGACCAGACCTGATGATTATTCTTCCTTGTAGTAATAGTGGTTAATTTATTGCAGTATGGAGTTAACTGTAAGCATTTTTTAAAATGACAGTTTACACCCATGCTAGAGTTGGTCTATGAAACTTTGTTCTAATTTAAGTAATATGAAGAACATATTTTCAAGTGAGAACAATGAATTTAGTGAAACAATATAGAAACGTTATCAACAGGAGTGTAAGATCTGTTCAGCTGTCCCTGATCACAGTAGAAAAAAAAAATCCAAAGGCTAATTTGCTTGTACAAAAGAAAAGAGATTCTGCAAACATTTATCTACTGATGTATTGCCAAGAACCATCCCGTTCTGGTGGGACAACTCTCAGTAGTAAGCATTTTGCTTGGCTGTACTTTGGGCCCGCTGTGGAACCAAGCGAGCTGTAGGAGTTACCACGCTATTCAAGGATGTTACCTAACACCAAAATGCAATAAAATGCTTGTTAAGGGGAAAATATAAGGGTTTTTTAGGGTGTGGGGGGTTGTATTCTGACAGCCTGCTGTGGAGCCTAGGGGACTCCCAAGACTTCTTAAGACAATATTGAAGGGAAGAGCTGAGCTGGCAATGTTGACAACACCTGACTTGGGCCTGTAACTGCCTCTCTCCATTACTCTTATAGTATTGGGCTGGCAAACCTTCCTGTCAACTGTAAATGAAAACATTTCTGTAGATAAGACCTGCAGACATTTAAAATACACATATTGGAGAGTTGAGGGGCATCAGGACTCAAGGTTTCATCCAGGATCTGGCTGTGACTCTTCAGTGTACATCACATGTTTGTACAGTGGGAAATGGCCAAGTCCATCACTACGTGGTCGAGAGACTTGGCAACGTTACCTTCAGGCAGTTCCATGTTTGGCTTTCTAGTAGCCCTGTACTCTTTCAGCCTCGCTGGTAATCTTGTAGTACTGTCCTGGCATAGGAGCTAGGCTTGAGCTGCTTCTGATCAACACATGAGTGAAGAGCAACAAGCTGACGACCCCAAATACAATGAGACAGGACGTGGTATATCTGGATATTATGTGGTTTGAATTTCCCATTGTTCTGTGAAGCCTGAATGCCAGGCTAAGCATCTAAATCTGTCCTGTCCCTTAGTCGGTAGCCTGAATGCATCCTTAACTACCTGAGAGTTCAATGAATCTGTAGAAAAGTTGAAGACACAGTAAATATTAATTTGATCCCTAACCAAATTAACTTTTCTAAATGTTTCCAATTCTTTGTGGGAATTTTCTAGGTGCTGAATCTTACGTGAGTAATTCTCCCTGTTCAGGGAGCTTGTAAAGAATATCACCTTTTATGTCTTTAACTTCTATGAGTGCTTTATGCAAGTTCGCCCTTGTTTGCTGAGTTTGGCCTGTAAGCAGGATGGTCTAGGTGACTGAAAAGCCATGCACTATTTAGTGCGGGGCTGTGGTTAAGCCAGGGTTTCCAAACATTAGCACTCCAATAATGTAACTTTCATTCCTTATAATAGTGAGAGGGCAAGGATTGCTACTTCAGGGTGCTGGTAATGGTCTTCCCTGGGAGTGGGTTACAGCTGTCCCCCTCTCCTAACTGACATTAGGCTTTACACGTTCAATGTACTGGCTCAATTTTGCAGTATCAGTGCAACAATGGGCTTCAGACAAAGAGGATTTTGAAATTGTGTTTATATAGTGGATAGAAGTGAAGTAAGCTGCACTTACTCTTTAACGTTAACTAGGACCAATCTTCTGTCTTGGATAAAACAAAAAGAAATGATTTACAGACTCCCAAAATGCGAGACATTTTTATTGATGTAATCTTCAAGGATTTTGTCTTCGATCCCGATATGGGTAACATTAAGATAGTCTATAGAAATTGCACAAGGAAAGTTTCTGTTACAGCTCAATGAAAAATACATACATGCATACGTATACACGCACACATACTTATGTGTATATGTGTGTATTTCCTCACTCCCTTTTTTTTTTCAGGATAATGTATTTTCCTACTATTGCGAAAGTTCAACAATAACAATTGAAAGTGCCTGCAGAAATAGGAACAGATCATTGACCTTAAAATGAGGAAAACTAAGACAATTTGGCAGCATCTCAGTCTCCACTTGAAGAGTTCCCTTCCAACTTTCAAGTTTTAAAATGTTAAAAAGAAAGTAGAAGTTTAATTGTTTAAACTGACTCTAAATCTGTTCAGCTTCATTTCATCAAAACCCCGTACTTGAAAGCCAAAAGCCTGGAGCTGCAGTTAGGAGTGTATGCTACAGAATGACGGTTAGTTGTAACGCTACGGTCTGGTCTGCTGAAGACCAAACTGTGCCGTGTGAGTGGTCCAAAGGATCTTTAAACTGACTGAAGCCAAGTGATGGAATTACCTCTTTACAGTCATTTTAGCTTGGCAGAAGTGACCTTTTGCCTTGCGCAATAATTGTCTTTCCCTTGTTTAAAGGGAGGGTTGTGATCCCAAAAGAGAGCGGTTGGGACAAAATGGGCTTCTGCTATGCCTGGTTCCCCATCAGCATACGTTCTGGAAAGAGCTGAGCCTTACGCTGTGGCAGAGTGGGCCAGAAGCCCAAAAGCACAGCTGCCGCCTTGTAGTCCCTCACCGGAGCATCCACGCTAACTGAATTCCTGTGGTATGGGGGAAGGAAGGGAAGGAGGTCGATGTGGTGCTTGGAAGAATGTGCAGCACAAGCAGTGCTCGAGCAGGGAGAAGTGAGGGGTGTGTATCAATACATTAGTATATTCCTCTGGAGATTGGAAATGGCAAATGGGAATGAGCTGTGAGTGATATTCTTGCTTTGGTAAATAGATGATTGTACTTTCATGGTGAATTGAATAATATAATGGATACGAGGGAAAACACAGAAGAGAAAAACTAAGGTAGGGGAAAAAAAGGTGATTAAAATGGAATTTGGAGTGTATGTGCAGGCTGTCTTTATAGGATTTTGTCCATAAGAACTTTGTATGTGGTATAATTGTTTGTGGTTAAAACAGTTAAATACTTAACTGTGCTCAAAATTTCACAGTTAATAGACGTTAATTTTCAGTCATGTACTCTGTTAGGTTTACATGCAGCTTATCAGAATTGTTTACTGCCCGTACATTGCAATATGCAATACTAGACAAATACTTTGGCCATTCTTAGAAGTGAGTATCTACCATCATTTTGTTGTTTGCCTTCAGATTACTTATGTCCCTTGCTGGTGATAAATGCAGTGTGTGGAACTTAAGTGTAGTGCAGTGTTTTAGCAGGATTTCAAGCAGTTTAACTATTTACTAGACGATCAGAATTTTCCTGCTGTTCCTGTTTAATTCTGTTTCTTATACAATGTCCGTGATTGTGGATCTGAGCATGTACTAAGTGACATGGCTAACATCTGTCATGTGTGATTCTCCTTTCTGCTCCCTGGGAGGAAAATTATGTAAGGATTTTTCAAAGTTTTTTCTTATTTTCTTTTCATTTTATGTCTGCATTAAACACGATTATTTCACAGTATTCACACATACAGCCTTGTTTATGTGAGATTGCTTGCTTACAAAAAATCACAAATAATGGCTTCTCATCCAACAGGGAATGGACAGGCTATTCCGCCATTATGAACACTCTTACTTTGCTAAGTGCATTGGGTTGCATAGCTTTCAAATCATGGTGCACCAAAGTACATTTAATCACCTACAGCATGAAACCATTATTATTGTAATCCTGCAGTTTGATTTATGTGTTAGTTGCCTCCAGACTTGTATCCTAAATGCTGTGGTATTTGCACTGGAACAGAGCTCCACAGGCTCTCTATGGGGTGAGTTAATTGGGAAAGTGCTTTAAAAAATTAAATAGAGTATGTTTAATCAGCTGTCATAAGCATTTGCCTGACAATTAAGACTCTATACATCTGTCTCCCTTGTTGTTGCTGTTTACTTTCTGAATATTTTGGCTAATTGTGGCTTTGACTTGCAACCCTTGCTTGTGGTGACTAGTTCATACTCACCGAAGTAATACATTTTCATTGTTATATCCGACTTGAGTAATAGTTTCAGGCTTGCCCCTGATCACTATAGCAGGCAGTGGTGTAATGCATATGGTTTCAAGGCTGCTCTACGGGAGTTAGCGCACAGTAAGCTATGATGAGAATTTGCTAACTCCATGGTGTAGCTGTTTAGGTGCTTTCCTACCTGCAGGGTAGTGTAGGCCACTTTGCAGCAAGCTACCTTGCACGAAGGCACTGGTGGCTGAGGAGGACCCACCAGAGAACTGGTGAAGGATGGCTAAGCCATTGCTAACTTGGACTGTAGCTTCCTGCATATTAACTTTCCCACGCGGACCAATGCCTGGTGAAGTACCCAAATGGATGAGAATTTTAATCCATCACCACACTAGTGAGCGTAAATGCCTTTATGCGTACAGATATGTGTTCCTTCTGTGTTTGATATACAAATATACTTGGTTAGTGCAAAAGCAGTTACAATGTTGCACATAAATAGCCTCCTGTTCTTTTTATTATAAATGGTATATAAGAAGCTTAATGGGGAAAAATAGTCATGTAATATTTCTATCATATTTTGTGTTTTTGCAGTGAGAGAAAAACGCAAGAGTCTCTATATAAACCACGTAAGTGAAAATGCCTCGCTATGCAGCTTTCTCCTTGTTGTCTATATTATACAGTAAATAAGAGTTATCGCACATGATTTCCATATTGGTGAGAGGGTGCTGGTGCTTCAAATGTCTGTTCTGCATCAGGATCCAGAAGTATAGGTCTCAGCTATTGAGTTAGTGGAACAGATCTGTTGGTTTGAAGACAGTATCATGCTCACAACCAGTGTACCAAGTAGGTAACTGGTACCTGGGACAAAGAGCTGCCCGCGTTAGTATGATTTTTAAAATTATTACAAAAACTCTGAAAACTTTAAATTACATTTGTATGCAAGTTTGCTTTGGCAGAGAGCTGCAGCATTTGATGTTTACACAGAAGTTCTGAAGTGCCTGACCAGTGTTGATGCAATGTAAATGTGGATTGACATGCGGTACATGCTGAGTATGAAGATGGGGGTTTTGATACGCTTGTATACCCCGGGCATGTTTCAGTTCGGTTCTCTTCTGTTTGAATCAAATTCTCAGTGAAGCTGAGCAAATCCCCCGTAGCCTGCTTTGGGTACAGGACCAGGCTCTTTGCCCCGGTTAGCGTTGTTTGTACCACTGGAGCACCTGGAACCAGTGCTGTTCCCGGTATGTTAAGCCTTGTGCTGAAATATCTGGAGTCACGCCTCAGTAAAATTGAAGAGGGAAAGAACTAATTGTCTCCCAAATGGTATTTGCCTTTAGGGTGGAACGGGGAGAAGTTCTCAAACTTTTCTCTGTCTGGAAATAGAGGCCACAATTTCATGAATCATTTTTAAGCCAATACAGCTGCTGAAAGAAGCAGATGTGGTTTATAGCCTCTGCATCCCTTTGTGCTGGGGCGAACGTTTGTGCAGCTCCAGGTAAACTGGATTGGGGCATGAATGCAGGTAGATTCAGCACGGCTAAAAGCTAAAATGGATCTGTTCCTAAATGTGATTGACTTCAGGGCTTGCACCCGCAGAAAGGGAGGGAGGCACGGAGGCAGGAATGAGCCTGAGTGGGGTGAGAAGGCAGGACTGCTTCGTTTGTTGGCAGAAACGGGCTGTGCTGAGCGTTTCTGAAACTACCGCCTAGCTTCAAAAGCAAGCGGAGATTTTCACAGTTTCCCAAGAGTTAAGATTTTGAGAAAGTCATGAAATACTGTGAGGCTTATAAAAGCCTTAAAGTTGGCCCTACCAGGCTAGCAGATATTCTCAGTGCTTCCCACCTCCTATTCCCCTGTAAAACATTTCCGTTGTTTACAGTGCATGTGAGGGTGGTTTGCAGTGCAATTGCGTTGTTACAAAATTACTTGTAAAGTTAATGCACTGGGTTCCTGTAAACTTAATAATGTGTGCTCAGTAACTTCCAGCAGGCTTTTTAGCCTCAAATTTGGAGGGTTCAATGCAAAAAAATGAATATATAGACACTGCAAAGCAAGGAATTAACTGAGTTTCTGTATCCACCTTGTGTCATTGATGACATTCTCACGTGTCCTGAATCGTTTCATGTCACGTGAAAGATGTGCTCTGCATTAGTCAGACCGCGAGTGGATTCCTCTGGCGGTTTGAACAAAGGTGACTATTACAAATGCTGCTGGAAGGACGCTATTGCAAACCCTGGGATAAAATATTTTTAGACAATGCGGGAGTTGTTGCAGAAAAGGGAAGGATGGTCGTGTCACTGAGGAGTTGTGCTGTTGGGAGCTCAATGTAGCAGCTCAAGCAGTTGATACCCTAAGCGCTATACTTCTTCCTAATTTCCCCTTTTTTTTTTTTAAGTATCATTCAAAACATCGGCTAAGGTTGCAGCAATGTAAACTTCCCTCAGCAGTCTGATTTACTGCTACCTTAAGTCCGACTTCTTTGTACTTATAAAGTACTTCTTCTGAATTACAAAGCTAAAAATAACCTGTATGAAGCTGAAGTCCTTACCATGGCTTTCTCTGTGTGTCCTTACAAGTCAGTTAAGTTTTTTAGCCCATACTCCTAGAGAAGCTGTATTTTCAAATGCGGCCTGTGATACTGAAGTTGTTACTTCAGCACACCTGTGAGTTTTCAGTCAGCACTTCCTAAATATTCAGTCTGCTAAAGCTGACGCACGAACTGGTGATCGTTTTTGAAGTGGTGGCTGTGGCCTTTAACTGGGACCTGGGTTTAGGTTTGCAGACTGCAGGGAACCATCGTAATTTTCCTAGGCCGCCTTGTTTGAAGAAATTTGAGGAAATAGTTAGATTTAATAATTGTATGTGACAAATGATGAGTAGTATTTATATGATAAGTGAATTTATGATATACCCTTTTGGTTGATCAGTTCTTTTCCACCTCTTTTCAGTGTGTGCTAAGAGCATTTCTAACAGGAGCTATCGCTACTCATCTGTTTCCTTGTTGATGTGAAGTGCTGGGTCCCCACATCTGCTCTGGAGGAAACAAGCCAGAGGAGCGTTGTGTTGTCTTCCTTTCACAAGAACTCCTCACCATAATGCAGCACGCTTCTCTTTTGTGGTTTTTCCATAACGTCATCTTTTTTTATTTCCTTTTATAAGTCTTTTATACTTATTCTCCTTTTGTGACAAATAACCAAGATGAGCAACAAAATATTTTTATCCTTTTGTGCAATATCTTATTGGCTATTTTACAGGCAGAGTTGAACATCTCCCAAATGATCAGAGTGGCTGGCTAGCAAAAGAAGTATCAAGAAATGTTGTGCTTTTTCTTCTTTAACTGTTTGTCTAGTTCTGTGTAGTAATAGATGAGAACAGTGGTTTATACAAATACAGTTTCAAAATGTTATGTATGAAAAAGTAATTTAATGAATTAATACTGACTCTTTATAATTTAAAAATGCACTTTCTCAGTATGGTACCACCACTGTTCTTTTCCTTTCTTGCTTGCTCTTGTTTGTACAATATTTTAATTGGCTGAATAGTTTCCTTTCATCCCCAAATACGAGTAGCGGGTTCCTGCTTGGATTTATTGCATTTTGTCAAGGGCTGGCAGTTGCCACCTTTCAGATTCACCTTGTCAGTAGGTGTGATGGAAGAAGCCAGCAGCTGTTTTTTTGGGGTGGGGAAGGCAAGGGGGAAGGAATGAGAGTGGGGGTGACAGGGTGCTGTGGAGAAGCTGTCATCTCTCAGTCTTCCCACAGAGCCCAGGGAGACAAACGACAGGTTGGACACGGTGCTGGATCCTTTGCATAACTTCCAGCATCCTTGTCGGTGCTGGAAGTTACTTGCCTACAGCGTAGCTGGCGCGTTTGCTTTCTTCCAGCCTATTTTAGTTTCTAAGCAGTTGCAGCAGACTCTACTTCCCGTTCCCGTTGAACTGGCAGTTGTTGGTTTTTGTTATGGCTTTAATGCTGCTTTAGTGTGCACTTGTCTTGTCTTTTAATCTGCTTAGTCAAGCTGCTGAGGGGGATAAAGATGCAGACTGAGATAGAGGCGTTTCCTTTTTCAGAGAGGAGAGATTGCATCAGTGTCTCTGCCTGTACAAGGAAAGCAAACAGGAAGACATGTTTTATGGGGTTTGGGGGGGTGGGTGGAGAAAGAGTGAATTTTTTATTATTGTTTGGAGTAGCTAGTTCTTTGTACTGGGTGATTATTTTTTTGCACAGGAGGGAAACATTTCTTCCGTCAAGTTTTTCTAGAAATTTTCCCTTTCAGACAAGATGAAAATGCTGTTTGCCAGAGTACTTTCTTCTCTTCTTGACAAGATAAGCTCTAAAAGTTGAATCTCTGTTTACGAGCAGTAATATCCAGTAAAAATAGGGGATTTTTTTTGCATATTGGAATACTTCTGGGAAAAGATAAAGGGAAAGGAAAGGGAAGGGAAGGATGATAAAGGGAAGTAATATCTCCCTTCCACATTTTTTTTTTTATTCTGGAGACCCTTCATTAGCCTTGTAGCAACAGCTTCCTTTCAGCATCGTCTTGTTTAGGGATCTGGACATGACTTCCCCTGTCTGCTACCCAGCAACTATGTATTCAAATCCCAGCAGACTAATATTGTTTTTATCATTCCAAGTAGAAAACCGAACATCTGTATATAGACCAAAATTTTTTCAGCATCCTGGGGAAAGTTCCTGGGCATCGTTCATGTCAGAACCTCGGTCCCTGTACGTGACCCTGTAGTGATTCACATCAGGGGAAGCTTCTTCCCAGTGGCAGTCTTGCTGATGGGGACTAGCAGAGAACGGAGGGGTCCGTTGCTGTACGTGGGGTGGCACGAGCAATTTCTGTGAGCCTTTGTGCATGCTTGAAATGATGGTATTTGCTCCTGTGTAGCCCCCAAATTTTCTTGTCAGATTGGATAAAGAGGCTGTTCTGCTTCCCTATTGTAAAACTACTAGGCATGTGACTGGTAATCAAACACTTTCAGCTAGTGATTATAAGAGTAAATATGGTACATGCTGAAATGGGAACATAGTCTGAAAAATAGTTTAATCTGTGACAAATGCAAAGCACAACGTGAAATGTTGTTTTTAAGTGGACTGCCTGAGGCTGGCTATTGTAAAGGTTTATAATTGCTGTCCAAATTCCTTAAGATATTTTAATTAACATTCCTTACTCAAAGAGAAGAACAAGATAAACTGGAAGATAGATTAGAGGCTTCTCAGGTGCTCTTGAAGCTCTCCTAGAGATTGCTTAATCTGGTCTTTGCTCCTCTCCATTGCAAGATCACAAAAAAACAGGTCTAGAGGGGGCCTTTATAGGCTATCTGGTCCATCTAGCAGATTCCCTATACTGACGCCATTCCTAACAGATGCTGTTTAAGATGCTTTTTCAGGCTTCCAATAAGCTAGAATGAACAAGTTTTCTTTAATGGCTTACCTAAACTTACTGTTTGAAATGTTTTTTTCTAATATCTTTCAGCCCCTTGCTTCTTTTCCTGTCCTCTAGGGCGAAGAATTTTACCTCAGCTGTCAGCCTCAAGGCAATAAGTTATATGAAGTGTCAAACTTTTGTAGGGGGCGGAACGAAAGGTAACTTTTAAGGTAGAATGAGAGCACGCAGGAGAGTTCTTTTACAAGGTTGCTATATAACACTTGCTGTGCTGGGAGCCTAGTAAAGTCCCTCTGGTCAAATTGCCCAACACTAGCAATTATACGCTATGTAAATACAAGCCTTTGAGCTGCTTTTAGCATTCAAAGAAATATTTAATCTTTCAGGTTTGTAAAGCAGGGTGCTTTATCAGTGGTTTAGCAGGGCCTGTGTGTGCTGCAGAAGAGTTTACCAAGGGCTGCTGAGCCCCCCAAGAGCTCGGTGGTACGCTGACACAGTTTTCTATAGTAGACATGAGTAAGGACAATCTTTGAGAGCAAAAGAACATGCAAGTACAGATCTAGTCTAAGGCATCAGTTTTGGACATTATCAAACATTGGTGAGACTAATCAACTGAGGACAAGGTTGAATCATGTCATAGACTGATGAGGTACAACGGATATTACTTAAGAGTGGTTGGACTGGATCTTTTTTTTTAATTGTAGATGTTGGCAGAGAAAGGTAAGCATACAATGGTGCAGTTTCCTATAGCTTTTGTTCAGGTTGATATATCCATATCTAGCCACTAAATGTACACAATTTTACTGTAGTATCAAATTATGCAAGATGAAAATAAATGCAGAGCTTTGCAGAGCCTTGCAGAGAATTGCGTTGCATGGCTCACTTGATTTTGGAAGCACTTTGTTGACCTGTAAGATCATGTTTCTTTTTGTGAAAAATGTTGTCAGAACTAAATCATGTCCTGAAGCAATAGAAGATCTCCAAGATAGGAACCTCCCTTTTCCAAGTCAGAAGCAGTCCTGGTATTTTTGCTTGCTGTTGTAATTTGGCTTCATGTGCACTTTTACATGCCAGTTTTGCCTATTAGCATTTTGGCCAGCCTCTACTGCCTGGAAGCTAATGGGCATGTCTCCACAGACGGGTGCAAGCAGGCCTCAATTTTTCCATGGGGGGAAGTACTATTTAATAGTACCTTTTAAAATCATGCGATAACTTACCCCTGGTTTGATGGAAGAAGGGACAGTGCTATCATTATTTAGGACAGAAGCTGCAAATTATCTTTTGATGGACAAACGCAAAAGAACACTGGAAAAGGCTGAAGCTGCTCTGCCAGACTGGAAGCTGGCTGGCTCAAGGCCAGCCCTGGTACAAAAGCCTTACAGCTTCGTTAGGGAAGCGTTACGCCCAAATGAACAAATCCCGCGGAGCATCAGGGCAGAGTGCCCTACCAGTGTGGCTAAAGAGCTGGCAGGACAGAGCTGGCTGGTGTACCCCTCCTGGTCAATTCTGAGCGTGAGTTTTGGTCAGTATGCACCCGTCCCATAGATGTTTCTACCCCAAAACACCCTGAAATGACTATTTTAACAAAATAAATAGTAACGCTTCCCCTTTCCCCACGAATTTAGGTTTAATTTCTGAGTGATGCTAAAATGAAGCCTGAGAGAAATTCATCCTTTTGTGTGTGCTCCTTGTGAATTAGCTAGGAATTTGTTGTGATTCCTTCCACAGCAGGGATATAGAAGCAGTTCTGCAGAGCTTGTATGGTTTTGATTTAGTTTATCTGCCTTTTTGCTAAAAAAAGTAAAAAATGAGGCAAACTAAGCCATCTATTTCTGATAAGATGCATTTTATGTAAGCTTCAAGTAAATCATATTGTTCAAACATCTTAAAACAAACACGATTTGGAAAGCTGAAGTTCCAGGATGAAGCTGGAAGAAAAATAAGGCAGTGATATTTCCTTAGTACTAGCTGTGCAAGAGGGAAAAAATGCTATTTTTAAGACCTAGAAACACCTGGCATTAATGGAAGTACATTGAATCGTGATCTCTTGGAGCTTGTTCTGTAACACATGTAAAAGCTTAGCAAGTTATAAAGCAATTTTTTCCGTTACACATCTTTTTCTGTAAAGAAAGAAATCCCACAAAACAGCTATTACGTATTCATTGTAACCTATAATGTCAGCATTTCTTAACAAGTGTCTTCGGTTGAAATGAGAAAAATAACAACTGCTTCTGGAGTAAAGAGCTAGAAGTCTTCTCCACCGAAAGAAATCACAAAATGATAGAAAATTGTTCCAGAATTCATCTCAAGAGGTTGTTCAGTCTGGTTTCTTGCCTCCGAGCAGAATCCTGCATCTAAGCTATTCCTGGCATGTGTTTGTTTTACCTCTTCTTTACAGCTTTCGGTGATGGAGATTCTATCACTGCTCAAGTCACTCAAGCTATCCCCCCCATTAGAAAAAAGTGGTGGTTTGATGTGAGGTGTTTTGCTATCACTTCCCCTCACGCTTTCATGTCCAATCTTAATTTTCCCTAGTTTAATATAAGCCTGCTCTTTCTTGTCCCACCCACAATGATCATGGAGCACAATGTTCTCTTCTTTCCAGCTCCCTTAAACATGACTTAAGGCCATCATTGGTGCTTTAGTCCTGGGGAAAACCTCTCCAGTTTTTCCTTCTAAATCAGGTTTTTCAAACCTCTGATTAATCTTGCTGCTCTCTCCTCCTGACTCTGAAATCAAGTCATCTTTCTTGAAATACAGTGGTCAAAACTGGACATAAAATTCCAGCTGAGCAGAGTGGAAGGGTGCTCTGCCCTGTTGTATACATGGTAACTCTATAAATCCTATATGATGTTTTCCTTTTTATATAAGAGAGTCCTCTGCAAGTTAATGCTAGCTGCAAATTCAGTAAGAAATACCTTCATTCTGTTATCAAAATTATCGCTCAATATTTTACATTGAGTAGACCAGACCTCTGTGGAATGTTCCTTACTGCAACCTGCCAATTTGAAAGTGATCCCTGGGTAACCAGAGTGTAGTTTTCCAAGTAGTTTTTATCTGCCATGTTTTTCTTGTTTTGCCTTTTGGGAATTCTGTGCGAGATGAAGTCAGAAGTCTTGCTGAAGTTGAGAAGCATGACATCTACTGAATCTCAACTTGGGTACAAAAATATTACTACTGCAAGTTAAAGTACATATAAAGTGAATCCCGCTTCATATCAATGAGGTGCTTTTGGTTTGTAAATATTTGTAATAGCAGAGATTGTCAAGGCTCCACATGTGTCCTATACTCACTGTCACGTTTGCATATGAAGATTTACAAAAGGAGCTATACCAGTCTTTTCTTTCCCCCATGTCAGCCTTCATGGTGGGACAGAACCTGAGAAGGATCCCATTAACCTTAGAAGGTTTGGCTAATTTCTTCAAAGGCTCTATATTCTTTCTCAACTCTTCCGATTTTTCTCACTTAGAGCCTCGCTGACTTGTCTAAATGGAAGATTTTTGTGGTCAGCCGGGATGGATTTGAAACGTGAAGGCATTAAGCTCCTGTACAGTTTTGGGTGTGGACTTACCCACTGCAATGGACACAGAAGGGGGGTTCTCTATAGGACAGGGCTGAATACTGAGGTGATGCTCAGTAACCTCTCTTGTCCTTTGCAAGGGATGGAGAAGGTTCCAGTGCAGCATTTTATGGAGGTTCGGAAAAGCCTGTTTGACTGAACTGTGGAACTTTAGATGTCTTCCAGCTTAGTCAAGCTAGAATATGAAACTTGAGGGTGTTTTCCAGTAATTTGGAAAAGGCAGAAGATCTGTTACCTGGCATACCATACGGGTGCAGTTGGACGTCAGAGTAGAAGCTGGGAAGGTTGATCTCCCGATAGGTTAGTTACTCACACGGCACAAATGTGTATGTGTGGCCAAGACAGTAGGATTGCACTTGGCAGCATTCTGCAGACTGGGAGAGGTACCCCTTCCTGCCGAGTTGTTATGAACAGAGAGTGAGGCATGAGACACCACGTATTTTTCTGAAGTGTGAAAAGTTCTAAGCCTAACGAAGTGCGATGTGGGCTGAAGACTGTGGAGAGCTCTGTGATGTGGTAGTTTCAGAAATAAGGTGCGTGGCTGTAATTATTGACATGTATCAAATGTTAGAGTGCTGTTTACATAAGAAAATTTAAATCTGATAGTGGTGTTGCTACAGAGTTGTTTTCTGGTTTTTTACTCATGCTTGCCTTGAATGAATCCAGTCCTTTTATCTTAAATTTTATCTAAACCTGTAAAACATGTTGACACTTAAAATGTAGAATTAAAACTTTCCATGTGCTTTTTTTTTTTTTTTTAAAATGATGCTGAAATGGCTACCTCTCCCTTTTTTTCAACCACTAAACAGTCTCATTTTCAGCTGGCTTTAAGTTGCTTTGCCTTTATCGTGCCTGTGGAAGGTACTCAAGAGAGTAATCCAGAAATTTGAACTAAACTGTGGTAGAATAAAAGCTATAAATCACCAGTCCCCTAGTAATTCTTTCTGTATACATCAGTGCTAGATAATACATTTTATGGCATTAATGCTTCCAGTGCTTCTAAATTTTCTGTTTGTTGCCTTCCTTAACATATAATAGTTTGGAAGGTAGATGGATTGTGAACTTCCAAAGTATTACGAAGTACCTTTCCAAACTCCTGGAGAGTTTTTGAGAGGGGATAATTTTCATTTTCTCGGTAAACCTTTTCACTTCCAAGAAAAGCAGTTCAGCCTACGATTTTATTGGTCAAGTGAGAGACCTTGATAGAATTTGTTGGTGAGCTTTCAAATCATTTGAACATAATGTTTCTACAATTGTAACAGCTTCAGAAAATTATTTTTTTCAATTAACAGAAGACTTTGGATACTCTTTCACTCATAGCTGGGAAAAATGGAAAGATGACTCAGATGTATGTAGGTTTTACCAGGACTCTATCTGTTCGGTATCTAATGAATGCTGCTAAGTCGTCTGCTACCTATGGAAAATGAAGCGTTAGTGAGATGATGGAGTGCTGGCACTTGTAATAATTTCTGTTTTGGAAATTAGGCAGGGAAAGACGCACTGAGGTAGGAGTCACAGGACCGTAGCCTAGATACTCAGTTGCTCTGAGCTGGTAAATGCCCATGGATTCCACCGATGGTGTTGACATTGGTCTCTCCACTGAAACACTGGAAACAACATTCGTTGTAAGGCAAATTAAAATTTCCATGCCGATGTGCCAACTGAATTTTAAACCTGTTCTGTTGTAAGTTAAACATGTAATTTGACTGGTCTTGACTTTCCTGACACAGGTTCTTGGTCAAGTTATTCACTAGTGTAGGTAGAATAAGCAAGGATAACATCAAAGAGTATTAATGGCTGTGGTAGCTATTAGCTGATATGATGGAACTATTCTCTTTAGACTGATGGAGTGCTGGCTGCTCTAAACAGCTGAAAGAGAAACCCTCTCAACAAAAAATCTGCAGAAATAAGTAGTGTTGTCAAATGTCATTTTGTGGCTGAGCTTTCCAATGTTTTTCTATGGTAGTGCAGAAATAGGATTGAGATCTGTTGAAAACTTTTTCTATGAAGAGATGTTTCTTTTTTCATTTGCCTTATCCACTTTCTCTTATCTCCTTTGATCAATTTGCTTCCCGTCTAATAACAATCTATTCTTGATGAATTAATTTTTCTGAATTTTCCCTATTAATTTTTATAGGTTTTAGTAGTTTTACTGTAAAGACCTCTTTCTCCTACTTCATTCTGTAGGGTTTGGTTGGTTGGGTTTTTTTAATTCTCTTTTCTCCGAGCATGGTTTTGTATGTTTCTAAATCAATCTTCATTGCTAACATGATTTCTTTTTCACTCTTCCACGTACTCTTTTGGAATGAGGACAGAAACATAGGTCTTGTTTATCTTTGCTTTCCAAATGTATGTATGTATTTCAGTAATTCTGCACAAAAATTTTTGCGTGGTTTTGGGGAGGGAGGGACAGAGGGGAGACGGGGACTTGAAGGCATTAGTCAAGGCTCAGGCAGGGATTGTTGTGACTTTTGCGCTGGTAATTATTTCTGAACTTTCTGAACTGCTTCAAAACATGATCACATTACTGTGTGCGTCATGTGAGAGACAGAGAAATTTGCTTTTTCTAAATTCTTACATCTCTTCAGAAAAATGCTTTGGTATTACATAATTGCCATTGTTCTTTTGCGTGTTTTTCATAGCATCCTCCTGGGCAGTTGAGAAGGAAGTACAGTTCCTGCTCCACTATTTTCCTGGATGACAGCACAGTCAGTCAACCAAACCTCAAGTATACCATCAAATGGTGGGTTTTATTTTTTTTTTTTTGCTAGAACCTATGTTATATATGTATTTATGTATATGTATTTCTGAACCGTTACTGAGCAAGCTTCAAAGGTTTTAGTTTTTGAAGCAGTAAATTTATTTAATCCAGTCATGCTCCAGAGGCAGTGAATAGGGTGAGCAAAGGGTATTACTCTTACTTTAGGTCTGTGCAGAATCGGCCTCCCAATGCTGCATATCTCTACAGAAAGCAGCAAATAAGGATCTCAGATTCCAGCAGCTGAAATCCTTGTGCTTCTGACGTTCAACTGGGTACTTGCTTTGGTTGAGTCCTCAAAACATACTTGGGTACTTGTTTATTCAGAATTTTGGAATTATCTGAAACTGAAGAGCTCTTTTCTGTTCATGAGAAAATGCTCATTTGCTAAGCGTTCCTTCCAGTTTTCTGTTTGAAATGGAAATTAATTGCCTCCAGATTCATTTCCTTATTGAGTACAAGGGCACTGGCAGTTTATTACACAGCAGTGGGGAGCTTCGTATGTGGTGCACACATGGACTTACCCTCGGGTGACGCCTCAGACGATCATTTCAAGTTTCGCTGGTGCCTTTTTACATTTGGAGAGAAATGAAATTGATATTTATAGAGTATTGTTCTTTACGTTTTGTACAGTAAGGGGAAAAAATGAGGGGAACAAATACTCAGGCGTTTTATGCCGTTTGTTTATTATGATTGCTGATACATTCTCGAGTTGTTTGTAGGATGGTTACCTTGGTGTACTCAAATGCAAAAATTTATTAATACAAAATCTGTGCTACAGAGATACTTACATGAGAGACAACTATATTCACGCTAACATGTCCAAAAGAGTTTGTAATGTTGGTGGTCACTAAAACATGTTCTTAATTTTTCTGCTTAAGGAAAAAAGAGGGGAGTGGAGAAGGGATTTGCAGTCAGACTGACGCCTAATTCCTCATCAGCTCTTTCTGCCTGAAGTATAGTCTTGCTTTTCCTCAAGTTTCTTTAATTAGTAACTTAAAAATAATTCAGATGAACACTGGAAAAAGGTTTTTTGGTTTTGAGGGTTTTTTTCCTCCTGGCATCTCATACTCTTCTGCTCTAAAATCCTTTGCATGCAGATGTTTGTAAGTGCAGCCTTTTGGGTGGGTTTTGGGTCCCTTTTTGAACCAGAACTGAGACTGCTTGTGGAAAGAAGAGATGGGTTCAGCTGGCCGGGCAGCCGGGAAGCGGTTTCAGCGGGCCACGGTGGCCAGCAGCAGCCTAGTGAAAGAGAAGCTGGGAAGGGAGCAAGGCGGTGGCGTTTGGGGGAGACGTGGGGTGCGTGGCGGGGGGAGAGGGTGCCTGTCAGAGCTGGCGCCGGGCAGGGCTGGGGCCAGGCTGCTGGCGAGGGAGGGGTTGGAAGCTGCAAGGGGTCAGAGGGTTTGAAAAGGGGTATGTGGGGTGAGAAACTGGACTCTGGCACGTGAGGCCTCTGGGTGAGGAGTCTTTTCCTCCTCTTCTCTTCTCTCTGGCTGCACATTTAACAGATTTAAGGGTGGGGAGATGGCAGGATTATTGCTTTTGTAGTACGGCTTCGTTTCTTGCCCCCATCCTGGCAGTCTCTGCAGATAAATGACTATTGCACGTAGGTAAATCTATGAAGGATGTATTTTGGCCAGCTCATTTATTTCCTCTGGGTCATATTATGCACTGGTGTGTTTAAAATACTAGCACATGTACTGGAGATCTGCAGCATCGGTGGGGTGGCCAGGGCAGGGTGATGGAAAGCTCCATAAGCTGCTTTCCTTCACACTGAGTGCTAGCTGAACCAGCGTAGGAAAAGCAGAATGAAACTTGGGTCTGACTTAATCTCTTACAGCTCTGAAAGCCTTTCAGATTCTGATACAGATTTCTAAATAGTAAATATTTTCTAAACTTAACTTGACATTTCGTTACAAAAGCAACCATATGGGCGCCAAGCAGAGCTCTGCACGTAGATTCTTGCATCTGCTTTCATAAAGTGAACTGGAGCTGCAAGTGTGTTCCTAGGGGCATAATTTAAAATTAAATTTTAGGACTAATACATTTTGTGAATAGCTTTCAGTTAAATTAAATTCATTCATAAATATGTTTTTTGTGTTCAGTGGGGACTGTCCCTTTTAAATGTCCATGGTACATGGTATCTCTTAATTCTTTAAATATGCAAAAAATCATATTTTAAAAGCATTTATAATCTAAGAACTTATGATTCAGCTAGGTAAAAGCTATAATGCTCATACAAAGTTGGTAAAATATGTTTACTTTCGACTAAGAAAAAATATTTTCTGCTACATGGCTGTTCAAAAAAAAAACCCCAGAAAACAACAAAACCTGAAATAATTCAAAATTCTACTACTGAGGTAGCTCCAACATATTGTTTTCCTCACACGCAGTATGTCAGTTTTCACATAAAAATTCTGGGATAAAATTACAGAGCAACCAATTGACTCTTTTCAAAGGCCTTTTATGGAAAAGGAAAGGGGAGGAATTTTGCGTCATAAGACATAAGCATCTTGCAGTGAATCACTGACAAGACAAATTGTCAACAAATAGAATTGGTGAACTCCCTCCTCCCTCCTCCTTCCCCTTTAGCTGTGACTGGGTTTATGCTGCTGGAACAAGTAGGGAGGGTGCTGGTTCTGCTTTATCCTTCAGCAAAGCTCTATCATGAGTAAAGCGTGTGTCCTTCGATAAAGCTGGAGTCGTGAGTTGGAAATGGGAGAACAACCATGAGAAGATACGTCTTAATTTTCTTCAGTCTCAAATGTGAATGAGATCAGTTGGTTGTATATGTAATTAAAATCTCAGCTTTCTGTGAATATGAGGACACTTTTTGTCTTTGCGCAGAATATAAACAGAGGTACTTTGGTGTGTGGTTGAGAACATGGGAAATGCATAATGCAGTAAGTTATGCAGGGAGTTGTCTTTCCTGAGTTAAAATAAGTAACTTGATGCCATAAAACTGTAGGAGCCTGGTATTTGAGTCTGGTATGTGAGTAACTACATAGAAAGACAGCCAAAAGTTAATGGATTTAAATATAAAATCATAAGCCAACGGTGATTAAAACATTTCGTGTTAGCCTGGCAGCATTAGCAAACAATAAAAGAGAATGTCCAGTGCCTGCGATGCTTTATCTTCAACCTTGGAAGTCAGTAGGAGTTTTATCATTGACTTCAGTGGAATAAGGCATTAAATGGAAGGTATGTGAAACTTGGTACGTAGAATAGGAGTATTTTTGTAAGGTACTTCATTACTAGTGAAAAGAAGGCACTTGGAGTGTGCTGAACAAATATTATAAAATTGTCTGTTTACAGCAGTTTTCCTGGTATCTAACAGCGAACAGAAGAAAATAGGCTGTTGAGCATACTTTTTGTCATGCATTGTGCTAGGTTTTAAATTTACATGTTAATATGACAAATAATATGACAGTCCTGAGATATTAACTCTGTATTTTTCTTTACAGTGTAGCTCTTGCAATATATTACCACATCAAAAACAGGTATGTGAATAATGAAATCTTGTACTGAAGATATCTTTAATCAAAACAAATGAACTGCCCCAACCTTAAAAATCCATGTTCTGTTTCTTTCAAAATGTTTTGGGGTAGTAGTTTTCTTATTTCCCATGCTAGAAATGAGAAACATATTCTTTTGTATTGATATATGTATTATTTTGCTTAGAAGAATAAAAATTAGAGGATTATGTACCATAAAAATCTGGAAATACAGTTCAGCATTGAAAAACTTTGATGATTTAGTGTTCGGTTTTATGTGCACTGGGCACTTCTGCATTGTTGCGTATGTTGCAATTACATATAGAGAAATCTGAATAGTGTCTTTCAGATTTATTTTTTTAGCTACACCTTTGTAAAGTTAACTGTGTAAATCAATGATTGATTAATGTTAATGGATTTTGAAATAAAACTAACTAGCATTAACTATATAGTAAGAGAGACATTGTGAATAGATGTAATTCAAGATGCCTCAGAAACAGAGCAGGTCCTGGCTTATCTCTTCTGGTGTAGTATGTTTTAGATCTCTGCTCAGTCAAGTTGATTGAAATTGAATAGAAAATAGGTTCTCTAAAAAGTAACTTGGTACATAAATTATCTTTCTTCATGTTCAATTGTGCTTTTGTATCTTAAATTCCCTGTCCTCATGATATGTCACAGTATCATAAAATAGTATTTCCTGATAATTCTAAGGAGAGATTGTATAAATACTTTAAGTGACTTCTGTGTCCATGGCTTTTCAATGTGTCTTTTCAGAGAACTTGGCTTAGATCTCGATCTAACAAGCCACTTACACGTTTTTTCTTCTGGACTGTAAGAAGTCCGACTAGAACAAAAGGAATTACTCATAAGTTTAAAGTTAAGCTGGTACGTCATTCGGGACCATGTTTCAGGTCACTGGAACCCATCACACTTCTTGAAACAAGGCTGACATCTAAAGAGAAACCTTTAGAAGTGCACGAGGGCAGAAAGGCTTAGGGCTTGATCCCTGCTGAAAGCTCTTAGAAGGCTTTCCAAGACGTCAGTGGGCCTTGGACTGAAACATGGCAATCTGTAAAGCACAAGTTGGAACGAAATCTTGTCGCAGACTTTTAATCTCATCTCCCAGGAAATGAGGCATTAGTGATCATGCTTGGATTACTTGTTTATCCGCCTGTGGCTCCCTTTTCCCCCTTTCCTCCATCGTCCCTGGGTTAGTTTGGCAAACTAGTCAATTTTTAGTACACTTGACTAAATAATAGAGATCTCAAAGATAATCAGACTCTGAAGTTTTGTGGAAATAAGTTATTCTTCAAGTGCTCTGTTAAGTATCATGCCAGCTGAGTAAAAGGCTCAGGAGAATGGGGCACATTAGGGACTGCAAAGGGTGAGACACTTCAGTAAGAGCTCACTGTCGAGCAGGAGGAGTCCGGAGCCAAAGGATGCCAGGCTTGCTTTGTGCAGATCGCCACGGACCTGATTTCTGTCTGCAGTAAAGTATGCCCATTCGTGCTCTTACAGAACTTGATGCAAATTTGATCTACAACTGGTAGACAGAGAGGCTAAACCTTTATAAAATTGTCCTATGTCAGTGTCTTGGAAACAAATACATTCTGACTGTTACCTTCTTGGGAAACTTGCTATCTGTCCTTTCACTTTTGGGACAAGAAGCGATTTATTCAGGAAGAACTGGTTGCTGCTTCTCCCTCCCGAAGCTGCCCGGCGTGGGGAGGTGTGTTGTAAACGTGCCTTCGGGACAGACGGTCTCGGCAGCGATGCTGGAGCAGGCTTGTGTACGTCAATTAACGACTCCGAAACAAAGGATGTGGAATGACTGTTCTGTCTTCGCTTGTCTCTGATTTAGGAACAGAGGGACAACACGATAACAGCATTCAGTTGTACTTGCTGCTGAAACAGCAATAGCAAAACACGTGTTCTGTTTCCTGCCATTATAGGCAAAACGGAAGCTGTTGACGTATGCGGTAGATTTTGGTTCATTACGGGGGGTGGGGAGTAAGAAACCACTGTAACTCTTAGATAGACTCAAGGTTGATTTTGACAGAAAACGCGTCAAGCACCTGCTTTGCCAGAGAAGAATTCTTTTCAGACAATATCTATTTGTTCCTTTTATCCTGCACAGTAGGCTTAAAACTAAATTGCTTCCTAATATTCCGAACTCTCACCAATCCCAGTTTTTTTAGAAACTATACATGAAATAGAATGGTCCTTCATATGTTTCCCACATTTCATCTGATTGTCACATTCTAGTTTTCATTCCTCCTTTTCCCAGTGTTTCCTACCATTGTTACATCGATTGGCTTTCTGTTGTGCTTAGCTATTCAACAAGTGGTAAAAGACTACACCTATCTTGTTTTCAGAGGAATGCATAAGTATTGGTGAATCTGCTAAATCAATAAATAAAATAAAATAAACCCCAGCAAATTAAACATGAAAAATGCTTAGATCAATTAGTAGATGGTTCATTTTTGAAAGAGAACAATGTGAATTTGTTCTAATGAAGACTAAAACCTATCAGCTGATTTTTTTTTTTTTGGTGTAATAGATTTTTTGAGGGCAATCAAATGTGCCTTCATAGCGTGCAGCAGCTACAGCATGAAGAAATAAAATAAGAAATTCTTTCTCTCTTCTCATTGTGAAGGGCCACAGTTTACTGTAGCACATCAATGATTCCAGTGAGACTACTTCTGCATTAAGATACTAGCTTTTTTATGTAGAGGTAAAAGAGTCTGGCCTAAAATCCTTGCTCATTAGGAATTTGCTAGTAATTATCTCAGCCTAATTTTTTTGTTTTAATTTAGGTACTCTTTTTTTTTTAAAAAAAAAAAAAGCATTTATTTGCAGTGTTAGCAGGCTTTATAGCAGAAAAAATATCACCTTCAGATGCTGAGGTATAATGTTAGCTGCTAATAAGTACGTTTTGTAGACATGAATCCACTGTAAAACTCCTGTTTGCATGCTCTGAGACACGTGCTGTTGAGTAAAGATAGAAAACATATTCAGTGGTTTCTCTCTTAAGAATGCTGTGACCAGAGTACCAGGGATGCTATAAATAAAGATGGGATTGTAATAAGTAGGTCACATGGACGCATCTGTCCAGAACGTGTCCAGTTCTAACTGGTACCGTTATACCACTCGCTTTTGTGACTGTTAGTGTTACTGCCAAAATCACACACAGCAAAAATCTTATATTGCGTACTGGATGTTAGGCTTGTGAAGCTGCATCAACTCGCATGCTGATCTTGAGCAACAGGGATCTGAGAGCAAATAAAATCGATAACTAGGAATATTATTTTGCCTGAATTTTTTTTGTATGTACTCCTTTTTGCTTTCAGAAATCATTAGTGGGATAGGGTTTTCCAAATAAATAAAAAGTGAAGTATGTACGTATTAACTAAAGGATAACTGTAAAAATAGTGTTGCGTATTTGTAAATGTTCATGATGTTGGCAATAGAGGAGGAGGAGGAGGAAGAGGAATTAAGAGATTGCAAGGATTAACATGATGAAGTCAAGAAAAGGAGAGTAAGCTGGGCTGATTTTATTACAAGTTTATAGTAGTACCTCTTAGGCTGTGAAGAAGCCTCCCAGTAGAGAGCACAAAAGCTGTGTAATTGGGCATTGAAAGCTGAAAATTTTAGCATATTTTGTAATATGGATTTCATATTACACATGAACCTTATGGCAGAATAAGTCCGACTTCTGTTCGGAAATCACATTTCTGCAGTGTTTCTAAGCACCCCGCAGCATGAGGAGTGTTGGAGTTTTAACGATACACTTGTGTCTATGAGGGCTGCGTGCTGTCGTGTTCAGTTAATGACACTACTTTGGTTTTAATACTTTTTAGGGACACAGATGGAAGAATGCTCTTAGATATTTTTGATGAAAACCTTCATCCCCTTTCGGTAAGTTCATCTGCCTCTTCTTCCCTTTCACGTGAACTGTCTTTCTTTCTGTCTGCTTCGTTTTGTTTCAGTCACCTATTTGGAAGTATTTCTTCCTTAGAAATCCGAAGTGCCACCAGACTATGACAAACATGACCCGGAGCAGAAACAGATTTACCGCTTTGTTCGGACGTTGTTCAGTGCTGCTCAACTGACTGCTGAATGTGCCATTGTCACCCTGGTGAGTGTCTGAGAGATGGCGTCAACCGTCTGACAGACCCGGTTTTGTTCTCAAAGCTTGGGTTTGTACGATTTAATAAATGTAGGTGCTATCAGGGAATTTTTTTCTCAGCATGGAGACCAAGGGAATTGCTTGATGGGAAGAGGTACTACAGCTCATTTTCTTGGGGAGGGTAAGTGATGGAAGGAGAGATTGGGTAACATGCGACACACAAGCCGGGGCTACGTCTTGCCCTCACAGAGTGATAATGTTACAGGCCACCAGGGTGACTAATAGAAAGCGCAGGTGGCAGAAGTGGTCTGGCCAGGAGGGAATGTTAAAAGCAGAAAGGCTTCCACTTTTGGGGGGTGTGCTGTGTATCATTGTAGCTCCCAGCAGAGACTCAGGAACAGCTGTAGGTAATTTAATAGCGCTAATAAGAATTGACAGGCACATGAAGAATTCGGTGAGTGACTGGGACATGTTGGTGAAGGCTCTTTTTTACTTGCACTGTACTTGTCTTTCAGGACCACGGCATAGGGTTGAACAATTGTACTCAAGGCTGAAGTTTAGCTACTTAAAAATAGCACAACACAAAAGAAGGTTCAGATTTTCAGCTGGTGTGGATCAGCATAGCAATGTGGATTAAAGGAGCTAAAGTGATCTCCACCAGCTGAGAATTCCTTAATTTTCCTGAAATTTTTATCCTGCCAACTCTGACAAGCCTCTCAGCTTTCAGGCATGATTTTGGCCACGTTCTTGACTCAGAGATTTTAAAAGAACAAAATGGTTTTTTACCACTGCAACGTGGTTTCATAACAGCTTTGTTATGCACTTTAGATGGAAGAAGGGGAAATTGGAGAAGGTGGATTTTGAAGCCCAGACCTACTCATTTCCTCTGTTAATCTCTCTCCCTTGGCTTGTAAGATTAGTTGGCAGGCTTTTCTTCTTCAGACAGTCAGAATGAATTGTACTAGCCAGTACAGAACAGGCATATGAGAGAAATAGGGCAAAAAACACCCTGCAGTGCTCCACCCTTAAATTTTGAAGGATTACTGTACCTAGTTACTTGACCCAGCCATTACTTGTTTTCTGAAATGACATTTTGTATGTCTCTTTTACGTCGTTGCACTAAGTATTTGTCCTTCTCCCTTTTCTTCCTAAGTGTTCTCTGTTGGAGGCAAGATGTATTATGTGAATCAGTATGTTCTTGTGTAATTTAATTAATCTACTGTCAAATCCAGTGGAACCTTGTTGTAGTTATCTGTTGTTCGATCTTAGGTTATTTGATCAATGAGGGCACTGATTAGTAGAAAGGAAGAGGGCTTTTTTTTAATAACAATATCTTCCTGTTATTGCAATGCATGGAAAGTTCTTCCCCACAAATCTTGTTAACTCAGGTATATATTTCAGTATCTTTTATTTGTAACTGCTTCCTTGCCTCTTCTGGTTCTCATGTGGTTTCCCTGCAAGTAACTCTTTTGGTGTGATCTGCAATGAAGTACAAATGTTTTTAACTCATCTGTTATGTTGCAGAGGCAGTTTCCATAGTTGTTAGTGCTTGAAAACTTAGGTGTTTTTTTACCCAACACAATGATAACAGATAAACTGGTTTATAGCCTAGTTCTCAAAGCAGCCATGCAGATGTTTGCGGATAGATTTGGTGCAGTGATCAGCGTTACTGTTCTGCTATTCTTGCCCGTGTTTTCAGGATAATAGCACCTGCCTGACCCCTCTTTCCAGAAAGCTTCAGAGGTTTTGGATAAGTAGTGTTTTACAAGTATGAAATTCTGCTGCTGCTGTTCTCAGTTTCCCTTGGACTTCTAGATCCCGTTTCTTTCTTTGTTAGCGTCATCAGGAGGGGCCCCAGAGACAGATCAGGTTGTTTCTGAAATGTTCAAATGTAGAAATTATTCTGTTAAAAAGCATCAACCCTCCCTCCTCCCCACACTCCTGAAATCTTAATAGTGTTGATACTGCTATTTATGAACCCTGCAAGTGCTTTCAGTTGCGATATCCTGTCTGGAGAAGAAGAGAGCAGCATTCCCTGCTGGAGCTTATGCTTTGCCATAGTCTGGCCATCCGTCGGAGAGCAATCCGATAGCCCTGTCTGCCTCGTGTTCCTCCTGGGAGGGTTGCCAGAAGGCAGGAGGCATATCTGCGGAGATCACAATACATTCTGAACAAGATGCTACAACTATTATCTTTCTTTCACTCACTCTAATTATTTTTAAACAGTCCTGACCACCCCTTTTTACTGCCCAAATTATTAACCTAGTCTAAGGTGTGTAGTTGAATGCACTCGCTGTTTGTTTTTTTACATGCCATTAGCCAGGTAGAAGCAGCAGTTACAATTGGTTATATAGCAGTCTGTATGTTCAGCACGGGAGCTGAGTAAATGTGAAACTGTTAGACTGTTAGATAAGCTAGTCTCCAGCAAAAAGCCGGCATTGTGTTGCTTCAAGCACTTAATTAAAATATTTCAATTAAAGCCTCCACTGTTACTGCAAAACCAATTTATAATTAAACAAAAAATTTAATTTTCACACAGCCTCCAGAGCTGCCAAGAGATTTCCCATACTGATAGGTGAAAAATTAAAATCTCAGGTTGAAACAATTAAATACTAATTCACATTATTTATTTATAAAATAAGACCATAAGAATAAAATTGGGTTTAAGAATTGTGTTGCTGATTTAAAGTCTTGCAAATAATGTTTTTTGTCCCAGTGAACAGCTGAACTATACTCCGTGACCTGACTTTGTGAGAAAGTAGCGCACATGTGCTTCTCCCTGAACCCAGAGTATTCCCACCCTTGCTAGAACTGAGAAATGCCTGTCTCTTCACCGTCTCCTCAAGTGCAGAGGTGACAAGTTGTACTTACATTAATCTATTAATTGGATAGCAAATAAAAATGTGAGCAGGAGCATTATCCATACCAACAGGAAAACAATACAGTGTTTGCATGTCATGAGAATTAAATATTTATGCTTTGTTCTCTTGTTCTGTAAAAAAAAAACCAACCCTGTTAAGTAGACCTGAAGAGGAGAATGGTCCAAGTTTTCTGCTTTGCCTTGGCATGAATTCCTGAGTTGTGTGCAAATAGGCCAAACCTAAGGCTCCTAATACACTTCTGCGTCCGTAGTAGTTTCAGAGAGGATACATTTTGCATTTGCAAATATGCTAGGTCTATATGCTATAGACTGATCAGATACGGTGATATGTAAATACATCTAGTACGTGAGCTGAATTTATTTCTGTGAAGTTCAGAGGATCATGCTTTTGAAATATGTTACAAAGTTCTTACTGTGCCTGAGAGGATTTGATATTGGGAAATTTGACGTACATAAGAATAAATTGTCCTTATGAAAAATAGGGATTTCATTAATGCAGCTAGATGTTCCTGCATTCTTGTTGTACTCTTCTGTCACATTTTCAGCAACTAGGTAGAGAGAATATTGTTGAACTGTGTTGTGAAAATTATAGCATTTGAGGAGAATTTTGTTTTCTGTGTGTTTGGAGGAAAGAAGAAAGCTTTTAATTGAATTCCTTTCACTGGGATATTTTCACTTTTAAATGCTGATAAAATACCTTTTTTTTTCATATTTCAGTTGAAGTATCAAAAATCTGATATTTGTTTAAAAGAAAACAAAAACACAAAAGAAAGTGATTAGACTCCATAGAGACACTTGATCTGCAGCAGAGGTCCTTTTCAGCTGGCCCAGTATAACTACGGATACTTATGCAGCTAATGGAAGATGCAGGTTCCTCTGAAGACCTCGGAGTACAATGCAAAGTATTGTTTGTTGCCTGGTTTGAAAGCTGTCACCCTCCATCCAGTGACCGTAAGGGATCCTGAGTGTGGTTGGGTGGGCAAGGCAAAGCATTGAACCTCATGTAAGAAATCCATGAGAATAGTTGTGTATATCCAGTATTGTTGGTGGCCACCTTTGTCCGGGGCTTCAGGCGTTCCCTGGGAGCTGGACGAAACCCACTGCTTTGCCACACCTGAAGAAGGTGTCCTGGTTTAGGCCAGGACGGAGCTAGTTTTGTCTTCAGCAGCTCCTGTGTTTTGGCTTTAGTGTGAGAAGAAAGGTGATAGTGCACTGACGTTGCTGGTTGCTGCTAAACGACCAAGGACATTTTGCAGTTTCCCAGGTTTTGCTAAGGTGCAGGTGCAAAAACTTGGGAGGGGTAGAGCCAGAATAGTTGATCCAAACTGGCCAAAGAGAGTATTCCATACCATAGACGGCATGCCCGGTATAAGTGAGGGCTGGCCAGTGGGCCACTGGCTTTTCAGACCCTTAACTTGCCTTAATCCTTAAGCTTCCCTTCAGGTTGCTTTTTGTTTCCCTGATTTTTCCTTTTTTGTTTTTCATTCGTTCGGCTGTTTGTTCCCTCACCTGCTGTCTCTGGAACTTGCTGTTCTGGGATAGCTGGGGGGGATACCCCTGCTCCCTGACTGCTGCTCGGGACGGGCTGTATCGGTCGTCGGGTGGTGAGAAACTGTGCGTCGTTTGTTTTATATATTCTATTATCCTTATATATATTATCATTATTATCATTATTAATATATTTTTGTATTTTTCCTTTACTGTCCTGGTGAACTGTTTCTATCTCAACCCTTGAGTTTTCCTTTCTCTCCAATTCTCCTCCCCATCCCACTGGGGAGGGGGGGAGTGAGCAAGCGGCTGCGTGGTATTGGGTTACAATTTGGGGTTAAACCCACGACAAAAGGTCTTTCAGGCGCAGAGAGGTCACCCCACCCGTGCTGTGGATCATGAGCCCCTTGGCAGCTGGGCGTGGGTGAGGGTACACTCCGGAGAAGGGCAAGAGGAACAGGGGCTTTGTGCCTGTGCCTGGCGGGAGCAGAAGACTCAGGTTCTGGTCCCTGGGCTATTCTCATCTGTTGACTACAGTCTAATATACAACATATGCATCCTTATCGGTTAATACGTCTCTCAGTCAAGTCCTGGTTTAGGCCTACGGGGGTACACACTTTATAAAAAGAGAACATTGATGCTGGGGCAGGGGGAGAATTTTTTTTTTTTTTTTTTTTTTAAATCCCCAAGAGAAGGGGACATTCATTCAAAGAATGGGTGTCTGTTTTCTGATGCATCTCTAAGGGCTTCTGTGTGGGCAAAGAATGAATCCTGGTCCCAGTTTTAGAGTGGAAAGCTGATGTTGCCTAATAGTTTGAGTGCATTTTATATGTATTATAGATCTTTGTCTTAAAATGAGTAAATTAGGGGGCAAGCCTGGAGATGTGTGACTTTTCTCTCAGTTCCATTAGTGCTTCCTATAAATATCTACAATGGTGCTTTGCACTTGTTCACATTTTCAGAGTTTTGTGACTGCGCTTGTTACTCTTTTTCAACATTTGGTGTCAAAAATAAAAATTGGATGAAATTGCAAGGACCGTGATGATGTGAAATCCTTTCCCACCAAACGGGTGGCACCAGACTTTGGTGGAACATTGTAAATGCCCAGCTGGGCAATTGCAAAGCACAGTTATTTCTGGAGAGTCGCGGTAAGGAACTGGCTGATTGCTTAGAACAGAGCATATGGCAATTTAGGGATTGGATTAGAGCCGTAGTTTGGCTATATGGGACCCGCTACCAATTATATTTTTTTCTGTACAAATATCTTTTTAGTTTCAAGGCATTGTGACGCACTGAAGTTTTCTCATTAAAGAGAGCGAACTGTGTATTTCTTCATGATGTGTTGGGATGGAAACTGTCTTCATTAGTTATTCTGTGCTCCTGCAACTTATAATGTGGGTTACCTAGTGAGTTCATACGGAGTTTAAATGGCAGAGGGAGGGAATGAGGTTTTTGCAAATACATGTTCATTTGTAGATTCTCAATTATGGTCATTAAAATACCCAAAACATCATCTTCTTTCTGTCAATGGTAAATCAAGTGAGAAATAATTAAAGCCACTAGAGTTTTATTGGTAAAATAGAGATAGAATTTGACATATAGCAATATAAAAACAGCATAAGAAAAGATAATGCTTCGCTCTTGCTGCTGCCTCAAAATTCAGAATTGTTCTAGTAACGTCAGGGACATTCCTCGGTGATTGCCCGTTTCTTTAGCGTGCTGAGACTCCGGCTCGGCCTCCTCGGAGGCAGTGCACAACTTCTGACCTCTCGGTGTTGCACCACGGGGAACTCCAGTACTGCAAACAGGTGGAATCGCAGAGTAATTTAGGTTGGAAGGGACCGCTGGAGGTCGCGTCTGGTCTGGCCTCTGCTCAAAGCTGGATCAGGCTGATCAGAGCCTGCCCAGTTGAGTTCTGAATTTCCCCGAGGATGGAAATTTCACAACCTCCGTAGAAAACCTGCTCCATTGTTTTAGGGAAGCCTAAAAAAAGAATTACGGTATTTTGGGTGCTTAGACCGCAACTCCAGTGTTGATAAGACATATCAGTGGGATATTGGGAGGCTGATATCAAACAGCTTCAAAATGAAGTAGAGAAACAAAGCTTCTATAAGAACCCCATAGTAAGATTTTAATAAAATTTGAGTGTTCCTTTGGATTATGAAATATTGAAATGAAATGATTTGACACTTTCATATTTGGCATATATCCTCCTGAGGGGAAAAAAAAAAAAAAGAGGGAATAAACCTCGTCTGGTATTTTAACTTTTCTTTCTACTTGAGAGTCTTATATAATATACAAAGTATGTTTCAACGTCCTCTGAGATGGAAAAAATGAGGTGCTGTTTCGCACTAATTAAAACCGAACTCTTCAGTGCTATCTTTAGTTTTCAGTTTCTTCAAACGGATTTATGTTCTGTTGACTGGGATGTTGTGTAACCAGCTCTCTGCTATGCAGGGCCCATGATCGGGCCCAGTCAGCACGGGTTTATGAAAGGCAGGTCCTGTCTGACCAACCTGATCTCCTTGTACGACATGGTGACCCGCTTAGTGGATGAGGGAAAGGCTGTGGACGTTGTGTACCTGGACTTTAGTAAAGCCTTTGACACCGTCTCCCACAGCATTCTCTTGGAGAAGTTGGCTACCCATGGCTTGGATGGGCATACTCTGCGCTGGGTAGGAAACTGGCTGGATGGCCGGGCCCAAAGAGTTGTGGTGAATGGAGTTAAATCCGGTTGGAGGCCGGTCACAAGTGGTGTTCCCCAGGGCTCAGTACTGGGGCCAGTTCTGTTCAATATCTTTATCAATGATCTGGACGAGGGGATCGAGTGCACCCTCAGTAAGTTTGCAGATGACACCAAGTTGGGAGGGAGTGTTGATCTGCTGGAGGGCAGGCAGGCGCTACAGCGGGACCTGGACAGGCTGGATCAATGGGCCGAGGCCAATTGTATGAGGTTCAACAAGGCCAAGTGCCGGGTCCTGCACTTGGGTCACAACAACCCCAGGCAACGCTACAGGCTTGGGGGGGAGTGGCTGGAAAGCTGCCCGGCGGAAAAGGACCTGGGGGTGTTGGTTGACGGCCGGCTGAATATGAGCCAGCAGTGTGCCCAGGTGGCCAAGAAGGCCAACGGCATCCTGGCCTGTATCAGAAATAGTGTGGCCAGCAGGAGTAGGGAGGTGATTGTCCCCCTGTACTCGGCCCTGGTGAGGCCGCACCTCGAGTACTGTGTTCAGTTTTGGGCCCCTCACTACAAGAAAGACATTGAGGTGCTGGAGCGTGTCCAGAGACGGGCAACGAGGCTGGTGAAGGGTCTGGAACACAAGTCCTCTGAGGAGCGGCTGAGGGAACTGGGGATGTTTAGCCTGGAGAAAAGGAGGCTGAGGGGAGACCTTATTGCTCTCTACAACTACCTGAAAGGAGGTTGTAGAGAGATGGGGGTTGGTCTCTTCTCCCTAGTAACAGACAACAAAACAAGAGGAAATGGCCTCAAGTTGCGCCAGGGGAGGTTCAGATTGGATATTTGTAAAAACTTCTTTACCGAAAGGGTTGTCAGGCATTGGAACAGGCTGCCCAGGGAGGTGGTGGAGTCCCCATCTCTGGGGGTATTCAAAAGGCGTTTAGATGAGGCCCTAAGGGATATGATTTAGTGGGGGACTTGGTAGTGATAGGTTAATGGTTGGACCCGATGATCTTGGAGGTCTCTTCCAACCAGAACAATTCTATGATTCTATGATTCTATGGGGAGCCGGACATCCTAGATAACTGGGACAATGTTGGATGCTGTGGTTACTGTCAGACACTCGGGAAGTCCAGGATGGATTCACCCAGCTGCAAATAATCACCCTGGGGATTAGTTCTGGCTCAGCAGTGGCCTTGCTGGAGCAGCATTGCTGGAGTTTGGATGCTGTTGCTGATCCTGTTAGTTTGTGCCATGTTACAGTTCTGTGTCTGGATAAAAAAAGCCCCCCAGGACTAGCGGTGATAAGGGATGGCTAAATGCTTCTCCACCATGCTATATTGCAAGTCCAAGTCCTGGGAGTTAAGATCAGAGGCATCCAAACTAGCTCAGCCTGGAGTCATTTCGGGTCTGGCAGATTTATGAGCTCAAGATATGGGCTGAAACAAATCAGTTCTGTACCTCTGCTGGACCTGAAATGGCTTCGGAAGCCATTTAACTACATTCCTGTGGTGCTGCATCTAAGCTAATGAACCTCTCCAGAGTTCACTGAACTCAAAGCCAATTTGGGATTATCTATACCCATGGAGTGGTAATTTTACTTAATTAATAGAATTAAATTCTTTTTAATTCAGATCAATGAATTCTTAACAAACGCAAGTCACCCGATGATTTCACTTATGACTAAATAATAATTTGTTATTTCAAGTGTAAAGGTCAATCATTGCAAAATCTTGGTGCAAGTCTTTGGGAAGACGTGGAAAATAATAATCCAATATTGCTCTTCTGGAACCTTAACTCTGTGCAGTGTATCTTCTGACGTGTGCTCAGGTTATTAAAGTGTCTCCAATGAGGTGCAAGTGTGGTCCATCACAGCTTGTTAGACTGACAGTCATTTAAAACCATGTGGTTCATTCCCAAACACAGTAGACTAATAATGGAGGTATCAGACTCTCAGGTACTGAGTTTATAAGTAAAAATGTATTGATGGGCCAACATCCTTTGGTATTTTAAATTAAAATTGCATTTTCATTTCAGCTAGGAATTGAATTATGTTACAAATGAGTTTTGAAGATTGTGGTGGTGGTGATATTCACACTGAGTTATGCTTGTTCTTTGCAAGCTGGGAAAAGTTCAGAACGATACATTGTTTGACTGAGGCCACTGAGAGTTTCTGCTAATGTCACATCCGTAACTTTAATCTTTTATTTAAATAGTCTTGTTAGCATTCTGTAAAAATCTATAAACATGGAGTCATAGAACTAAGTGGGTCATGATAGGTGTGGTGAAGATGGCTCTTGGAAGCTATTAGTGTTTGAGGAGAACTAGGTGTTGAATTAAGGCAGAATAAATCTGTTGTCTTTTTGGAATTCAACTTTTGAATATTTAGTAGAGAAGCACTCAGAAGTTTTGCCACAAAAGCTTATTTTCAGAAGAGGCACTGCAAAGGATGGATTAAATAGGAAAAAAGTAACATTGGTATAACAGCTTCAATTTGTTTTAAGCTTTAGTTCCATTTGTAAGCATGGATCCAGCTATTAAAAGTGAGTGGAGGCAAATCATGACATTTATTTTAACTTATGTCTTCTAGATACTAAAAGCTCATTTTATCTTTTATTAGTTCTGGATCTATAAAGGAACACCTGCTGAAATAATCCAGAGGAGACGAGGTTTTCAGACTTTTTTTTTTTTTTTTTTTTAAAAAAAAGGGTGTTTCTCACATTGTTTCTTCTGCATTTTTTGGTCTCTTGATATATAAGTAAATTTCTTCCAGCATTCTGAGATGTGAGTTATAATATTCTTTTCTACAGTGAGCTTTTAAAATTCTGCTTTATTATATGACTTTACAGCAGCTAGTCCTAAAGAAAATGTAGAGAGTGTTTTGCTTTTGAAAATTAAGCCAGTGAAAATCATTACAACACATGAATATACTGAACCGCATAGTACACGCAGAATCCCAAGTCTGCTTGATACAGAACCCATATTTAAGAAAATGACCCCTGTGTTTAAGACACTATTCAATGTATAGACATAATTGCATACAAATGGTATTTCCATACGTGACACTTACCATTACAGGGTCAATGTTTTCAGTGATTTTTTTTTTTTAAATTATTTTTTTTAATGAGGTGGAGCGTTCCTGCCTGCATGTGGCAAGACTCGCTTGCTTTTGCCAGCAAAAGCAGGTGGTGTTCTCCCACCAGCCACGAGTTTGTTTGGGATGAGTAGCGTAGTGACTAACCGCCCACCAGCCTTCCCCTTCAGACGGGCTGCGAGCCACCTGGCCCTTCTCCAAAACTCCGTACTGATTCAGCACATCTCCGCAGCAGCCAGCAGCATCCCCCTGCAGTAGCGTAGGCTGCCGAGTGCACAGCAGGCGCTACCTCTCCTTCTTACTTTGATGTCCTGTCAAAGTCAAAGTCTTGGTGCTTGGGCTGTTACCATGGCCTGGGCCTAATACATTGAAATGCTCTGGGGTAAAAACAGGGCTTGACAGCTCCGTTTGTCAGGAGCAATGAACTTTCTCACGTATGCATCAGAGACAGCTCACTTGGCTGTGTGTATACTGCTCTTAGGAGGATGCCCTACATCAGTAGGGTGAGAGCTCAAGTCTGTACCAGCCTTTCCTCTACCTAAATTTCACTATCCGCAGAGTCACCTGGTTCTCTCCAAACGAGAGCTGGAGAGAGCTGGAACGAAGACTGTGTGTGCAACTGAGCGGGCTTGACTGCAAGTCGAAGTATGCTAATGTGACAGCGTAGACGTGTCTTTGGGAGACGAGTCCTAGATTACAGTGAATTCCCACAATAGCTGAGGACCTCAATAAACTTTTACAAATGTTTGCTGCAAGAAGAAGTCTTGTTCTTTTTCTGTCTTCTCTTACTTGAACGCATACGCTTAAAGCTCAAGATTGAGTCAGGGAGGCCACAGCAAGTGAACAAAACAAAATGCTCTCTTTTAAGGCGTCTTCAAGAAAGGAGCCAGAAGCCACACTAAGCGCCGTTCTCCTGGCGAGGTATTTATCATCTTCAGTTTTATTGGGAGATGATACAGAGCCTCACTCCAGCAAACCGTATGTCTGGAGTTAAGGCCAAGTTATCACCAAGGACTCAAGAGCGATTATTCATATCCTTCAACATGCTATTGGAAGATGCTCAAATATGGTAATGAAGGTAGTATAAGAATAGTGTCTTATCAAGATCCTGTTTAATTTTTAAAGCTGATTTCTCAAGTATGTGCTGGTGGGAAGGTAGTAGCAAGTTTATGCTCCTTTTTTACTTAGGTGTAAGTTCATCTGTTACGAATTATTCTTCTTTAGGTCTTTGCTTGTAGTATCATTCTTATCTGTTCTTATCAGTTTACTTTTTCTTCTCTGAATGCCTTTGAATTTGAGCTCACAACAGAATCCTTACTTAGTTTTCTTTTTTTTTTTTTTTCCTTTTTTCTCTCTCTCTAAGCTAGAGCTGCACATAAGAAAGGATACTATTTTCTGGTTTTTGTATGCTTTGTGTATCTATAGATGTGGAGTATTCATTCAAAATCTACTAAAAGTGCATGTGGGAAGTTGAAATTTAAGAGGTTTGCATTAACAGTAAAGGGTCAAATTCAGCACTGATGTAAAGCAGATGAAGTTCATTCCCTAATTTGAGAGTGGCATGATATTATGGCTTCCATACGCTTTCTGCTTATGAAGCTCCCTGCATTAGCACAGTGTATTGCTTTAAAGAAGTCTTCTGCTTCCCGGAGACAATTCCAGGGAATGCTGTTGGCTCATAATTCAAGGAGCAGTTTTACTTGCTAAGTTGAACAAGTTTGTTTGTGTAATATAGTGTGTAAGGGGTTTGTTTACCCAGGCTGCCTGGAAAGCAAAAGGCAGCCTTTTAAACTGAACCGTCGGGTAGTGCAGACTCTGCTGAGATCCATGTGCCACCTTTTTACCGAGTTTTGTGTTTCTGTGCTCTCCCAATACCAAATTTTACACATCAAAATCTTTTCAGGGTGATGCTCTAACTAAAAAGTCAAAACTCTGTTTTTAGTAATGGGCTTGACACATAATTTGGAATTTGTAATTTTGTGTTTAAATAGAATTTTTGCCTTCCTTATGAAGCAAAATAAATCTTTGAATAATTAGTGATATTTTGTTTTACAGTAGTATAAGATAATGTTATGGTTTTCTTCAGCATTAGGGTGGTAGGCAGTGGCAAATCATAGCTAAAGAAGAAATGGTGTATTCAGGAGTCTGGCACCTGGCCTCTTGAAAAATTCAGCTTTAGTTTTATGGTATCTTGCTACCTATACATTTCTTATTTTTTAAGAAAGAACCTGAAAAATCTACAGTTTTATCTGCGAGGTGTCATGCTGTAAATATTCTGACTTTGTAGCTGAGTATAACTTTGTTTTCACAGAGATTTTTGAATGTTTATTATGCCTGTCTTTTTGTGCCTAATGACGTAGCTTGAGTTCAACAAAGTGCCTAAAACAAGATTAAGGTTAATTCCTCATTAACACAAGAAAAATAGAGAACCCTTTGGGGAGTGAGAAAGCCAAAGGTCTTTTACTGAGGCGTTTTTTTTTCATTTGCCCAGTCTGTAATATCCAACATACTCTTAACTATTCAGAATTTTTGAGTATTCTATAATTTCAAAAATTTATTGAAACTATTTTGGCATTGGTAGTATCAATGAGATGATGCTTTTCCAAATAAGATTTCTATGCAGCTACCATTTTGTATATATGCTCCTTTTATGAGTTAGTTGTTGTTACTTGTTTAAAGTTAGTCCAGTATTTATTTGAAGGTACAGATATCCCCAAAACTTGGGATAAATATTTTCTAAATGTTTTTTGAGTTTTAGTAATTATCTATAAACCAGTCATAATCCCTCTTTAAAAAAATATTTGAAATTGGTAAGTAAAAAACTTAAATGTTATTTTAAAACATATATATCTTAAAGGAATGCTTTCAGTTTTCTTAGCAGCCATGTATTTCTTCTGTTAGACCAGAAGGAAATTTCCTTCAGCATCTGTAGAAGAGTATCTTTAGGTATTTAAAATTTAAAACGAAGTGCTGGTCCTTCAGAATCCCAAGCAGTGTTCTGTTTTTATGAAAGATGCAGCCTTTCAGGTAGGTATAATATTTTGCATGTATATTGTACTTTTGTCAGAGTATCTCATAAAATCTCCTGTCAGTCAATGTAGACTCGTGTAAGAATACTAGCAACCTCAGTAACCACCTAATTGCTTTTTATCGCAATGCAGTGTAGAGGGTATTATACGATCTATTACAAGGTACAAAGAATAGGTTATTCTTCAGTAAATGCAAACCTGTGTTCTCATAGGGTGGCATATCAGGGGTGGTGTTGGTTGTAGTAAATGTGTCTGTTTTGTCATGTTGAAGCACTTCCAGTTTCAAGTTCTGCTCCTTCGTGCACAGCAGGTGGTTCCACGGGTGAGAAACGAAAGTGCAGAAGAAGTTCACTTCCTTGATGCCAGTAACAAAAGTTTTCTTCCGAATCAGAGCAGAATTTGCTAACTTAATAAATGACCGCATCTGATTTTCCTTAAATCATTGCCAGAAGAGTGCAGTGAAACCTGTTTGAAACAACCTCACAGTTGTTGCTTGGGAGAGGTGGGCAGTTGAGGAGAGAAATTTCATACTTTTTACACGTGAATTCATTGTAATATGACTGTATTAGTGACCAGTACAGACATTGTAACTCGAGTTTTATTTTCCTTCAGTAAGAGTAGGAAGCAAAGAAGTTATACTTTGTGGTGGCCACTTTGAACAAAAATTGTCTAATACTGTGCATTTTGTATTTTTTCCCATGATTTTCTTGCTCAATATGCTGTTTATACTGCAGAGTGTGTGAGGCAGTTCATTTTGGGGGCTGAATATCTGTGTACATGTATTCAGACATTTAATTTTTTTTTACAAAATATATTTTTTCTGTAAAACTTTAAATTATACAACAGCTGTCTACTGGTTTTGATGATTTTGTTCCCAAGCTCTAATTACTTGTACATATCATAAATCTGAAAACTAATGAGCAAAACTATATGAAGGATGTAATTGGCCTTGATGTTATTGTGGACTCATAAAAATAAGCGAACTTCAAAATATATTAATTATTATTTTATTTTTAATTGAATAATATTTTCTACTAATGCTAGACCTTTCAAGAAGCACAAATCACTGAAGGAACTGTGTGCTTGTATGAGTGCAAATCCTTACAGAAAATCACAAGTGAGCTGTTCTGGATTTTGAAGTTTCCTCCCTATGCTCCCCCTTTCACCTTCCCCTCAAATCCTTACCAGCATGTATCCTACATTGAATTTTTGATATATTAGCTATTCTTTGGGTATTATTTGATTTTTTTAAAAAAATGTATTAGCTATTCTTTGGGTATTTTTTTATATATATTAGCTATTCTTTGGGTATTATTTGATTAGGTGCTAATAAGCATTAACTTAGTCAAACTGCAGATTTATTATATGTCTTCTCAGCTAGTCTATGAACTGTTTAAATGTTGTGGATTGCAGAAGTATTCAGTTTTGTTCACCTCACACGTAACTACTCATAATTGTAATTTCCCTTTCCCTAATAGGGGATAGAGGGGGACACAGATCACCCACAACCAGTATTTCTTTAGAACGCATCTTGTTTATCAATCCGTTATTATGAATGTAATGGAGCTGCTGTTATTGATAGTGCGTAGCTATTCACACAGCACGTTGACTTACTCGCTCCCGTGGATCCCTCACGCGTTGCCCTGTGCGTCCCCGGTGGAGCATCAGGCGGGGGGCCAGGCCAGCTCAGGGGGCAGAAGCAGAGGGTCATCCTGCACCCACCCCCAGCAGCTTTTTGCTGGGTGTTCGGGAAGTCCCTCCACGGTCCCTTGGTTGATCAGATGTGTGTGTGTAATCCTGTAGTCTTTGTAAATGGGAGCCACCACCCTCTTGGATGACATCTTGGTTGTACGAGCTCTCGTTGATGCTAGCCTCTGTTGGTGGCCTTGGTCAGGTTGGGCCAGGCTACGGCAGCCTGAGTTTATCAGTTCTTGTAGGTCCAACAGGACTACTGTTACTCATCTCCAGAGCTTATCGGTCCAGAGGAAACTGTTATGCATTATCTTCTTAGCACGTACTTTTCCTGTGTTCAACTTGCTGTTTCTGTGGTAACTGTTCCTCCGTCCAACCTATGGGTGCCTATAGAACCTCTTCACACAGGCTCGCCAGAGGGGCCTGGCACGACATGGTGTTTGTACGATAGCTAGTAACTGTTATTGGTGGCATACCCTTGCCTTCCTCATTAGTAATTAGCATTCTATTTATTTACATTATTATTTTAATAACTTACTTAAGCTATCATTTGAATTCATTCCAACATGTGAATATATTAGCAACAGTTACAGATAGAAAAACGAGAGTTTTCTTTCTGGTAATATGATCAGAAGGCAAAGGCCAACTAAAATATTAATTTATCACATCCAGTCTTGAGCTTGGCATAAATGTGTGTATTTAAACCTACAGCTTTTATAAAAGAATCTTCTTGAGAGCAGATTACTGTTTTAAAATTGCTGGAATGGGTTTATGAGAGTAGTTTTCTTTTTCGTTTCTACTTAATAGCAAAATAGATTAAGTCTTGATTTTAATGTGTTTCCACAGGTATATCTTGAAAGACTTTTAACTTATGCAGAGATAGATATTTGTCCAGCAAACTGGAAGCGAATTGTGCTGGGTGCAATTCTACTGGCATCCAAAGTTTGGGACGACCAGGCAGTGTGGAACGTGGATTACTGCCAGATCCTGAAAGATATCACGGTCGAAGACATGTGAGTGCAGTATGTTTATCTTTGTCAGTGAATGCCAAGATCTGTGTGTATGAGAGCCACGGGAAGTTCTCTCATAAGCTATATAAACTTTGTATATCTGCGTTGTATGTAAACATGGTGGATGCTGATAGATGGCATGAGGTCTACTTGACAGTTGTTTACACAGATGACATGAGTTATTTTTGTTTTCTGGTTGAAGTGTATGTTACCGCTGGATGTTCATACACGGTGATGAAAACAGACCTGCAGAATATTTAAATGTATGACTTGACAAAAAAACCCACATCCAATGAGCCTGCATGTATTCACTTCAGCAACATTTACTGTCCTGCTAGTTCTCCATGCAGACGGTAGACCAACATGTAAGGCAGGAAAAAAAACCTGTTGTGATCCTAACGACCCTTAGATGATCACCCACTTATTTATTGCCATTATTCAAAATTAGCGCTTTTGGATTTTTGTTTCCCTCCCCCACCCCCGTATCCTGCTGAGTTTGTTTCTGAGATGTTAAAAATCTAGTATTTTAACTTGCAAAGAGGAATTTCCATTTTTCCATTTTTTTAATCTGACAGCATTAAGTGCATATTGTAACAGCATGGAGAGTTGTGATATCTGGCTGGGTACTCCCGAGTCATATTAAGAGTATATTCCAACAGTAATAAAAGAACTGTAATACGAATAAACGCAGTTAAGATCTTAATGTTTACAAGTACTAAGATGAATGCTCATTTCACTAAATAGTCTAGTGCTTTTTTTAGTTGGTTGGTTAGCAGGTATTACATATATTGGCTGAAGTGCCTGGGGTTCGTACCGTCTGTACGCACGGGGCTGAGCCGCGCACGCTTCCCGAGACACCCTTCCCAGGGCTGGGGCGCGGGCGAGAGCGGCGCTGGGATGGGGCCGGGGCCGCCGCCGGCCCCTGCGCCTCGTGCGTTCCGAGAGCCGCGCTTTCGGTCCACCGGTGCACCCCGGTTTTTATAAGAACTAATAACAATAAAAGTATTAAAAAGATGTTTTAGTACGGTGTCTGCGTGTTTCAGAGCTCTTTTAGGCAGAGCTAACTACCTGTAATGAGAAGTATAAGACTTGTGCCTGCTTCAGCTCGCTGAAGTCGGGATCGCAGCCGCTGCAGAGGGTTTGTTGTGGATAAGCACTCTGGGAGGAGCGGAGAGGGAGGGAGGGAGGGAGGGAAGTAGAGGAGAAGAAATGTTTATACAGACAGAATGTTTTTTGAATCTCGGTTTGCAATCTCAAAGCAGTGAAAGGCCAAGCGTTTTTGCTAAAGCAGCCCTAATTTAGTTTCTTAATAGTTCGCTGTTTGTCAGATTTATAGCTGGTCTAAAAATGATCTGTAAGGGAAAGGTTGAATGTTAGGAGTCAGCTGATCGCTTTAAATTAAGCGTGCTCATACACTGCTAGATAAGACTTATAAATTCTGAGCAGCTGTCATTGCTCAAGTATTAGAAACGTTATCTCTAAATCTTGTATTAACAAGCAATTTGTAATGAGGTGGGTTTTTTGCCCGAGTCAAAGTGAAAACCACAAAGCTTACGCTGCTGTGGTGTGCTGTAGGTACTTTCATTAGTTTTGGGGAAAACTCTCGTTTCAAAATAGAGGTGGGAAATACCACGTAATGCCGTTTCAGTATGTGTTTTTAAAATACATAAGCTACTTTAAGGATGGTTGATGGTACTTCTTTTCTGACATAACCCAGACAGAATGAGATTTCCAAAACAAAAGGGGGGTAGGGGGGACAAGAAGCTAAAATCAGGCCCTGTGCATTTCTGTGTGCACTATTATTCCATGCAGCACAATTTGATAATGCTTCCTTGGCTGTTTCGAGGGTTTCCTGAATGATTTTACTAAGCTACTTTTCCCTTGATCCTTCTCTCATGCTTTCGGGTATTCGGTGGCAGTGAGGGCCTCCCTCCGTTCACTCCTCCAAGGCAAATCGGGGAGCTTTTACAGTATTTCTGCAGCTGGGACATGAGCTGGAGTAGAGTGCTGAACAGCTTGAAGCAGACTGACAGGTTTGACTGTGCCGTGTGACAGTATTAATCAGGAATGGTTATAAATATGAGTTTTGAAATTGCTGATTCTCAGGGCTGTTTTTGAAGGCAGGTGATGAGGCATACTGTGATGGTGTGAAAGGAAACATAAAAAGAGGTTACTGTTTTTGACAAACACGTGTGATGGTGCTACTGTTAGAAGCTGCTCTTGAGCTAGATATAACACCGTTACTCACGTGGCAGACCCGTGCTCCCGTGCTAACAGCGGCCCTCTTTCTGCACCGCCCATTCCCTAAGCCAAACTGCGATGAGTCCTTGTCCTCAAAGTTTTTAGCTTCTTAACCTTTTCTTATTAGGGTTCTCACAAACTGCAAACCCAGAAGCCTTTGGGGAGCCTGTGCTCTCTTACGGTACTTGGTGATCTGGCTCATGGGCTTTGTGTTTGGGGCTCCTTGTCAATCCTCCAGCAAAGATTTTGGTGCCTGTTGACCTGATGTTTATATTCCTGCTGCCAGTTTTTCCAATTTTTTTTTTTTCTTTCTATCCCTAATGTGGTGGATTTTTATTTTCTTTCTTATTTTTCAGGTAGTTGGGAGAGTGCAGTATTATGATTTTGAAGCGCCTGGCTCTATGCAAGATGGGGCTTTCACTGTCTGTATTAGTAAGGCAGAAAAACTCTAGGTCAAACTCTTCAACTGCTGTGAATCATTCAGCCTAAGTGTATCTTGCAAAACATCGTGCAGACCTTTCTGAGTTTTATAAGTCACCAGCAGTGCATTGAACCGTGCCTAAAAGCTAACAGAGGACTTGGGAGGGCTGAACTGCAGTACGTGTCTGTAGTCGTGTCTGTAGCGTTACCTCGGGTTCCCGTGTGAACCTGGGGAGCGGCCACAGGAGAGCATACGCTAAAGCAGGCGAATGGGGATGTATCGGGGAAGAAGGGCGTGGTGCTTAGTTATATTACATTAGTTTGAATCCGAAATACCTATTTTCTTTGTTCTTTCTCAGCTGTAGTTAGTCTGCCGATCTAACCGTCAAATCTGGGAACTAGGGGATAGTAAGAGTCTGAGGCTGTGTATTGTTCTTAACGATTTGGGGATGCTCTTCAAAAGAGGTACAGCCAGTGTCTTTCTCCATTAAAATAGGCTTTATATTATCCCTTAACATAGACCTTTAGGCTTAGCTTGCAGAAAGTAAAATCTTGGCAATATAGAAGGACATTTAAAGATAATCTTCTGTATTTATTGATAGACATCTTAAAATGTAATTTTTTTAATTTGGATTTTTTAAAAGCTAGAATCTCCAAAAGTGTGAATTCATACCAAAGAGTTCATAGCCAGCTTTTAGATAGTCTTTTAATGGTAATTAATATTTATCATTATGTAAACATAGAATTTTGGCAGAGAGAGAGTGAAGGCAAAGAAGGACAATGATTATGATGTAAGAGTGATGTAAGAGTAAAGAGTGAGAAGAAGAAAAATCATTCTGTTGAAAAAGTACTGTATGAGTACTTTTTATCCTCAGATCCTTCTTCTTCTGTTGCCAACTGCCTGCACATTCCTTGCACACTTACACTGCAGTCAAAATGTAACTTAGATGCGGTATCGTAGTCGGTCGATACCTGCTGGTAACACAGCCGTGCAGTCCCTGTACTCTTCAGCAAACATGTACAGCTTTTACCACCCATTTATTTTTTTATTTCTCATATCTTGAAATCACTGTTTTGAATATATTATATGTGCCTGAATAAGTATTATGTAGGATGTCTAGTTACCATGCAATTTCTGAAAATTTCCCATCCTTAATTTTGTTGATTTGCTTATTTCTTAACATACTTTTTAATGTACTGGTGTAGGTAATAATGTATTTCTATACCAAAGTTTCATGAGGTGGGAGCTCAAATAGGACCTCTGTTCCTATCAGGTATTTTGACAAACACATTTGTTTTAGGTACTGAAAAACAAATGATCACCACTATGAATTTTGATTGCACATCCTAGGGAAAAAGTTCTTCATTCTGTTCATAAGGAAAGATAAGACAGTATGCTGAAAAATTCAGGTTTCCCATGACTAGTTTTAAATGATTGATTATGAAAGGCTGAAGAGAGTAAGTTAGTTCTCCAGTAATTCAGGTGTTAATTTGCAGCATTTATGAGAGATGTCTGACACATTTGGGGCATGTCTGCATTTTGTGTTTGCATAGCTGTGTGTGCAGATCCACCTAGTGGAGGTACAGCAGAAACTACAAGAAAATTTTTTTCCTGCTAGTTTTTCTTTCGCAGATTGTATAAGCTAAACTGACAAAGGTGCCCTTCTGCTAGCAAAAGGTTGTGTCTGGGTTTGACTGGCATCGCAGTAGCAGCTGCAAGGTGCAGCATCTTTCATATTCCTCGTTGGCGTACGTGTGCTGGTAGAACTTGGTAGACTAGGTCAAACCTTAGGCTAGGATAATTGTGTCTGGCAAGAATAAGAACTGAACTTGGTATATACCATTTGCAATTTAAAGTAAATTACATTCAGAATGCACAGTCTGAAATATGTTTTCACATTTATCTTCTTTCTACAGGAATGAGCTGGAACGCCAGTTTCTTGAGCTGTTGCAGTTCAATATTAATGTTCCCTCCAGTGTTTATGCCAAGTATTATTTTGATTTGCGTTCCCTGGCAGAAGCGAATAACCTGAGTTTTCCTTTGGAGCCCCTCAGCAGGGACAGGGCGTATAAGCTTGAGGTAAGACACTTTCTTTTTAGATCGTTCAGAGTTTAATACGTAGGGGGATTTGGAATTTTTGCGTTGTTTCTCCCTTCTCCCCTCTCTTCCCAAATATTCCTGTGAGATATTAGAATATGATGTGCCCTGATTTTCATAACTGTTTTGTTTGTGCTTTGGGTATTCATGGACGTGGGGACAGCTTTTTGGCCCGATTTACTTCATACCTTGTCTTGCTTTCCATTTCTTTTTTCGGTTCCAGTTGTCTGAAGCGGCCTTGTGAAAGTACCCACAAGTTTTACAGTGACTCTGTTCACAGTCTGGTTTTGTGTGTTCATTTGGTTTCTTAAAACTGATTAAACACCTTAAAGGACAGAGTATTAACAAGTATTGCTGAAAATAACTATTCCACGTGCTCGTTGTCTGCTACTGCTCCGCTTCTCGTGGATCCAAGTCTGTTATCTCCCGTGGTGTTTTTCTCAGTAATGGGAGAACAGACATGAGCACACGTCTTTAGTGAATAAATCATGAATGCTTATGAGACCTGAATATACCATGTGCAGAAAGCACTATGTCGGGTGTCTGGACCTGTGAAACGCAGGGCACTGTGAATTCCCACAGACACAGGAGGAATTTAAAATCATCAGCCAATTGTGGGCACTTTGCAAGACTGGAGTCTATTTTTCCTGAGCTTTCTGATATGAAGTTTTTCAAATAAGGGCATTATTGCATGAGTGTGTACACATTTAGTTACTAATTTTGAAATTCGTCATTAGATGCTAACTGCTTTTAACATCGCACGTCTTTAATTATGTAACGGCTTTGCAGCGGAGGTTGTTTTCCTGTGGATTAGAGTGGGCTTTGCATGTTCTGAAACTCCTAGTGCTCCTGTAAAACAGGCAGGCAGTACTATACACGTTTTTGTGGGGGGAAATCGTGCGTGGGAAGGTTAATTGACTTGTTTGTGACTCTAATGGGAACAGAAAGTGGTGGAGAAAGAATCAAAGCAGATTTCTTTAAAGTTGTATTTCTCATTCTTTCTAAATATTCTTTCTAAGTTTTGCAGGTAGCTCCAATAAGAATGGAACTTAATTCTGTGTATGGAGTGTGCTGTAAATTTGCATCAGATTTTGTTTCTATTGAACATAATTAAAAAAAACGAAAATTCATTGGGATTGTAATCTTAAATGAAAAGAGGTAGTTTACTAAGTCATTAGATGGTGGGTCTTGATAATAAGTGCCATTACATACACTAAAATTGAGTGAATTACTTTTTGAAGAGAATTTAGTACACAGTGTTTCCTGAGACTGTCAGTCTATATCACACACAATGTATAACAGTGGGTTACAAATGAAGGTAACGATAGCTCCTAAAACCTTAGAAGAAAAGAAAATAGGAAATGACTGTAAATACCCAGAGAATACTGGTGGTTGTTCTGTACTAACTAAAGAGAAGGCATATTTAAAAAGAAATTATGGAATATTTTTTTCAATAAATCCATATTATTAAAAGTTTTCACAAAGTATTCCCAGCATGGGCTGCTAGCAGAAGTTGGCTGTAAAGTAACCCTGCTCGCCAAAGAGGATGTCTTCAGGGAAGAGGATGAGTATCTGCTGTGAAACCAACTTGGTCTACCAGCTCCTTGCCTCTGTTCTGTGGCCAGAAGGAAGGAAACACGATGGGAACTGCCTTGTTCCCTGGCAATACTTGGTTGTCATTGGTGTGCCCTTGAAACTAGTTGACAGCATAATTTATAGCCTAGTTCCTTGAGTGCAGTTAAGCATTTAGCTTGCCAAGAGTTATCAAAATGCATGTGCAGCACTTTTCTAGGTCTCTCGTGTGCTGTTCAGCCCAGAGCTCTCTGTTTTTAGAACAGTTGCCTGGATTGTCAGGTGGAGTAGATGTAGTACCACACAGGCTGTGATATTTTTGATACTGAGAGAAAAGCTGCAGTCTGTGATGAAAGACAACAGACTCGCAGCGAATGTACGTATGCGGTGGAAGGATTTGCCTTGTCTGGTAAACTGAAAGGACCTTGCTCAGTCCTAAGATTTAAAACAACTTGTTTACTGACATTTGAGCTCACAAAAGGTCTTGCATAGAGAAATGGTTATATTATAATACATTTTTGCTACTTTTGCATTTTCAAGCTATTTTATATATCTAAAGCAGGAGTATTAGATCTGGCATGGCAGAATCTGCGTTGTTATTTCTGCAAATATCATGAGGTTGACATACCCGTGATGACTAAAAAAACCAAGACGACCAAGGACAAGGCTAGTAAATACTGTTCCTCATCAAATGGAAATGCTGGGCAAGATCCGTCAGCTTAGAGGTGTTATAAGAGGTTATAGTACTTGTTAAAAATGACATTGCTTTCTGGAGCATCTGCAGTGGATGCTTTTCCTTATTTAATGTTCCCACAATTGACACTTAACAAGCAGCTTTGTCTTTTAAATGACTAAATGAAACTAATTTTTTCTTACTTTTCACCAGCCTGTGGCCTAAAAGTGTCCTGAATTTGTTATACCAGTCCACCTAGTAGCCAGAAACCATTTTCATGACCCCTCTTCCCCCCCCCCCCCACCTTGTATGGAATCATGCAAGTTAAAAATGTCAAATAACCTTTCGTTAGATCATCCCGTCTGTCCACCTGCCACTGCTGTTTGTTCCAACCAGCATATGTTGTGGTGTGTTCTCTCCTGCCTTTTAATTATGTCAAATGTCAAGGCTTCCTTTGCTTCTCCTGAGAACTATTTTCTAATATGGGAGATTTTTCTGCCAAGAAGGTTGTTGGATATCCAGCCTTAATCCACTATTTTGTAATTTCCTACTCTTGCACCTGGTTATTCTCCCGTGTACAGAGCTAAATATGAGTCAGATTCTGCTCTTTGTGGATTCACGTCCACAAAACGTGCCTACCCTGTTTCTGCTTGTGATCTTAGCACTGTGCCCGTTTCAAGGCTAGATTTTGTAAGAGCATTCGTTAGCGCGCTCCCGGTTTAACTGACTGTATGTTGTCTGAGCTTTTTATTGTTAGGATAGTGCTCGAGCACATAGTTCAAACCCTTTGAACTACATGTTGTATTTTCTTGACCCTAAAGAGGTACAGTCCCATAGATCAAACAGACAAAAAAGAGGAGAAAAATATCTAAGTTACAAGAAGAGAAGTGTCTTTATATGCCTCCAGCTTCCCACTGTCACAGTGATTGATTGCAATCCTGCGTGGTTTGTATGTTCAGAACCCTCTTAGCTAAGAAGTGAAGGGAGAGCCAAACTCCCCTGCCCTTTTGTCAGGAGTAACCCCATTGCTCGTCTTTTTATTCTCCATAAATGAAGGAGAACCCCCATCATCACAACTTCTAGTTGTTCTAGTGATCTTTTGATTGGTTGGGTTTTTTACATTTTCCTTATAAATAACCCTTCCAGGCTCAGTGCTACTACGTTCTCTCTGGTTTGTCCATTTTTGGGGGTGTTGCAGCACTCGCAGTTGCGTGCCTTCGTGATTCCCAGCAGTGAAGCCATAGCCAGCCCTGCTGCTCTCCTGCCCTGCACAAACATACACGCAGCCAAAATTTATACTACTACTACTACTACTGCCTTTCTCCCCCCTCCTTTCTCCTTACCCGTCCCCTTCACCAGTGACAATGTCTCATCTAGAGTCATATAACTCAGCAGAGGAACTGACTTCTAGCTCTGTGCATATATGCAAGGGTATGCATATATGTAAGGGAAGGATTTTTCCGTCCTGTATGCATTTTTCTAGCTGATTACAGATATTACAATCAAGTCTAACAAAATTTCACATGATTGAGTAGTGTTGCTGTTTATAGGAATGTGTTGATTTCATATGAGAAATGGTCCCTTGCAACTGTCAAAAATTGGTTTCTTTTTCTAGCAATAAAAGCAACAGAAATATCAGATGACAGAAAGGTGTTTATAAGCTATTTGGATTTATTTTAACTGAAGGACAATAATAAATATTTACAATTTTCTGCTTTTGTTTTATTTCCCCATATGTTATGCTAAAGTTGACTCACTAACTTGCCAAATAGGCTCCAAATGTCAACTTTGTAAATTATTTGCAAATGCAGTGGCATCTTTAGATAAAGGATTGCTTTAAACAGCAGTCAGCATGTTCCTTATCCATATGATTAATCACCAGAGACTAGAGATGCCAAATATTAAGTGTCACTTCCAAGCAAAATTTCATTTTGTCTGACGAAGTGCCAGAACAGGAATTTTCCTGTGAAACAGGCAATTTTGAAGTGATTACCTTCTCTGGCTGTTCATTGCCTACGGTAATAGCCTGATTTGGCAGCTGAAAGAAGCTGAGCTCCACCTCAGTATACCTATTTGCCAAGCTATGCCTTGGCACATTATTCCATGATTAAACTCCTTTCATCTATTGGATTTTAAATCCGATTGAATTGCATAAACTTTCTTAGTCCACCGAGCTCCTGGTTAAACTAAATAAAATGTTATTAAGGAGTTTTAAGTGAGTTAAGTTATGGTCTACAAAACAATGGGAATATTTGTGTTATTTTATTCTTCTGTTCTCTTCGTGCGCACCAAGAAAGAAAACTATGTTCAAGAATGGTCTTAACAAAAGGAATTTCAGTTTCCAGTTAAAAAGTAGCAACTGGTTTCTTGGTGGTGGGTTTTGTGTTGTTTTGTTTTGTTTGTTTTTTTGTTTTTTAATTTAACCATGTTTTGTGGCTGGCTTGACCAAAGTGTAGGGTGAACTTGCTCTCAGATGCGTGAGTTGTGCGCTGCTGTCGTACCTGCCTCTGGTCCTGCGGGACTATTGCAATTACGGGACTCTTCACGGCCACAACTCGTTGTGCTGTAAAAGTGAAGATCAAGAAAGAGAAAGATGATCAGTGGAGTCAGGCTATTTGTATTGCCTTGTTTTATAATCAAACACTTGTACTGGTTTTGTTTGTACGGTACTTTTTATTAAACATCCTATCTTAAGACACTGCTTAAAAGCATTCCTGAGTAAATAAAAATACTGGTTTAGTTCATCTTATTTTTTAATTTGACCTTGAGTACTCCTTGCAGTGAACTTTCTCTGCAGTTCTCTGTGTTTGATCACCAGAGTTCACATCCCACCTGATGCCAGCCACAGTCTGGCACAACCATATGAACTCTAATAGAGGTGCTATTTTAGCGCACAGTGTATTTGTGCATAAGAGGTCTGTAATAAATATTTGTTTTAAACTTGGCTAAAAACAGTAGAAGAAACATAAAACATTAGCTCCAGTGTAGTATAATAGGGGTCAACATTTGAATAAAGTTTGTCTCTCACTTCAAAAGGTTTTTAGCATTTCTATGTATTTTTAATGCAAATTAAAATACTCTGAATACGAGTTACGTTTCCCACTGGCACCATATGAGGTAGTCTGGTCACACAGAAATCACCATCTCCTTCTGAAAGGCAAGTAAACGTCAGCTGTGTAAGCAGAACAGGGCGAGTATTCTGCCAGACCCTTTATCAGTGGAGGAAAAATATAATTACTACAAGACTTTTTAGGAAATAAAAAAATTAAGAGCCATCCTCTTTATAAATTCTCCAAATATACTTACAATTTCTATAATTGTTTTATTAAGTTTTCCACAATTTCTCACCAATGAAGTGCTATATATGAGTTACCATATAGCAGTGGGTGTATGGTCTATCTCAGCTACCTCGATGAGATTTGCGATGGTTAACCCGTAAAGGAAAGGCTTGGAATATGCTCACCGAGTCCTTCACCAGCAGCTGTGGCGGGCAACGCAATGGCAGTGTGTTTCCTTCTTTTAAGATGAATGAAATGAGAAAGAGGATTTGGGGAGAAGCTCTTCACGTGTTTTGCTTAATGAAGTGACTTTTTGTAATTCTCCCTATGTGCAGAAATCCGCGTTTGGTTCTGTTTTACCTGTACAGCTGTGGTCAATGCAACTGAGGTTTTTTCATTCTTTCATCTTACAGGCCATTTCCCGCTTGTGTGAAGATAAATACAAGGACTTCAGGAAAGCCGCAAAGAAACGGTCAGTCAGTGCTGACAATCTGACTGTGGTTAGATGGTCCCCTGCCATTATCTCCTAACAGAGGAGACTGGAATATTCCCACGGACGTACTGTTTCATCCATCCATTTTTTTCGGGGTGGGCTGGGGGCAGGGGGATAAAGAAAAAAGACTTTTGATTTTTTTATTTTTAAATCTGTCAAGCTGCCTTTACAGTGCCTCCCCATTGTGTAGCACACAAGTAAAATACCTAGTGGAAGGAGAAATGGAGAAATCGGTGTTCGGGAGAGAAGATGGGCAACAATTTTTTTCTCACTTTCGCTAACAGCTTTACCCTTTTTATGAGGAGAGAGCAAATCAGCTGCTTGGAAGAAGAAACAAAAACATGAAGTAGAGGCAGAAAAATATTTAAGAACTGTGCCATTTTCTAATACGCTGTGCTCACGAAGAGAAATGGCAGCATGAAAACAAACCATGTAGGCAGATGACTGTGCACTAGAGGAATGAGTTGGGAGAGTTCCATCCTAAAGGTTTCTCTTAATACCTTTTTTTTATTTTTTGTTGGTTTTTGCATTCCTCATTGCTGCATCCCAGGATAAATTCTTCCCCTTGCACAGCAGCAAATACGAAGTCTATATTTACAGTAGCACAAGCCCCTGAATAAATAGCGTTGGGTTTTTTCACTGCACTTTTCTCTGTAAGCTGTCTTATTAGCATTATTCTTCATAATTATTATGCATATGTTATATTTCTTGTATGCCTTTCATTGTACTTCAGAAGAGAGAACTTGACCATAGTGCTGAACCAAAAGGTGTGTACAGGGATCAGAAGATCTTCGTAATTTCATGATGTGTTTTATTTATCGTATACTTGGGTGCGTGTGCCTTCCTGAGTTCGTGGAATCATTTATTTTTCCTTAATATAAAGATACAGTTATTAAAGTATTCGGATGATGATGATAAGACTTGGGCCAAATCTCTGAAATTTGCAACAGATCTTGTGATCCTTTTTGCAGATTTTCATAGCATTAGAAGTTTAGCAGAATTCATCTTGAGGGAGAGGTTTTTTTTCGTATGGCCTGACTAGTTCATTCCTTCACCTCCAGGTCCATTGTTGCAAGCAATATTCTCAATTTTTATATGTTTACTTTAAATCAAAGTGAGTCTGTTTGTATAAAATAAAAAATAATAAAAAAAATTGTTCCAGTGAGAAGGCCTATAGAAGAGCAGAATGGAAATCTTAACAAGGTATTTGTCACGAGTAGATTCTATTTTGAAGCTAAAATAAAAACCCTCATGTTTTTCAGCATAGGTGCTTATGGAAATTACAAGTAACCGAACTGTGAACATAATTTTCAACTCTGATTATTAAGCTCTTCTGTTGTTGTTACTAGTTCCCTCTTACTGTGGCTGTTGCCCCCTTGGAATTTGTAAGAACCTTTTCTAGAAAATAACTTGTCAGTATAAGCCTATTTGCTGTATAATGCCCCAGGGTGATTTTTTTTTTCCCATTCTTTTTGCACAGTTTAGAAAGATATAGCTGAAAACTCTCGGCTCCCTGAAATCCTTTCTTTGCGACTATCACTGAAATGAATGGCAACAGACGTCCCTGATTTATGCACTACTGTGGTAAACCATAAAGATTCCGTATTTGTTTTATTAAGCCCTATGGGCTTGTAGCAAAGCTAGGGGCCCAGAGATGCGCACTTGACTTCCAGTGCAATGCTAATCGGATGCCTCCGGGCGGAGAGGCACTGACGGGATTGAAGTAGTAATACCAAACAGTTTTCTGTTAACTTTCTAATGTGATTTGTGTAGTTTGAGACATGAAGGGTTTGTCCACAAATTCTCCTGATGTCCTTTGGGCCTTTAAAATAATCTAATTCTCATCACTTCTTGTTGTGCCAATGCATCGGAACTGTGAGTATCCAAGTCCATTTTCCCTTGAACGTGGAATGTAAGGAAAGTGTTTATAACAATACAAATGTAAATTACAGTATTGGAAACCTCTTTACAGATAGTATCAAAAGGAACATTTTCAGAACATTCGAAATTCATCCTTTCTAAGCATAAATTTAGGCTTTAAAATATGTAAAATATTTTGATTTATCAACACTTTGCTAAACTATTTTCCATTTAACTTGATATCAGGAATATTGGTTTTATCCATTTCTGGGTGATAGAGATAGGAACTTTGGATTATGTAAAGATCTCAATGCATCTACTATAATTTTTGTGAAGTTTATTAAACTACTTTAAAGATTGTATAGTCTATTTATTGTATGTATGTACATACAGTCTGATACTTTAAAAAGTGGATTCCGTAAAACCTGGCGCAGTCTTGTTTAGACTATTGAATATCGTTTTAGCCTTGTGCACTGGACTCTACCTCTGTATAGGAGAATTTTCCATATTCTTAATTAGTACTGATTCTGTGATTAACTTGGTTATGTTTCTTGCACTAAGAATTAAAAAAAAAATCTGCTGTAAGTGTGGATTTTTTCTTTAGTTTAAGTTTTGCCATATGAATCCTCTGCGTTTAGATGGACGTTTCTTTCCCTCATGGTTATAGAATAATTCTTTGCTTTTTCTTCTGGTTTGTTCCAGGGTTGCCAAAAAATACAGTACCTGTCAGTAAATCTTTATGAGTGTCTTTTGTTTGCAAGGTATTCTATACCGTGTAATTAAAAATGAATTATTATTTAGGATTATGTTGTGTTTAGTGTAGTTTTTTAAGCATTACTGTATGGAAAATGCCATTGCAAGGTTAGAGAATCGCCCAGGGTGTGAGAAGGGAGGAGAACCAAATAGTGTTTAAATTAACAGCACAAATACATTGTGGTTTTCATTTCAAAACCTGAAACTAAATTTGCTGTAAATGTCTTCTGGATTAAGGTTTTCGTCATTGCTTTGGTCACCAGCTCAGAAATGAAAAGGTGTAGGAGATGTAATAAACCTGTCCCTTCAAGCATCATTGTCTTAATGAATTATTTTTATATGTTGAGCCAGTGGGCCATTCGTTTGGTCATTTATGCATTGGTAATTGGATGAATATTTGAAAAAGGCATCTTGTAAGGGTTTTTATTCATGCATCCCTCTGCAGCCCAGAGATGTTTCCCTAATTCCTCTTTCCATGTGCAAACTCGTTTATAGTTCATTTTTTGTTTCTAGTCCGTTTTTTGTCAGCGCTATGTATCATTCTGACAGACACGGTTCTTCGGGACTGAGAACGCTGGAGTCACATGATAAAGTGCAAAAAGAAGAAAAAAGTCAAATCGCTTTTTCCACCTTCCACAAAGCCTATCAGTCTTTCAAATGATACACGTTTTCTATTGCTAAAAACATACAAAATCCTGTCCCGTAGCAGGGTAATGGTATCCTTTTCAATAACTGTATTTTTTATTTATCTTTATTTATCTCTTTTTTTTTTCAGAGAGAGGGAGAGATCAGCATATATGGCTTAGTTTCCCTTGGCTTATTTAGCTTAGCTTATCATGTAAACTAAAAACGTGATGGAAGAACTGTTTACATTTATGGAGTCTTAGTTCAGACTTTGTTTTTTAACACCTCTTCCTCTACTTCCTAGCTTTCCTAATGCCAGAAACCTTAGATATAACCTAAAGATTAGAAGTAGCAAAAACCTCATCAGAAAAGGGTGATGGTGTATTGGTGGCAGATGACAAAGTGACATCTGGTCGTGTTGGATATGTACAGAAATAGCAGTATGTGGGAGGGGATAGAGGAATTGAAAGGGCAGAACCAGAAAAAACCAAAGCCTTAACAGCTGAAGCAACAAATTATTTACAGTCGTCCTTTGTTGGTAACGAACATTGCATTTTCCAATGACATGTTTAAACTACTAACTGAAGTGCTGCAACTCCACCGCAGACTCGTATTGCTCTCTGCTTCTACGTGGTCTTCATAAGGAATTCACTCAACCTGGCTTTTAGTGCTTTCCTCACCTCTGTTTCGAACACGTTTCTGTAATCAGAATTTTTTTTTTTTACTTGAATTGGCAGTTGTTGAAACCATTTGCCTGCCTCTGCAGTGCAGTGCCCACTTAGTGTCTCCAGCAGGTTCTGAGAAACCAACTCAAATCTAAACACAAACATACCTGCGTGAACGTGACCTAGATGTATACGGAAATGTTAGTATCTACGCCCAAAGTGCAGTACGTGTCTTTCTGCTGTTCCAGTTTTTCTCTTCAACTGAACTATATCTTGAGGAAACCACAGAACTGATGAGAGTTTGAGTTGCATAAACGAAAGGTAATGACGGAAGACACGTAGTGACCGCGGTTAGGAGAAAATGCTTTAAAAAAGGAAACAAGATTTAGAAGAAAAGCTGCTGATCATAAGGAAACCGAAAGTGATAGCAGACACAGATTATGATGCTGAGAATCATAGTGTGTATGAACCTGCTTTTCTGGGTCCTCTTATGAGACTCCACAAAAAGTGACTGGTGAATCCCAGAACCGCAGCCTGAAAATGACTGAGCGCGTCAGCCAGGAAAGCCACGCTTGAGTTTACTTCTGTTGCCTGGGCTTGGTCATCAGGCTCTTCCCTTTGAAGCACGAAGCAACAGGATGGCAGATTGAAGAAAGGCAGGTGACAGAGCAGTACAAACAGTCTGTGTTTCTTGTGTTCCTCCTAGAATGGTTGGTCTGATGCAGTTGGATGGGGAAAAGAGAGAATTGTTTTTTCATGCCCTTTACACCATGCGTAATGTGTTTCAGCATTATTGGCAGAGACTTTCAACTGTACAGCTGGAGATACTCTTTGGTGATGATACACCAAGCACGCTTCTTGGTGTGGTGATAGGTGACGGTATACCTATGTTTCCCATATGAGTTGTCCAGAATCTCCATATAGAGATGGTAAAGCTCACTCAAGGCACTGAACGGTATCTTTTGTGAAGATGTCAATGGTTTCTACAGATTGAAAGCAGCAAATAACAACAAAATGTCAAAAATTGTATTTGTGAAATACAATTTCACAATGTACTTACATAATTTACTTAATGTACTTACATAATTTAGTTTCAGACCTTTTTTCCTTGCATCTCTGACACTGAGACTGGGGTGTTGTGGTAACTAATGCAATAAAACTTTGAAGCTAGAAAATCTTTGGAACCAGCGCGGCTGCCCCGTTTGAATTCCCTGGCAGTGAAGCACATCCTCACCAGGCAGATGAAGACTTACTCGTGTGACGTGAGGGCTTTACTAACCAGGCGTTAGACACCTCCTTCATGTAAGAGATTCTGCTGCACACTTAAGTCTAGAGCTAATTCTTCCCTTATCTGTATGTTTTCTTGCTTCACTGCCTCCGGGTTTTCATGCCCCTTTATTTTAGACATTAGTACAAATTATTCTCCATGGAAACAGTATCTTGGGAACTGGCGGCTGTGATGATACACTTGCTGCCTTATATTTAAACAATACAGATCATCCTGTGACCACATACTTCTCTTTCATGTATTTCAGGCAAGCTAAGCATTCTTCTGTGCAAAAAGGAGAGGCCAAAAGATAGGGATTAGTGTGCTTGAAGGGTTATGAGGCAGAATTAGATATGCATATTTTTAAAATAAACCAGGATATAATGACAAGCAAATGTATTTGTATCTTCTGTGGTGGTAATACCAAAAGGCATTGATGATACTTCAAGTAGTGTGATGATGTTAAATTTCTTGGGCAAGGAGTTTGAGGGATAATTGTCTCCCTTCAGCAGGACAGGACTTGCAGATTGTATTGCCGTAAATCCTAGGAGGAGGTTGTGCTGAGCAAAATGGCACAGAAGCAACACATAAAATACGTACACCAAATAATCTTGAATATCGTGCATTAGAATTTGCAGTACTATCTCGGTGCTGATACACAGTCTAGCAGTGTTTGGAAAGTACTGGTGGTCACCTTACCTAATTACATCCTGTTCCTTTTGTGGCCTTCAAGTAAAAGTCATCCTGTGTATGCAAAAGCTTAGCACACTTTATCAACTGCTACAATATGATCAATAGTATTTGGAGGTAGACTTTACCAAAAAAAAAATGTAGAAGAGCTCCCGTTAAGAACAAAAGCTGCTGGGGATAATTTGGCAGTGCTGTGGGGCTTTCTCAGTATGAACATTGTGTAAAGAGAGGGGTAAAGAGAGTGTCCTGCTTGTGACACTTCTGGAGTCACAGGGTGGGAGGGTAAGAAGAATTGCAGACGTACGCCCCATCCCCACCCCCCAAAAAAGTTCATTGCTGTAGTTACAGTACCTCCGCATTCGCACTAGCGGAGTTGTGATCAGAGATGGAAAATTACATTTCAACTTCTCTATGTAGTCGCTTTGCACAAAAGCGAAAATGGTTTAAATATCCAAATCACCACCAGCATTCATAACATTTGATATTTAACTTACTTACTACTGCCGACCAGTATGCACTTTACATTTTACCATGGGAACAAGTCCACAGTCTGAATGTGTACTTTAATGGTGCTTTATAGAGCACCGAGTCTAAATGTGTCCCTAAGAAACTAGAGGACTGACTCTTGTATTCTAGGAAAACAGTTGGGTATATCTCGAATATTTTTGAATACTGTGAGGTAAAATGATCTTCCAGATCTGCTTGGATTTAAGGCTTTGAATCAACGATTTCTTCAGCTGAACAGAAATAAATACAACAAAGTACAAAGCGGCAGTATTGACTTCATCTAGAGAAATTATGGTCATGTCACCCTGACACTGAGCTTCAGTGAACAAAGGACTGGCCTGACTCTTCTGCGTCCCCCTTTAATAGGAATCTACTTCTGAACCTCAGTGAAAACATCTCCAGTGTTTCTGACCTGTGAGACATCTAGACCATGAAATCGTTGCTGGTCTGTGGCGGCCCGTCATTACGGTACATCAGAAAGGCTTTTTTTGTTCTGCTGGCGTGTGGCAGAACAAAGTTGTTCCGCTCCTTAAAGCATGCAGATAGCTAAAACGTGGATTAGAGCTGTGTACTTGGATATCTGATCCCAGCTGCGACATTTTCCTTTTAACTTTTCTAAAAGAATTTTCTTTTGGAAAAAGAAATCAGGGCAAGAAATCAGTTGTGAATTTTCCGTGAAATACATAGATTCCAAATCAGCAACTAATTTTCCCATTTCAGATTTTTTTTTTTTTTTTAAATAATTTCAGACTTGAGCTGAATTTTCCTTGACAATTTTGGTATGTGAGTGTGTGTGCGAGCATTTATTTTTTGTCTTAATTGCATTAGATAAGGAATTTTTACGGCAGTTGTTAATAGAAAAAGCAATTATTTTAAATGTCATTTGAACCTGTTGTTTGCCCCCCTGAGGAATGCATTTGTCTGGATTCGTTGACTTACTAAGAATAGGTAAATCCAATGATACAAGATGGCAGGTTTTGGCACTGTCCCCTTCATGTTGTAACATGAACAACGAACATTTTACAAATTACGGTATAAACTGAAAGCTTCAGAGGATTGGGGGGCGGGGGAGAAAAGAAAACCGGAACTTTGATTCTTCAGCAGACTCTAATATCCGTCTCCCTCAGCTTTTCTTCTTCATGAAGTGTCCTTAAAAACAGTTTCAGCATCCGTTGCTGAATGTACTGTGTTCTCCTGAATGCAGAGTTGCTCAGGATTTGAACAGAACCCCCCAACCCCATCAACCCTTTTGAAGACTGGAGGTGCGCTCCCAGGGCAGTCGGGCTGACATGCAATATCAAATGGAGCTCCGGGGAAGCGGGGGAAGAGGGTCGCTCGGGGCAGTGGGAAGCGCCCGCGGGCTGAGCTCAGCACCCAGGCCGAGGAAGCAGGAGAGGAGGCAGCGCGTCCCACGGCGGCCGCGCCACGACGCCCTCACCCTTGCAGCTGAAACCCTGAGCTGCCACCCAGCTCCCTCTCCCGGGCATCGAAAACATCTAATTCTGCAGATCTGTGCTGGTTCGTGTTGTCAGCTTACGTACGCGGCGCGGTTAAGTGAAATTGGGGCTGTGTGACAGGCAGCCCCGGTGCACCTCTAACCTCACGCGTGTTTGCAGCTGCGGCGATCAGAGATCCTCTGGCGCACGCCTGGCCTCCTGTGCCGTGCCTGTCACCGCAGGCGTGCTGGGGTCTCGGGACCCCGCGCGCTGGCCGCAGCTCCTGGCCGTTCTTAGCACACCTAATGTGGCCTCCTCCCCGCCCCAGCAGCTGACGGTTGCGTTAGCAGCAATGCTTATCTCAGTGTTAGATCGTTGGTAACATCGAATTTGGAGGTTACGTCGGGAATTACGAAATCTTCCGTTTGCGTTTCAGAGCAGAGCAGGATTGTTAGCCAGGGGCTTGGCTTTGGCTTATTCATCTGCACGTGCTTCAACAGTGCGTGTGGTGGGGTTTGTGCGCGAAATCAGTGAAAGTCCAGGGAAGACGGAAGTCTCGCCAAGCGCGATGACTGTGTAACGAACGCCTGCCCCGGGAGCAAAGGGAGAGCTGGACTGACACACCGAGCTCACGTCGCGTGCCGTGGGATACTTACGGTTACTTACCGGTGTTGGAGGTGTTGAAGCCTCTAAACCTGGGGGATGAATCATGTAACTGCTGAAGGCAGGAACAGTAAGAAGGGTGTGTTACCTGCAGTGAAAATTACCATTGCCTGCTTCTGAGCATCGCAGTCTGGGACAGGAATCCCTGCAGGTCAGAAACGGGCGTCTAGGGGATTCTGCCACAGACCACGAAAGGGAGCGTTAGTCAATATGCAAGTAGCCATAACATTAAACAGGTAGTGAAAAACTTTAAGTCCTCCTGACTGTCTTCAGTGTGGAGAAACAACAGCAAGGGGGAATGCAGTTTAAACACATCCTGAAGGACTCATGCTGATTTTCAAATATATAACATGTTGTAGCCTTCCAAAGTTGTGTATTTTTGCAGATAAATTAATTTGATCATTGAAGGAAAGATTAATTGTCTAGACATCCATAAACGTGGTATAACTTCATTTGTCATGCACATAAGAGAATACAGTTATATTCAGGAATGCAGGTATTTGGTAATTTATAGGATTGGTTTCCCAGAAATGAGAACATCATGGGCAAATTGAGTGGGTTAAAGTACTTAAACAACTGTTCTTTGAGATGTTTCCTAAGACTTTTTGGATGCCCTAAATATTTTTTTTTCCCATGAAGGGAAGTGAAGGCAGCAAAACCAGAAAACAGCAAAATGTAACAAACTAGGGGAAAAAAATAGGAAAAAAAATAGTACCAGCAGTTAGGAGGCACAATGCAGTTCACAAGGAAATATATCCGTAAATATCTGTGGCCAGTTATAAGAACTAAGACAATTTTTAAATGTGTCGGGAACTCAGTAATTGGTAGGAATTTTGTAGATTAGATCGAAATGGCAAAGTATCCGTCAGAATGCAGAAGGGGCAAAAAGATTGAGCTAATAGTCCTGGTTTGTCTCTGCACACTGTGTTCTTGCCTCGCCATAGTAATGAAATTTCATTTCTATTATCAGTACTAAAAGAATTTTCAGCGGAAGCTATTTGACATCTTGGAGTGGGCAAAGTCACTTTACCCAGGCAAACTGAAAGGTTTTGCTGAGGCTAAACTTGGTTGGCGGGAGACGTTTCTCAGGTCTGGGGGAAGCTACCTTTGGAACAAAGCTTAAGAAGAATAAGCCTAGAAACACGCGGTAGTTTAGTCTGCATTTGTCCTGGGCACAGCTGCCGGAAAGGCTGACGTGCCGTGCAAGTGGTGGGTAAGTAAGCGGAGCATGATCAGTAATCCCTGCTGTTTCATGGAAAAGAGACTGTCAAACTAGCATTTCAAAACAAAACAAAACACAACACATTATTAATAGGGATGGTAGAGAAAGACTTCTTTACACTTTTATGGGTAAGGCTACCAATATATTCTGTTGAATCATATTCAAAGTATTTGCTGTGTATTTTCTTGCATGTTACAGCCTAGACTGTCTCTCCAGAAGCTGTAATGATGTTCCTTGGCCTCCTCCAGTAGCATGAACCATGTAAGACTTGAGGAATCCCTCACTTTTCCACTCAATTCTCCAATAATCAGCTTGTGGGAGATGTCTACAGCAGCACGGTCCCAAGAGCTTTGGTTGTAAAAGCTTTGATAGCTAAAAACTGAATAGTTGCTACCAATAAAAATAGCTGCTACCAGTACGAAGCCAACAATTATGTGTATCAGCACTATCGGTCGGCAGCTCTGTGGCAGGCTGAACCCAAGAATGGGATGGGCTGTATTTCATCTCCCCTTGCCTAAACAGGACCTGAAGCAGGACCTGAATTGGCCTCCTCATCCATTTATGCCCTGGTTTACCTTCCTGGCAAAATCTCCTTATCGCTCTCTGCTTTGGCCTGAATACAATGTTCGACGATGTACCTACCGTGTGCGATGCCCCGGCCCCTGGACCACGCCGGGAGCGGGCCCTGGGGAGGCGAGTGGTGCCGGTGGGCTCCCAGCTGCAGCCCGCCGTGGGCATGGGGGTCCTGTGGGGAAATCCACTCTCGGTGATTCTTGTTTGTTTTCTTTCACTCTCTAAAACGTCAGAATAAATCCTTCAGGATCCATGTTACCCTTTTGGGGTGATGGTAAAAATTTTCAATGGCATAAATGCGAGTGGGGTATTGAGCTCCTAATAATTTTATTAAGGACTGAGCCATCAAACTGAAGTTTATGATGCTTTTCTCTTTAAAACAAAAAATCCTGGTTGATACAATACATTAAGTATGAATACTACTGCCGTTTAACAGGGGAATTCCTTGTGTACTGCCCAGTGTGTTTCGAGTTCATCAATGATGGTTATTAGAAATGTTCTTTGGGAGAAAACAAAACAGAAACCATGGAAACTAGCAAGATAGGTCTGTATTGTAAAGCAAAGGGGGGGGCGGGGATTCAAATCCTGAAATTATTTTTTTTTTTCCCCAATGTTGTGGAGCTTGGCCTAGCTACAGTTTGTTTAAAGTACTTTTTACAAGGCCACATTAAACCGATAAACAGGCTGTTAGCAGGTCACAGATTAAGGTCAAAACAAATCTCATAAAATCAAGATGAGGTTCAAAAACTCATCTATGTATTGTCCTATAAATGATATCCTATGGCTAGATGTACATACATAAGTTGTACATCCTGATACTGATGCAAGAAGTCTACTAATTTTTTTCCCTAGTAAGTTGTGAGTAGCAACTATAAGGAATATTATATTTTTCCTTCATTGTTCTTTAAACACAGCTGAAGATCAAATTCTCTCATTGTGAAACAGTATGATAAAGGTACACATTCTTGTTAGACAGAAATACTTTTCTAGATAAAGATTTTATTATGCACAGGATACAGCTTTTTTTGGATCTAAAGTCATATTTTCAAGACATAGATGAGATTTAAAAGAAGGTACTTTTTGACTTCTGCATAGGAATGAATTTAACCTGAAAACGACATTTCTTCACATGCGAGAAGAAATCCACAGTCCGTAGTGCCTGCAGTGATTCCTGAGGTTTAAACTGTATGTGAAATAGAGGGGGGAAAAAATCACGTTTCTCTTTTAGCCTTTTAGTTTAGCCTTTTCCCCATGGTGCCTCGTGCTTGGTTTGAATGACCACGTAGTTACAATTCATTTGTCCGTAGTGAAAGAAAAAGCAGTGCCCGTGTTCAATAACAGAGACAACAGTATAGGTTTTGTTTCTTAAAATGGTCAGCCATGAAATACAAGAAGGTGTAAAGAACTCTTATTTTAATTCCACAGCGGCTGCCTGTATGTTAAATCTGAGATGACAGATTTATTTACTGATATCCAGAACCGACACAACAACCCCTTTTGTTGTGCATGCTGAAAACGGATCTATTTGCTCTCCGCAAACCTAGTAACGTTCATATTGAGAAGCGATAACATGCAAGTACTAGATTTAAAGCATGGTCAGCCAAAGATATTATTGCCCTCCTCTGTTTATTGTGAAATCTATTTCCCAATTACTTAAGGCATTTTTCTTATTTAAACAATTTCCATCGTATCAGTGCACCACACCTTTTGCCTGCCTGGCCATTGCTAGGTGTGGGCCCACTTGAGCGAAGAGCTCAGCCACGCGTTAACATCAGGTGTCGGGCACTAATGAAACACGTGTTCACCAGCTTCATCATAAAATACAGGAACCCCAAACTTTCCAAATCTTCAGATTTGTATTTGCACCATGCAAAAATGTAAGTACAAAACTTGATGTCAGACGTTAACTGCAAAATTTAAAAAAAATAGCTGTAACCTCTCTTAGACTAGATTTTTTTTGAATTACAGCAGAGCAAATTTCAGTAATAATGTCATGTGCTAGTGTAGCTACCTATTTCAGTGGGAGTTAAGCAGATATTAATAATGTGCTTTTGAAAATCCCATGGACTCACTTTGTACTTTTACTACTTAATAAAATTAAATACTTTTAAAGAAATTGGCCCTGAGCTCTTGAATGAGAATATACTTCCCACTACTTAATTTCCCTTCAGATCGGTCTTGAAATGTTTAAAGTTCCTGGTTGAATAGCTTTGAGGTTGCTGAACCAAACTCTGAAGGAGAGCTGCTTTTTCCATTTGTTGTCCTCTTAGAATCAGGTTCCCTTTAGAAAGATGACCTTTCTGAACCTTCAGATACTTACAGCAAGGGGATCTGTTCGAAGTAAAGTAAGAGTTAGAACAATCTAAAGCCTTAAAATCATGCAGCAAAACAGCCTTTTTAAATAATTACTAAATTAGCAGAGGAAGAGGGACACAACAAGACATATGGGAGATGCTATAGGCATCAGGCTTAAGCATCCAAGATGATTGAGCTAGTGTGGAAGTTATTAAGTTCAAGTCCAATCAATATGAGCAGTTAAAAGTGAGCTGAACGCCACTGCTCTGGATGTCCTTCTGCACTGTTTCACACATACATGGGCATGTATATATAATTGAGCATGTCTGTACGCATCTCCTTCCTGGGAGTGGAAGGCAGACAGAAAGGGAAGAGGAAGAGGGACACGTTCTTTGAAAGGTTCCTAAAAGACCTTCTGCATCACGCCGCTTCTGGGGACGGCTGGGTTTAAGGCCGAGCAGTGGGAGCAGGAGGACGTTGTTTAAGCTCCCCATTGAACAGTTCGTGATGGAAAACACTCACTGCTCCCCTGCCTCCATGCGTGTAGGCTCCTTAGCCCTAATTCCAGAGTTATAATTTCCTTGCTTTCTCCACGTCTGTGTAGCTACAATAGATGTTTTGGGGAGAGGCTACTTTTAAACGTATTCCGCCTGCAGCGATTACGTGAGCGGCAGACGGACGGAGGTCCCAGGGAATGCAAAGTGTGCGGTGCTGCGTGTGCCTGCGTGAAGCGAGGGCTTTCCGCGCTATGCTGGCTCCTTCGCCGTGTGTATGCCGCACTAGGCTTTTACACACATTGTGGGCTTACTCTGAAGATTGACGTGTTTATGTGCATGCATATGCACTATGTATGGCTTTAAAAAAGCATTTGTTCTGGGTAGCTTTTCCTGCTACTCGTTTGCTATTGTCCTTCATGGTTAGTCTGTTTTCCTCTTCTCACCATTCTACTGTATTTTACCAATTTAAAAAATAAGGCCATCAAGATCAATTGCCTTAATTTTAATGTTTACTGTCCCTTCTGAATAGATTAGTTTTTTCCTGAATTTACAGATCACCTTCTGAAGAGCTACATTTACTGCAAGATTGGTCACTAATACATCATTTTTGCTAACTAGAAACATTCTAAATAGATTTTAAATTAGATTTTAAAATATTAGAGATGCATCTGTGTTTTTTCTTTCTTAAATAATAATCTGCCAAAGAACGTGGACTGAAACGCCAGATCCCCTTCTGTATTGGGGAAGCTGCTATGCTGACCCGTTTTGCCTTAACACTGACTAAGTTGGCAGAGGAAGGTTGCTTTATTGTCAGGTGCTGTGCAGGGCGCAATCTCCTGCAGTGTCTCCCACGTCACTGCACTGGCATGTCGTTAGTGTGGGTGTTGACTGGGTAAGACAGACGTGGTTGGGATTTGCTATACCAGAGGAATGCCTCTCGTTTCTGGGGTTTGTTTGGTGTGTGATGTAGGTGCCCCTTCAGGTGATTCTGACTTTCTCCTGGACTGGGAAGCCCTGCAGTGGCTTCAAGCTAACTGTACGTTACCTCTGAATGTCATTCTAAGCCAAGGTCCGGGTGAAGTGTCTTTGCTGGGCTTTGTGCCAAGTAACCTGAGTCTTAGCCTAGGGACGTGACACAGGTCCACAGTGAAATGCAGTTCCAGTAGTTCAGAAAGTTTCAGTGGGTCACTCACAGTGACGGAGTCACATCTGTGAATTTTTGTAGGATCAAGCCTTGGATCTGTGGTAAGGGGTTAGAAATGTGGACAGCAGTTGTGAATTTTAAAATAGATTTAATTGCATCTTCTTATGTTTCATTGTTGGTCTCTGAAAGTTTTCCAGTGGCTTTTAGGACCCCTTCTAAAATCAGACGTGATGAGATACTGCTAGATTTCAAAGTTTAGCTCTACCCAAAACCATGTCCATCTTTTCTACCTGTCTCTCTTAGTTAACTAGAACTCAGTGCAAGTTCACAGATTTGACAACTAAACTTTATTACAGCCTGGGAATGGTTTTCTGTGAGATTCTAGTACTGGAGCGTGCAGGGAAGGATGGGGCTATCCACCACGTGCCCGTCCTCTGATGTGGAAGATAGTGCCATGCCAACTGGTGGCACTGTGGAGCTGAAGTCCCTCTGCTACTATATCCATGTCTGTGACATTCCTCTCCCTATTTACTTACAGCCTTTACAGACAACAGGGAATACAGGGAACAGCTAAAGATAAATAATAAATGAGGAGAATTGTATGCTGAGTATCTTCAGATACAATATTGGGTATCTTCAGATGGGAGCCCTGGCCTGAAAGATGGTGCTGAGTCAAGGGGTGAAGAAGCTACAGTTGATGTTTTTGCACAGACCGAACGCTTTATAACAACCGCCTCAGCCCATAGCCCAAAGCTGGACTGACAACAGGGACTTGTAGAGCAGAGCAGGCCAGTGGACTGTGTTTTGTCCTTCTACAGACACGTTGGTGCTTCAAAGGCAGTTCTTGTCACCGCAGTGCCCCTGAAGGCTGTGCCTTGACATCGGCAATGTTTATGTTCCCTGCCTTTCTTTGACCAAACTGCTCAAGATCACAGCCAAAAAAGGCTTCTGGGTGCAATAAATTCAAGTTGGCGCTGAGGGGTCCCAGATGGCTGGACAGACTGGATCTCTTCCCAATCTGAACTGGGGAAGAGAACACACCACCAAAAGGAGAAGTGTTGGATTGAAGTAGGATACGAGCTGTCTAGAAAAGCCGAAATATGAAAGCTAAGGTTGTCTAGAAAAGCTAAAATAGAATTTAGGCTTTCTGATGTAAATCCAGCCCTAAGTTAGGCTGATGAGTTAGGCTAAGGTGAGCCTGGAGGGTAATGTTGCTTGCTTTCTTTTTGAAGAAAATGGGCTGTCCTACCTCAGCACATCCATGCTGGGGGATCAGATGTTGTCGCCTGACATAGTCCTGCAGGCAGCAGTTTGAGGGCTTAAATCCCTAGCTGTTATCCTTATTTCACAAATGGTAGAGGTCTCTCACAGTAACGACAAGCTGGGATATTTTAACTGGCAATATTGACAGAGACAATTTATAGCCTATTGTGTGGATGCAGCTGCTGAGCATTCATACCCTGCCACCGTCTTGGCATTCCTGACTCTATTTTTGACAAAGGATGTTTAACCAGGAATACCTTCATATCTCAGAGTAACTTATATCTTGGCCATTTGCATCTTTTCTCTGTTCCCTTCCTCCAGCTTTCCCTCCGTCTCATACTTCTCCTCACACACACATCTCTGAAAAAAAAAAAAGTGTTGGGGGGAAATGAAGCTAAAACCATCATCACACACCAAAAATACAACTCAGTAACAGAAGAAACGGTTGTTTGGCAAATATTCTACATAAAACAATTCTGAAACTGAGAAAACTCTTGTATTTACTACTGCAATTAAAAATCTCTTTATGCAGCTAATGGATAAAGAGTTTTTAAGTGCCATCCTTTCAAGCTCCTCTTTTAGGGTTTCCTTAGGATGGGGCTTGCTACAGAAAGGATGCTCAGTGTGTTCTGCTGAGGCATTGCACGCCCTGCGAGCAGAGAGTTGCGGAGGAAGTCTTTGTGCCGTTACATTTTACTTTATTAAATGATTAGTTTTACCTTTTTTCCAGGTGAGATATGTTCAGTCATAAAGCTTAGCCTAGTCACCCTGACCGTAACTCATGCAGTATCAGCACACAGCTCCCTCTGTGAGCCCACTCACCTTGCCCCCCCGGAATGGGAGCTGTGGGTTGAAGCACGTGAGCAGGGTTGCAGGGACAAGCCTGTGCCCAGACTGTTGGCAGCCCTCAGGTGTCAGGTCGTCATGACATCACTTTTCTGCTATATCACACGCAGAGCCCTTTTTCTGCTATTTTTCTAGTTACTGATACGATTTCCTGACAGTAAGTGTCCATATTATGTTTGTCTCTATTACAGCACAGACTAAAAAGGACAGAGTAACATCCCATAAGTAGTTGAACAGTGGGTGGAAAATGGTAGTAGATTATTTTCCCCAAGGGTATTGGTTATGGTGGGGGTGAGGAAAGAAAAACTGTCTTATTTGCGTCCATGCTTTTTCTCCTGGGGTACAGCACAGCCGCACAATGTCAAGGTCATGCTGTGCAGTTGCACCCAGCAGTCAAGGAGTGTGCACCCTGCGGGGTGTCCTGCTCCAAGGAGACAGCTCGCTCCATCATCGCTGCAGAGGCTTGCTGGGCTTTCAGGCTGCTGGGCGATCAGCCCTGGGGTCTTTTGAGTGATGTCCAGAGTACCAAGCTGACAGTCAGCTGACATAAATTAAAAGTAAGTGACTTGTGGCATCTTGAAAACCAGCCTCCATTATTTTATTTTATTTTATTTTATTTTATTTTATTTTACTTTTTTAAATGCTTTCCCTGTTTTTCATCATGCCTGCAGGGAGGCTCGGCCCGCTGCCTGGCTCAGCACACAGGAGAAAATTTGGTGCGGCTGTGATTGACAAGGCCATGATGTCCTGTCAGGGAGGCTGCGTTTTGGAAATAAAATTGCTTTGGGAAATTGCAATGGGATAGCTTCCAGTGAACTAAACTGAAAGTGCCTTTCAAACATAGGGATGCTCGTCCTTCTGTATCCCCTTTCCTTCCATTATCCATCTGCAATTCTCATGGGGAGACAGAGAGGTCTCTGTTATTTCCTGGTCTATGCTTTTCTTCCCTCTCTCCCCTCTGCCTGTCTCTCACCACTGAAATATCTCAGCAATGCCAGGAGGCTGGTATGCCCCGGGAGGGTAAGAATAGTCTACAATGGCAGAGATCACTCCTGTTGTTGTTTTTCTACTTGCAGTTGCCTGGACGGGGCATCCACACAAGAGGTAGGAGCAATTGGATCTGAGAAGCTGGAGCTTTTGCAAGACACACTGTTAAAGCCTTAAGAAGATTTGTTCCAACATCCAAAACTAACAGTCCTGTTCAAATCATCGAAATAATCCTTCATCAATACGTTGGTGTGGCTGGGTTTCTCATTTCCATCCTTGACCCTCACCAAAAGTTCTGTGGTGGTTTTTTTTTTTTTTTCTTTCTTCCCTGTCTAGGTCTAATCTCCTTTGGAAATGCCAAAACTGTTAGGGCATCAGGAGCTGGAAGTGTTGTGAAGCTGTTCAAACATGGAGCGCTGGGACTCGCTGGGATTTTTGATTGTCACACTCAACTATAATGTGACTATTGTAGGTAAGTACTTTAAAAAAGCTCTCTTCTTTCTTTTGCTGCTCCATGTCCTGAAGCCACCCAAGTGTCCTCCTGATAATGGACTTTAATTTCTAGCTATGCCTCTGTGATCCTTACAATAATAAGTTGTTATTTAGATACGTCATATGAGTGGTTAATGTATTTCTTTTCTTGTTAAACAGATTCCCACTCCCTCTCTCATAGATATTTTCTGAACTTTACATAAAAGATTCTGGCAAGGTTTTCAAATGTGGCTCCTCTTGGAGCCTGAGCTTCCAGTCAGCTCTAATGGCTGTTGTAGGCATCATGGTAACACACACAGAAGTAACACTTTATTTATACCACATAGAGTGAACAGTAGAATGTATGCAATAGCATTAGTGATGAACGAAAACGTTTAAAGACGGGGGAAAAAAAAGCCCGTCTCTTTTACAGGAAGAAGTTTGTGGTTAATTACCATTGCTTTTCATTCTTTATTGTTATAAACAAACAAAGCTCACATGCATTTAAAAAAAACCCCAACAAAATACAGTTGGTTTTTCCTCAACTAACAGTCACCCGAGTGCTGCTTTTTTTTCTTCTTATTTAAATAAGAGACTGCTCCTTTTTTGTAGGCTACTTTGAGCGAAGTGTGAGCCAGAGAAAAACTTTCAAGGGCCTTTCAAAGACCCTTCGCCTCCGGTCGTGGACAGCGGCTGTAGTTTGTGCTGTGCATTGCGGGGGGTGTCCAACCGAGCCGCGGCGGGGGCCGTGAAGGGGCTTGTTCTAGGACGTTTAATCAAGAGCGAGTCATTAGGGAAGGTGATGCGCGGAGGGGTTATCTCTGAAATGTATGTCATACTAAACTACTTCCTAAGGAGCCATTGATTTTTCTTAAGCAGCACTCCCTACTGTACATGTTCTAATTAAAAATTGATAGTGAAATAGCATGTAGTAGTTTGAACTTAATTAACTAATGTGCTTCAAACACTTTGAGGTCCTCACAGGGAAAAAATGCTACCTAAGGATGAAACATGGCTTGCTGAAGACGACTGATGCTGTACAGCTGGTGTTTTCTCTCGACCCACACTATGTCGAAAAGAGAGTAACAGTACAGCCCGTCACCAAAATGCAGGAAGCTGAAAACACAGCAAAACCACCACTAAATTCACGTGGTTAAAGATAAAACAGAAAGGCCTCAATTTATTTAAGGTTAGATAATATATTATTTTGCCAGGAGCAGCAGGTTTCTCTGATGATCTCTCATATAGCTTATATAGCCTTAACCTTTTCCCAGCTGAAGTTTTCCCACTTCAGAGTGCAGTTTTACTGTTCTAGCCCGTCATCAGCCTATGAGCCACAAATGGTTTATACGGGGCATTCGAACTGCGTGTTCAGCACGATAATAGGTATCGTACAATGTTGCAGAAATATTTGAATATTTAACATTCACACCAACTTCAGGGAAATAGCTTTATGGGAAATAGAAAAGAATGTTGTTCAAGACAATACCTGTAAACAATTGTATCTTTTATAGAAAAAAATGCTTTGGGATCTGGATTTTTAAAAACCTTTCAAATGTGTGTTGGTGCTATTTCACAGACTGCCTTCAAAACCTTGTGTGCACGTGAGATGTGCAATCACTATTAATGACTTGAGGTTTTCCGTGCATTTCTCAACCATTAACTCCATATAACATGCTTCTCTTTAGTCACTGAGGCTTGCTGTTTGTCTGTCTGTGGTTACAACTGGTTTCTTAACCATTCCTTAAAGCACAGAATTAATCTATCACTCCTTTCTGGTTTTTGTTTGTTTGTCTGTTTTTCTTTTTGTTCCTAAGTGGGGTTTTTTCTCTTTTCTTGGCATGTTTTAAAAATATGTGAAATTAAAGCGGGGATTATTAAATTAAATTACTTTTTCAAAACCATATAGGGAATTAGTGACAAGACTCAAAAGGAAACTTGAGAAATTCAAGTTAACTTCAGATGTTGAATTTTTCCATGTCTTTGTACAGAATATATTTTTAATTTTTGACAATATAATAGTATATTTTTAGGTCTTCCTATCCTGCCCAGGAAAAGGATTTATTTTTTCTTTTTTCTTTCTTTTTTTTTTTTTTTAATAAATAACTTTGTCAGTAATACAGCAGTGTGTGTAACTTTACAAAATCTTTTGATAAAAACCTACTCCATCCAAAAGTCCTCCAAGAAACTATCACGAACAATACAGTCTCATTCAAAAGATACGATACGTAGGGTACCAATGCCTGATCTTTCACTGCTATTGGTGTCATGGAATAAGGATAAGGCTTGATCTTTCCAAGCAAAGTGAATGAGACCAAGCCCTACCTAAAGGAACCATATGAAAGAATTCAGGGAAAGATGAAGCAAGCAATGTACGAAAATGCCAAACTTATAAGGCTTCACTTGGTGTTGGCATCAAGACAGAAGGGAGCTTTTGGTCTGAATGGAGAGAGAAGCTGGTTGCTGGTTCCAACAAAAGTTGGAAGACATGATCAAGATGGGGCAACCAAAGAAGCAGCAGAGAGAAATGAGCAGGGTACACATGTGCACACACAAACGTACAGTTGTAGAACATTTTGCATAAGTTTGCTAATAGCACCTGTTAACTAGCTCACTAGTAAATACCAGTCTAGACACAACAGAGAGCTTTTGTTAGCTATAGTAAACTTTACATATGATTTCATGGCCAAGATGAAGAACAAGGTCATGGAACTATCTCTTGTATCTAGAAGAATTTCATACGGCGTTAGCCGTATTCCTATTATTGAAATAGGAAAAAATTCAGGTGCAGAGGTATGAACCCAACAGCAAGGAAGAACTGTGAGAGAAATGGGATTATTAACTCAATTGTGAACTCTTTTTATCAGATTTGGACATGTTCAGAGTGTTTTTGTCAGGCTGAGGTTTCAGTTGGCATGGCTTATTGTATGTCAAACGCCTACACTGTCGAGTGTAGATGAAGGTTATGGAATGTGTCAGCTAACACATTTTCACGTGAGTTTCCGTCCCAGTCAAAACAAAGGCAAAGAGGACGTTTTAAGAGGGAGACTGATTACAGAGGCTATTTCTTCAAATGTCTTGTGTATAGAGAGAGCATCACTACGTTACCTGCCTTCCTTTCCTTCTCAGTGCTCTGACTCTTTTTCTTACCTTCTCTTCTAGGAAAGATCTGGCTGATGTTAATAATTCTGCTGCGAATGGCAGTGGTAGTATTAGCAGGCTATCCACTCTACCAAGACGAGCAGGAACGCTTCGTCTGCAACACCCTGCAACCAGGATGCTCCAACGTTTGCTACGACTTGTTCTCTCCTGTATCTCACTTTAGATTCTGGCTCATTCAGACTGTGTCTATCCTGCTACCTTATGCTGCATTCAGCATTTATGTTTTGCACAAGGTAGCTATGTACATTGTAAGAATGCACTGTTTGGTGCACGGAGGCAAAGGGAATAAGGGTTTATCAAGCCCCAAGGACCTGAAGGAGCTCTGTAGAAGTGCTGTTGTCAATAGATTAGATTGTGGTGCAGACAGCCTAAGTGTCCTTAATTTTTCTGGGGCATATACTGTTCATCTTTTTTTTAGGACACTACTCGAGGCTGCCTTTGCAGCTGTGCAGTATTTTCTTTTTGGATTTTTTGTTCCTGAGCGCTTTTCCTGCTACCATTCACCTTGTACAAGCACAGTTGACTGTTATATCTCCCGGCCCACTGAGAAATCCATCATGATGATTTTCATCTGGGGGGTCAGCAGTCTATCCTTTCTGCTTAGCCTTGCTGATCTTGTCTGTGCTCTCCGGAGAATGACAGCAAGAAACCAAAAGAACAAGCTACTGGCAAACCTCCACGTAGAGAATGAATGCACTTTAAATCTTCCCCCAGTACAGCATGGTAGCTCTTCTCCACCTCAAAATCAAGACTGTCCAGTAGCCAATAGCAGCCAGACCAGTGATGGCTCCTGCTCACTTCTCTCTGAAGAGGAAGAAGAGGCTGTTCTTCATCCTGAAGTGGTCTCTCGGCAAACTGCCAGCACTAACCTTAACAGCAACAGCAATAAGCCTTGTATATCAGGAGATCTTGCTGTTAAGCAAGGTAGCACTGAAGAACCCTTGTGTGCCGGTGACCACCAAGGAACTACATGCAGGCAAGCAAGACCCAGGCTTCAGCAAGACTTCATTAAAGATACTGCCTTGACTTTGAGACCTCAGATCAAGTCTCACCTTGGAGTTTCTTCCTCTGTAGTTCAGAGCAAGCTTTTAGGATACTACCCTTCAGCTGAGCTAAAAAACTCTGATGCACAATCGAATTATAGCAGTACTAGTTGCTTGAGGTCAAAAAAGTCAGAATGGGTATAGAGCCGTGAGTGAACACTACCCTATGACCCTGGCAGGACACATCATTGCATCACTGAGGAGGTTTCAGGTAGTTTCAGCTGGATCCCTCGGCTGAGGTTATGCTGCAGAGACACTACTATGCTGTGTTCCTCCACTGAAGAGGAAGCAAAAACCTCGGATAAGAGTTTGAGGGATATTACATTAAGACGGGAACTGTTCTTTGGAAAATGTACCATTTTTATGTTTTTCGGAGTGTAAGTGGCTTTAAAAAGCTGTGGACTGTCACTGATGTGACTGACCTGTTTTTCCAGGAGTACGTGTGAACCGTGTTTACCCTAACCTAGTTTTACTGCAAAAGATTGAGCTTAGGAAAGACGTGACTTTTAAGCACAGTTGTACATTGTCCACTGCCAGAAAGTTAATTTATCTCTTCATACTAAATCCTCTAAGCCCACTCTAAGAAAGGATATTCAAGCAATAAGAATAGACAGTGAATAAAATAAAAATACATGTTTTGTAGCAAAGCATTAATGTGTAAAAAACCCCTTGGATCTTACTGATTGAAGGCTACACCTACCCTAGTTAGCAATGCCGTGGTAGTACCTTTCTCTGACCCCGAGGTCAGCTGGCACAGTCTGACCACGTCTGAGTTATTCCACTCCATTAGCCTCCAAAACAGGGTGGCTGCATTCAGATTAGCTGTTGGGAATGGTCCTGTGCTCGAGAACTGCTGAGGAGACGGCTAGGAGGTGTGGGGCAGAAGTGTGGCAGGGAGCGCTCCGGCAGCTTGACAGCGCAGGGGGCTGAGCTCCGGTGCCCACGCTCTGGCACTGCTGACCGTGCCCCAGTGTAGGCATGCTACCGACATGTCTGCAAGGGCGTACGTGTCTCAATCTGAAAGAGCCACACTAAGCTCTTGATTTCAGTAGGGGGAATGAGTCACCTGACCCGTTTTAGGCATCTCTGAAGGTAAGATGAGTCACTTTCTAGATATACCTATTTCTCCCACAATGTGATTATCTCAGACCTGGGCTTAGGGAAAATGTTTTTTTACCTTGAGAGAAGGATATAGTGGCAATGTCTATATCAAAGTGCTCACCCTCTTTGTCTGACAGACTTCTAATGCTAATCATTTAAAGATGTGTCTAAATTGAGTGAATCACAAAAGATTTTATTACTGTCATGCTTTGTGCTTTCCTTCAGTGTTAATTCTGTTGCATTTACATAAGCGTGGTCCAGCTCTGAAGCACAGCAGTGCGTGAGCTGAACTTTCTTTTAGCTACAAGTCAGTGGAGGTTGAAGGTTGCATATACGTGCAGCTCATCAGTGGGAGTGGATGTGGAGGAGCATGTACTCAGAGAAAGGTACTGGTGGTAGTGTCTTACAAAACAGATTATTCAGAGGGTGGCAAGAGCTGGTATTTGTAGATGCTGCTTGGAGCTGGAGTAGTTCCCTCCACGTTTAGACCCATGCAAAGGAGAAAACAGGCACAGATCCAGCCTTGCTCTTACTCTGCTATATAACATGTTTCTGTAATGACTTAATGGCTGGCTCCTCTGTGCGGAACATCAAGGGACGACAGCTTTCGCACTGTTCTTTTTCTCTGCTGTGGGTGCAGAAGTCTTTAAGACAGTTTGGCCCATAATGTCTGTATATCATTTCTCACACATGCAAGGTAAAGACTACCACTTAATTATCCCTCACCTTCTGCGTCCCCTCAAAAATTAGGTAGCTTAATAGATGGACAGAACTGCTCTTTGGGTCGGGAGGCAGAATTTACTTCTGCCTGCGAAGTACTTTGGGATCCTGAGATATAGAATCATAGAATCGTTTGGGTTGGAAGGGACCTTTAAAGGCCATCTAGTCCAACCCCTTGTATGCTACAGAGGTTTTTAATTACTACCTTCTAAGTAAAGTTTTCCTCTCTATTAGCTGTGTTTGTTTCTTTTATCATGTGTGCTTGTTGTATGATTTGTCATTTCCAGGGTAGGAGCAGCATTAATTATTAAACTTATCATAGGCAGAAAAACATTAAATATTTAAACTTCTCATCCTCCAAAGCCTCTTTAACGGGGTCTGTGCTGATTACACATACCATGACAAAACATTGCAACAATGAAACCTTTTATGATTCATTGCATCTTCTCAGCTGCGAGAAGGAATGCAAGGAACAAGTGTGGATTCAGTCTATCGTGTACATCCCTCAGCGTGAGATATAAATAGAGTAGGATAAATAATAAATGCGTTGTGGCTGGACACAGTTTGCGTTTTTGTGTCTCTAGCTAGACATCTTTTAATGACTAAGGAGTCACATTTCAAGTCAGAAAGATCCTGTTCGTGTCTGAAATGGAAAATGAAATTAGTGAACTTCTTCCTTATTCTGTTTGCGATGTCTTGCTGTGAAATTGTGTCCTTTGGTTTGTGTCACTCAGCTGCAGACCCAGCTGCTTTTAGGACCTGTGGACCCTTTGGCTCCTAACTCAGAGTCAGTGGAATAAGCACTTAATGTTTATAAAAACTGCACACTAAAAGAGCAGGATTTGTATGGACTTTTCACTGGGGAGTGAATAGAATCTTCTGGCATCAACAACCTGCTCCTAAGGGAATGTCTCTGAGTCTCTTCTAATGACTATTTCCAAGTCACATTTATAAATTACAAAGATGTGGTTTTACAAACTGGGTGGATCTACTAGTAAGGGAAGACCAAGGGAAGACGTGCAAACGTGTCTGAACTATTCTGAGCTTCCACCGCTCAAGCAAATGAGAAGAGATCGTCGGTAGGGGCAGCCGCAATGGGAGGAGGAAACGGGAAAGAAGATCTGTTTGAAAGAACAAAGAGGATCACCTCTAATTTCTCCTTATATTCAATATCACTGAATGTTAAGTTACTGTGAAGATGTCTAGATGTCCTAGAAAGAGTGAGTAAAAGACGTAATTGATGTGGTGCAAGGAAGCAACAGGATTTGCTGCTGTTTAAGTAAAGATTTAGTCTTTTAAATTTGTGAATTGGTTTTGTAAGTCCTTCCAGAGCATACTTCATACTCAGAAAAATGTTACAAAAGCTGCTTGTTAAGTTTTCCAGTGTGTCTTTAAATCTTTTCTTAACCCGCCTACTTCAGAAAATCGTTTCTGAAGATGTGTTGAAAACACGATGCTCCTAATCCTGCCCTCGGGAAGCTTTGTCTTGTGTTCAGACAAGGCTGCCGCAGCCGCAGCACCGGTACCGCTTGCACCCTCAGGTGGGTTTAGGGAACGAGACACCAGCTACATGTGTTGCTCACCCAGTCTCGTGTGGTACTGAACATGAGACTGTACGGAAAGGAATTGAGCTCCCTGGCAATAAGAGTTGGAACTGATCAGGAAATCTGTGGTAACATAGTTTTCACACAGGAAATAAAATTTTTATTGTAAAATTATAAAATGCCTAAAAAATGTTGTTTTCTTAGTATCTTCAATAGCATCATAGCACTTCTCTTGCTAAATAAGTATCTATTAGGCTGCTGGAAACCCAGAATTTCCATGTTTTCCATGCAGCAAAATCAAGTATCACTGGGAGTTTCTGCAAATATCAGCATGATTTAAAGAAAAAAAAAATCAATTTTTTTACCCTTAATAAGATAGATTTCTAAAAACTTTTTTTCTAAACAAAGTTTTTCATTTTCTTTTGTTTTGTTTTAGTTTGGAATAAGTTTTTTAATACTGAAATAGAAGCCAAACACCAAGTTTCAATCAGTTATAATCACTTTCTCCTCTTTCCTCACACTCTAGGTTGGGTCACTTTGATTAACTCCCATCAGCATAATGGAAAGCTGCGACTCTCTCTTCTCTTGTGAAACGCACTGTAGACAGGTGTCTAGGGAATGCATAATTTCCCATTAGCAGCAGTTGTTCTCTATGAATCTCTCAGTTCAGACCAGAATAAGTATTAAATCTGAAGTTAACAATGTAGAGAGATCCTTCGTGTATTCTTGCAAGTTATTAAAATTATCTGCCCTTATGTGATATATTGTTATTGCAGTGATTATCTTTCTAGAAGGGATCATTAAAGAGGATATTAATTGCACATTATTTTATTTTAATGTCTTGATTACAATGGAGAACAGATAAATTATTACTGCTTGTAGTATTTTAGGATAATAAAGAAATGCATCTCCAAAAATAGGAAAGTAGAGTAGTTGAAAAGGCTGTTATTTAACTTCTGTCTTTTGTACTACTTTTAATAGCCTGATGTTCAACTGATAGAGAAGTAATTTTACAATGTAACGCTCTTACATTGTAATTGAGTTGCTAAAATGTTCTGCAAATTAGATGGTCTCTGTTCAAAGTCATAGTATGAACTCTTGGCCTGTGATGCACAGCAATGCCAGTTCTGAAAAATCGGTCCACCAAGGCAGAAACCTGATTGGAAAGTATGAGCTGTATCTCTACAACTAAAATTATCCAGCATCCATGTAGCTAGACTACAGTCACGCACTACTTCACTAGCTTTTGCCTTCTCCCACTTCCCCTCCTGTTCTCTTCCATCGGGGTTCGGCAGGCGGGGTGTCCCAGGCCATCTCCACAACTATAACTGAATGATGGGAGCACACGTACCGTGCTAACTCCAAGGGCTGCCTTATGATCCCGTGCCAGTCACAACGGGGAAATGCCAGGAGACAGAGAGCTGTCTCTAGTTCAGGTTCTGCAGCTAATGCTTCACGTTGAGCAGTGGATTAGCTTTGAAAAGCTTTCACTGATGAACAATTTACTGAGTGAAGAAGATGGCAGATTCTGAGCTTTTCTTTAGAAACTGAAGTTTATCTATGGTGCCCTTGAGAAAGACGGAGGATTTGGGGTCAGCAATCAGAAGTAAGTCCTTTCACTTCTGGCTTTCCTATGGGTTTAACATTTATTTTGCCTGTGAGACTTTAGGCACCACACACCGGAGTGTGTTTGGGGATTTCTTTTCACTGAACATGTTACTTTGGGCAAAGAAATAACAATAATGGAAAGAAACAGAAGATTTTAACCTAGCAGAATGAATTTTTGCATTTTTCTCTGTGATTTCCTGCCTGTTCCTCATACTGAAGATAGGCAATTTTTTTTTTTAATTTTTTTTTTAAGAGAAACCAGGATAAGATGCTCTTAGAGCCCCAGTAGGCTTGTTAAGCAGTGTCTTCCTTGTCCTGACAAATTAGACACCCACTTAGGCACCCACTCCTTCTGCTCGTTTCTCTAGAAGTCAGTGTGAGTGATTCTTACTTCTGACAGACCACATACAGTGCAATTAGCTCCTCCTTTCTGGGACCTGCTTTTTCCTAAAGCTCTGTGTTATCCTTGAAGGCCTCGTGGAGACATTCAAAGGTAGGCAGATGGACAACTCATTGGCTAACAAATCCAAGCTTTTTTCCTGCTTCAGTAAGCCTCTCTCTAAAGCATTCTTCTGAAACATAAACATGGAATATCTATAACACAGTTTACCAAATGTGATGCATTGTTAGATACCTGTTTGTACAGGTTCACCAGAGACTTTCACATATGTCTTGGTGCACGGTCTGGAAAGGATCCTGATCTTTGAATGACTAGAGAAAACCACAGAATTTGTATTGCAGCCCCACTCCTGTCTCCCACCAGTCACTCAGAACTGTTCCCACAGAGCACAAACCTGTATGAAATTCAAAAAATGAACCTAAATTAAGAAATTATCTAAATATAGATATATTTTTTTTTGTAACGAAGATAGATAGATACATAGACAGATAGAGGTGGTAACAATTATCCACTTCATGGCCTGGAGTTATGTGAAACACAGAGCTACTTCAATTTAGAAGAAATCCATCTCAATTTTCAGCGTCTATAGCAACAGTCTCGTTTCCTATTTCGTTAGCTCTCTGTACTTCAGCAAAAATCCTTAAAATGGTAGAGCGTGGTTTAAACTTGGCAGCTGACATTTCATTCCTCCTCAGGACAGTACTTCTCTCATTAAAAAAACAACAACAAAAAAAAGTTGATTAAAACATCCAAGCGGTGGTTTTATTCTTACATGAGATTCCTAAAATATTCCTACAAGGCTCACTTCCAGAAACAAATTGGCTCAGCACACTTTACCTTTTGAAAAGTTTTGCTGGTATAACCCAAAGATCCTGCAAATTAAAGATAAAGGCTTCAGCAAAACATCTAGGCTGTTCACTTCTGTTGAAATGCTTGTTGATACCAGTGGGTAATATTCTTGTTGCGTGAGACCTGGGGTCCAGCCTACTAGAAGCTGGGCACCAGCTCAGTTTAAATATTGTCCCACACTGCTTCTAACACTAAATTCTATACAATTTTTACCCTGGTTTTGGAGTGTATGCACAGACATCACAAGAACAGTTCAGCTGGGGCACCAGAATACATCTTTCAGGACTTTCCAGTCCTTACAGAGCTGCCCACTGCATCCCTGCAGGTAGCCTGCAGGCCCCCGCCAATACAGACTGAACACCTTAAACATGGGGTACTTCTTCTGTTGATTCACGAGAAATCAGCAGATTAGTTGAAACGAATCCTATGCTATAGGGTTACATTGAGAAACTGTTGCAAAGCTAAGGCCACCTTGCAGAGTAACCCTGTAGTAGATATGTAATACAACTGCATGCACACCTCTGTGTCTGCAAAGTTAACTATACCTTAATTTATTTATTTGGATTGGAGAATCAGCAGGATCTTCCTTGAAACTGGACTATATAAAGAATATCATGAGGGTGTGGGTGCCTCGGTCAGCACCTGACAGAAGACCTCACGACCATCTCAGGGAGGACTGAGCTCCCTTGGTTGCGTCTTCCCTGCAATTTGGCACACCACCATGCAATGTGCATGTAAGTGTTTGCAGGAATTAGTTTGTAAAGAGAAAGTGCTAGTGAGTGTCAGCCACTTCCAGTTTTGCCAGTCTCTTTATATGCTGTCTGCCTCAGTACCAGCTGGGGTCTCATGGTGCAGAAGGCTGTGGTTTCCCAGCACACCGGCTGCCCCCCACACAGGGCTGCCCCCCACACAGGGCTGCCCCAGCTGCCAGCACGCCATCTCAAAAAGCAGCAAGGTACAGCCTCCACCACCCACCCTGGAGTACCACTTCCACCATTTTCAGGATCTTCGGCAAAGTGTGTTTCCAAAAATGAGGCACAACTTGTTTACCAGACTGCCTGTGTTGCTGTACCAGCTGTATCCGACTGTGTCTGCCTTTACGTTGCAGCCCACCAGCAGAAGCTAGCCCGTGCCATGCAGTCACTGAAGAGGCAGGATTCTGGCATGAAAGATGACCCCAGGAATAGGGAAAATGTGGTGATAAACATGGTCTTTAGCTGCATACGGAGCATTCCCTCTTGCTGTATTTCCCCTCTTTGCCTGCCTTCACCCCTTTCCCCCGCATCGCACTAGCGTGCCAGGACGAGGTGAGCACCCTTGAGGCAAGCAATGGAAGATGCATACAGGCCCTATCCACTTCCCGGCCCTTCCAGCCCCCTCCGGCTTTGTCACAGGCCAGCCCGTCTGTGCCCTGGCCTAGCCCCCTGTATGCCCCAACCCATGGGAAGTCCACTTTCCAGAAGGGATTTCAGCCCCTTGCTTCAGTGTGGCCTTGGCAGCAGCTCTTACACTGGCAACGTTTTCTGTCCGTCCAGAGCCATCTCTCAGAGCCCTTCATGTTTACCAGAGCTCAGGTGGTTATTTTGGGGAAGGTGGTTCCCATTTGTACCTCAGTACCTGGTAATTTGAAGTGAATGCCACCAGGAGGGGTGGCAGTGGTGACGAAATGTAGTGTGGGTCACAGAAATCTGTGAGGAAAAGCTGCTCTGCTTGCAGCCATAGGCCTTCTGCAGACCTAGGTTAACTGACGTTGGCTGAATTGGCCAGGCTTACATCCGAGAGAAAAATCTTTGCGAAAGCTGCTTTAGACAGTCGATACAAACTCGACCATAGGCCAAGAAGCTTTACTGGCAGAAAACCTTACGGAGACAGGCCTGCAAACATGAGCATGTTTTTGAAAGCTCTTTTTTACGCGTTTTCCCATTAGAACAAGTTTGCCTTGCTGTTAGGTCTGTGTCAGCTGTGCAAGTGCTTAGGCAGGCAGCTGTCAATCTTGCTTTGGAGACCAGTCTTAAAGAACAGAGGAACCTTTGTCCTTCTTTTGAAGATTTACGTATTATTTAGGTCCAAACACATGGTAGTGGTAGTCTGAAGAGGTCTACAGCTGGGAAGACTTTTCATTACTTTGACTATTTTTCTTTAAAAAAAAAAATTGTGGCTTGTTGTCAGGTGCCAAGTTCCCTTAAACCCTAGTGCACACCAGGAGACAGAGCCCCATCTGTCAAACGCCCACTGATGGCCATGAGGAATGGAGAACTTGTGGGTGTTTTTCAGAAAGCGAGTGCTTCCTCTTGGCTGACAGTCCTGTGTAAGGACGGGAAGCTTTACTGCCCACGGATCTGGTGGGCATCCAAGTCCGGTCCCTGGCCCAGGCTGCACCCCCATTACCTTCCTTCTCCCCTCTGCCGTAAGAAGTTGGTGAGCTGGGGTTGGGCTTAAGCAGGGCTTTTAGGGAGGGTAGGGGGCTGCATCCCCACTAAGGTCCAGGGCTAGGACACTTCTCAGACAATGTCTGAAAATGCCAGGCTTGGGTATAGGACCTCCATTCCTCGTAGTTCTTTGCTCTTTATCAGTACTTAGCCAGCTTAGTTAATAAAGGTTGTGTTTCAGGGAACATTAGGTTTAATCATGTTACTATTTTATTTGAACATATTTGCTGCTCTCTAGAGGAGCTGATGGAACTTGCACGGTTTAAGGATACATGGTTATGCACTTTAAGCCATCCTAAAATCTGGATAAATGAAGAAAACTGAAGAAACGAAGCAAACCAAAGTAAACAATAAAGTTGCCTAAAGTAAACAATAAAGTTGCCTAAAAAGTTGCCAGGAAATGAAGCAGCAGCAAAATAAATTTTAAAGTATAACGTAAAGAACAGAGAAGTTAATATACACCAAAGAGGTAGAAGAAAGCACATAGATATACTAAAATAACACCTTTTCAGTAAATTATGATTATACTGAATAAATTATGATTATACCACTCAAAGGCCTTGTCAAGAATAACCCCTCCCAAATCCTTCGCTGACAATGTGCAGAGTGCTTTTAAGGGTGTCAAAGAGGCCAGACCAGTGGCTAAGAAACCACCTCTCTATTGAACAATCAAAACTGAAAATTGTACCAGCTTGTACAAAGACATGATAGAGCCCAGCAAAAAGTGAAAAACTTGAGGAAGCAGCAACTAAAGAATCCATCCACCACCCAGAAAATACTGAAATCTTGCAACAGAAATGTGACTGATGATAAAAAGAATCACTAGACTCTCTTGGCAGGGTTCAGCTCAAGATTAAGTCACCTACGTTTTGTCGCATAGCTGTGAGGTAGGTGTCCAGACTCCCACTACTCTCCAAGGAGATCTGGTCAAATCCAGGTCTGGGCTCCAAACAGTTGCCCACAAAAGGTATCCCCATGTCATGAGAGTTGCCAGAGGGCAACAGATATTCACCTGGGGCTTTCAGACATGACAGAAAATTACAGGAGACCCATGCTCTTTTGGAGAGGCAGGTAGAAACTGGACAGGAGTCTCCGGGACCACCTGAAGCCTATGTCTGGGCAATTGAATTAAGGCCCACAAGTTTACTTTAGAGGGAACGGACTCACCTTCCAGGACCCACTGACTACATTACTAACACTCTACTGACTGCAACAGGAGTTTATGTAATAGCTTACCTTTAAAAAAAAACATATTTAGATACCTACCTGCATTTAGACGTCTTAGTCTTGAGCTGAACCTCAGCCTTCACCTAAACATGGCACTTGCAAGGAGGGAAAAAAAGAACAAAGAAAAAATGAAAGCATGAAAATATTGAGAACTATTTAAGCAATGATCACAGCTGGAGGACTACTGTAGAGGATGTTACCTTTCACCAAATGCGATATTGGTTTTGCTCAGCAAAAGAGACAGAGAAAGCAAAGTCAGGAGAGCAGTATTGCTATTGACCTGGAATATCATACAATGTCAAACATTTTCACAGTATTATTTAGAAAAGAGCAGGAAAACCAAAACCACACTGGTCATACCTTTCATAGATTTCAAAAAGACATCTTGCAAGTCACCACTGCAACACTCTGAAATCTTCTAAAATGCCAAAAGAAAAATTGACACTAAAGCCTCACGTTCACAAGTAGAGTCCATATGGCCACCCAGCTGTAGACTGAGCTCTTAATTCGCTGTGTTTTGTTGCTAACGACTTACCTGAGAGAAGCGCCTAAAAAGAAGTGCTGTAGTTCTACAGGAATATGCTAGGAGATGTAAAGACACAGCTAGACCAATGCTTCAATAGAAACTAAAAGATTGTCCAGTGTTGACAGAGATATATGATCTCTTATTATCAGAAAACACAGCACATCGGAATCTGCCACCTCAGCCATTGCTTCAAAAGACAAGATATTTAGAGGTAGACACACTGCATTTTAAGAGACATTAAATGAAAGTTTGCTTTGCCCAGTGTTTGTGACAACTGACTGGAAATGAAAAATCGCAGGAGTTTCTTAAAAGCAATTCTCTTACTTTTCTCAAAGATAGAATATAATATCACTTAATGCAAAATAACATATCCCTTTTCTTCCAAGAGACTTCCATTATCTATATAATACCTTATACTCAAAATCTTCCATAATTTAGTTAGATGAAACCAGCAGAGGGTCTATGAAAGTTGCTCTGTGAACATTGTTCTCTTTCAGCTTCCACAGATTTTTCACTGTTGGCTTTTGGACCTTACAGAAAATTCTACTCTAAATAATTCTACCCAGAGTAATTCTCCATTACCTTATTTTAAGACATGCAGAAATACAGATTTTTTTTTCTTCTCATCTATCCTATTTTCCCAGAAGGAATTATGTTTGAAAGTGCTGTGTAAATTCATGAGTTAAACCCTAATTCAGAAAAGCACCCTTGTTCAGGAAAACATTTACGCATACGCTTACTTTAAGCATCTTATAAAATCTCACTGAAATCAATAGGACTTTGGCATGCACTTAAATAGTCCTTACCACCCTACATGCTTATGATCCACTTCTATTCAAGAAAGCAATCAAGCACAAGTTTCTGAATCAGGATCTAAAGGTATTCTGTGAAAACCATTTCTATTCCAAGCTCTACTAATAAATTAGGTTTTTTGTGGTTTTGCTTTTTTTTCATTAAGAATGTATAACGTGAATGTGCTTTGCTTCATTTTAAGCTGCAAAGGCCCATTTTATATACTGCTTGTTAAATCAGATTCTAATGATTCTTTCCCTCATGCAAATCTTTCCTCTCATTCATGGATTGTATTTAAATTCTGCTCAGCTTGCATTCATGATGCCTTGTCAGTGATTTGCATTGCTCTGATGCGTTTGCCCTGGTTGCACCCCTCACTCACTTTGGCTTGAGAACATAGAAGCCATAAATAACTCTTTAGCTGCTAAAAACAACACACACAATTCTTGTACACTAATGAGCTAGAGGATGGCAGCAACGAAGCTCCTTGTGGGTCTCTGTGCTTTCCTGAGCCGACTATTCCTAACGCCCTGCTCCTCATCCTGGAAAACTGCGGTTTTCCAGATTGTTACAGGCAAAATATCGCTTCCCTAGAGTTTTGCAAAAAAGTAACTAACTTCAGCTTAAAAATCACAACTGTAAATGTGTTTTCTGCCCAGCAGGTTTGGGGAAAGAAAGTGAGGCAGCTCCCCGCCGAGCGGCTGGCCTCCCTCTCCGCGGCGCTGGAGGCTGCAGCTCCAGATGGCAGCAATGTACAGAACACGCGCCGCCCCAGCGCTGCGGGTTCTGCAGCTGGAAGGGAAACGTTTCCCCTTCCCTTCCAAAAAGTCAGGTTTGATTTTATTCCCACCCTACATTTGGCCAGAAAGCCAAAGCCAGTCGTTTCTTTCGTAAGCCAGGTGATTGCTACATTTTCTGATTTACACTGAAAGAGACCATTTAGATTTCAACCACTGAGAAATGATGAGGGTATCATGTCTAACATACATTTTTGAATCAAGTCAGTTCATACCATGAAAATTATTCTTTCTAATTTCAGACTATGCGAAAATGGGATATTCTAGTTGTAGGTTTATTTTCTGAAAAAAAAAAAAAAATCAAGTAGAAAAAAAAAATTGAGATTAACGCTTCTCTGTGAAAAATGTTAGGTATAAATTAGCAGTGACAATGTTTGGAGGAAAGAACATCTAGGTAATGCATTTAAAACATACATGAAAGCATCTAACAAGTCACACAGAAGGCAAAAATGGTTGGAAAAAACCCATTTTTTCCTGCAACATAGTAAAAAAATCAGATAGTTCCAAGAGAGATAGTCGGGCTTTCTCCTTTATAATATATCGGGCACTTATAGTAACTTGCCAACATCTTTCTGACTAAATTTATATTTTCTTGGAAAGCTGTGCTTTAAAAAAGGACGTCATCGTTCCCTATTGTTCTCTGCTGGTTGCAGTGACCGCCAGCTCTGCCCAGACGGTCACAGCAACAGGTCCGTGCAGGGGCAGCGGGCAGCCCCCCGGGGTGCGCTGCCCTCCCAGCACCCGCAGGGAGGGCGGAGGCGGCGTCGCCCACGCCACAGCCTCCGTCACGCACCCACGAGAGAGCAGAAGTGGAGAGAAAGGTTGCAGGCATTAGCTGGGGAGCGCTGCCAGAGCAGGCTGCCGCGGAAGGGCCGCGGCGTGAACTTCCCAGGCTCCCCCAGCCGAGGGCACTGCCGGACGGCGAGCAGAGCGCGGCCCCGCCCGCCGCCCGCCGCCCGCTTCCCTCCTCCCGCCGCCCGCTTCCCTCCTCCCGCCGCCCGCTTCCCGCCGCCCGCCGCCCGCTTCCCGCCGCCCGCCGCCCGCTTCCCGCCGCCCGGCCCGACCCGGCCGCCCCACCGAGGCCGCTGCTCCGCGCCGGTTCCTCCCGGAGGTCCTCCGTTTGCCGGCATTTCTTGCCCGATGCAACTCCAAAACTGTTGTAACCCCTCGTTCCCATACCTGCCTCAGAGAACGGGAAGAACGAGTCATTTTTCGCTGGTCTTTTAAAAGGTGGTTGAACATCAGCCCTTCAGCATACGTAGCCCACATTTGGGTTGGTAAGCCTAACCGACGGCCCCACGCTGGTCTGCGGCTTTTCACCTAACTCCCTCAAATCTCTTTGCGTCTTCCCGATGAAGAGGATCACATCTCTCACCCAGGCGCCATGTAAGGGCTGGGGTACTTTCTAAGCGGTACAGGCAGCAGTGGAACCGGTGTTTGAGAGTGCCAGTTTTACTGAAAACCAGGGAGAGATTTGGGGCTGTGCCTGGGAAACCGCGTACACTCTGGGCATGTGGGACTACGGCCTTTTGGGGGGCTTGTTGGGGGGAAATTGGCGGGGAGGGCATCGGTGTGAGGAAGTGCTTGTAAAATGGAGTGTTACTGAAAACGCAGAACAGGATTGGGAAAGCCAGGTTCTTCCCCTAGACTTGTCACATAAGTTTCATTAGCCTGGGTATTACTGCATTTTTTTCTCCCAAGGAGAAATTTGACTCTTAATTCACAAGTGAATGTAAAGTGTTTTGAGATCATAGATAAGAGACTTGTAGGAGTGAAAAAGTATTAACTCGGCCTTCAAAAAGCTTAGTTCAGCATATGACCTTAGGTACTAGTTTCTGAAGTGATTTGACTATCCTTAGTCACCTCAGATTATGGCTCCACATTTTAATACCAGACACTAGTTATTTCCATACCACCATAACTTTTATGATGTGTGATCCTTTCTGCTGAACTAGTGAAATTCATATACCTGATTACAGTAATGATGGACATTTATAAAAGCTTAAATAATAGAGCTGTCTGAACATTTCTAATTGAGTTCTCCTAAAGGCTGCCTAGAACTCGTCATGACCACATGCAGGGAGTCTGCCCTGTTCAGTATTTCTTCCTTAGGCCATCATCTGTAAATCACTTTCGTTATTCTTCTAGGGCTCGTCCTGTTGCTTTCAGGGTGACCTTTGTTGCCCAGCCTCTTTAATTCTAGTTTTGGTATGCAGGGCAAAAAGAGAGGGAATATGGCCAGGATGGGCAATGGATAGAGATTGTTCCTCGCCTGCTTCCCTGTTGGGCCAGAAGCTGGGCAGGCCATGGTGGGTGGGAGTGGAAGAAGCACGTGCCTAGAGAAACACAGGCTGCGTGGCTCTGGAAACGGGGTGCAGGAGCAGGGCATGCTACAGGCAGGTTGTAACAGGCACTTTGGAAACTGGTTGTAATTCTACAAGCTGGTTTGACTGGCCCACACTGAGCTTTCCTCCAGCGTGAGCTTGACTGTAGGTGAGCTTTCACTCCAGGAGCATCTTTTGTCATTTTTCAACATTCATTATCACCAGTTCACTTTTTCCCCATATTAGGTGTCTCTCTATCTCACATAAAATTCCATGTCCTTATTGGTTGAGGGTTAACTTACTGGGCAGGCTAGGTTTGGCTTTTGCACTGCACGTAGTGCTTGTGAAAGAAGTATGTCAGTCACTGGGATCAAACAATGATCTTACTCGTACTGAAATTTTTATATTTCAAAGAGGACCTGGGTTTGTCCCAAGGACTCTGGTATTTCTTTCTCATCTACTCATTCCTTTTTAAATTTGGACATTCTGCTTTGGCTCCCAGTACTGGTTCCCTCTTGTGAAAAACCCATTGTTGATTTTTCCTACAAGCCACCTTCGGGTGCCTAGCGAGGTGTCTGCCTGAGTGAACGTGGAAAGAGCCGGGGCTCTTAGGCTGGGGGGGAGCATGCCGTGAGTAGTGGGCGCACAGAGGCGCCTCTGCCTCCAGCTTTCCTGCTCCACCTGGGAGACCCTTTAGGACTAGTCAAGCACATTTGAAGAACTCTTTAATGGGTGAGCAACCCCAGTACTTCGATTTTAAAATATTGTGTAAGAAAGAAGGAAAAAAGACTCCTTGTGCCAGTCTTAGCCTTCGTAGCCTTCCCAGAAAGCCTGGCCACATTCATATTATTTCAATATATAAGAATTTCCCAATTCCTCCCTGTCTGAAGTCCCTTCCATGATTGATTAACAAAGCTCCAGGGAAGCTTCCCCTGCACAGGGCAAACTTTGGAGGAGGTTGCAGGACGCTTCCAGGTAGCGCCCAGGGACTGGGCAGCAGGGCCCAGGGGAGGTGTGGTGTCCCTCCCCAGGCTCTGCAGCACACCTGCCCTCTGCTGCCTCTGCTTAAAAGGCCCACTGGCCAGCTCCTTTGGAGGCTGCAGGATTATTCAGGCATTACAGCAGGAGAAGAATAATCCATAGGATTTCCTTTTGAAGCAGGAACACGTAAAGCAGGGAGGAGTCCTGGAAAGAGAAGGAACACTCTAAAGGTATGTTCCTTCCTAGAGAAGAAAAAAAAAAATAACCAAACCATGTTTCTCTGCTCGTTTAGTCACCCCCCTGAACGGAGCAGTTAGTTAGACCTTTCTGTGAGCTGCAGGAGGCTCTTGGTTGCCATCTCTCCAGCTCTCCAAATGTTGCTATACATGTTGTGCTATGGAGCCACACCAGTGATGATAAAGCTTTCCCTTAGCTCCCGTGAGCTGGCGTGGCTGCCGGGGCGTGTGGGTGCTGCCCTGCCCACGGGTGAGCCTACGCCGGCGGGGATGCCAAGGGCATTCCTGCTCTGCAGGCAAGGGCTCGGGCCACGGGTCTGCTGGGGCTTTTTTTAGCAGCTCTCTGGCAAATTTAGGGAGAAGGCAGTTTATCATCAGATCTTGAAAGGCAACATGTAACTCCTACCGCCTCACCAATATATTTTGTGTCTTCATAGCAAATTTATCTTTGAAGTCTGATAAAGGATATCATAATAATGTGAAGTTCCGTGTAACTGTGGATTTTTATTTCTTATGTACCTAAATGCCTTGCTGTTGGTTTTTTTGGTTATTTTATTTTCCCTAGACACAAATTTCATGTTGATTCACAAAAATCTGCACTTGTAAATTAACTTCTCTAGCACCATTTCCCGAGGTTTGTGTTTCTAGCAATTTGAATTTTGTCTCATCTTTATTTGTTTAAACTTTGTGTTATTACTCAGTCACTTCCTAATGCCAAAGCAGGCTTCTTGTCAATCTAACTAGCTCCGAGACTGCTTTCCTGACTAAAAGTCCACCGGCAGCACCTCTTAGCTCATCCCGGGGTAGGTTAAGCCACAGAGCTACTTCCTATTTTTTTTACTAGAAATGCTTTTATCTCAGCACTAGTAACCTGTACCAGCAGTCTTCGAGAGACCTATCTAAATAAATTCTGACAGAATAGTTGTGGCTGTACCTCCCCTCGGTCTTCCTTGCTAGAACCCACTGGAGGGGAAGGAACACAGATTTTTATCCAAGAAGTGATTGTGCTTCCATACGCGGGGTTTTCCCAGCAGGAAGAAGACCTCTGCCTTAGCCCCACTGACGGCAGGGAAAATTGCCACGTTGATTTAAATGTGTCAACAACCGTTAAAAAATGTTTCCAGCAATACAGGAAAATACCAGGGCCTTTTCAACTTACAGGTATGTCACTATTCTGACCCTGGTCAATTGGTATATAAATAGGCACCATGCATAAATCCCAGTGGAACATCCTTTGCATTTGAGAAGTTAAAATTATTTTTCCCTCCAAGGAGTTAGAGACTGGCATTTTAAATTCCTCCTTTTCACAATCCCGGTAACTTTGTAGAAGTGGAGGAGTCTATTAAGTTACAGGATCTTTGAAAGGGACACCAATAATCAAGTCAGTGCTCAATGGAACAAGGTTTTTCCCACAAATCATGATTGATATCTGTGTCATTAGTAGGGTAGCTGCCCATCTCTTATCATGATTGACAGGTTAATAAGGGACCTGGGGCTATCTTTTCACTGCTAGCACACAACCTAACCAATTGCTTTTAAATGATTGCTAATTTGACGGAATATAAGGAGAAGGCATAAAAATATCTGGAATAATGTCTAATGCAGCGTCAGGTATTCTGAGTGATCCTATTTTAGAAAACAGATTAAAATGAAGTTAATAGATTTTAATTTTTTTTTTAGATGTTCAGTTTTTAAAGAAAATCTTGTAGTTGTTCTTTGGTTCAATTAGGAGCAAAAGAGAAGGGAGTTTTGTAATGCAATTGTCCTGTAAAGGAAAATGTTTTAAATTGGGGAGATTATGTGAGCAGACCACCTGTAGGGCATTCATAGCTCTTTTCTATAATGCTCCAAGCCATGCCTTGCTGCCTGCAGTCTGGCTAACAATGCAGGGAAAAGCTGTTTAAAAGGCTGTTCTCCCTTTTCCCTCTGGTGTTCACTAACTGTTACAAGTCTTCCTCTTAAAATAAAAAAAAAAAAAAAAAAAAAAAGTCCCACGTCCCTTTAATTGAAGAACTTTAAGGCTCCATGGTGGCCAATTGGTCTGCAACAAGAGGAACCAGGCAGCAGGGAAAGAAACTTCAGACTATACATCACGTTTGGTGAAGAGAAAAGATCAAAGTTTTCCCAAACTCAAAAGAAACCAAGTTCCCTACAGATTAACCCTATTCATTTAGCTCCTCTTAAAGGAATGATGTTCTGAGCCACTGGGCAGACAGGTAAAAAGTTCAACAATTGCCAAAGCATTCTTCTGTTAATTCAACAGCCTTCTGCTCAAATAAATTAGCTTAGTCCTGACAGAAGAACAATACCTTTTCTCTTGAAAAAGGACCATATTTGATATACAAAAGTTAAGTATGAAAGGTTAAGATGTTAGTTTAATCTGTTAAGAAGAGATTGATCTAACAAATCTCAACTCGCTGTTCCACTGTAGTACATGATATATGAATTTAAAACATTAACCTTTTACACTTCAGTATGCATCCCCGGAAAGGCAGGTGCTTACAGAAGTGTAGACAACAGATATGAGAGGCGTGTGTGCACATTCCTAAAATAACACCCATTTTAAAAGGATACTTAACATGCCATGTGAGATGACTCTTTTGTAAAGGCTCCGTTTAAAGATGCTGTCACCTTTCAAAAACCAGAGAACGCTGGTAATGCACCTCTCAGTTTTGGCAAACACTTTTTCAGAACAACTTGTTGAATGACTTGTTTTCCTTGTGTCTATGTATCTCACTGCTTTAACAGAGGCGGCCATCTATCATACAGTAATGACTGGAGTGTGAATGTAGTTTGTAGCTTATAGCAGCTGGAATAACCAAGGCAGGAGTAGGGGAAAAGCTTGAAAAAGTCATTTATCAAAAGTCATTTTATTGACAAAATAGAATACTCATATTTGCTCTTACAGGGGTAGCCTCTACACTTTTTTACAAAAAAAATTTACAGACTGTATAGCTTTGGATATATACATATTTTACACATCTGTACAAGGTAACAAATAATTATATAAATACATCCTTTAACGTAGGAAACCCGTATTTAGCTGGGGTGTATAATTAAGACATGGTTTGATTCAGTCTGTAGTGTAAGGCATTTGCCTGGTCATCAATATCCCAAAACCCTGCAGTCCCAGCAGACTCCCACCTCGGGATGGGGGGGAGGAAGGCCCTCCCTCCCATGAGGGAAGAGCTGCTGTTAGTCCGGAGTGACTCAGAAGCCGCTGTGCCTTGCCCTCTGCAAGACACGGGTGAGCCTCTACCCTCCTCTGCCAGCAAAATAATAAGCTGGCTCCTTGAAGTACATGCTCCCTGCATATGAATGGAGGGGAAGGAGGAGGGGGCTGGAGCTTGGGGCCTCTGCCAGCTGCATTGTTCTATACAAGCTGTGGCTAATAAGGACCATTAGGGGTTCATTAATGGCACCAAACAGTGAGGGGGCATTTTAGGCAGGCCAGTGTCCCTCTTTCCCTAACCTTTGGCCTCTTTCCCCCTCCTCACACTTGCGACAGGGGCATCTGCTTGGGGTAGGAGACAGAGCTGGCAGTGCCCGACCTCCACGTCAGGCCGGTGCTGACATCACTGTAGAGGGAGCCACCGCCTCCAGCCCCAAGTCCTCCTGCTGCGGCAATGGCCGCCTGCCCACCTGCTCCTGCCCCTGTGCCCCCGGCCACGGCAGCACCTTTGCTGGCCCAGCAGCAGCGGGTGCAGAGGGCCCTCCAGGACTCGAGGGTCTTGCCAGACCAGACCCAAACACCGGAGGTGATGCCCACCACCAGGCACATGAAGTACTTGAGCATGAAGACAGCATAGTCAGGGCGGCGGGCCTGATCAGGCTGCTGGTCACGCAGGCAGGGGCAGTTGTGCGTGGCCTCCCAGCGGGGCCGGTTGTGCTGCTCGTAGAAGAGGCAGGCGACCACGCTGGCAGCTGGCACAGTGTAGAGCACGGTGAAGAGGCCCAGGCGTATCATCAGCTTCTCCAGCTTGTGGGTCTTGGTGGGGCCGCCCTGCTGCTTGATGACGCTGCGGATGCGGAAAAGCGAGACGAAGCCGGCGAGCAGGAACATGGAGCCGATGGCCAAGTAGATGAGCAGCGGTGCCAGCACGAAGCCCCGTAAGTTCTCCAGGCTCTGGTTGCCCACGTAGCAGATGCCAGCCACGGGGTCCCCGTCCACGGAGCTGAGCGCCAGCACGGCGATGGACTTGACGCTGGGGAGCAGCCAGGCGGCCAGGTGGAAATACTGCGCGTAGCCGGCGATGGCCTCGTTGCCCCACTTCATGCCGGCGGCGAGGAACCAGGTGAGGGAGAGGATGACCCACCAGATGGAGCTGGCCATGCCGAAGAAGTAGACGAGCAGGAAGACCACGGTGCACAGCGCCGGGCCGGTGCTCTCGTACCGCACGTGCTCGGCCACCGCCAGCTCCGGCTGCAGCTCGGCCGCGCCGCCCGCCGCGCCGCGCCCCCCCGCCGCCGCCGCCCCCGCCGCGCCGCCGCCGGCCCCCGCCGCCCCGGCCCCCGCGCCGCCCGCCCCCGCCCCGCCGCTGCACGCCACCTTCTCGTGTCCGGCCACCAGGCGCACCAGGTAGCCGAGGGAGACGAAGAGGTAGCAGGCGGCCAGGAAGATGATGGGGCGCTCGGGGTACTTGAAGCGCTCCATGTCGATGAGGAAGGTGGAGACGGTGGCGAAGGTGGAGAGGAAGCAGAGCACGGACCAGAGCCCGATCCAGAAGGCGGTGAAGGCGCGCTCGTCGGGGCTGAAGTAGGGGTTGTGGCAGGGCAGGGCGCAGTTGGCGATCTGCCCCGTCTTGACGCGGTTGTAGAGCGGGTGCCGCTCGCTGGACACCGACACCATGGGCGCCCGGCACTGGCAGCCCGGCTCGCAGGGCGGCGGCGGCCGCGGCTTGCGCGGGGCCTCGGCCGGCGGGGCGGCGGCGGCGGGGGGCGCCTTGGCGGGGCCGCCGGGCTTGGCGCCGCGGAGCGGGGGCTTGGCGGGCGGCGGGGCGGCCGTGGTGAGGTCCGTGCGGTTGTAGTCCATGCAGAGCGTGTCCGGGCTGCCCTGCTCGGGGAGGCGGTCGCAGCGCATCCTGTCGGGCCAGGCGAAGCCGTACTGGCGCATGAGCGGGGCGCAGCCGGCCTTGGCCCGCTCGCAGACGCTGCGGCAGGGCGGCAGCGGCTTCTTGTAGTCCTCCAGGCAGATGGGGGTGTACATGCTGCAGAGGAAGAAGCGCAGGTCGCTGGAGCACTGGATCTCCACCAGCGGCCAGAACTGGTGCACCTCCAGCCCGGCCTCGTCCTGCGTGTCGTGGTTGAACTGGTTGGGCATGTAGGTGTAGTTGTAGCCGATGCCCTTGCAGAGGGGCACGGTGATCTCCTGGCACGACAGCTCCTTGGCCGAGGAAGAGGAGGAGGACGCGGCGGCAGCGGCCGAGGCGGCGGCGCAGCCGGCGCGCTGCAGCAGGGACAGGGCGGCGAGCAGCGAGGTGATTTCCAACAGGTAACTCCACTCCATGCTCGGCGGCGGGCGGCGGCCCCGGCTCCTCTCCCGTCCCGCTCAGCAGCCACGGGGAGCGCGGCGCCACAGCACCCCCCCGCCCCGGCTACCCCTCTGGGGGGCGGAGGACGGCCCCCTCCGTGCCGGCCGCAGGTGAGAGGGCTCGCAGCCCCCGCGGGGCTCCGTCGCGCGGGAGGGAGGCGGCCCCACGGGCACCCGGTGAGGGGGAGCCGCCGGCGAGCCCCCGCGCGGCGCCGGAGGAGGGGGGTCCGCTCAGGAAAGGCCCCTCAGCCGCCGTCGCATCGCTCCTCGCGGGGCTGGCTGCGCAGGGAGGGTCGCCGCTTCTCTCGCCGCTGCTCCAGCGCCGGCCGGGCACGGAGCGGCGGCGGCAGAGAAGTTTCGCCGTCAGCCCCCGCGCGGCGCGGTCAAGATGGCTGAGGCGTCCCGGGGACCAGGCGGTGCGCCCCGCGGCGTCGGGCTCCCACCGCCCCGAGCGGGCGGGCAGCGGCGGGGCCGGTGCTGGGGCGGCCGGAGCGGATCCTCCTGCCGCCCGCCCGAGCGCCCAGCTCTGCGGGCGACCGCCAGCCGGCCGGTCCTCGCTCGCCGCCGCTGCCGCCGCCGCCTCCTCCGCCGCTGCTGCTGCTGCTGCCGCCGCCGGGACGATCCGTCCGCCGGGCGCCCCTGGCCGCGATCGCACCACCTGAGCCGCGGGGCGAGCGCGGCAGCGCCTCCGCGCAACTTCTCACTCTCCGGCCCCGGCAGCGCCACTCCGGCCACCGCGCTCTCATGAATATTTATAGCGAGCGCCGCCAGGCCACGCCCCCATCGCCTCGGCCGCCTATCAGTCGGGCCCGGGCGGGGGGCGGGGGGCCGGCCCCAGCCCTCCTTAAGGTGGACTCGGCGCCCCTGCCGCGGCGCGGCGGGTGCTACTCGGTCCCCCTCAGCCGTGGGGACGTGGCGGTGGGCTTTTTCCCGCGTTGCTGGGGCTCCTGTCCGTACGGAAAGGTGCGGTCTGCACCGTGAGACGCTCCCTGCCGGGTGCGTGCGCTGCGGCAGGCAAGCGCCGGTCCGGGCTGCGGCAGGGTAGTTCTTTCCCCTTGCAAGGGTCGCCGGTCACGTCAGGTTCACTCGAGGCGCAGCAGCAGTTCAGCAGCTGCCCGGAGTCCCCTCGGAAGCGGTTTTCTGTCAAATCTCTGGTATCCGCGGGGGTTTTCAGCCAGCGCCGGTTTGAGCGTTGCAAACGCGGGTCACCTCCCGGCGTGTGCTGGGCGTCTGGCACCGCGATGCGAAGGCCGCGTTTGGACCGGCCGTTGCACGTGTTGGTGAAGGAGGTGGGAGCGCGGCGAAGCCGGGCACCCGGTGGCACCGAGCGGTGGCTTGGCCTACGCCTGGCCTCGCCTCCTCGGGCTTCCCGCGCCTCCAGCGTCGCCCACTGCACAGCCGCGGGTACACGCGTGTACCACCCGTGGTCTGAAAGGCAGTATTGGCGTGCTCCTGCTCGGGGTCGCGGCCAAGGCCCAACAGCAGGCAGGAAGCACAACAACAAAACTGGGGCTCCCGCGGCGCGGGCAGTTGCGAGCGAAGGCGCGCTTGCCGGGCCAAGCAGCCCCGAGAGCGGTGGCACAGACACACGCGTGCCGACGTGCCTCCACACCAGCCGTGTGCGCGCGCCGGGGAGCTACCGGCGGCTGAAATTCCCCGTGGGACGGCGGGGGAGCAGGTGAACGCGTCCCCGCGGGGGCCGGCCCGGCCACCGACAGGGCAGCTCCCGCCGCAGGTGTGCGCGGCCGGTCGGTCCGAGCTGGTGCTCCTCCAGCCGGGGAGGGACCGAGGGCCAGCTCGGGGGCCTGCGGTGGGCGCACACGCAGCCCCCGCCTCGGCCGCCCCTGGCGAGTGACCCGCGGCCCAGCCGGAGCTCCGGGAAGCCGGTTCTGACTGGGCCGCGGCTCCCCGAACTTTCGCGTCAGCCCGGCGGCGCAGGCGGTGACTCGCTGAGGAGCCGCGTGCAGCCGCCGAGGGCTGCGTGACCCGCCCGGGCCGGCTTCTGATGGAGAAACGCCGGCGCCCGGCGCGGCAGAGCAGCCGGTGCGCCTCCCTGCCGAGGCGCAGCGCGGTGGCTCCCGCCGCCCGCCCGCGGGGATCCGCCACTCCCGGCGGTGGGGCCGCGCCGCGGGCAGCCCTGAGGGCCTGAGGAGGCTGAGGCGCCACGCGCGCGCCTCGCTCCCCGCGCAGGCGCCGCCGCGCAAGGCCGCGGGCCGCCCCCTGGCCCGCCGCACCGCGGGTAGAAGCCGCCGCCCGGCTGCCCGTCGCCCTCCGCTCCCGGGGGCCGTGGGGCGGCCCTGAGGGGGGACTCGCTGCTCCCCCGCGGCCGCTCCAGAGGAAGGGGCGGGGGGGGCGAGTTTCGGCGGGCCCTCCGTAGCCGGACCACCTTAAGGGGAGCGGCGGCGGGCGGCGGGCGCGGGTTCGGTGCGCGGCGGGGCCGTCCCGGGGGGTTGTCGTCCTCCCAGGACGGGGCGTTTGTTTGTTAATTGACGCGCTGTTGCGCTTCGCGCTTGTGTGGAGCTCACGCTGGGGCTGTAATGACTGTAATCTCGGGAACACGCCGCTCGGGGAGCCGGCGGGGTGGCGGCGCGGCGGGGTTCGTCTTCTGGCGGCGTGAAATTTTGTGATTCGCCGGGTTTCAAACCGGGAGAAGCGAAGCCGGGGCGGGGGGACCGGGGTGGGGGGGGCGAGCCCGCCCCGGGGGGCGGTGCGGGAGCGGCGGAGCGGGCGCCGGGAGGAAATTAAACGCATGAGGCAAAACAAACCAGCAATCCCAAGTTTGTTGGCTGTGCTAACAGGATCCCCCCCGCCCCTGTCTGCGCCTGTGTTTGAACGGACGCACGGATTACCCCGCGAGGAGGAAATGGGCGATGATGGGGCAATAAACACGTTTACTGTGTCATCGTTGCCGTAATTTGCAACCCCCCTCGCTCGACCCCAGCGCCCACCTGAGGGAAGGTTTTGCGTTCAGACGTGACAGAGAAGTGCTCGGAGGACGCGGCCGTGCTCCGCCGTGTTTCCCATCCCGGGCTGTGGAATCAGTCCCGCTGCTGCATATGTGTTATTATTTCTGGTCAAAATCAGAACTTTTCCAAAAGTAGCAGACGGTTATTTTGGTGCTAATTTAGTCAATACCCCCCTGAAAAGCGTTAGGAGATTGAACAACGTCCAGTGAAGAAAACGGAATGAACAATTTGTCATCTGGCTGAGATCTGCCTGACTGACAGAGGTTTAAAAAGTCCTGGATGTGATGTTCCATTTTAAGAAGTGACTGTTACGCTGTTGGCTGCTTGAAGAGTACCTTATTTAAAAATCTCTACAGAATGTAAAAACGAGTGAGTCTAGTCAGGAGAGCTGGGTGAGCCTGTAAATTACCGCTCTGTCAGGATTCCTATTGCCTATTACAAAGTACCTTTTTACGCTGAACTTAAGCTCTACACTACAGAGACAGCAGATGTGAGGTGATGGCTTCCAAAAGCAACACAGATGCTGTAAAATTTCCATTGCAATATTTCAGCAAGGAAACTCAGGAGACATGCTGAATGCTACAGTTTAGAATTACACTATAACTCTCCTAGAAATAAGAGAATACCAAGTTTCTCAACAGTACATTTGGCTTCGTTTTTTTACCGTCGTTCATACACTCTTGTTTTCTTACAGCGTGAAAAAAGATGCAGCGCAAAGATACTGTGTGTCTTGAAGCTGTTCAGTAATGACAAAATCGGTAATATGGAACTTTATGGCAATTTAGTAATGACTGCATATCCAAATTCCCTAGTAAGACCATGATAATTTTTGAAATTGTCTTTCAGGTATATAAAACAGCACAGCTGTGGGGAGGCTGCTCTACTTTATGTGACTGAAAAGCAGCCTGGGTAGCTCAAGGCTGTGGAATCACAGCCCATTGTGTGTTCCTCATATACTGAGACTTCCCTGGAGTCAGTAGAAGTACTGAGATGAAGGAATCAAGGGTCAAGTCTTTAAAATGGTTTGTGTGTTTATTCCAGAAAATACAGCAGCTGCTTTTTCTGAAAAGCTGAGCTGTGCTATAGCAATACAGATTACTTTAGAGCACTTTTTGCAGGGATTTCAAAACAGATGTCCAGTCATCAAATCGTGCACAAACATAAAGCCAGCAGGAATGTTAGAGATAGATACTACAACCTTTTGCAAGCCTATAGATTTGACAACAAGTAGGTAACACTTCTACAAGTCTTTGTTGCCACAGGTATTCACACCTCTTCTATTCCAACATTTAGGTTTGTCACTGGCCCCTCTAACATAAGATTAATTTTTGTGTGCGTCTAAGGCTTTGCATTTGGGATTATACAGATCACACCAAACCAGGTAACGGGAACTACAGGGCATTTCAATTCAAGATTAGTAAATTGGCTTTTATTATTTTTTTTGTACTGGAAAGAAAAATACCACATAAAATCAAGGATTTAAAGTAGTATTTTATTTAAAAATACAGATGTTTAGTTTATAAAATTGAAAAAATGGTTTTTAATTCCCACCTAATGTTCTCCAGTAAATTTTAGTGTGGCATTGTTTGCATTGGATAGGTCAATGAATGGTGCTTTTATAAAAATGTTTGAAAAGAAGAACTCAGTGCATGGAAATTGTTCAAATAATCTTGTTAGAATGAAGCCTTGACTGAAGGCAGTAATTTCATGGATTAAATCCAGAAGGGGCTGTCTGGGCTGATCTTCCTATCGCAGGCCACAGAGCTTTATCCAGAGACTGTCTACACAAATACTGCTTAGCTACAAGACATGGGGGATTTAGCATGGCCAATACATTGAACAACACCATGAAACTAGAAACTGTGGAACTTTTTGAGGACAGGGTAAATGGGAGCAGGAAGAAAGAGTATTTTTACAGGCAAGTTAGTAGACGGTGTAAGGTGGAGTTGTGGCATCTTATGTTCGGCTTTTCCCTAAAAAGTACCCATTAAAAGCAAGAGAAACTATTTTTTTCAATCCATCCTTTTCTCTCGCATGCCACGTAGTCCAGAGCTGAGCAACATGATGGGGAGTCCAAGTATGGGAAGGAACGCATTGACTTGTACTTCTGCAAGTCTGCAAAGCAGAAATTATGAGTAAAAATCCACCACTGTGAAACCTGCAAAGAAATAGGGATGGGAGAGTACAGCATGCATATATATCTTGTACTTTGATAGATATTTTTCCTTTCACAAAAAATATAAATGGCATTGAGACATCTTCTGGGGCAGCCTGTATTTTTTTGTGATTCGTGACAACTTTTGGTAGACAAGAAGAACAATGTTCTGCTCACATCTTTTCAGAGATGTCAGATCTGATTGTGAATGGGCGCAGTACCATGATGCCACTGTTGGCCCGTGAGATGTGAGAGAGCCTTTAGGCAAAAAGAGAATAGGCTGAATAGCATCTGCTGCAGTAGCTACTTCTGGAGTGCAGTGAGCAGGTGGCAGAGAAGGAGGAGAAACTGCTGGAAGAGTACTTTGCTGTCCCGTTACCATAAAGGAGGATGACAAAGTGATTGATCAGTGCTGTGTTCTGAGGATTGCTCCAACAGTGAAGCTGCAGGTTGTGGCCCTGAATGTGGCTGGAGGATTTTCTGCTGAACATAGGAGCAAACCGTGATTAGACTTCTTCCTGAGGCTGCTTCGGATGTGTAGGCTTCGCTAGAGAAGTAGCACGAGCAGCAGAATGAGCGTAAGAAGTCAGTGGGAATGGCAGTTTAGCACGAGGGCAACATACGATCAATGTGTATCAAAGGGCTTACCTTTATTCTCCCACACTATGCAGTTGATGATTGGGCTGCAATGTATTGGCTCACTCAGTGTAATCGTATATTGCTTCATTTCTCATTAGTGAAACAATGCAGGAGGAAGGAATGCAAGAAAATATGGATTATAAAGATTATGAACGAAGATAAGTGTTCTTGAGGGCAATCTTTTTCATTTTTCTTAATATTTGTTTTAAAATTTTGCCCATTATTTAGCAATCTTTATTTATAATTTACCTGTGCTACAGATTGTAATACCTCATGGTGTGATGTTTCACACGTGATAAATCATGTGACTTTTGAAGACAAGTTGTCCTGAGTTAAATAGTCCATTGATTCATGTCACAGTATTTGGAGAATGCTACAAATATCATGCAGTTAAATTGCTAACCATATTAAGTATGTATGGACATAGTGAGTAGTGTTGTCTTCCTCTTCCTGGTAACCATTAATTTACTTTCTGGCAACTGCTAGAACATTAGTATGTAAATGCACTCTTGAATCTCGGGAAGGTTATGTGGATCCAGGCTGGCAAGGAGCAGTTTGGTCTCTGGGGATAAGAATAGACACATGCACCACTCTCTCCTAAAAGTCAAAGCTTGTCCAGACGTCTAGCACGCCAGTGACTTCTGTGGCCACATTTGTGATTCTCTCTCCATGCTCCATCAAAGTGTCGTTAATGCTCATATATGCTCAAACGGCACATGCACCATCGTTACTCCCAGCATGGGTTGGGAAGTTCGTTTGGTCAGTCTTCAGTTTTGGAAACCTCAGTTTTAACAACTTGGGTATAAACCCCTGCAAAGCTTCTAGTAAATATCCACTGCTACTGCATTGCCACACAGCTTCCAAATAAAAATTACAGTCTGGCCTCAAGATGGTATGGCATGCATGTGTCTGGTCTTTGATGTCAGATTTACCGGAGGAATTAAGGGGGTTCCGTCTATTAACTTGATCTGCTTACCTTTGTGGCATCTATATTTGGGTTAGGTGATAGTGAACAGGGTGATAGCACAAGTCACTCTTGCCAACTCTAAGTATCGATGCTGACAGGGTATAAGGAGCGCACGTTTCTCTCTCATACGCTGTACGGCAGAGTTGGAGCGGCTCAGTTGCCACACTGCAAGGAGCCGTGGGACTCCTGGCAAGAAATCTAGCCCAGCCTGTGCGCGCCTCTCTACTAGCTGATCCAGCCTGGTGGAAGTAGACATGAAAGAAGTAGATATGAAAGGCTTTGAGCTAAGGATGCCCCATCCGCAGTAGGCTGGTCTGGGCTATCTGAGTTGATGCAGAGACAAGATTAGGTAGTGTAGTCCACTTTGACTTACTAATGTTTGCATAAACTATATGGAGACATTACCTTACATGTATGCCCTCTCACATGCTGTGAATTAAATGAGAAATTAATGAGGTGATGCACTTATGAGTAAGAAGTCAACTGAAGAAAAAAATGACGCTTTGCGTTGAAAGGCATGGATAAGGATAAAACCCAGGCATGAGAAAGCCAAACTTTGTATCACTGATTTGAAGAGGAACGTGTATCGTTAAATCCTTGAACAACAGAAAGTTGTTCATAAATTCTGACGCTACTTTTTGCACCTTGTAAGTCAGTAATAGCATAATTTAAGGGAATAATGTTTTGCATACATGTTTGAAGTGGACATTTTTTAAGTTTCACTGTTTCCAGTCCCAACTTTTGATGGAGGATACACACTAGGAATTTTAAAATATTGAATGATAAAAATCACACTGAGAAATTCTTACTGAAATTACTCATTGCCCTGGAGTTAAAATGGAAATAACAAACATATCTTTCATCACTCATTTTGAATATTTATTCTTTGTATTTCACTTACTCTAAACAAATTTTTTATCTCTAGGGTTAGATCCTGACTAATCCTTCACTGGGCTAATTTTGCTGGGACAACACATAAGTGGCTGGTGATTCCAAATATGAATAAGGACAGCAGGCTTGGGCTTGTGCTGATTTTGATGAATAAATTGGCCTTGAGAATGACAAGTCGTGTTAGCACTTTTCACTTTATAACATTAGACAGTCAAAGATGTTAACTCTGTGCAGGGAATCGGCATTAGGCAGTGTTTGGAACTGCTTATAGGGAACTCTCAGGTGCCTAGTCTCAGCAGAAACTTGCTTTTAGAAACCTTTCTCTATTTTTATTTTAATAAAAGAATGGTGTGACTGAAAAACAAAGTATTGAGAAGAATTTAACTGTAATAGCAAAATGTCCTTCCTTTCGTTTTACGCACCGAGTTTTTAATAAGGATATTCCTTTGCCAGGTCCTTTGAATTTTCTTGGTTCTTAGTTGGTGCTAATGATGGCAGTAATAGTCCTCTGTCTGTGGTGGGGGAAAAGAAAATAGTACCCCACTGGTGTGAGATTTTTTGCAGTTGTCTTTTGTGAGCTCACAACAGTGTTACAAAAGATGCAGTCTTGATTGATTTCTTGTCTTTTATTTCTTTTATTTATACATGTATTTAGCCTTTGGGGCAGGGGAACGCACTTGTATGGCAGGAAACAGCCACAGGGAAGAGATGGATATTAGAAATTTAGTTCTAACATTGTCCCTGGTAGTATTAGTTGGGTGCTTCTCTGTCTTGGTCTGGTCAGGGCCTGTTTCTGGATGAGAAGCTTTCAATTCCTCCAGGGGATTGTGGGGTTCCAAGAAAAGGGGTGATAACAGCCATAATGGGATAGCTGTTACTCTCACCTTTTATTGCATTGGCCTTATCAAATTTATTCCTTCTGGTTAATTCACTGAATTAGAGAGCCCTGAAAGGGAATAACAAATGGAATATCTCATTTTCTTGCCACTTGGCCAATTTTGCTCTACAGATTTTTTGTATTACAGATTTCTTACCTAGTAAGTGTAGCCATTGTTTGAATCTTATCTTCATCCTTTGCCTTTGTATGTTAGGCTGGTCGGTCTTTTATAGCTTAGGGCTGATATACTAAGTTATCCCATCTAACAAGCCCTTACTGTTTTTGTTTGGTTTTAGCTCCTTGGCTTTTGAACAATCCTGCTAACAGGACTGCTATGGAAAATTTGAAACATTTTACTGCTGTTTAAAGTTTTTCTGATTTGTGCATAGATGGATCCAGAAGCTAGGTTTGAATCTGCAGGTTAATGAATAAGACTTTGCTCGACCCATGAAATTCCCTGAATGAGTTTTTGATAAAAAATACAAAGCTTTTTTCATTTTGTCTTAATTTTTCCAGGAAAAACTACATGCTTTGACAGAATTCAGAGGACTGGAAGGCTTTGTCTGAAAATGAAAACTTCTTGATTTGAAAAATGTTACTGTAGTCCTCTTGCGACATTATCATCTGGATGCCTGCTGGTCCTGTTCTGCAAGGCTGAGGCTGCCTACCACCTTCGACACTGTGCCATGATCTTTCCTCTTTGGAGGGAGTGCTGGAAGTAGGGAATTCCTCAAAGTGATCTATTCTCAGAGTCATCATTTAAATGGTAAGTCTAGTTGATAGAGGAGACCTGCCACATAAAGCAGGTAAGCCACAGATTTAATGAGATGTTACACTAGCATTTCTTAATAACATTTTTTGTTTTCAATCAAAATATTTTGGTTTGTAAGTTTGGCTTTTTGGTAAGAAAAGTATATTTGCAGAAGCACATACTTAGACATGCCAAAAAAAAAATCCAACCAAAAAGTGTTTAGCTGAAAGCCTCGTTTCCCATCAAAAATAGATGCAGTGGAAAATTTTCAAGCAGCCCTATATTTAACCTCCCTGGATCAAAATTCAGTTGTTGGACTGAGGGAGGCTCACGGAGGTTTTTTGCTGCTTTTAGGGTGTCTGTTTTTTCACTCATGACATCTGCCTGCTTTTCCAGCTATATTCAACCTTGTTATAATTCTTGCTATTCCAGCTTTTTACTGTGCTCAGAATGCTAATTCCCACTGGACTCAACTTGCTGAGATACGTGCAAACTCAAAGTTTCTTTCAAGGGGTGCGTCAATCTTGCTTTTTTATTTTGGCTGGGTTTTAATAAGCAAATGTGAGTAGCTGTATCCACTGAACACTGAATATGCGCAAAACACAGCATCACTGCAATACGGTTCTTAGTTCTTTGCCCAAGGTAGCCTTGCTTTGGGATGTTGGGGATGCAAACAGTATAGGTGAGTTTAAGGGGTAATGGACTAAGTGCTTGAAAGAGAAGACCCATTGTGCAAGCTAAACAGATAAATCACATCAGTCTCAAGAATTCCCGAGTGGAATATAGTTGAAGGCTGGGGAGTTATTCTGGGAAAATACCATATTTTATTTCTTTGCTCATATTCTCTTCTCTTGGCTCTGACTAGTGGCTGCTTTTGGAAGCAGGAAACTGAGCTAAACGGACCTTTGATCTGACCTGGCATAGCCATCCTTGGGCAAGGAGGAGTGCACTGATAAATGAGTTAAGTGTGGGCTTTGGCAATCTGGAATTCCGCAACATTTATCAGAAATTAAACTCCTTCCTCCAAGAAAAGTATAAGCCAATCACAAAAGATATGAGCATGGGGATAGAGAATTTCATCTGAATAGGTTGTGATTCTGGAGTCTCAAGCTTTCTGTTGATTTTTATTTTTGCTTTTGCAGCTTCCATTTCTCTTTAATTTCTTCTTGTAGCCATAAGAATTTGCTACTACTGTGTCTTAAATACAACCGTGAGCCTTTTTGGGTGTTCTTCCAAAGTTGGTGGGTAGAACATTAGTGTAAGACTCCTGCAGAGTTCACTGGACTTTGTATTAAGACAAGAAGAGAAAACAAAGCGAATATTGAAATTCAGGGAGGAAAATTATTAATATGACCTATATTAGTTTTAGTATGTGTTATGTTCTGTCATTAGTTCAGTGTTAGAATGCAGTTTGTAGCCAGAATCTATCAGCAACTGGCAACATGTGGTGTTTCTTAAGCAAAAGTTGATTGTTATTCTATATTACTTGTTTTGCATCTTAGCACTCTTACAGAAATATCTTTCCAGATATTTTTAACTTTGTTTTCACGGCAATTTAATTTAGATCACTTCATGACGGCTAAGCAATACTGTGTTTTTTTACGCTTCACGGGCATTAATGATCAAATCTGTAAATGAGAGTATGCTTAGTTTTGTAAGACAGCAGCTAACTTTTTTCTATATTTTTAATAAACTCTTCAGAAGTTTTACGATTACCTGAAAGTAGATATATCTAGTTATACTCCTGTGTACTAAGTTTATTTGGTAGTTATATTGATCAAAATAGATGGAGTCTTTTTTTATTTCTTTTCCTGACAGGGTATACATTTTTCCTTCAAATTTCTGTCAGCAGAATTTGATTATAGTACATTGTCAGTAGATGACAGTAAATTCCCTCTTCCTTGTTATTATTTTAGAATTTTTTTAAATAAATATTTGCAAGGAAAGATAATAGCCAGGCAACATCTGAAAGGAATAAATAGTTTGAGTATCGTTGAGAAGAGATTCATCATTCTAGTACCAAAATTGTGGTGGGAAAAAGGATGGAGAAAGGAAAGCACAATATTGAATTATAAGAGTGAGCTCCTATGGTACCACTTTCCAGCTGTTCATGTGTGGACTCCAAATACTTTTTGAAGCATAGTGCTACACAGTCAATTAGCTTTACTTCAAGTAATCATTGTATAAGGAAGAAATTTTAGTAAATTAGAATTCATGAGTTGGAACAAGTAGCAAAAAAAATTATGCCCATGTTTTCCTAAAAATGCAGTGAAAATATGTAAATTCTTTTAAAATGAACTTAGAAATTTTGTGAAGTGAAAGGAGAGATTGTAATCCTGTGTCTAAAGTGTGTCAAGAATAGCGAGAATAGTGCAACCTTTCTCACATCATTTGTATGCCTTAATCTGAATCTTAATGATAGTGTCAAGAAGTGAGAAGCAAGTAGAGTTGCCAAATCTGTCCACTCTTTTGAAACTGGAAGAATTGTGGGAAGTAATTGGGTGCGAAATAAACACGTGTTCACAAGTAATTGGACTGAGACTATTAAATTTCTTTCATTTAAGTAGTAGGTAGTAACTACTTAAATTTCAAGGAAAAGAGAAGATTACATCCTGCAAAACTTTCTCATGCAAAATAGTCTATCCTCATGTCAGTGATCCTGGTTACTTTAAAGTGTCTGCTTGCTTGAGAAAAGGTTTGTCAAATTGGGTCTTTAAATGGGAGAGGGGATTAGGAAACAACAAATAGAATCCAGCTTGCAGTGGGAATATACTTTTGGGGGTGTGGGGCAGAGAATGGACAATGAGTATCACCACCTTTTCAATGTTCAGTACTATCAAAACTGTTTTTCTTACAGGTAACCCTTTATTAGCATAAATTTGTGAAAGAGTCAGTGAAGGAAAATGCTATGGTAAAATGCATATAAAGAATCTCATGCCCAGAAAGTTAAGGGATATATCTTCTACAGGTTTAGGAAATGATGAGGGTAAATTGAAAAAGAGTTTCTGTGCTTAAAAAGCCTAATTGCTGTTGTATATATCAGTCTCTTGTCTGTTTTATACAGCTGTTGGTGCTACCTCACTGGTGTTTTTGAAACAAACAGTATTTTTACAAGGGTGACTAGTTTGGATTGGGATATAAGAAATTGTTAGTTTTATGGGTAGTAAAGCTGAATATCATAATTTGCACTTTCAAACAAGCTGCTTCATTCTGTATGTAAAACAAAGTAACTTCAGTATCTTTGGTTTTGTAATTAATAAATGTAGAGTTGATCAAAAATATCTTCCCTAGTATGATGCATGGAGATTAGGTTAGACTGTGTTACAGAATAATGTGATAATAATGATTTCCTTAAGAGAGTACAAAAGCAGCATCTAAGTTTCAACTGACGTTTATTGACACACAGCATCAGCTGGGAGCCCCATCAAACTTCCTATTCTTTTCTGCTTACCACCTCCTGCTTTTATTTACAGTCAGCATATCTATTAATTAGCCTCAGGTAGAGCCAGTTCTTCTAAGAAGATCTCATGGTGATGGCCCCATGAGGTAATCATGTATACACAGTCTGTAAGTGAATTAATCTTTAACTCATTAATTTCAGTGCCTGATTCTGAAATGTTTAACTGCTGCCTTGGTTTCCTACTCAGCAATTTGCATGTGGAGAATTGTGGGCCTTGACTGCCATTAACTTCAATGTCATGAACGCATCCCAGGGAGCTCTCAGCATCTCATGGTTACCTCGCTGGATGTCATATTTTCTTGTAGTTTTTTGGCTTGCTATGATTGGACCAGAATGCAGATAGCTCGTTGGTGACTTCCAGGTAAATGCTCTGTATCACTGGGGTTATTTACCTAGTTTTCAGTGCACTTTTGCAGAATAAAATTACTCCTCCACTTCCTCAGCGATCTCTGTTGCACAATATCCAAATGCAGCATTTTGCAAAAAATCTGATGTAATGGTGTAACGCCTGGATCTCACAAGGGGGTAGTCTGTAGGGAACCATACTATTTTATAGAGTCTCACCAACCTCATTTAGACCTCGTGATGATACGAAGCTGTTTCTAGCCACAGCCTGAATGCTAGAGGTGATGGTTGTAGTGCACTTCTCCCACAGCACGACTTGTTTATTAGAAAAGAAAAAAGTTGCAGTTAAAATTCAGGAGCATGATTCAGAGATCTCCTGCCCAAGTCTACAAGGTATGTTAGACGTGCTCTGAGAGGTGTGAGCTAATCTGTGCATCTCACTGGGGTGTTAGAAATCTTGTGGTTTCAGTGTTAATGATTGTATTTGTTTCACCTGAAACTTAAGAAAAGAAAGACTGGGCTACTTATCTGCATGGTCAACTGTAGGTAATGTCGTAAAGTGATGACCAAGTTCCTCACTTTTGCCAGAATGCTATTTATTCCTTCTCCATCCTCCAGTTGAGGAGTAGCCAAACTCTAAAGACCTAAGCATAGGTTACAGGTGCCCTTGAAATCCTGCCTGGAGCAAGTGCAAGTATGGAAAGCTATAAAGTACACACTGTGGTAATGTGAGCTTTACTGATAAAAATTCACTGCTTTGGTTTAAAAAAAAGGAATAATAATAATGACACCCCCCACCCTCCCCCAACCAGCAGTATAACTCCTGGAATACAACCAACTTTTGTACTGGAAAAGTACCTCAAAGTACTATGACTTTCTCACTTCAGTGTGGAAGTATTTGTGCTGATCTAAAACATTTTATGCTGGCACAACTGCATCCCAATGTCTAATTTTTGTGGATAGGCAGACCTAGGTAAAGTAACTTAGTTTAAAAGGAATTAGAAACTCTAATTCCTTTAAATCAAATTCCTAAGACATGTAGGTGTCCAGGATGCTGTGAAAAGAGACACAAAAATCAAAAAAGAGAAGGTGAATATTTGCTACTGATGGCTCGTGGCTTTGGAGGTTTAGTGGTGATGCAGTGTTGTAACAAAAAAAGCAATGAATAAGTATCAGTGAAATTTTCCACCATCTTTAATTGTAAGAAGCCAATGCTGGCTGATCTGTTAATGTTTCATGGAGAATGTCGACACTGGGGGGAAAAGGTGGGTGATATTTCTTTAAAACATGTTAACTGCTTCTATGTATTTTGTGGTTGAAAGAGAGATAAGAGATGCTAGAAATATTTTCTAGAATTCAGTGGCCCTTCATCAGTATTGTATAGGTACTGTTTAAGCCATCTTTGTTAAGGAGAAGCTCCTTTACTATTAGTATGCTGTCATCTTTCAAATCTCATCAAGGCAGCACCAGGATTTTTTTGCACAAATTTCCTTTGACATACAGTCTCAATAAGTATGGAAATTACAACTTAAATCTCTTTTTTTTTTTTTTTCCTTGCAAAGCAGTGCAGTGCCCAAATTCATTGAATTTCAACTTTTATTTTTTCTTAATGTTGAAAGACAGATATGCAAATTTTACTAACAATATGCATGGTTAAATTTAGCTGTAAACTCCAGTCAGGGATTTCTGCTTTGTTTATTGTCCAAGTCAATATGTCTGTGAAGAAAACCTCCTGCTGTGCAGGAATACATAGTCAGCTCCTTGGAAAAGTGGAAAGTTTAATTATGAGAGTTTATTCTGGAAAAAGGTAAAGTAAAGCCAGCACTGGTTTTTGGATTGTTTTTTTTTATTATGACTTCAGCTAACAGAAATACAACCTACATGGTTTGTTTTGACACTAACTGTTATCAGACAAACCACTTGATTTTTCTTTAACCTGGTCATCTGTCTAACTGAGGAGGTCTGAAAGAAATTAGAGGTCATGAATAAATGATGCATTTCTTAAACTTGCAAGGTAGGTTGTGACATAAATGAAATAAAATCCAAGTGTGAAGAAAAAAAAGTATAAACACATGTATTGCTGAGAATGTCTTCAATAAAATATAGTTTACCCTATGAAGATATTAGTATCAGGTTGCCTGAAAGATGCAAGTTTCCTTTGTTGCTTTCTCATAAGTTATTTTGATTTTTGTGCATGGTAACAGTGAAGTATCTTTACACCAGATTTCTGAGTGGAAGGGTAAATTATTACTGGGGAATATGTCTTAGGAACTATATACAAACATGTTCTCAGGTTTATAACAGAAAGCTCTCCAAGATTTCAGTTACTGGAGTGGTTCCCATTTCTTCAGTTTTTATAAGTCATTTACATCGAATACATTTTATCTTGCTATCTATATAAAAAAACACTGCATGCAAAGAAGGCGTTTCTCCTGCCTACCTAGAGTATATGTAATACTGTAACAATCTGTATTCCTCCTTGTGGTTCAATGCATATTTCTCCTTTCTAAGCCTGTTCAACTGTAATATGGAGAATGTTTTTATGATAATTCTACAATGGATGATAGTAATTAGATTTACTCTAAGCCAATAAAATTTTTAAAAATTGTTTTATGGCTAATACTTGGGTTGCCTGACTTTCATCAGATGTGTAGGCATATTCTTTTTTCCTTTGCATCTGTGTAGGACTGATCCATGACCTGAGCTTGTAGGTTCTACAGTAATAGAAATGGTACATGATAATTGTGTGTGAAGAAAGGCTGGCAGCTTTACAGAGGGAATTTCTGAACCTGTAGGTAGGTTCAGGATAAGCAATTGCCTGTATCTTCCCTTCCCCCATACTCCGCATTTCTACAATACAGCTGCTCTTCTGATCCTTTTACTGAGTCTCATTAAATGGTCCTACATGTAGGACATTAAATGTATTTATGGTAGAGTGACAGTTTTGTTCTGAGTCATTGGTGCATCAAGAGTTTCTTCGTAATACTCTTCTGGTTGCCTAATACAGCGAGACAGGCACCAGAGAGGCAAGTACACTGATGCCTTATGGTAGCGATCCTTGAGCCCGAATCCTAAGAGATGTGGAGTTGACTAATTTCCTGTAGAACTGAGTGGGAGTTTATGTTCCTAAGTAGGATTTAGGAGCCTAAATACCTTGGAATTCTCCGTGAATAAAGCTTAGTTGCAATATAGCCCCTTAATTCTCCACACATCCCTGCATTCTTCCATACATGTTCCTCGTTGGCTATTTACTGTTAATTGGCAATTTGGATGCTTAATTATGCTTCTGTTTTGGGATATATTTCTTCCTAGTCTTATGCTGTATTTCTTTGGACTGTCCGTTCCTTTTCAGCTCTTTCCACTCTTACACTTTGTGTACCTAATAAAGGCACCAGCACACTAAATTTCCAGTGACTGGCTTCCCTCACACATTGGCATGCATGAAACATAAGACCTTTCGTATTAATAGAGCTAGCTACCTTGTAAAGATGCTATAAAAGGAATCATGAAGGCTCCAAATTGACAGAGATTTGACTATTTTGTCCAGTGAATCTGTTTTTTGACCAGTGTATGCCAAATATGGAAGTTGCATATTAGCCAAATTCTACTTTGTTTGACTGACAAAAAGGGGAGGGCTAGGGGTACGTGCCACAGGTAGTTAAATAATGCCAAACCTTATGTCAGTCTAATGCTTTTGTCACTGAAATGACTCTGCCAGTTGCTCTTCTGAAACTAGTAATAGTAAATCAGGGCATAAATCAATCTTTCCTCTGGCTGCGTATGATCTGACTTCTGCATTCTTTAGTTCACAGGTTATCTGTAACTGAAGTGCACAATGAAAGCATAACACTTTCTTCCCATGCTAGACTTTTAACTTCCACAGTACAATTTTCCTTAAAGTGTAGCAGAAGTGGAAAGGAATGAAAACAGATGTAAACAAGGACTCTAGTGTTGAGGAATGCTCTGTAAAATCTACCATCCTTCAATCACAGTGCGTCTGTTTTCATGTGGTCATGAACCAAGTTTTCCTCAGGACCACAGTGGTCGTGGGCAAGAGGGATCCCTTGCCCTGCGTCCTGGTAGATGAAAGTGACTGGAAGAAAGCAAATAACCTACAGATGTTGGCTTCTGCTGCTGCCCAAATGGTGAGCTAGACAAGTGTCAGTAGCTGCTCCAGGGGGGATGGTGAGGGAAAGAGACAGCTTCTAGGCCTAGGAGGAGAAGGAAAGGGTGAACAAGGAGAGGTGGGGGGTCCTGATTCTTTCAACACAGTTGGTATTGTACCACACTCCTTTTTTAAAAGGTGAGTAAAGTTATACCGGGGGAAGGAGAATGCAGGGAGTGGTTTCCAGCCCCTGAGTGGGATGACAGCATTGTCTTATCTGTGTGGCTTATGGACTCTGACAGAGAAAGCCTAAGAGCACACGATGCTGGGGGTACGTAGGCCACCAGCCACGTAGGAAAGGAAATCGTCCTGTCAAGGACTGGTGGCCGGGGTGATAGGATTTTTGGATGGTACAGCTAAGTGGATGGAAGAAAGAGTGTTGGAAGGGCAGTGGGTAAGGTGAGGACGGAAGGGGGGCATGTGTTCCGTGTTGCTGCTGCCTCCGTGTTGCTGCTGCCTCATTGCAAAATTGTTTCCTTTCAGTGTTGTTTGCAAGAATAAAGCCGATTTATGAGAATAAATTGGTTTCTGGACTAATACCACTATTTTTCTCAGCTAGTGGTATGTGATCAGTTTTCATACAATCCCAGTTTTGCCACAGTTCTGGCTATGAGTAATTTTAGTGGATTATAAAAAATGCTAAAATAGTTTTAAAAAAAAAAAGTTTTAGGAGTAGGATACAGTTTGCAGTAGTGATTTAAGTGCTTAGGTATCACAGACTGCTTTTTGCTTGTGAAACTTGCTTCCTTTCTGTATATTCAATAAAGGAACATTAATTAATTAAAGAAATTAATGTGATTGACTGTTTCTTGTAGCTCAGAGATTCATGCTGCTTGGCTAATCGATGGCCATGAGTGTTGCATGTGTAAGTAGTTAGAAACGCTTTGTTTTATTCATGCTGATTTTTGTCACAGGGCATCATCGCTTGTACTGAGGAACACCCCAGGTGGACCATGGCCCTTGCACTCCACCTCAGTGAGGGGTCCTTTCAAAGGGCCTTACCTATTGCCACATCATTGCAAGGCCTAAACATATTCCATAAATAATCTCATCCAGGCAGAGTTGTAGAGTGAGGCAGTATGGCTTCCTCCAATCTTCTCTTCAGCTGTGGGATTGTTGCCTAATGCCATGTGCTAGGTCTATGTATTTACTTATGAACCTTGTATTTAAAAGCTATCCAGCTGCTCTCAAACCAGTACTGTTAACTTTCTACCTAATGATGCTGATTAAAATGAAAGATGTTTGTTACTTGGTCATCTTGTTTCATGATCAGATGCATCTGGGAACTATGGAATTTCTTCTTAGAATCATCTAAATCTTTCTGAATGCCAAATGCAACCAACTGAAATGTCCAGAGATGAATAGATTTATAATTATTTTTAGTCTAATCTAAAAATCACAGCACATTTTTACATAGAAGTGTTGGTGCCTCCAATACACTGGATTTTTTGTGGCTTTAATGCAGTGTAAATAAACATTTTTTGGATGGGAATGCAGAATATAAGTGGCTTATCAATTGTTTTCACCTACTCTATATGTGTTAGTACAGTACCGTATTAGTACTGTATTAGTCAGTGCTCGCGAGAGATTAGGCTGGTGGAAAAACATGATCATGGGATTTGACCTCCTTGGAAGCAAGGGCTTTTCCATGTCATGAAAGACTATATATTCAGCTCATGACTAGTGTAGCACTCTCTTTTTCTGTCATAACTGAAATACTGACACCTGGTTTGCACTTAAAAGTGTTATCAAGGAGACCTGTCAGGGAGGGATATGAATTTTTTGCTGAAATAGCTATGCAGCAAAAACCCTAGTGCAGAAGCTGTGTAAGAAGTTCTTTTACGTGTACATTTTACTTCTCTTGAGGGATAGGTGTAAGTTGCTTGGGAAGAGGAGTCTTGTTAGTATAATTTCTATATTAACCTTTCTAGTTCAAATCAACTGTAGGCCTCATCCTGTAGGGACTCATATGCAAGTTTATCACTGCACACAGAGATGCCACATGCTTACGTCACTCTGAAGAAAGACCTCTAGAGCAACTCTAAGAATAGTATGTGGTCTCCGTGTCCTGTTCATCTTCTGTCTACAGGGTTGTCTTACAGATGCAAGCTGCCATCAATAATGCCTGGCAGTTTGTGAATTTTCATGTTTAGCACCTGCCCTGTTTGTGGTTCTAGTCTTGAAGATAGTTTTGGGACCACACTTAGGAGATGGTGTAAGCATAACCATTGTTTAACAGAACCACTTGCAGGAAGAAAGGGGGCTGGATGCAGATACAATGAAAAGGAAGGAAGGAAACTCCCTAGCAGTGAAGCTTGTCATGTGCAACACACAAACTAAAGGATGAGAAGTACAAAAGTGGAAGCTTCCTTGGATGAATCAGTTCCAGAAAAAATAAGCACATGGAAGCACTTGATGGATCAGGATTGTCCTTTGCTGAACCTACCTGCAGCACCGTAAATCACAAGTAGTTCTAAAGAAATTGATAGTTGGACAGAAAGTAGAAATGTCTGTGAGTGAGCTCAGATTATGACTTGAAACTTCCCTTGTCTCTTAAGATGCAGTTCCTGTATGCCTCTAATTATCTTTCATTTAGATGTTCTACCTTAGTTGGAATTGATGACATCAAGAGTGGGCTCTTAGTGTTTGTCTGCAGGAACGGCTCCCTTTTCTCTTATGCAGAGAGACACCCTAACTAGAAATTATAGCTAGCCTCGAGCATACGCATATTTTGTATTTGTTCAAGTTATTTCATAACATCAGAAATAAAGGTTGGACCAGATACTAGAATACATTATTTACAGTAGCAGAAATAATTTCACATCACACTCTGCAGGAATTTGGACTTGTTCTATTTTTGGGCTTGAAACAAGAATAGCTTGAATGAGCTAGGTGATGTTTTATTTGAGACAAAGATTTCCTTTTTCCTCAAAGTTTTTTTCAAGAAATGTGGAAAGCCCATTTCAAATAATACTGCCAGAGCTAAAGCTGCATATGTAAGCTCTGTGGTCCTGCACTGAGGTTGATTAATCAGCCAAGGTTAATAGAAACCGGTATTTTCACTTCAAGTCCTAGAGGCTTACTTTGGAAATGCATGAATTTGTAGGCTTGCAGTCTCCCTGACAGATGAATCTAGTCTTGAGGATGGTAAGTAGAGATATAACTGTGGCATTGGATGCAATCATAATCATAAAAGGGAGATATTTTGAGATACAGAAATTGCAAATTCAATCCCTGCTGTTACCAGTCCAGCCACAGGGGCCATTTAACAAAAGATCCCCGAGTTAATGATTGCTGTTCTATGACAGGGATATTGGACTTATTATACACTGAACACAAAGGTCTCTGATCCATATTCGTGCCTTGTTTCCTGCTTGGGATTCAGCACCACATGGTGGTAACTGTCTGCTTCATGCAGGAAAGCGTTCTGCTGTGATATCAGTGAGCGATAGTATCAGAAGAACATCCATTTTCCATGAATTTAAACTATTACCGCAGTTAGGTGCAATTATTGAGAATCCCTGTAGAGCCGTACAAAAAATGTTGTCTCTGTCCAAAGATGTTGATTCTGGAATGTAGCAGTGCCAGTCTATGACATTCTTAGTTTGGGGTCTCTGTGGCTGCTGTAAATTGTACCCTGGAAAATGGTTACCGGGACTATAAAGTATAGTGCTGCATTTCAAGCTCTATTTTAAGTACCAATGGCTTTGTCAAACCATACATGTAATTTAAATCAAATTTATATGGTGAAAATGTGTTGAAGATGAACCAATGGAAGAAGACGACTTCATAACAAAGAATATTGACTTTGCATATTAACTTCATTAACTTAATGCTGTCTCTTGTGTATTGGAAAATTGTTCAAGTGAGAATAATAGCTTTTGAACTACTTACAGGCTAATAGGTAGTGATTGTAGTCACTAAGACTTTGAATAGCTGTGGCTGTTGATTACACAGATTAAATGTGAGTGCAGTTTTCAATATGGCTGATTTTCAAAAAACTCATTTTCTGTCCTTCCTTTTGACTTTCATGGCTAATGACACTGACTTCTAATGCATATTAAATTCCGGGAGTGGGAAATTAAATTCCTTCATCTCATAGTAGAGACATGAGTGCAGAAGCATGCCATATGCTTATTTTAAATTGTTCAAGATTGAAACTATATTAGTCAAATATGAGATTGCATTTGTGATAATTCCCATACAGTGGGACATGCTCTGTTTAAACAGCTGATTGGTTATAGATGTTTGTAGTATTCATAGCACTAATTTTTCATGCACTCTATCCCTTATGTTTTTTCTCCTCATATCTGAACTGTCTGCGTGTCTCTTTGCATCCACTGTGATTTCCCAGTGAATGCTGGTTCCCAAGTTCTTTCTCTATTCTCTCTCTCTTTTTTTTTTTTTTTTTTTTTCTCCAGGGCCTAATTATGAAACAGCTTCAAATAAATACAATTTTTTAACAAAAAACATTCTGCTTCCTGTGAACAATGGGCTGAATTTTTCTCTTTATTCTTGGGGAGTTCTTATTCAGTTGGAGTGCTTTGCAGTTGGCTAGGCCTGAGATTTCTGGGAGCTGTAATTGTGTCTCATTAATTCTTACAGTAATGTAGGGTAACTATAAGGAGCATGCAATTAGTGGTCTGGTCAATGAATAGAGCAGTTAATCAGCAGACAAAGGATGGGGCTCAGGACCTATTAGGCTGAAAGGAAGTGTTACTATTGTCACAGGCAGTAGGAATGCATGCAGACATGCCTTAAAGTTGAACTGTTTAAGGGAACTGTGTATGTCTTTTTGCTAAACCAGTTTTCCTACCTATTCCACTACTCGAGAGAGATTCATTTAAGGTTGCCTGGTAGAAGTCAGAGACCATATCGGAGATCTCGACAGACTGAGCAGACTGCTTGGTGTATTCTCTCACCTTAACAGAGGCAGCCCCGGGGTTTATCAAAAATAAAAAGTGGCCAAAGAGATGTAAGGCATCCTTAGCTGTTCCTCCTCGTCAGAAAAATGGTCGGTGAATGGAGGAGACCGATAAAGTTTAAATCAGCCATTGTGCAGATTGTCACTCAGTCATACTCTGCATGTTTGTCTTCATAATGAACCTTGTTTGTTCTGAATGGCTGTGCTTTCAGTGCATGTAAATGTATGCAAATACTCATAACAGTTTAAAAATGGTAGCTCTTGCGGTAACAAATCACCTTTCCTACTGTTATGTCTTTTACTATAGCTAGGGTTTAAAATGCAAAAATTACTCCAGCTCTAGACAGGGCTTTGGGGTTTTTTGTTAGCTCCAGATCAGCACTTCCAGTTGTTTCTGCCTTTGAAAAAATATGAACCTCATGAATCCTGTGAAATGTTATGACATATGATGATTATAAAGAAAAAGGCTTTATCAATAAAACACTGCCCTTGAGTAACTCTTATTCTAGTAGGCATTGCTTCAAATAGAAAGTAATTTCTTCTCTTAAGTAAAACAGACACTTGGCATAAAAAAGCAGTAATTAAAATAACTTTTTTGGGGAAAAAAGGGGAATTGAACTTTAATAATTAACTTATATCCAGAGCCTAGTGTTTTTCTCAAAACTGAAAGTAATTTTTAACTGTCTTCTTTGTATTAACAGGTCTGTAGCTTTATCTCTTCTCATGGTATTCACATCAGCAGCAAGTAACGTTAGAAGAATAAAGTCTCTCAGGCTTTATATTAAGGATTCAATTATTCTATATAATTAGCCCTGATTTGTTAAATATTTGAAACATTTTCTACTCTTAGGTATGGAACAGTGTACTGGAGTGATCAGAACCACAAATGACTTGTACCTTTACTCAGAAAATGCTTCTTATCAAATAATAAGGAAGATTAAGCCTAAGTCTCTCTCTCTCCCTTCTTCTGTTTGGATTTTATTCCCACAAGACATATCAGTTTTGTCCACAATATCTTGTGTATTTCTGTTCCCTTGAAATACAAAGCGGCAATGGATTCTGGTATAAATTAGGTAGATTTAATGAAATATATGAGTTGTAACTTGTGTCTTGAATATAAAATACTTGAGTGAGGCATAAGGTGTTTTGCTGATGCCATCATTGTCACCCGTCTGGTTTTTCATTCTTCTGTGGCTGTTTTTGAAACACTTATGGGCTATGGAGTCTTGGGAATAACAGTTTTTGTATGCCGTACATAGCAAACCTTTCCAAGGTCACATTTTCCTTTACTGTGTCTTCTTTTGAGGAAGCTGGGCAGGCTTACCCTGCAAAATGAGAAAATGGTCCTACTTCTACGCTCAGAAGCTGGGTTTTACCTCATATATATGCTACTTTTCCATTTAATTAGAAAGTGATTTCTCATCTGGTGTCAGACAGCATCAAAAACATTGCTGCTCAGTATCAGTGATAAGCATTACAGGTTTAACAGAAATTACCTCCCCCCCGCCCCGGTACAGTTTTTCCTGTTGAAAGACAGGTTCAGTCATGGGGGGCTGTTGATCTGGAAGGGGTCTTAATTCTAAAGTCATTGAAATATTAGTTGGGGAGGTAGCAGATTAATTGTGGTCTTCCACAAGAGCACAATGTTATGACTGGAGTGAGTGTTATGATAGAAATGATAAACACTCCTTAATATGTAAAGATTGATTAAAGGTCTTTAACCTTCTTTTAAATTAACAGAATATCCATCTCTGCATCTCTCTTTACATAGACACACATATATTTTTACTTAGCAATAAGAACTAGTGTTACTCTGATGGACAGTGTAGGGTAAAGTAGATTGAACAACTCTGTTGCTGTTTTGAGAATTTCTCTTTTTCATAGTATAATGTGAATCTTATCTGGTGTACCTGGCCTGTTGCACAAGTCTCAACTCTGCAAGAATCCCAGAGCAGAAAAAGTTTATAGATGCTAACTGAAAATGTAATATCACTGTATTTTAAGGTGCATTAGCTTTAAATAAATCCTTCTGCACGTGCCCTGATGTTTAGTCTGATCCTGCATGACTGTTCTTACTTTGTGATAGTAAGACATCTGGTACAAGATGACATTGACTATCATAACATAAACACGTGGCCCTTGCTCTCTAATTTAAGCTGGTTGTCTATGCTTCTTCATCTATTGTCAGAACAGAGAGAAAGTATTGCTCTCTGGCCAGTTGTCCCATCTGTTTTAAACTTTGTTCGTGAGTACTTTTATTCTTTAAGTGGCAGGTCTGACCTTGCTGAAGTTGCTGCTTAAGCTGGTACTGTCACCAAATCACCTTCCCATTATAAAAGACACCCTAGATAATTAATTAAGAAAATACTGTTTTTTAAAAGATGGCTGTAATTAAGTGAGGTGAATATCTCTGTAGGGAAAATCATTCCATTATAACTATTTCATGTATTATTTATACAGTGTTTCTATCCTGAAGACTCATCTTAGGGATCAGGCTGTGGTGCACAAAACCAGTAAGTAATTTTCTCAGTCAGTGAGGAATAAATTTGTAGAGTGTACAATACTGCTGAGAGAAATAGATCACTGAAGTCCCCCCATTTTTTACCGAAAATGAGATTTGGAAGAGTAAGCTATTGAAGTCCAAAACTGTGACTGTAAGAGTGCCTCCGTAACTGCAGTCTAGCCCTGGAGACACCTAAGCTCCGTGAGCAACTTTACGGTTCCATGGTGCCTGGCATGCTGTTCCAGCTAAGGTCCAAAACAGCCCTGTTTCGGCAGAGCTTGGCTGGGATCCACGCAGCAGATGTTCTGGGATCAGAATTACCTGGGAGAGCTGATCTGATAAATATTCCCAGAGCACACAATATCCATGGACAGCTTCATCTCCTCATTAAATGCAGTGACAGCTGCTACCGCTGGGAGAAAGATGGTGCAGCTCCCTTTTATATAACATTATAGTGGCTAGATAGTCATCCAAGAAATGTCTGAGTGGGCTTGCATCCATGTTGCGTATTGCCTTGCAGACTACCCTAGCTCCTAAAGTAGAGGCTGGTCTGAGCTAGCGAAAAAAGTAGTTCTAGTCCTTTAATGACTTTGCATGTGAAATGGTTTGTCTGGAATTTGAACCAGGATCAAGTCAGTGACCCAGAAGAGAATATGGAGTATTGGTGTGTGGCATGCTCTGTGCAATTTGTCACAGCAAGTAAGCTGCTGTATAGGCTACTTGCTGCAACTGTTGTATAACATTTTCTATATACAGTTTCTTTAGCAAGCCTGCCTGACTGTAACAAGAGCATGAATTAAAATGGCTAGGAGCAAGAAACGGTAGTCTTTCTGATGGCTGTGCTGAAAGAAAATGTCTTGTGATTGTTGCTCCTCATTTTGCTGTAGTCTATACTAAAGTAGGAAATAAAACCCTTCCTGACCCATTGTTCCAGCTGTGTTTGAACTGTCATGATTTGGGGCATATATGTACAACTTTTAGAAATTACGGTTGACATTGTGACATTGTTATTATATTGCAAAATATCTCTGCATATCTGCTTTTGCTCCCGAACGCCTGCTAGAGGGATAATGGACACTGTACTTAGTGAATATGTTTTGACTTGCATATGAGAAGGACTGGTGGCACTGGGAAGATTTTTTCTTGCAAATACCTAGAAAATGCAGTGCAGAAAATGTCCACACTGGCAGTAGCATGATGACAGATATTAATTCACAGACAGAGAGGAAAGAAACCTTTTTTTTTTCCTGAAAGAATGAAATATTTAACTGAAGAACCAGAGGAGGGTAGGGGAAGTGGTTTGACTACAAAGGTGCCCCATGTCCTAAAGGCAAGTCCTGAAATGTATGAATGAGGAGGATTTTGCACAGTATGAACTTCTCCCAGGGGTGAAGTCCATAGTGATCGGAATTTGCCCAGAGTTGACACCCCTCAGTTTGAATCCCCTCGCTGTCGGCTGCTATGTCTGCATCAACTTCAAGTTTCATGTGATCCCCCTGAGTTCCATATAACTTTCTTCCTATCCACATTTATGTCTTACTATCACAAAGTAAGAACAGTCATACAGGATCAGACTAAACATCTGTCTAGCCGGGTATCCTGTTTCTGACAACAGCCTGGTGGAGCGTATAAGAAAATGTCAAGCATGTAATGATCCTTTCTTGGTTTACTCTCCTACCTTCTACTGAATCATGGCTTTGGGACTTCCTGAGCCAGAGATAATACTAACATTTTTCATCCCTCCTCTTGATTCCATTAGTGGTGCAAGCCTTGGAGACTTGTTTCTATTTTGTTTAAAACCATTTTCTTATTTTCTTATATGCAGTATCTTATGCAAGTGCTCTTTCTTACGCTGAACTGTAAAGCTCATGCATCTTTTTCCCTGTTTAAATTCCTCTTTGGGATTCTCTTCTTTGACATCTACCAGGATAAGTTAGTTGCTAATTTATTTCTATTTGCTCTGTTAGTTAGCCACTCATTAATGTGAGGGGAAGGGTGTGGGGGTCCCTAGGGAAGCTGCTGGCTGTACAGGCTCCAGCAGCATGGCTTCATTTTAGCTGCTGTGCTAGAGAACAGGGAGGAGTTAAGGTGCTCAGTCCAAGACAAAATCATTGAAAACTAACAGTTCCAGGAGCCTTTCAACTCCAGAAACCTAGCGTTTCTGTGCAAGACAAACTTGTTGTGCAACCCAGGTCCCAGTATGACAGGAAGCAAGCCAATTGCCACTTATGCTGGTTTTGAATGATGTGATAATCAAACAGTAAAATCATTTATTTGGCTCCTGGTACCCAGCAAGTTGTGGCTGGTTCTTTTCTAAATCAAATCTTGTCTGAAAAGGATAAATGGTGCTACACTGCATATTGCCTCCCTCCCCCTTCTTTGCAGCAGGAAGTAAATGCCTCTGTGGAAGAACTGTGGTGTGAGCAAACACAATGTTGAGCCAGGAAATGTTTATGCAGGAGCATGTGAAAACCTGAAGGAAAATGTAGATCTAAAAAAATCCCATACTCAACAACAACTTCCCCCTCCTCGCCAAATGTATAGGAGTTTAAAATTACTTGGTATTTTAGTGCTCGTCGATTTTCATAAAATAAATTCTATTAGTGCTATAATTCTGAGTTAGATCAATTCTTTCCAACTTCAGTATTGGCTTCTTTTGGAGAACTCGATAGGCCAGTGTTGGTATCGGCAGGAAGAGTGGGTCCATATCCTTTGAAGCTGTAGATGTGTAAGTCTCTAGGCTCCTACATTTGAAAAAATTGCCCTTTCCACTAAGCTGTTATAATTGTAACAATTCTGACTACTGAAATTCTTGCCTTAATATTAGACAGGAAGGCATGAGAAGAGAGGAGGTAGTCTCTAAAAACTTCATACATAGGAAAGAAGCAAGAAATATTACTGAGTCATTCTTTGTCACATAGTTGCTGTCTCCAGCTGTGACAAAGAGTTTATAATTTTTTTTTTTATTGCTACTTTTACATGCTGATAGGTTAAAGTGAAGTGATTAAGCCACTGGAACACAAGATGCAGTCTGTGTGTCAGCTAAGCCAGTGCTGACCCCTACTTTCTAGTCTCTGTGGGAAGGTTCTCTCCTGCTTCAGCATCTTGTCAGCTACTTCGAATGCTCTTAATCCTACTCATATTTTGTGGTATAGGCCAGGCCAAAAATATGTCCTCATAATTCAGTCGAGGCAAATTAGAAGATACTAAAGCCCATGTTGAAAGGGTTTGCCTTGTAGGCAAACTCATGATTTTATTGCTCAAATGTTTCACTGTGAAAGCGATGTCTTGTTCCTCCTCTGTGTCATAGCAAAAATAGGCTGAAATCACCTGCTTTTCCATCTTCCCCTTCACTTCCAGCTCTCAATAATTTTTGATGCCCTGCAGCTCTCTTTATGCATCTCTATTTTTCAGATCAATCTCCCTCCTCTATCACTTTCCTCTCAAATTTAGAATCCTCTTCTCATTGCCACATGGCCTCCTTGTTGCCAGCTATCTCTCCAAGTCAGTCAAATGTTGCTGTACCTGTTATTGACAAACAGATAAAAGAACCTGGTGAGCAACTTGGCTATAATAAATGGAAAAAAGGTCTTTTTATCATGAGTAAGTTACGCCCTGCTTTTGCATTCTGCTGCTAAACTCTTGCTTGTTGAGATCAATTTTCAACAGATTGATCATGGGTTAATTTTACATTTTCTGGATCTGAACTACTTTGGAGTACAGTAGGTTGGAGGCCACTTGTTAGAGGCCTAGCAGCAATGCTAATTATTCTGTTCTCTTTTCAGGTTTTCAGTCATACAGGGTGATATACTGGTGAAAAAAAGTGTTTTCTAAATTTCAGGGACAGGATTTTTTGCTTATGCCAAGGAAACCTTCCTGTGCTTTGGAACAGAAAACCTGGTAATAAGCTAGAATTTGGAGGTGAGAATTTTTCATACGTGAAAAGTTTGTTTTATTATCGTCATGGACTGGACTAATATCCCATCAACGAAGTAGCTGCTATGCTGGTGGCAAGGTCTGAGCTTTAGGTGTAATTCTGTAAGGAGTTACTATTTTGGGGAAATAAAACCATACACATTCTAACTTTTACATGAATGTCTCTGACTTAAAAATAAACAAAAACCTACTGCACTCAGATGCAGTATGGTACTCCTCCTTTTTGTCCACTTGTTTTCATTTTGATTTATTTGAATGAAGGTGGGTGTTGAGCTAGAGGACACAAACTTAGACAATGCATATATGCCAGAACCTCAGTTAGGATTATAGGCTAAAGTGAAAATAAAAATTTTAAGTGCATGCAGCTGTGGTTACATACCAATTCGCGTGTTTTCTCTACTGGTCTGCCATTAACCTTTAATTTTTTTTTTTTTTGTAATAATGAGAAAAGTAGTATTGGCCTCCAAATGTTGAATCTTTCCCTGCATTTCTGATTTGGAAAACTTGCACTGTACTTCCTCCTCCTCCTCTTACTACTGCTACTTCTTCTATTATTATTAATTATAATCAAGTAGTGTTTAAGACATGCTAACTACTACAAGAATACACCAAAGAGATGGTTCTTGCTTTGGAGAATTTACCCTCTGACACAAGAGACAAACCAAGCTAGAAAGATGAAAATTGCAGTGAAACTCTGTTCAGTAGCACAGTATATGCAAGCTGAGCATATCATTAGCATTATTGTTGCTGAGGTTTTTGAAGACTTCAAGTGAAAGGAGAGGATGTAGGTAGGCTTGAAGAATAATGAAGTTGCCATATAGTTATTTATGAGGGTTTCCTGCCTCTGAGGGAGAGCATTGCAGAAAGCACCAACACAGTTACTTAAAACCAGAAACAAGTAGGCATCGGAAGTATCATGGGTGAATTAGGGGCTTAAGTCAGGCTCTTGATTCACAAAATAGATATGAGGGTCTGAGAAATGGGCTATGAATGCAAGTAAAGATGAAGACAAGTATCTTATGTTTTTTGTAGTAGAGAGGGCTGTATGACAAGTGATACCCTGATTAAAATGAAGGAAGGGCATAGGTCCAGTGAGTCATGGATGAACTAGTCTCTAAGGTTAGGTTCAGTGCTCTTGGGCATTGCCTTTCTGTGCCTTCTGGTCTGGAGAGGTGGGGCCGTGTCTTGTAGACATCCAGATTCTGAATCCACTCCTCCACTCCTGCTTTATCTTCATAAGGTGGAGTGGCTGTTGAAATATGACTTTGTGTGGGTGCTAATCATCACCTGATTCACTATGAAATTGTATTTCTAGCCTTTCAGTAGCCCTCTCTTTCAGTAGCCCTCTCTAAGCTACGCTATCCCATCCCTGCCTTATTGCCAAGACTGCAGAATCTGTATCCAGCCACAGATTAGCTGTTGCTTTGTACAATGTAGTGTTGTTGGTGCTGCTAAAGTTGTGGTTGAAGTTCACGTTCTGGAGTTGTACGATGGTGTTCATGTGCCCGTTAGTGGATGCTGCTGATACTCTGAATTGTTAAGGTATTGGTGTTCTGCTGTGCCAAACACAGAAATTGAGGAGGCCTGGATTAGCTGTAAGCAGGATGTGCAGTGGGTACTATACTCCAGAACACCTTTCAATGGAAGTAGAGGCAGGCTGTTGGCAAGGTGTTGCACAGGAATGACTGAAACTTACCTAATGGGTTCTAAGCAAGATTTAAAAACATTTTTTTAAAATAATTGAATTATCTGCCTGTGTGCTGAGAATTCACTGCAGCGTCTCCATTCATCGCTCTGACAGATTCATTGTACTGTAAATCCTTCGCTCACCATGTTTCCTGACTTCCAAACCAAGACTTTGATCCTGTGTACCTCCTCTTCCTCACTCTTCTGCATGAAACTTCCCCTTCCCGTGGCATGCATTGCAAGGACTTGGTGGCAAGTGTCCTATGTGCTGAATTAGAATGATGGTAATGAAAGACAGCCACTTTGCTGCCCTTTTCACTTCAGTTGTTATGAATTTTAAATCACATTTATTCACTGAAATGATGTCTGTGTTGTACTGACTGTGTAGTTTACCATTGGGCTTAGTTGCTATATTTTTTCAGCTTAATGCCTGCTGTCTTGCCCATTGTTTTATAGATGTATAAAGGGCTCTGAAAGCAGTTACACAGTGGAATTTAGCAGTGCATGGTATATTTTATTAGGATTAAGAGCTTGTAAATTAATATAGTAGTTCTGAGAGCTTCAGGATATACCTGCCTGAAAAAATGGCAGTAGTAACTTGATATGATATTTGTAGGCTTGCTTTTAGTTTGCAGAATGTCTCTGAGAGACAAGCTTCCTGCTAGCCAATTTATTTTTTAGATAACGGGGAATGTCTAGAAGTACATTCAGAAGGAAAACACAGTAATTAATTTGTCACTGAAACCTGAGGGGTCCTCTTCCTCATATAGGTGATAATGAAGGTTTTGCATGTAATTAGCAGGAATAATTAGCACATTTCTGGTAACAAATAGACTGAGTAGTTCTCTGCAAATAAATTAATTGTTGTGCTAACACAAGCAATTGTCTCTTTATTGTCTGACAATGCCCCTTGTTTGCACTAAAGCCTATTTCAGACCTTAGCAGCTTTACACAAATAGGAAAGAGAATCTATAAAATTTTACCTCATCCATCTGCTTCTGAGAAACTTCAAGACCACCAAGGGACTTGTTTGTCAAGACTTGTTAAACAATTTGTAATCTTGAACATGTGTTTCGCTATATTAACAAATGAATTGTTCAAATCAACTTAGTGGGTAAGCCGGCAAAACCACACTAATCAATCAAATGCTGACTCTGGGCATCTAGGAAAAGAAATGTCTCTGAAAAATAATACAGCAGTAAATTCATAGCAAAGCTGAACAAATCCCAGAATTCCACATTTAATCACACAACCAAGCGGAACTGTTTTTATGTGGTGGATGTTCCTCGTAATGCAAAATCACACTGTGATGTGTGTGCCCTTTGCTTCACTGCTGTAAGAAGCTGGGGCTTCCCAGGTCTGCTACCACGTCCACCGAGCAGCCTTAGTTTAGACAAGGCTTAGTCAGCCCATATTCTGTCTTCATTTGCTCTTTTGGAAGATCTAAAAAAGCTACTACTGAGCTAGGCTTTCTACTTCAGGTGTTTTGTTTCATCCCTTACCTCTCTTTTTCTCTGTGTTTCCTCTGCCTAGACACAACTGTCATCTCAGCAATAAGCTTACATTAGCTTCTGGGTCTTCATAAATATGGAAGCTGTTGGTTATGGTGAATTCTGCAGATGATAGGTTTCTTCCTTCTCATGTGTCTATGGACAGGAAGGGAGAGGAAAGGGAGAAAATGTAGTTTGAAGATGGGATACTGCAGGTACAGGGTTGGGTAAAATAATACATTTTGTTTGTGGGAAATACTGGCTCTTCTGTTTCTTTTTACAGTAATAATTCTCCAATCCTCCTCTGGAATGGAAACAATGAGAATGTAATTGATGGGTGTCTCTTTTTCTTTGAGGGTAGGGTTACTGTATTTTTCCAAAATAACAATTCATAATTTCATTTCCAAATGAGTATTTACATTGATGTGTGGTTTGATTTTTGTTTTTTCATTATTTCCTCACTTGTCTCTCATAGCCATGGCACTGTGCAGTGCTTTTATGAATCAATGTTAGAACAATAATAATAATAACAGTATAAAAAATAAATCTCAAAACATAATGCCAGTAATTTTTGGAATGCATCTAAAACTGCAGCAGAAGAACCAGTCCTGCATTTTTTAGTGGGAAATGTTGTTTAATAGAAATGGTTTCCTGAAAAAAGAATTAGCAGTTTCCTAAGCTGATGTTTTCTGGCATGAAGCACTTCAGTGAAAATTTAACCATTGGACCTACACATCCCCTTTTCCTGCCTTATTGGACAAACGCTACTCACTGTATCATTTCCATGTTCTTGTTGTAGTTGATTAATAATGTGTACAAGAATATGAAAACCACCACCACCACCACAAACCCCACAGCCAAACAATGCTTTTGCAAGTGTCTGTACAATTGTGAAATTTCAGGCTTGTCCATACTTGTAGCTGGTTGACTTCAATCCCTTTACACCAGCGTGGTGCATGTCAGCCAGCTAACTTTTGTTGTGAATCATGTCAAGTGGTGTACAGCTTTCGAAGTGCTGAGATGTTGGCTGAGTTAAGTGAAACTGTGTGAGTATAAAGGTATTCCCTACTAAAAGCACTGTTTGTGCATCTATCCAGCCTTCCCAGGGGTATCCTGCAAAAATTTTTTGAATAACTTGTACTGTTTGCTTGTGTGACCGCCTAATGTCCGACGGTCATGATTACAAGATGTCTTCTGTGTATAAATGATGGTGTGGAGAGGGATGTAAGCCCTGGATACTGTGCAATCAAGCCTTTTACTTTTGCATGAAGTTTCTCAGTCCTGAGCTAAGATTTGGACTTTATTGTCCAAGTAGGAGAAAACTTGTTAACAATGTCAATATTAGTTAACAGTTTATATGGAACTGGAGAGACAAATGGTTAATGAAAGTGGGCATAGCCAGCATAAAGTAGGAAAGAGGGATTCTGAATGGGCTGCCTCAATACCCAGGTCAGCTTTGGGACCTCTGAATTGTTTGGAAGGTGTGTGGCTTCCATGAGATGTGAAGGCTTCTGTCATTCAACTTTGTATCCTCTTTCTGCCTGCTGGATGTTTAGGCTGCCACTGGTTTGCTTGCTTGGTCTAGTGTAAATTTTCTATCCCATTTTTATTCCCTCTAAAAATGGAAGTACACAGTCAGCACTTACACTTGTGCTGTCTCTCTACTGATGTGCTTGTTGCTCTCTGACTCTCTTTACCTACTCTCAAAAAACCTGGCTGACCAAGATGGTGGCACTGCATGAGTTACCTAATAGAAGGCTTGAAAGAAAACCAGTTTTATTTTAGCAGCAGAGGCAGAAAAGCATTCAAATTTTTCTGTCTCATGGCTTCATTAGTGCCCTCAGCTTTGAGTTAACATGAGGCGTTATGAGGTAATTTGGCCAAGTCATACTACACAAGACTTTTCAAAGAAGAAAGATATTCTAAGGTACTTTAAAAATTGTGGTCCTTTTTGGTTACTGCAAAATTCTGTTTATCTTGTACTATGCTGATTGTTGACAGGTAGAAAAGAGAATTTAAGCCAAAGGATTATTAATACCATGTAGAGGCGGCAATAGCAGTCCTGGTATAGCCTGGCAGAATAGTTGACACAGTCTGTGATCCACTCTGTACTCCCTTTACTCTCCGGGGGCCCCTCAGCTGCACTGGGTGCCAGTGTCCTCAGTGCCTGCAGCCCCCTCCTTGCTGCGTTCCTTAGTGCATCTCTGTTAGTGTGGGGGGTGTACGTTAAATCCCAAGATGGGGTTGGTAAACCCAGCTGTGTAAGAGGGATATATTCAGTCATGTTGATGAGATATGTATATTTCTATGGGGGTCTCACCGTGGGGTGCATGTCATAAGCTGGCAGTACGCTTGGTTCCAAAGAGGGGCCAAGGCTGTGGTAGATGGCCTTGATGTGTGTTGCAGCCACAGGGCTGGGCATCACGAGACAATGGGTTAAGTGACTGCATGATTTGTGCTAGCGACAAATGTTGACAGAAGAAAGATAAAATCTAGGATTAATATTATTCTCGTTAAATGTTTCCTTTAGTGCTAATTCTGCCTGCTGAGATACGCTATTCATATTTGAACTGCTGCTGTACACAGAGTTTGGTAGGATGAACCAAGTATAATTCCTCAGCTTTTAAATAAAGCATAGATTTTTTAAAATAAAGTCCAGATTTTTTACTTCTGTTGCTTTGGAGACTTCTATATGTGATGACAGCATCATGGTGGTGAAATAGATGTCTTCTCCCTTTGCTTGTGTTCTGTTTGTAACAATAAGCTAAATTCACATTCTTTGTATTTTGCTTGATGAAACCACTTGCAAAACCGTTATCCAATGCAAATGAAAATATCAGTTGCTGATCCTGCATCTCAGTGCTTTATCTACATTGGGTTTCCAGGTGAAAACCCGCAAAACTGAAATAAATAAGGGTGTGATAGGCAGATCTTAGCAAATTTCTGCAATGACTTTACAACAATTGAATAACAGCACAACCTCTTGGAATTGCACACAGCACAGCTGTACACAATAGCGGGTAATACAAACGCAAGAATTGGTAATGTTTGCCCCAATCGTGTTCTAGAAAATTCTCTAATATAGTTCAAAATCCATTATAGAGGGGGACACATGACTTTAGCAAACAGGTAGTTTAACTTTTCATGCTGGTTTTCTCTGAAGGCTCAATAGTACTGATAACTTTCAAAAGCCTTCTGGAATTTGCTTTTAGCCATTGCTGGTAGCCTGACTTTACATGGTAGGATTAACTGAGGACACTTACAAGAGCTGGAAAAGGTTTTCTTTGGCTGTTGTTTAGATTTTTTTTCCTCTTGATTTAGTTTTAATCTAATCTCTTCTGGGCACCAAGCAGAGCTGAGAAGTGAGTGACTTTTTATCTAAATTGAAGTGATAGCAATTGATCAGGTTTTCATCATCTGTCTTTGCTGTCATTGGAGCTTCCTCTGTGATCTGCAGTTGACTGAGAGAAATGAAAACTTAATTGAATTCTTTAGCTCGCTAGATGTTTATTTATAGATAGGTATGTTGAAGCATGGTGATGTAGGGCACAGTTCTGTTGCTTGCCATGAATATAAAAGCTTTATTGATTTCCTGAGAGCAGGAACATATTTGACTTCCGTGAAAAAGCAGGATGAAACTTAGCTTTGTACCATGACTTGGGAGTTGGTCGTGATGACTGACAATAGAACAGAGAACGAGGTCATCCTGGTAAGGTTTCAGGTAATGCTTGTCACCCACCTTTTCATTTTGTTACTGAGTCGAGGACTGAGAAGGTTTTTAAAGAATGCATTTTGCAAAAATATGCTGGTCTCACTACCTCTGTGGAATTTGATAAATACCTTGTAGAGTCTTCAAAAAGTGTTCCAACATTTTGTTTTTACTTCTGCTTCAGTTTCCCTCACATATAATTGACATTGATAGGGACATCTTATTGTACAGGTCTTGCACCATTAGAACAACAGCATCACTGTGCATTAAGTAGACGAGCAGCAGAGAGAAATTCAGCCTTGTCAAATGAAAATTAACTTCTTAAATGTTTATGAGTAATAAAAATCATGTAAAAAGCATTTACCAGAAATGCTTCATTTTTTGTCAGCTGCCAGAAGTATTAGCTTAAACTGGAAAAGCAGAGATTTTTAATTGCAATATGCTGCCTGGTCACTACAACAAAGTTTTCTGAGGTCTTAATTCTAAGTAGATATATTGTCAGTAGCAACTCTTCTAGTCACTGTGCATTGATTCCACCAACACGTGGGGAATTCTTCTAGTTCAAGTTAAATATTAACATAGTTTTCTTCTTGCAAGCTCTGTGCTGCTTTTTAACTTAGAAAGTAAGCTCCTTGACCAAGGGTTTGATCAAATGAGGGAGAAAAAAAAATACATCACCAAAATAATACCTTAAACTTCAGTTTAAGTTTGATTTTCTTTAGAATGGAGCAGGGAATAATTTCAACATTTTTTTCATGGAATAATTGCATTTCCAAATGTCATGACATTAAACCAGATTCAGGAGTTTGGGGGGTATATATGATATTTATTGTGATAAATGTCCTTGAATTCTTCTTGCTATTCACTATATATTTGCAGAGCTGATCTAAGCATTAGAGCAAACATTGACAGCTTGTGTTATTAGGAAGCATAGGAGAAAGATCTAAGGATCAGCAAAGGCTGTTGTGTACCGTGAAGGTAAAACCTTTTCTTTTTTTTTACCCCATGTGTTGGTGGCTTTTCCCCTGTATTCAAGGGCAGAAAAAAAATGTTGGCTCAGAGCAACACCCTTTTTTTGTCTGGATCTTTACCCATGCCTCCTTCTTAATGATGCTCACTGAAGTTCACCAACAAAACACTTTGAAACATTTATTCACTCAGTCTACAAATTACAAATAGCAGCTGAGCCTTCATTGGGCATTTTTAATATTCCAGAGGGGTAAAAGTAGTTTCTGTGAGCATTGGAATTTAAACGTTCCTAACGCTAATCAAATGTTTCCAGCAGTCAAGTAAACAACTCTTATTAAAGTTATGGGTAAAACTGGAATATATTTCATAGTAGGAAGACAGGTTCTAGGGGGCAGTAGCTTCTTCTGCCCCCTGAGAGTGTTATTAATTCACATCCCTCATCCGTTGTACCCTGTCATTTAATCTGAATGAGTGCATGTAGTATGAAAGTTGCTGTGGACGGCACTGTCCCTGCCTAGTATGAGTGTCTATTGCTTTGATAGTAGAAAATGAAATCATATGCACTGAGCTAATAAAATGTTATAGATGCTGTCGCTGCGTGCTGAAATCTAAAGATATGTAATGAAATAGATCTGATTGTGTCTGTGAGCATTCAAAGGGATATCTGTGTATTACTGTCATCAATTACTCCTACTGCTTAATAAGAAAACAACAAGAGTGAATAGCCTTAAGCTTCAGCAGGAGGGAAAAAACCCTTATTTTAAGAATAATCAGAAAGCTTTGCATTCTGATGGTGAGAAATATGAATAGGCAAATTTGTCCCTTCTAATTTTGAATTCATTGCCAGGTTGAGGGTTCAACCACTAAATCTGCTTTTTGTATGGAGGAGCTATGAAGGGAGGACTGGAGTAGAAAAGAGCAAAGAATGGCGTGCTTTCAGAAATAAAGGTATAGTGGAAGAACAGAGCAACTTCACAGCAAAAATCTTCCATGTGTTTAAAATGTTACGTACCAACCTAAGGTAGCCTGGCTTTTTCGTGGCTGGTAAGAATCAGTTTCAGTTATAAGGAAAATGGATCCCAAATTTAGATTTTATTTATTTTTGTGACTTCTCAAAAAAGAGGATAAGATATTTGCCAAGTTTCAAACTCTATAAAGTCAACTCAGCCCTTGCAGGAGCTATTATGCAATAGCAAAGGCTGCCAAGGGCTGTTTTGTAACCAGTATCATTGGAATATGCAAGACTCAACAAGATGCTTATCTGTCAGGGGTAGTGTAGGATTAGTGAAATTATGCTGCAGGAAGCTTGGGTTTAGATAGCCTTTGAAATCCTACAGACTGAATTTTTTCCTAACCTGGATGATTCTAGGAACACATTGTAAGAGCTATTACATAATGGAATCAGCATTAAAAAGAAAATGTATATATTTTTCAAAATAGTTTTAATATTTTTGTTAATCTTTTATTCTTTCTTGCAAAAGAGGTTCATTTTTTGCCAGCATGAATACATTTTACATAAAGTGTCTGATATTAAAAGTGAAAAAGAGCAGAAAAGTTACACACATGTACAGAATTATGATTAACCTTTAATAATGATCATTGATTGTTTTCAGGTAACAGCAACTCTTCATGACTGTTTTTCCATGAGATGAATAGGTGATCTGGAATTGATTACTTGAGGCCTTTTTGCACCAAAACAGAATAATGCAGTGTCACGTAAGGGATTATCTGGCGTTTACTGAGAAACAAAGCATTTACAAAAACTTCTGTCCCTGAGACAGAGCCTTTAGGTAGGAAGTTTCATCCTCTGTAGTACTCCATGTGTACCAAGGGCGTTTTCTTTTCACAGCCATGATTAGCATTCTTATGGGTCTGGTTGTAGCTTCTGGGCAATGGATGTATGAGGGCAATTGTCCTTTATTGAAAACATTGGCTTCAGTGGGGCAGTGCATTATATTAACCCAATATAGAATGTGGTCCAAGGAGCTTTTAATTTCTGGGGAGGTAAGATAAACTTCCCAACCTGATCAGTTTGTGAAATTGTGAGTCTTAAAAACATTATAGAATCATAGAATAATTTAGGTTAGAAGGGACCTTTGGCATTCATCTAGTCCAAACCCTTGCTCAAAGCAGAGTGAACATCATGGTTAGACCTTGTGATGAAGAATGAAAGAACACCAGAGCAGTTCATAGCCGGTATTGGAGAGGAAATATATGACCCATGCAAAATCTCCAGTGAGTCCCAGAAAGGTGAAATGACTTTTGTGGTTGCTGAATTGATGGATACTCCTCAAACATACTGAACACCACTTATGTTATCCACTTTTGTGCTTACATACACTAGTAACAATTAATTTTGCCGCTTCTTCCTGGAAATTCATTATTCCTCTGTTCACAATGCTATCTTATCCTTAGTCTTCCAAATTATTTTAATCAATTTTTGTATGATTTTCTTTGTTCATCATCTATGAATAAATCACGTGTGACAGTACTTCCAGTTTTGTCTTTTTTTCAGAGGTCCATGTAGACTTTGGAAGTGTCAAGGAGTCTCCTCCCATGACCACGTGGTCTTTCTCTTTGAATGAGCCAGCTCAGTGGCCTGCCCATACTAGTTTTGGGGTGGGCTGTCAAGCATAGGTTGAATTATATGTGGAGCAACTGCTGTTTCTGTTGAAGTGAGAATATCCCATGAAGGATAAATTAACTTTTGAAATTGTCTCAAATAATTAAAAATACTAATTCATAAATTTTTCTCTTCCCAATTGCTCCAGACTCTTGCGAGACCGATATGACCACAATTTATTTGATATAACTTCATATATTTTGCCAAAGCGTACAAGATGAGAGCGTAGGTAACTCCTCATGATAGATGAGCGCCTCCAGAGGGCAAGTCAGCTGACCAAGGCTGCTAGTCTGCAATGCAGGATTTCTCTGTTAAGAACCGTGTCCATCTTTATGCCCCCCTGACTTAGCAAGCCATTTTGACTGAGGGCTTGACTATATACTGAGCTAGTCAAGAATAGCCACTCCAGAATTCTTTCTGAATGGTTGGGTGTGCCTATATATTTATTCCAACTAAATCACCCTACGCTCTCAGTTATTCCTAGTTGTTTATAATAGCCACTTAAAATTCATGTGCTCTTTTAATCCCAGTTGAAGCAATAAGGTTAACAGTAATCTTTTCCTGAAGTTACAATGCTTGCTAGTAGGTCTTTTAGGCAAAATGATATAACCTGGGTTTATCACAGCTAAGTCTAGTGCTAGACTGAGGTATCTCTGCTAAGGGTATTCTGTTTGGTCCTCTCTCTGCAATTAGACGCCTGTGGATCAGGATTACCCAGAAAGCCAGTCAGCGTGTCTAATGTATGTCTGTGTCTCTGTGATAGCAGAAGGCTCCCGAGCTGGGAGGCTACTTATTTAAGCACCTCAGTTAAATGCCAGTGTTCTGTGGGATGAATCAGGACCAGGGTCACTAAGACCTCCATCTGCTCAGAAGAAGGTGTTCAGACTTATGTTCTGATTGATATATTCATGTAGCGTCTAGGACACCATGAAATTTTCTAGGTCTCCTAGTGTAGTTTTATTTTCTACAGATCTCTTTATAATTTTTAAGAAAAAAATTATTGTGTAGTTTGAATATCACTGAAGCAGTGACTTCTGCCCTGCTTTCAATTTCATTGTGGTGTGGACTCCAAAATTCCATGATTTTTCAGTTCCAGTTAAACTTGTAGTTAGTATGTGGCATCTCCAATGGGGCGAGTGTGTGTAAGGAGAATTAAAGTACATGTGAAAGAAAGTTCTTGTAGATAAAGAAATGCAACGGAAAGAACCTAAGACACAGATAGGCAAGAGGAAACCCAGAGAGTTGATTCAGGAGAGTAAAGAAGCAAAAGACAAAGGCAGTGCCCTGAAGTTGATTGCAGTTTTACATAAATATGCTGTACAGTGAGTTGTGGTGGCTGAGTGACTTCATGAAACTTGTGTTGCTACTGTAGAGCTGTAGCAACTGTAGGTAGAAGTTGAGGCAGTGATTTCTTTTGATTCCATACCTAAATCTGACAGAATTTGCAAGCTGGAAACCTAATTCAAACAAAATGCTCTAACTTGGCATGAAGAATGAATGATAGTCATCTGTTTGGGGACTGTAGTTCTGTGCTAGCTCTGGGACACCATGGTGTAAGGTAGCAGTGAACTGTGTCTTCTGAGGAAATCTGTTGTTCTTTTGTACGAAACCCTTTTTTTGTCTGTGAGGATATACCTCAAGGTGATATCCTTCAAATACAACTCTCCTGCCTGCTCCAAGCTCCCCACCTCCCCAATAAGTAGGGATATAGCTTTCAGCAGCAGCTCCAGTGCAATTAAAAAACCCAGTCATAATTTAATGACCTGCTGTGTATTTTTGTCTTTGAGGCTCAAGGAAAGACCATCGTCATTACAAAAACTGAGAGACTCATCTAGATTATCTATTGACCTTCTGGAAACAATCCAGAAGGTGATAGCCATTCATTTCTACACACAAAGGGAAGATCTGAGGTGGGTGTGAGCCAGAAGCATGTTGTCAGGAAAGTGAACTTTCCTGGAGTGTAATGTATATTTACAGGAACCATTTGTTAAGTCATTTCAGACAGGCCCATTTGCATCTGATGCGTCTGACTGTGCTTGGTTTCCAGAAAGTAAGTCCTTAAGTTAGTCAAGTAAATTCATCAGGGTAAATTTACCCATCCCAATTTGCTCTTGTTCCAATTTTCTCTCGTGAAAAGCTTTCCTGTTGCATTTAACCTCACCATGTACTCATGTGACATTTTCCTTCTTTATTTAGATAGAGCCAACAACGGTAGCCACTTCTAGTGAAACCCCGACCCATTGAAATTAGTGGGGAAACTCCCATGGATTTCTATGAGGAATTCTCTCTTCCAAAAGAACCTTCCTGAGAAAAGCAAAATACATTTAAATTTCTGCTTTGTGTTAGACAGTGAATGTAAAAACTGTGACCATGCCTAATTAGATCACATTCTCCATTACACTGTTCTCCTGTTATTTGACCTGTACTTAATTAAGGAATTACCATTTCTGGGTGCATCATTCTACATGTGGAACTTAAAATTCCCATATCACCTTGAGCTTATATTTTAATCAAAATGTAAATATTTCTTCACATTTTAACCAGTTCCTAACCTCTGATGCTGATGGCAATAGGCAGATTTAATCTTTTAATTCTTTTCTGTAAATTGTTAATCAAAATATTAAGAATAGCTATCTGATATAAATCCCATGCAAAACAATTCTTGCCATATTATGGTGAATGGATACTTTAAATTCTGATCTTCTGCTTTCTGTCTATAAACCAATTATTTAGTCTTATAATTTTCCTTATCCAGTCTCAAAATTTTCCTTAGGGCAGTTTATATTTAATACTGTATGCATTAATCAATCAAGTGAAAAATTGTCAAAGGCTTTCCGAGAGTCTGGATATCTGTTGCTGCTACAGTCAATGGCTATTTCCCCTAGAACCTTTAAGTTAATAAGATGTTTTGATGTAATTTGGTTCATAAATCCAATATGATCTGGTTTTATACATCTTTATGCAATTAATACCTCTTTTATATCTTCAACACTTCTGCTACTGGCTTTTTTAGCCATTTCGGTTGGTGCTGAGGCCAAGTTAAAGCTACTGGAATTGAAGAATTCACATATTTGAATCTCAGTGAGTTCTGGAGAACATTATTTTTTCCACTATTTAGTTTTAGAGCAGAGGTATATCACAGATTCTGTGAAGCAGTATGCTTGGTAACATGTTAACTTAGACCACTGTTAAATTAAACACAATTTCTTTTTCTTTTTCTTACCTATATGATTTTTTGTCCTTAGCCTGATACGTTCTTGCAGAGTCTATTAATGTATATTTTAACAAATATAAAAATCTGTCTGACCTACACAAAGACAAATGAGGAAAAATATGACTAAAAAGCAGTAACAATTGCTTAGGGCTGGAGAGCAAGTGAAATCAGAACCCAGAGACACTTCGAAAGGGCCTTAGCAGCTGAGAAAAGGAGTGCTAGATGTAGTAGCTGCAGATGCCAAATTAGAAAGGCAGCCAAAAGTAAGGGTAACTGTTATTGCTGTGTTTGTAGAGATGCTTTTTCTTTCTTAAAAATTTAGATGCGTGGGTTGGTGCTTTTTTTTTTTTTTCTTTGGTAAGTTTTCTATAATCCAGCCATTCAACAGCCTCAAGAGTCAAGACATCTGCCTTGGAGATATACTCATGTTTTGACGAGCCTTAAAGCATCATGATTTTTGACATAATGTTGAAATGAAATCTTTGATGCCTGACAGCTGCTGGCTGCATGGAATGCTCTTTTCTTTTCTTTTTTTTTCCCACTTTCAGCGTGATGTTTACTACACATAATAGGAATGTGTGTCATTTTAAAGAACAGTTTTAATTCCCTTTATCCAAAAAGCTTTCTGTAAAAGTGATAAATTCATAGGCGTTAACATCCTTTTGGTGAAGAATGCTGGCAATTTTAACAGCTGTATATGTATATGTGTAAGAGCGCAGACTAGGGATAAAAGGCTATATGAAGTTTTGCACATGGTAGCAGAAAGATGCCATCAGATGTAATGCTGGAGCTGACATTATCATCTTGGCATTTTCACCAGTGCTCACTGTACATTAGAGAGGAACTGCAGTTGGGAGTCTGTCAGGCTTCATAGAAACAAAAGCAAATGTCCCACAGAAGCAGTTGCAAATGCTGTAACAGTGCTACTAATGTAAGCTGTAAAGCCAGATGGTATGGCTCATATGGCTCATGTATATGGGTGAGCGACGCAGGAGTAGTCCCATTGTCGCAGAATTACTGTGGCCGTGGAGACTTGAGGGAAGAAGTATGATCGTGTAGCATAGGAGTGGACAACTCATGTTGGATCTCTAATCATGGATCCAGTTATGACTGATAGTTTACACTGACGCTATGACAGCCCTTAGCGCAATTTCTGCGCAGCATTTTATTTTGTGTTTAGTAAAGGTGGCATCTGCCCAGCTGCTCTTCACCAGCGATAATCACTTTTCACTTGAGCTAAAGGGAAAACACAGTGAGCTCTGCCTTTATGTGGTGATGGTAGAAACAGTAAGAAGCCAATGTCTAAGACTATGGAAAAGCCAAACGGGAAGTAAAACCAACGGGATAAGAAACTTCAGAGAGAGTGCTTGCCAGTTCAGCCGATTTGCAGGTGTTATGGATGAGGGACCTCAGTGAACAGAAAGTTAAACGAATAAAGAGAAGCAGAGATAGCAACAGGGAACACGGAGACGTTTGCAGAGCTTAGATGTACAGTACTTAATGGAAGGGCAGACTTAGCTTTCAAAATAATTATATTCACCTTTAGTACTTTTTTTTTTCTTTTTGTTCAATAAAACAGAACTTTGTATACATTCTTTCCTCCTCCAAATAGAAGCAAGCGAGCGAGGCCCCAGCTGTGGAAACTCTTAGTCAAACGGGAAACACACTCTCCTTAATCAAGCCTCAGTACCTATGGCAGATTTTCAAAAGTGCCCAGGCCTCATCATTACTCTTGGGGTCACTCCTGTGAGGTGCTGAAAACTCTAGCCCTGAGCCAGCAGCACAATAGAGTGTGTGAGGGCTTTTAAGTGTCCAAATAACCCCATGACTTCAGTGGGACCGTTTACATCCTTAAATTAAACGTGCTGAAGTGCTTCGCTGCTGCAGAGCCAGAGTGCCTGATGCCTTGTAGGACTGAGTCCTTGGAAATCTAATTAATACATTTCAGTGCCAAAATGGGGACAAAGTTCTTTTGAAAGTCTCTTTACTGAGTTAGGTGTCTAAATGTTGAATACTGAATTTTCCTGAAAATCTAGCCTTTAAATATCAACCCTGGTAATTTTTACTGATAACCAGTTTAGCAGAAACATGCGGTCAGTATTTTAATTCCAATCCTACGTGTCATTTACACATCCTAAGGTGGGGGATTTAATATGAACTAAATAACACATGGGCTACTGTAGTTGTTTGTTTATTTTGTGGCTTTAGACACACAAATGTAGGTCTGTTCCAAACAATGTAAGATGTAAAGTTTAATTAAATTAAAACACCACACATTTCTGAAAATGAAGTTGCCTTTGATTTTTAAAATTAGTCTTTCCAGAATGTCTCAAAATCAATTTGCAGTAGTAGTCATTGTGGTACAGGTTACATCACACTTTGTCATGCACACAGGGCCTTGGATCTGGTGCTAAACCAGTATTAGCCTTTGCTCTGCTTGCGTTTAGGAAAAACTGTACTGCTAACTGCTATTTTACGGTTGTGGCTAAGGCTGTATTTATCTATGCAAGGTTTACCGGTTGTGTTATGCTTACAGATTTCCATAATTAAGACTGCAAATTCCATAGTTACAGCTGCAAATGAGAACCATTTTGCCAGAGCTTATTTTGACTGTTGAATTAATGAAAAAGGGATTTTTTTGGGGGGGGGGATGATTACGCCAGGATTTTTATTGGTCTACCATAATTCTTTCCTACTTTTAACAAGGCTATGGCAGGGATAGTTTCAGTTGTAGGCAAGTCTTCTGTTTGTTTAGTTTTCTTGAGATTCTATTTGCTACCTTGTAAAGTAACCAACCATTGATGACTTTCTTGGAAGTTGAATATGAAGCTGCATTTAACTTGGCTATCCTTACATACATACTCAAAATATAAGCACAATGGAATAACTTTATGGCTATTTTATATAAAAAATGAGGAAATCTTAGTATTATGCAGCAAAATCACAATTGTAGAATCACAGAATCACAGAATGGTAGGGGTTGGAAGGGACCTCTGGAGATCATCTAGTCCAACCCCCCTGCTAAAGCAGGTTGTAAACAAGCAAGCAGTTTAAACAATTCTTGTTTTTTCTACATGAAAAAATATTGCCCCATAGTATGAAAGAAGTTTATGAACTTGATTCATCAGCAACCTATGATTTGTGGTTTGTGACAATCTTATACTCGCAGAGGCTGACTCAATGGCATCAGGAGCAGTTCAGGCTTGCAATTTTGCCACTAAGAAGTATCATCTTTGGTATTTTCTAGAAAGTTTTCCTCTACTAGTGATGAGTCAAAAATCAAAAAAAAGGAGAAGTAATGTCTGAATAAATCCTCAATATGGCACACAGTGTAATTCAAGATGTTACTACTTGTCAGGCTGAAGAGATCAGGACAAATTCAAAGTTTGCGTCCCATGGAAGGAAAAATAAAACCCACTGTAGTAATATTTAACTTCAAAAAGAGAAAACACATAAAAATGAGAAAGCTTCTTGAAAAGAAATTTAAAAGAGCAGCCAACAGGGTAAAATGATTAAAGACCCTACATTAGAGGCTCAGAGTAGAAACGTGCCACCTATCAAAGAAAAAATTTAAAAAAGAACCTTTTCCTAAAATCAGCTTGGCCAGCAGTAAAGCAACAAGATACTACTTAGAAGTGCAAATGACAGATCAGCAGGACAAGATGAATTCTGTCCCAGGATTCACACTGCCATTGCAGGAGTTCTAGAGGAACTCAAATATAGAATTGTTAAATTATTAGCTAAAGTGTGGAATTTATGTTCTCATCAGCCTCATTATTAAAAGAATGAATAGTGTTAAAATGTATTGCCTTCTTATAGAGTAATAACTAGCTAACGATTAAAAACAGGGGGTAGAAAAAATTACGGGTTTTCATAAAGGGCTGGTCAGTGTGTTCTCCCATAGAGTCTATAGTACAACGTGAACTACTCAACATATTTATATAAATACTTTAATAAAAGTTTATGATGAGCTGCTAAACATAAAGGAGTGGGTGGATATAGCTTTTGGGTCAGGCTATCCCTAAACTGCAAGTTGCCAAAACTGGAAGGGTACCATAGAAGAAATTCTCATTTTGTTTCTATAGTCTTTCCTTAAGTATCCTGTGCTGTCCGCCTGGTACGAGGTAGACTTTAAGTCTGACCTTGTTTGGCCAGTTTTGTATTCTTATGAGTCAAGTGTGCTCTTGCCTGTTTTCTTAATTTGTAAGACGACTGAAATGGGGGGAAAAAGCCTGGTAGTTGCAGTGATTGTTTCAGTCTGGAGCCTGTGGAGACTGTGTAGAAGGTTTGTTACTTTTACTAATTAATTTACAGAACTTTTTGTCTGGCAGTGGTTACTGAACCCTGTCAATTTGCTGTTCTGCTGTTTCCTCTGTCACTCAGAGCTCACCAACTTCGCTGTATTTCAGGCTGATATATCTATAAAACATACTTCTTTGGAACTTTTCATAGATTAGTTTAGGCCTGAAACAACTAGATGTTTTTTTTCACACATCTAGTATTTCCAAGAATTGATCCTGGTTTCTTACTGACTAAGAGAGACAAATAGGCCTGCTATCTTTAAACATTTCCTATCTTCTTATACTTACATATTTTCCTGAAAAAATCATGATAAAAATGGCAATTAAAAGCTTGCCTGATGATTCAGTCCGGCAAACCATACATATCTCAAATACTACAGACATATGCACTATTGATTCTCTATTTAAAAACTGGCCATGTAAATTTAATTTAAAGGCTCTGAGGCCCTGCAGTGTTGCTGAATAAACATCTAACAGTAATAATATGTTCAATACATGAGTGCCAGTGCTAACTTAATTCCACTTCAGGATATCAAGAATCACAGACACCTTCTTCCCAGTTAATTGCTATGTTTAATTTGTTCGCTCAAGTAACACAATACTTTGGATTATAATAGAGACCAAAAGGTTTCAAATCGTTCCTTCCCCAGAGCAAGCCAAGAAATGTAGAAGAGGCCCAAACATGTTGAATATCCGTCATGAAGAGCAGCTAGTTTTTTGCCATTTTTTGATAACAATTTGCTGACGTGAAAATTGACTATTACGTGGTGCTTTTGAAATCCTCCTGTACTGTGAATTCTTTAGTTTGCATGAGGGAAATATCTAATGGTGGCAGACTGCTTAGTTTGGACAATGTAAAATGACCTGCTATAAGCATCTTAAACGAAATGCTGGCTGAATAATCATGAGATTAATTGCAATTCTGAATCATTTTCTACTGTGCCTGCCGCTTGGTAGCTAGCAGCCAGAGCAGACATGGTGTTCATCGGTGACTGGTTTTGTGGTGCGTGCATGTGCATCCTCTGAATATTAGCAAAGTAAACGTTCAAGGCAGGAACTCATCATCCTTTGGCAGTAATTTTAGTGGGTAAACTCTGATAAGCCCATCTTCTCTGAACTGTATTGCTAAATCTCAGGGTATTAGAACTGTTGAAATTGAACCTAATACTGAAGACCTCTATGTAGCCTAAAGTCAACAGGCGCTAGACTTCTACCTTTCTGCTTCCATCTGACCAGGTCAAAACTTTCCATATATATGAGCTGTCTGATTTTTTTCTTCCTAAACAGAAAAAATCTGTAACTTCATAAAAATAACATAGCTTAAAGTTTCATTGTCTCTGAGGTATCCTTCAATGTCAGTTATCTAATCCTTAGTCAGGAGATTCTCCATAAAGGAAACTAAATTAAGCAAAACATAGCTGGCCCAGATGACCAGCATCTTGGGAAGGTGCATCATGAAACTACAAGTTCTGCAAATTATTTTTCCTTGCTGACTGTATTTCTTTGCTATTCTTTGATATCTACTTTCAAGATTTCTGCTGTAGCTGGAGTAAACAGTAGATATGATGTAAAAGATAACTCTCTATCAGCTCCAGAAAGAAGCCATAATGGCACAGATAATCCTCTTGGTAAGCAGTGATTTCTTGAGATGATAATTTATGTGAAGTTTGTGTGTGGTGTGTGTATCTAACCAACAGGACTGAGCATTTACAGCTTAAAGAGGGTATATGCATTTTGCTTACAGGTGCTGAGTGTTTTTCCTTTCTGTTCTTTTGGAAGAATGCACTAAAATCTCCCTTTTTCCCAAGTTTGATACACCGAACATACTCATACCTAATTTCTGTCAATATGAATGCCTAAAGAATTCTTTGAAAATGTCTCATTTACTTTGGCCCTGAAGGTTTCTCTGGAATTCATCAAGTGCATTGACTATCTGCATTGCCCAGTTGCTTGTAAAAATTTAGCTCACTGTCATCTCTTCAATACAGCAACCTAGAATGATGCAGCATAACTTTGGGAAACAGCAGCATTAAATTAGAGATGCAAGCTGCAGACTGTAATATTAAAAATGTTTTCTTCTACTGTGGCCTAATTTGCCTTTTTCTTTTTATGCTGATAATGTATCTGAACCCACACTGTGAGCAGTGTATAATAAGTTTCTAGGCTTTTGGCATCTGTTATGGACAAACTGTGGATTCTTTGCAGCTTCAAACAGCAAATGAAATGAGAAGATCGATGGAATTCGTGTCTAGATGTGTGACATGGAAATGTGCCTAAACAAATGTAGTTTTGCAGCAGGAGCACTTAAATTGTTTTGAGGCTAAAAAACCAGATCTTGCTTATCACATGAATTAATTAACTGCAAAACATTTCTTCCTCCCGTTGTTACATGAAGTAAAGGGCTGGGGGTTTGAATCCTGTAATTCAGCTTATAAACTGCTGTCAGAACCTCTGGCTCAGGAAGCCCTGAAACCGCAGGATGCTGGAAGTGTAACCAGGGGAAGGATCGCTGCGTGCTTGCCTTGCTCTGATACTTTTCCTCAGGCATCTGCTACTGGCCACTGTCAGAGGCAGGATATCCAACTAGATGGACCTTTGGTCTGACCCGCTATGGCCACTCTTATGTAAGAATACATGTGATTACGGGTGGTTTTGATCTCTAGCCCCTTCCAGGGCCGGATCATGACTGAGGATGAATGAAACTGTGACTGGAGTTAATTTTAAAACACTGTTATTCAGGTTTGGAGTCATTTCAAGGAATGTTGTGCTGTCCAAAAATATGAAAATCCACTGGATGTACAGTCCTGCTCAGAAGAAGTAAATTATATATGTTCACATCTTCTAAAAGGATTTGGAGTAACAAAGAAATTGTTACCTTGTGATACAGCAACATGAGATACCTTGGTGGGTGTTATACTTAACTCTCTACATCCTTCCAGCATAGCCTGATATGCATGTGCATCAATTTTACAGTAATAATCTGGAAATAAACATATTTTCTCATTCTCCTTGTGTGTCTCTCTCTCTCTCTCTCTCTCTTTTTTTTTTAAAAAAAATACTATATTCTTTGTAGGAATATCCCCTCACATTTATGGTTAAAGCACCTAACGGAAGGAGTCCCAAGTTTATTTGGGGTCTTTAGATGCTGCTGCATCCCACACATGACCAGTATTTTGAGCTGAGGTGGTAGGAGCCAGTTTTTCTGAGAGGTTATGCAGTCTGCTTGACATGCACCTTCTCTTTCCAGATCATAGACGTTTATGTAAGGCTGTAAAAGTCCAAGTTAGAGTTTTGCTAGCAATGGAATAAATAATTCATTCTTTTGTTTAAATAATACACCATCTTTCCTGAATCTCTTCTGTCGGGAACGTAGGCTTGGCCCTGGATTATTGTGCCTTGGTGAGTATGAAAGAAAAGAGGCCTGAATTTGACACTGTCAAGTCGCCTTCCTCAAGCCCACAGTCAGGGAAAACTGCCCTGGAAGGGGGCAAATGAATTCAGATTTGACTCCAAGAGAGCACGGTCAAGTGCTACTTTAACCACGGCTATTCACATTGCAGCGAGCAAACAGTGGACAAAAGGGGTGAATACCATCGTACTTGTCGAGGCAGTAGCTAAGCTGCTTCCAGTCTCTGGTTTTAGACTGGATAGTGTTTGGACAGAAGCAAGGTGTGTTGGGCAGCTGATGTCAAATAAAGGAACTTTTCACTGTGAGCACATATTTTTATTGGTATTGACCTTTCAGATGTTTAAACTGATATTACAACAGTGTAACTACTCATGCAGATGACTGAGCTGTCCTTTGATTATTGCCTGAGAAATACCAGCTATAATGAAAAATATAAAGAATAGTATGGCACGGTTTATTTGCTGTGGGAAGAGCTTCTTGTCCCATGCAGTTTGGTACTGCTGGGCTGAGCGAATTAGGTGCAGTTCTCCTTCAAATGCCCTTTGGATAGCGTGATCTAAAGGTGGAAAGTGAACAGGGAGCTAAATCTATTCTGCAGTACATAGACCAAAAAAGGAGAGAATGTTGCAAAGGAAGCAGGAAGTCTGAGAAAGTCTTGATTTAATTTCCATAAATGTTTGTTCTAAAGATACAGCAAGTACCAATATGAAAAAGCTATTAAAATAATCCCATTTCTCCCCTTTTTCTGGAATTTTGCTGATTACAACTCCTTCTATAACAGTTTTTTTTTTCCTTTGAGTGCTATTATTCTGTGCAGTTGTATGAGCCTGTATTTAAAACTAATGCAAAGGGGAAAAGAAAATCCTGCAGTCTCAGGAGCACATATCTGGAGGGCCGCAGTTTCTGTTGAAATAAAGTTGTTAATGGAATTAGAATCACAGTGACATACTGTGAAAGGCTGCTCTTTATTACACTCCTAAGATTTATGAAGGAAATGGTCCAGACTCCTACAAATTCTTGTGAATAGTGAGGAATATATACGTTAGTGTGCCAGATGACATATATATGTTATATATGCCAGATTAAAGCAAATGAAGTTTTAGTGTAGATTTCATCTGAGACAGCCTTCTGGAGAAGTTCACTGTCTTTCTGATACTTTTAAAACCCTGTTTTATTGATCAGATGCTTGAGAGCGAGAGACTGAACTAATTAAGTCTGAATTAGTTTTATTTGAATCTTTAACAGACTTTAGGAGAGTAATCTTTGTCTACAGCAAGTGAGGGACATGAATTTACTCAATTGTCTGAACTTCTCCCTTCTGTTGTTCATTTCAGATGCTTGTACTTTAAGCCAATATGATTTGGAAAAGTTATGAAATGTGATAAATATTTATCTTTTTTTTAAGTGAATTTAGACTTTGGGCAAAATATGAGGCTAAAACCTGAGTCAGGTACTACTGTTGTTAGTGGCAATGCAAGTGTTGGTGTGGTAATGATTTGCCTGGACACCAGTTAAAGAAACCTTCTCTGTGACTGACTGACTAACGTATAGGAAAACAAGCTATTTTATTGCAGTTATTCCAGCATAGCTTCCTATGTAGGTGTATTGGGTTTGCATGGCAAGGTTTTGGCAGCGGGGGGATACAGGGGTGGCTTCTGTGAGAAGCTGCTAGAAGCCTCCCCTGTGTCCGACAGAGCCAATGCCAGCCGGCTCCAAGATGGACCCGCCGCTGGCCAAGGCTGAGCCCATCAGCGACGGTGGTAGCGCCTCTGGGGTAACAGAGTTAAGAAGGGGGAAAAAAAACCTGTGGCAAAAACCAGCAGCAGAGAGAGGAGTGAGGTGTGAGAGCAACAACTCTGCAGACACCAAGGTCGGTGGAGAAGGAGGGGGAGGAGGTGCTCCAGGCTCCGAAGCAGAGATTCCCCTGCAGCCCGTGATGAAGACCATGCTGAGGCAGGCTGTCCCCCTGCAGCCCATGGAGGTCCACAGTGGAGTAGATATCCACCTGCAGCCCATGGAGGACCCCACGCTGGAGCAGGTGGATGTGCCTGAAGGAGGCTGTGACCTCATGGGAAGCCTGCGCCGGAGCAGGCTCCTGGCAGGACCTGTGGACCCGTGAAGACAGAGGAGCCCGCAACGAAGCAGGTTTGCTGGCAGGACTTGTGACCCCGCAGGGGGACCTACACTGGAGCAGCCTGTTCCTGAAGGACTGCACCCCGTGGAAGGGACCCACGTTTGGAGAAGTCTGTGGAGGACTGTCTCCCATGGGAGGGACCCCACACTGGAGCAGGGGAAGAGTGTGAGGAGTCCTCCCCCTGAGGAGGAAGGAGCAGTGGAGACAACATGTGATGAACTGACTGCAACCCCCATTCCCCGTCCCCCTGTGCTGCTCGGGGGGAGGAGGGAGAGGAATAGGGAGTGAAGTTGAGCCCGGGAAGAAGGGAGGGGTGGGGGGAAGCTGTTTTTAAGATTTGGTTTTATTTCCCATTATCCTACTCTGATTTGATTGGCAATAAATTAGATTATAGATAGATAGAATCATAGAATTGTTCTGGTTGCAAGAGACCTCCAAGATCATCGGGTCCAACCATTAACCTAGCACTACCAAGTCCACCACTAAATCATATCCCTTAGGGCCTCATCTGAACATCTTTTGAATACCTCCAGGGATGGGGACTCCACTGCCTCCCTGGGCAGCCTGTTCCAATGCCCGACAACCCTTTCGGTGAAGAAATTTTTACGAATATCCAATCTGAACCTCCCCTGGCACAACTTGAGGCCATTTCCTCTTGTTCTGTCGTCTGTTACTAGGGAGAAGAGACCGACCCCCATCTGTCGAGTCAAGTCGAGTCTGTTTTGCCCGTGACAGTAATTGCTGAGTGATCTCCCTGTCCTTATCTTGACCCACGAGCCTTTTGTTATATTTTTCTCCCATGTCCAGCTGAGGAGGGGAGTGACTGAGTGGCTTTGGTGGGCACCTGGTGTCCAGCCAGGGTCAACCCACCGCAGTAGGGATTCTGCTATAGAATAAAATTTGTTAGTTTATGAGCAAAATTGTTATTTTACAATGCAGTCTTCTTGTGTTCCAGGGTATTGTGTCTGCACAGGAAGGTATTCTGGAACAGGGATGGCAAGATACGTTGGTGTGAACCTTCCTGTGATCAAGATGCTAAGCTTAAAGGGGTTAGTTCATCCCTACTTTGCCTTTATACTGAGATTTCCTATATGAGTGCCAAGACTGGTAAGGTGTCAGTGACAGAGCCAAATGTCCATTAGGATGTGGAAGAGAATGATTCCTCACTGCCTGAGCTGGGACCTGTTGGGAAACAGGTTTTTTTGTTTGTTTCTTTCTTTTTTATAACAAGAGAGAAGAAAAATAAGGAATCCAAGAGTTTAAAAATTCAGTCCTGAGCATTGATCATTATTTTGGGTTTCTGAGTTTTCCTGAAAATGAAGCCCATATTTATCTTAAGCACTTTCATTTTCATATAAGGTCATTAAAATTAGATTCCTAAATAGTATTGTATTGCTGGTTGAAAATGACATTTTTCTGTTGTTCAGGATAAAATGTGTTGAAGCCTTCTCTTTTTGTTCTAACTTGGAGCAAAACTTGAAGTTTTCCATGGGATGGGAATTCTGAGGAATTTAATTTTAAAACCGTTGAATCGTTGTAACCTGATACTTAAGTGACTTTGCTTTGTTAGTATTGAAGCATGCTACATATTAGTATTGTAAGGCAAAGGTATAAAATAAGTGAAGCGATGAAGTAGAAATAAAATGCAAATTAAAAAAATACAACAGAAATTGTTCATTAGAAACTATCACATATAAGATGAAAACTTCGGGTTTTGTTAAAATTGCATTTTCCAGAGAAAAGTACCGGATCAAATTTTCTCTGATCTGAAATGTTCTTAGATGAGTATGGTAGATATTTCAAACATGAAGTGAACAGGTTGTTGCCTGCTATTAGGTGCCCCATTTTGAAAACTGGGCCTCCATTAATATCAATGAGGATTAACGCAGAAACAATACATAGCCATCATTAGTCATCGTTATCTGATGATCCATCTAGCCTGAAGATCAAGCATTTGCTTTAAAAAGAAGTCACTTCTTCACATTAAGGAACACCAACAGCAAACTGTATCAATTCCAGGTGTAATGGGTTTGAATAAAAAATTTAAAGTTCAAATTGCCTATACAGTTGTGCAAATATATAGGTGATTTTTGTATACAGCGTATCCGACAGATCTCTAGGGCATATCTTTGCAATGGGGTTGTGGGATGGAGGTGATGAGTTCTAGTTCATTGAATCCTGAGGAAATGTCTGTGGGTATGAAAGAACTCAGTCCACCAGATGATACAGGATTTGAATCTTGCTGTTGCAATACATTACCACTTCTCTTTTCCTGAGATCCGATATCTGAAACAGCCATCAGACTGATATTTGCGGTCAGAAGAAGAAAAAAAAGGCTTCGGTGGGATTTACACGTGATATTTTAAAAACAGTGAGAAGGACTGGTATGAGTAATAGTAAATTGTGATGAGGCTGTGGAGGGAGAGATCGAGACTGGGGAGGGAAAGGGAAGAAAGGAAGCTTCACAGATTAGATAAGTAGCCATAATTTTCAGGACATACTTGATCCAAACCTCAGTAGACATTGTGGTTCATATATCATTGGATTTTGACCTGTGCTGGAAATTCTTTTTAGCAGAAATACTGTAATGAATTGGCAAAAACCATATACGTTTTCTTTGAAACCTTTTGTCCTTATGCCAATGTAAGCAAGAGAAATGCTTTTTCCATAAGCCTTTAGCTTTCCTATAACCCATGATCTTTGTTTCACTCTTAACACACTTAAGCAGTGGGTTAAGGTTTTTTTCTTGCCTTTTTTTTTTTTTTTTAAACACAGTTTTAGGGTTTTTTCTTGTAGTGTCGGGGGGGAATATCCCACTGGCCAATTACTTTCTGCACATCTTTAGGTCTCTCGCATTTAATAGTCACAGTATATCAATGGGCAGCATTGAACATTAAAATGCATGAAGCTGAATTAGACTCTTTAGCCCCCAAATGGCTCCATAGGCAGAAACTGCCCTGAAAGAACTGTCATTTAGAATGCAACTAGCAAATAATATGTATTTTAGGCTGAAAGCATAGAGGCATTTAAAGTTTGAATCGTAATCATAAATAAATGAATATCAAAACCAGTGGTGAAATGAAGCCAAGAATTTATCAGTTTTTCAAAACACCATTTACAAGAGGCATTTTTGATTTTTCTTTGGTTACACATCCATAGATATTATGCAGGCTGCATACTGAATCATGAGAGAAAGATCTTTGGTGTATGAGGTGGTAGTTTTTGTTGCTTCAAGTTTTTCCTTGGCTGCTGTTTAATCTGGAATTAGTCCCTATTCCCATTCATTTTAATTGTCTGCTATGAATTTAGAGGTTTTATGTTGGTATACTTGGCATACTTCCATTTTATCCTTCCTTGCCATGCTGGAAATGGGCTCCAGATCAGACATTGCAAAGGACATGCATTTACAATCATTCTTTTGAAAACGGGCCTATCCCCAGAAGCACACATCTGCTTCTTGATGCTGCTTCACAACTCGGAGTGTTTGTCATAGGTGCAATCTTTCAGTGTCTAATAATAGTGGGTGAACCAACACAGTGAGACACTCTCTCTAGCTTCACTTTCATAGGTGTTTTCAGGCTATTTGTGAAGGCTAAGGGATTGAAAACTTTGATTCTGGAGCATGCAGAATCTTTGCCTGATTGCCTCTATCCAACATCAGGAGCATTTGGATATTGCAGAAGAAAGAGTGCTTTCTCCCTCTTTAATTTTTTGTTTGAGACCTTTCTGGTCAATTGAAGTGTCTGCCACCTTTGTGTATTGACTAGCATCATTTTTTTTTATTCACAAATCAAAAACAACATACCTGGAGACACCTCCTGCCAGACATGCTGCACGTGTTGTTCTTGCAGTGGATCAATGATGAGGTACTTCACTTCAGAAGACAATTCTTCAGTCACACTCTCGATTTTGGTTGATTCCTCTAGCACAGAGGAGTACTCTTCCTTGTGACACAGGGCTGGTGTTGTCCATAATGGTTCTGCAGATGTGTGCCTGTTGTAGCGTGATATATTCCAGTCTGCGCATTTTGGTACTCCGGGGGACTAGTGACATAACATGAGGCTTTTCCATTTTGTGTTTTTGGCATTGTGAGGTGTGAAAATGCATGCAAGGTATGATCTGCTACGGGCCAGCCTCTCATACTTATTTTAATAAATAATCACCAACTTTCAGAAATAAGCCAATAAACTATTTTTCTAGCACTTTAGTATACCTCATAAGCATAACCTGATTCTATTAATATACATCCTCCTGAATCCCACTGCACTTTTCTGCCTGAAAAGTGGGCCTCAAAGAGACAGGAAATAGACCTGTAAAGTCTCTCAATTCCTGCCGTGTGGCCACATGAAAGTGAAGCAGAATTTGGCTTGTCGTGAGAATTTTCCTTGCAATACTATAGAGCGCATTTAAAGGAACCCAAAATTTTCTGCTTGAGTAAATTCTGTTTTGCTGATGAAATCTGTGGTGCTTAAAGTGGAAACCCTCTTTGGTAACTGAACAAAGCCATCAGGTATGTTATCTGACTTGACAGTCTGGTGTTTGATTAATCAAACTGTTAATTTGATTTTAAATGACTGATGCTCTTTTAGTATGTCTGACTTAAGTGCCTGTTTATAATTACGGTACTGAATCAAAGGCTCTTCCCAACCATTGTACAGATTAGTTTGGAAAGATGTGTTTTGATTTTAGTAGTCGTAAAAAAACTAGCATTGGTGTTTACTTTAAAGCACAAATATGTTCAAAGAAACACATAGTTAAAGTGATAAAGCAGTGCCCTCACACTTTTTATCTGAAAAAGGAATGCAAGGGTGCAATTTTTAATAAGTTATATAAACAGCACACTTTATCTTCTAAAGAGATAACCAGTTTGGGGGCATTCATAGCAGTTTGATTGGTGGGCTCTTAGCTTTGTGTAATGAACATATATCATGCAAAACTTTTGTAAAACTGCTGGAGGTAGGGGATTTAATCTTGCATGCAGCTGTTTGCGTCTTGTAATTTGCTGGGAGTTTGTAAATTCCCAGTGAACTTGGAAACTAAGTAACAGTATCCTGTAGCATATAATAACTCTGTGTGCTGTGGTGTATTTTCAAGTGGATTGTAGTAAATGTTCAGATCTTAGGATATCTGAATGTTTGAATATAAGTGAAGGTCATGCTACATGGCTAAGGTCCTAATCCTGTAAAGACAGCCAAGCACATGCTTCGTTGAAGTCATCTGTGTAGTCCCATTTGGCCTGGTAGCTATACGAACACTTAAATGCAAATCAGATCTATCAGTTTCCACAGGCTTCATGTGTGATTTCAAGGTGTATATCTATAACTGCAGGAGAGTGTCTGCATTTGAAAAAAACCCCACTAATTTCTGCAAAAACACTCTTTTGAAATGTTTTAAATTATGGCTAATCACTAATGTGGTAAATTCAATGTCTAGTAAATGTGCAAAATACTTTAGAAGTATTAGTCTTGGTATAGCAAAGAAAAAATGTCTGGAGGCATTATTTTTGCCTATTTTTAAACTCTACATGTGTCAGATAGTACATTATCATCCCTAGTTTTCCTCATGAGCAGCTTGAATATCTCAGGGGTATTTATTGCAATACTGTAACTATATAGCAGATAATCCGATCCCTTAACAATGACATTATTTGTTCCAAGTGTGTTTTTGGGCATTGTAGTTAAGTGGGTGTTTACAAAAATATTCTAAATTTAAAGAAAGTTTTCCATGCCTCCTTTTTTGGTTTCCCAGCTATATACAGTTTTAAGAGGCTTGATTTTCAGAGGAAAGATACTCGGCACTTTCTGGAAATGAATCCCCACGAAGGCAATTCAGGCATCATAACAGCCAAAATCATTAGTCATTCTTGAAAATCTTGGCTGAAGGACACTAGACAACACAATCTCTATTTCTGTAGGGTTTTCTGTTTCTTTTTTCTCACATCATAATTTCATAATTTTTTCAGTCACTGCAGCCTTTCCAGAGTACAGAGACCTGAATTTTGACTGTAAACTCAAGCTAAACCACCTTCTTGATTCTTCCCTTTAGTTTTTCATATACCATATAGACCAGTATGAAAGGATGAGAAATCATTGTTTTTTCCTTAGCAAGGCATCTTTTTGGAAAAAAAAATCAGTCTCTCAAGGAAAGGAGCATGGGGAAATATAGTTTTGTCTCTCCCCCACCCCCATCTAAACCCTAGACAGCTGAATATTCTCATTTAGCATTCCTAAATGACCCTTACTTTGTTGGAATGTCGCTAGCCCGGATTTTTTACCTGGTTTATTGAAAGAATACTGGACTTAGCTGAGTTCATGGAGCTTGGAATGGGGCTCTGCAAGGCTGTGTCCCTTGACTGTGGTAAAGTGTATCCTGAGAAGTTATATAAAAACATGGATCTGATAATTTTTCCTGTTTCATGGCTCTATGTTCTTCCTGTGTCAAACTCACAAGCAGGTTATTTAAGGAGCAGAATATGTTTGTGGGAGTTGTGTATCCTGGACGTCCTCAGGACTCCAGGGTGGACTGCATCTGGGGCATGGATGCAGAGAGTTATTCTGGTCTCTGGTTTGCTTCTTCCCTGTTAAAAAACACCACAGGTTTGCGGTGGGGAGCCGTGTCATTGTTCATTTTATTACACACAATCACAGAATGGTAGGGATTGGAAGGGACCTCTGGAGATCACCTAGTCCAACCCCCCTGCCAGAGCAGGGTCACCCAGCGCAGGCTGCACAGGGCTGCGTCCAGGCGGGGTTTGAATATCTCCAGAGGAGGAGACTCCACACCCTCCCTGGGCAGCCTGTGCCAGGGCTCTGTCACCCTCACAGTGAAGAAGTTTTTCCTCATGTTCAGGCGGAACTTCCCATGTTCCAGTTTGTGCCCGTTGCCCCTTGTCCTGTCGCTGGGCACCACTGAAGAGTCTGGCCCCGTCCTCTTGACACCTGCCCTTGAGATATTTATAAGCATTGCTGAGGTCCCCTCTCAGTCTTCTCTTCCTCAGGCTAAACAGCCCCAGCTCCCTCAGCCTTTCCCCATAGGAGAGATGCTCCAGTCCCCTCATCATCTTCGTGGCCCCCCGCTGGACTCTCTCCAGTAGTTCCTCGTCTTTCTTAAATTGGGGAGCCCAGAACTGAACGCAGGACTCCAGATGGGGCCTCACTAGGGCAGAGTAGAGGGGGAGGAGAACCTCCCTCGACCTGCTGGAATCTAAGATTCCACCTTAGATTGTGGAAGGTCTTTACTGGGCATTGCAATGACTTAGAAATGGGGTGAATTTGAAGTTCAAGAAAGGTAGCTAGAAATGTCTCCCAGGAACACTGAACGCAGTCTAAGGCAGTGGCAATGGTTATGACTCTGTGAAGCCACAGCACCAGTGAGAAAGGTATTTTTCATAGGTTGCCAGAAGCCTGCAGGGCCAAGTGAAAGACGTCTGTCCTATGTGTTTCTTGGGCTTGTGAGTAGAAATGTTTTTTTGAGAATGAAGAGAAAAAAGGAAAATTCTTTTACTGAAAGAACCCTAGGGACTGGGGCCAGAATTAATTTCAACTAATTGTAATACCCAGCTGAGATTAGGAGCCCTGTTCTATAGCCCATGAGAAGAGGCAATTTGAGAGTAGCAACACTGAATTATCCTTTAAAGCTGTCTCTCAGCATTGACTTATATAGGCAACCTTTGTTGATGGGGCTCCTAATTAGGCACCCCAGAGAAATTCCTGCAGTTAGTGAGATGAATTTGGATCTCAGTGAAATAAAACTTCTTCAATTTTCTCTCCTGTACATAGCAAAAAAATTATATAGAAGAACATAGGAGCATTTAAATTTAACAGAAAGGTGTATTTTTTATCTGGAGAATTGATCACTAAAACTTATTTTGATAAGCGCCTTGCCTTGCTTGGCTAAGGAGATAAGTCAAAGCATAGAACTCTTTTTTTTTTTTCCCCACCTGATTTTCATTTGTACCACCTTTATTACTTTTGAGCGTATTTTTACAGTCTGAAGTTAGAAATTTCCATTTATGTATCGTAGTTGATGAGTATATCAGATTTGATGATGGTCTGCAGAAATATTGTTTGATTTGGATGACTCTCTTAAGGAGAAATAGAAGTAATGGTACCATTTACCTGCACTGGCAGCTGTAAAGTCCTGAAAAAAATGAGGACTGTTTAATAGACAATAATAATGCACGTGAATAAACGTTCTTTTATAACCAGAAAAGCACAGACTCTTTTCAGCAGCCCAAAATTTGACATTAGGTTTTGGATATACTTCACTTACTCTCAATCTTGTTCTATCTAAACTTAAAATGTAGATTCTGAAGAGCTTGATTATACTTTTTTCTTTTCATTTGCATGTTTTACATGGATCTCTTGATAGGCCTGCACAAGGGCAAGAACCAGATTATTTTCAAATCAGATAAAATGCTGCAACGTGGCAGACGGGTTCTGGATAGAGGATTTAGTATTCTTAAAAAATGTAACTACCATTCATTTAAAGAAGTCTGTGCAAGTTATCCAGATTAATTCTTGGAGCCTGGAATAGGCATTTCCTTGCAGATAGTGCCGTCCACTCTCTTCTCTAGCAGTGACCTCCCAAAGAAATTCCTTCACGAAGAAGACATTTCTGTGGGGAAAAGGAGGAATGTGAACTGGTATATCCTGATACGTTGCTGCTACTAAATTATTAACTGGATATCTAAGCCTCTGTGCTGGCAGTTCCAGCTCTTGTTCTCCTTCAGAGGAGCTTTGGCTTTAAGTGTAATAATTGTTAACCATGGCAGGAAGACTGAAAGTGAAGAGAACTGCAGTTGATACAAAAAATCTTGCTGCAAACCTCTCTTGTTCGAGTGTCCTGACTGCATTATAAATAAATATCTGTGCGTTATTGTGGCTGTACTCAGCTCATTATTATCGTTTTTTATTTTTGGTGAGGGGAAATGGATTTTTATATATGTAATTAGGAAATAGATCCTGTACTGCCTTTGGATTGAAGTCAAAAGCTATTAACTTCAAGTATTCACAGCTTTAAATACACTGAGGCAGAGTATTTATGAGAAAAAAAGAACACCTATATGGATTTACTGCTGTGTGCAGAGAGGAGTTACTGGTGGTGCGTTGCACTATCTGAATTTCTTTGGATATACACAGCATTTAATGGTGAGGTTGAGGGTGTGTCTGCTGCTGGGTGGTACAGTTTTACCCATACACCAGTTTTGGCTGGGAGCTTGTACTGGTTTTAGTACTGTGCGCTATTGGCTCGGATTTGCCACATCCTGGGCTTGCCAAAGTGCTGATGTTCAGCTCTGGATTGATCACTGCAAAGAAGCTCAGCTTGGCTGGAAGAAGTATTTTCAGTGGTATGGAAGGGGAAGGAGTTTGCTGAATAGATTATGGGAGATCTGGGACAGTATACACAGTACAGACAGGGAGCCCAGGCAGCTAACATGACAAGGGACTTCAGAGGGATTATTTTTAGTGTTTTTGTTTGCACCTTTGGTCAACATATTAAAAGTCTTCATTAGAAGAAACCAATGCAGAGGCAACACTGGCCAATTGGTCACAAGTGTCTATGAAACACTTTTTTCCCTAGTCAGACCTAGCCGCCTGCCCCACACTGTCCGGCTCCTCCAGAGCAGGATGGTCTGCCAGGCCTGCACTACTTGCTTCCATCTGCTTGTACTTCACTTTGCTTTCTGTGCAGAGCTGATGGTTTTAGCTAATGCTGCTTCGACATTAACATATTAACCCCGCTTGAGAAATCCCCTCTCCATTTTGTAACTATTCTGGGCAGAGTGCTTGCCGCCACCTCTACTGGGTAAAGCTTTTAGGGTATTCGCCAGGGTGGAGGGACGACAGCAGCATGAGTGTTGAGGTATCATCTAAGCTGGTTTTAACTGAGCTAATTTCTGTGCAAGGGTTAATCCGGTTTAGAGCTTTGTGCAGGTTAATGTTGTCATCCCCCAAATTAGTTTGCAGAGTTCTGTGCTCTGGAGCCAAACTGTTCTTGGTACTCGTACTAGGTTTTTTAAAGCTGCTTTGTGTATTTTCAGACTGCAAGTAGGTTAGACATACATTTGTGATCCTCCACTGTCCCCTTTATGTGTTTAAATCCTAACTGAGGAGACTGAAAATATGCCTGCCTAACTCCTAACAATCAGAGGTATCTCATTTTTTTCCCATATAAAGCATGTTCCTGAGCCTGTCAATCTATGGATTCCTCCCTTGTGCCCACGTGTCTAATAGTTACTCACTGCAATGCTCTGCATTAGGGCACAAATTCTTTCTTTTTTTTTTTTCTGTATTTCTTTTTTTTTTTTTTTTTTGTCTGCATTAATGAAGGCTTTGGAAGGTGTCCTGTTGCCTTGGTAATTCTTGGAGCATTTGGGGAGTGTGGAGGCAAGAAGAAAGTGATGTGTATATTTTTCTCAAACCCTTATACATTCTCCCCACAGACAATTCCGGTTCAGTTCATTTTGCAGATTTTCACGTTTCCCTTGCAAAAATCAGTTGTTGGGTCTCCAGCTCCCCAGCCTGAACACAGCCAGTGCAAAGGATTCAGAGCTGTCATGTTCAGATTATCCAGCACTTCATTGTGTTCACCTGCTGTCTTACAGTAGGTCCTGGGTTTTTGAACAATTATCTGAATGATACAAATGCTTTTTTTACAAACATACTTTAATCTATGGCTTATTCACAAGTTATTTTGTCTGTTTGCTTGCTGTTAATTACTTGAGAACAAACACTATTATTTCTTCTCCTTGGCAGAATAACTGAATCCACTGTTGATTGAGGATTTAAATCAAAGACCATTCAAAATGGCTGTGCAGGAATATTCGCCATGTGTGGGTGTGTTTTTGTTAAGTATTCACAAAACTCAGTTATGCTAACTTGCTTGCAAATGAAAATATATGAATGATTCTAAAAGAATTGAAGTCCAGCCAGAGTGTACGCCTTTACACCACGGTACTGCTGTGGTATTGCCAAGTACCATGCCAGTGGGGGGATGAGGTGCTGGATGTACGGGCATCCTGCAGAGCCAATTGTATCACTCTGTGATTTCATTGTACTGCGATTCCTTCGTATCTCTCAGATCCATTTGGCTCACTGGAGTAAGAGAAATCTTTCGTCTAGGATGCAGGCACCACTGAGCAAACTGTGTTCCTAATTGCAGTTAGAAAGAAGAAAATCTGTATGAAATTAGTGGTGAGTAGCTGGTCACTCTACAGTTCAGACCAAGGCTTGTTTAGGTTAACTGGAATATTTTTGTTGTTTACTATGTAAGCTGGGATTGGCTCCTCAAGGAAGGTTTTATGAATGGCATCTACAACCTGATATTTTAAAGCTTTTTTACCATCTGGTAGAAGTTTCTAAACTCTGTCAGTGTGGGAGGGAGAATATTCCATTGAACACAGCTATGCTGAATATATTTTCTTAATAGATTTGTAGATGAATGTAAGAGACTATTATAATTGTCTGGCCTGATGTTACTGACATGACAAAATTTTACTCAGTAATATTTTTAGGAAGCCTATTACTTCTCTTTGAGCATTGGTGTACAGTACAGGATGTGTCATAAATATATATACACAAATATATGTACATCCTGCTTAAACTTCATGAATGAGAATTTAGTTGTGGTCAAATCGATGATGTGAATTTCCAGAGGGATTACAATTGCTAAAGGGTAAGCCTAGCTTGAAAAGACTGATGTAATTAAAAACAAACTACTGCAGATACGTTGATAATACTTCTACTCCAGAAACAGAGCTGGCATGCCTTCATCTATATTGTTTATTAAAACCCCTCCTTTTTGCTTTGATTCTCTCATGCTGTGCTTACAGCTCCTATTTGATGAGGAATTAAACATTCACGTTTGCTTCCTGAGTCTTGTCTTAAGCTTGTATCAGACAAAACGAAAGAAAAACAAAGATTGTCAGGAAATTCTGAAGTAATTTAGTTTTATAAATCCTTTCAGGAGACCCTGTGTTTGCTAAGTGAACTACATGGGGTTAATTTACTAAAGTGTTCTGAAGGACTTAGCCAAATGAGAAAAGAAACATTACCTAGAGTTGCTGTTCTTTGCCAGGAACAAAAGTAAAACAAATCAGTGGCAGGATGAGTGGATCCGGTTAAATAATAGTGTCTCTCCCGCAGGAAGTCTGTCTATCAACTGAAAGGTGAGACAGCGACATAATGACAATGCCCTGTGCATCAACTCTGAGGGTAAAAAAACCATCCCACAACACAACCCACCCCCGAAAACCCCTCAATGAAAATACAAGATGACAGAATTCACACCAGCAATTTTTTAGTCTTCACGCTCAAGTGTCTGGAAACACATTTCTCCTCTAGGTTATTCACATGCAGATTCCTTCTTGTGGTGGAATGCCCCAGGGTAACTGGGAGCAGAATTTGGCCCTTTCTGTTTGCTCAGTGAGGCTAAGTGCTGCTTTCTCAGTGAAATACCTGCCTTAAAGCTGTACAGCTGCGATATGCAAGAGTAGCTTTGGCATTTCCTTTTTTTTTTCTGGTATAGAAGGTGGGTCCTGCAAAAGCTGAAGACTTTTGCATGAAAATGAAGCGTGCGAGGGTAAGTGTCACACACGAGTTGTGGCCTGAGAACTCGGGGCGTGGGGATGCATTTGTGACAGCAAAGGTAGAAATAAGGCTTGACAGAATTACTATCAAATTATTAAAACATCCACAAAAGCTTTTCAGTCTTCGGTGCTCTGTTATTTGTATTTCGGTTCCAGATGAGTGCAATGCTCCTAGGGCACGTGAAAATTCCCTGGAATTCGGCAACAGTTGTAAATGCTCATTGTCTCTGAGAGAAAATGTAGTTATTTAACGTACTTAAATATGGATTTAACAGCTGACAGAAGTTTGAAAACTTTGGTCTCCATTTGTAGGACTTTCAGCATATCATTTTTCAAAATCAGTGTACTCATTTTTTTTAATATATGAAGTCTTCTCACACTGCTATCAAGAAATCCCGAATTGCCATTTGTGTGCTTAAAAGATCTGCAGGAAACAAAGGTGTTGAGTTGTTTTGCAATGATCAATTCAGTTCTCATTTCCATTTGGTAATTGCTGTGAAAGATTTACCTGCTGTAACGTAGTTTATTTTGTCTGGAAACGCCTTTGTTTCTGGGAATGACTGCTAAGCAACAGGCCAGATATTTACTGTCAAACAAATAAAACAAAAGCCTCATCTGCCACTTAGAGGCCCAACCTCAGTGTTACTGAACCACTCAACTAGGTCATCATATTTGAGAGTCAGCTCTAAACTTAGTTTTCCACCACACAGTAATTTAACTGTAGGAATCCTTTCAGTCCTCACATTATCTAGCAAGATTATAAGTATATCGGAGTATTCTAATGTCTCATATATTATTTATTTTAAATGATTTTTTTTCCCCCCATCAAAGGGGAAAAGTAAAAGTTACCTTATGAGACAGTCTAATTTTCAAAACTAGAGCTGCCTTCTCGGTTGCCCTGGAACAATGAGGGATTTCTTTAATAAGTTCCTGCCGCGATTAGAGCTGAGCCCTTCCCTTCTATTACCTCCCTTGCTCTGCCCAAAACAGTAATCAAAATATATTTCTTGGAACCAATCCGGGGGAAAAAAAAAAGAACAAGAACAGAAAACCCAAGTCCCAGAAGGAGCAGTCAGGCAGAAATGCTACTGTCAAAGGGAAATTACCATTGAGGCAAGTAGATAATCAATAGTAATCAAGCTGGTGGCTCTAAAATACAGCAGTTTCCCTCAAGACTTGTATTATGTTCATCTGCAGTGGGTCAGAGGCCAAGGCAGCCTGATTGCAATTGAGGTAACGCTTTTCAGAAAGGTCCAGGTGACATGACAAATCCGCGGTTTTTCATAGCTGGAACGTGCTGCCTTCTCCGGCAAGCGGGTCACTCCCTGTTTCAGCACATCGGTGTTAGTGTTCCAGTCAATTTGGGAACCGCGGGTGACATCTGCCAGGTATCTGTACGCATACAGTCGTCTCGGGGCTAAATAGGGCGAGGCCATGAATCATTCTGAAAAGCACTGAGAAGTTTATGGGGGAATAATTTCAATAGTGTTGCTAAAATCCGTTGCCAGAAGTAGGCACCTAATATCTATAGCTCCCATGCACTGTACACCTCATTGTACAATAAGGATATACAAATATTTACATGTAAGCTCGATAAATGAATGTTGGTCTTTTCACCAGGTGTGCACTGGAAATAAGTGCTCCTGGCACTGTGAAAGAAATATTCAAGGAAGCCGTGGCACCAAAATACCGAAGTATTCCAGAACTGCCTTTTGCTGTTGCAGGTTTTAGCATTTGTGGAAGAAATAATAAGCAAGCCCTGAAAAATAAAAGCCACTAAACTGACTTCATGGATTTTGAAGCAGTCAATACCCATACAAAGTCCCGCTGTGTATGGGTTGGAATATTAATTTTACAGGCTAATCCATCTGGCATCTGCTCATCTGAAATTCAAACAGGGCTGTGTATTGCAAGTTAATACCTATAACAACCGATAGCTATAAATGATCAGCAGAATATGTCATTCTGTCTTGCTGCTCCATCAGTGAATGAGTCTGACATGTCATTTAATACTTCAGCTACTGATTATTCCTGATGGGGGGGAAAGGTGAGAAAGCAAATGATTGAGCTGGTAGCGATGTTTGGCATGCATCTTGTGGATCCGCTTTTTTGTTGCTCTCTCCTATGGTCCAATTATTGTGGGTTGTGCCAAAGGCTAGAGGAAAGACTGTGTTTAGATCTTCAGATTGGAAGTAGCGTGACAAATAATTTCCTCTGAGAATTACTTTCCTGTGGAAAGAATTGCTCTTGACTGGATAGTCAAGACCAATATTTCAAGCTCTTGACTAGTCTGTGGAAACCATGAATATATGCAGTTTTTTTCAAACCTAGTAAAAATTTGATTTGACATGGTTCCAACAACCAAACTGAGGATTTCTATGCAGAATTGAGAAATACATATTGAGCTTTTTAATTTGTACCTGTCTTTGTTAAACATTCAGTAAATAGCTAATACTCTCTGAATCAACATCTTTAAATCACTAATATTTGCCTAACATTTTTAAAATTCTAACTCAGGTCTATCAGAACCAGTATTTGTCCTTGCCTTTTTTTCTAACTTTGAGCCTAAATTTTAGTTATTTTGTTTGACAAAGGATGCCTTTGCAAACTATGTGATTGGAGTAGCTGCTGGTCTTTGTCATGTCAGTGGTACACTTGAAAGGTTTAAGATTTTTGGATATTATGATTATACTCTTTTAATTTATGTATCTTCTTGATACGATTATGGCATTAGTTATATAATAAACATGAAACTCTAAGCAATAGTTTTATTCATTCTTTATGTTCTTATGGTGCAGTAACAAAGCAAGGGGAGGATTTACAGAAATAAAATGTGAGGTAGGATCCAGCTCTGAGGCTTTCCATAATGATTATGTGGCTGACCACCTTTTGGGCCTTTGGAACTCTTCACCTCTGTGAGATACTTAGGGTCAAAGCTTTTTCTTAAAAGAAAGAAACCTTGGCTTTCTACCACTTTGTTAAGTGAAGTTCCTTAATGTCTGTGTTTCCGTTTCCCATTCTGCGAAAAGCGTACAGTTAAAATTGTTTCACTGAATTGTTAGGAAAAAATATTGAATCAGAACTCGAATTTTCCCAGAACCTAAATATAATTTGCTTTTGGAGTAGTTCCATTTATTTTCCTACTCTATGTGAGGAATGGTGGCAGGATCTGAATCATAATGTTTGGAAAGAACTTTAAAGTCTTTAGAAAACTATAAAATATTATTAAGTGTGTAATTAATTGCTCAAACTCATAGTCTTCCTAATGGGTTTACTTTGTTGTTGTAGTAAAAGGAGAAGTTAGACTGCTCTAGGAAATACATTTTTGTAAATTTTGAAACCACAGCAATTTAGATAACACATTTTAGCCTACATTATGGTTATGAGTTGCTGCATTACAAGGATTCCACATAAAACCACTTCATACCATAAGAGGTAACGCCTTTATGTAGATGAATAATAACGATGAGAAGTCGAATAGAGACTCAGAAGAAATTAAAAAAAAAAAAGGAAGCTGAGTGTACGTAAATCGTCACGTCAGGGAGATGATATTTTTATTGTCTCTGCTGTTAGTTAATACTGAGAGGATAAAAAAGGCTTGGTTTTTCTTTATTGGGTATCGGGGAGGAGTCAGAGAAAGAAATCCTTTCCCTAAGAGCTCTGAATTAACTGAGTTTTGTTTGGCACCATTCAGGTGCCATAGAGCAGGATAACAAAGAAAGCTTTCAGTTTGCCTTGTTGAGGTTCACTGAAAGCAGAGAGTGTGACTGAAGGAAGAGTTTAGGTAGAGCCTTGGGAGGCAATTAAATAATTTAAATATTTCTGTTTGCTTTTCACTGGAAGACAACACAGAGTTTGGAAAAGACACAGTTAAAAATATTGTGCACCTCCCAAGCAAGCCGGTCTTTGCTATTACTTGCAAGGAAGAAGCAAATTTTGATACATTTAAAACTAATACCAAAATGCTAAGTGCAAATAGGGATTTAATGCTGATGAAGATAAATTGATAAATGGAGGAAATTATAAGTATACGGATTTTAAAAAAATCCTTGTTAACTTTAACTTTTTCTGAAACTATTTTCACAAATAAGTGACTTGAAAATATCTCATGGTAGATATTAGTAAGAAATTTGCTAATCTGATAAACTGATTGTACTGAAAACACACTATTGTTTTTCAAAATATACCTAATTTGGCTTTTCCTTGTATGATTATTTTTGTTGAAGGTTTTCTACATTTTAATATGACTAGAATTATTTTCAAATTATATTTTAAATACTTTCTGGGATTGTTGAAGTCTTGGTTTAAGTTTGGGCCAAATGAACAATTAATGTGTTATTTGCAATGCATTGAGAGTGGATATAACCTTATGTCTGTGTCCCAAGGAAAAATGTAAGAACTTGGTTTGTTACTAACTTACTTTCCGTTTTTCTGTTGTTGCTCTGTCTCATGCCTATTCTGACAACTCAAAATGTTGAACGAACAAAGTAAATAAGCACTATGGAAACCATAGATCATAAAATATTCATATGCTTAGAAAAAATACATATTTAAGTTTCTTTTGGTCTCTTCAGGATGACTTTTGTTTCACTGTTTCGGTTTCAATAAAAGAGACAGCATGCACTAAACAGATAAAATATCCATTTATGTTTGAGGATATCAAGCCAAGTTTTGCTATCAGCTGTACTACTGCAAGTGTGTTGTAACTTCATTGGAGTTACCGTGGTATTATCTTGACAGAAGTAGACAGTCATTAATGAGGAACATAGTATATATTCTAGGAAATCTTGAATAGTGATATCTAACCACAGGCCAGATTTCTCCCTTCATCTCCAAATAGGAAACTAAAATCAGACTCAGGTTCTAGGTGCATTCTGTAGATGTTCGTGTATTGCTCTGTAATGCAGTGCAATGCCATACTAGAGCACTTTAACAAGCTTTAATTTAGCGGTTAGGGCACTTTCTTTGAAAACAGGAGATGAACACCTTTTATCTCAGGAGAACATATTACCCAAGTCTCCCAGGATCTGATTATATGCTTTAGTTGCTCCACTGTTATTTAAAGCAAGGGCACTGACAGTTTTTCCATCGGTGTTAAAAGCGTGCAATATGTCTTCTCACAGGAGAGAAATAGATAATATCTGCCTCATTGCCCATGTGGTGGAGACTCTCACCATTCATGAGCAGTGGCCATTTGTCTGGGATTTCAAAGCAATAAAGTTGAGAGCTGGGAAATGTTTCTACATGAATGAACTTGTGTTAGTTCCTCACTGCTCCTTCACCAAAAAAGGCAGTGACAGAAACTGGAAACTTAATGATCAAAATATTTATGCCCATTCTTTGGGTTCCAGGATCAGAGCTAGTGGCAGCTATCCTCTTTTTGGGATACCTATGAGACGCATGGCACAGGACATTAGTGAGTTTAGCTGCCAAAGACTGTGTTTTTATTGGAGTCATTTACCCAATGATTCTGTATGTGCTGGGTGTGTGTATGCAGGTATTACAGGCAGTAGGGAAACAAACGACAGAAAAATGCAGTGATTTTCCAAGGTGCCATAGTACGGGCATTCCCAATAATAAGAAAAAAGAAGAGGGCAAGACACTCTAGAAAGTGAGATTCCTTGACAGTAGACCTTGCTGTATTCCAACTGGAGAATACAGGGGGGGTTGCATCTGCAGTGTAGTCAAACATTGGGACAGGAGGATTTACAACAGAGGAGCTTGTGCTGCTGAAACATCATCACAGGTTCTACAAGAGAGTTTACAACGTAAAATGTAAATGATCCTAGAACTTCATGTTTTGGGATAAGTAATCAAAATCAGCTGATAAAATGTCAAAGCTGCTGACCAGGAAGAACCATCAAGCTAAACGAAATCAGGGGAGACGTGGAGAGGAAGGAGGAGGAGGTCAGTAACGAGGCAGCTCCTGGGCGGGCAGGAAAGCTGCATTTGCAGTGATGAGCTGGTGTGAATATGACAAGAGAAATCCAGCGAATAAATGTGATTGATTGATATCTTTCCTCCTTCCCCCCTACTCCACTGCATGTTGAGAAAGAAACAGTTTTTTAAAACCTGAAATGGATACCTTTAGCCAGACAGAAATATCCCTCAGCACAAAAGAATGAATGAAGATTTCTTAAAATATAAAGAAATTCATTCGACTATTCTTTCTGTCTAAAGTTGCTGTTCCTCAGGTAATCTTCATTGTTTTTATTGGATGGTGGAACATGTTTTTCAAGTGCTATGCCTGTTTACAAAGTTTAAGAAATCTAGTCAGAGAACAGAAGGGGTACTGTCTGACTGGTAGAACCAGTCACGTGGCTGGAAAAGTGAATTCCATATGGTAAGTCCACAAGTGAATAAAGAACAGCTCATGTGCATCCACTTATATTTGCTTTGTTTATAAGCAGTGAATGCTGAATCACTGAATGATTCACAAAAATTATATCTTACTTGCAAACAGCCTAAATGTGCAAATTGAGCCAATTCCTTGTGACTGGAATTTAACCAGATCTAAGTGTAAGAAACAGATGTTCTCTATTTCTATATATATTCAAATGCATTTGGTTTTACGAAAAAGTAGATTTTGTTATTGTTCACATGCAGTCAGGAAATCCTGAGTGAAGACTGATGACTGATGGTCTCCACTATCTTTGCGTCTTATCTAGAGGCCTTCACTGTGCAAACCAAGTGTAAAATGCCACCACACTGGTGCAAGTATAAATGATAATGTGAGAGAGACAGGAACAGAGAATGCATCCCAAAAGAGCTGTGGTTGTATTAGCAATGTATTAGCAATGGGTAAGAGTCTAATCGAGTTTCACTTTTAAAACTATGACTCTCAACCTAAGTTACTTAGTTGCTTGTGAGCCCTCTATTTTAGTCTACAATGGCTGTAATGAGGTAACTAAATACCAAGACTAACTTCACTAAATCCAATGTCAAATTTCCCCAGCATCTGCCTCATGGATCTAAAAAAAGAAAATTAAAAAAAAAATGTGAGTACGTGGGATTGAATTAATTTAACTCTCATCTTTGATGCTGGCTGGGTTACCCAAACTGAATCAGAATGAAATAATTTGTATATAAGACCTCACCAGGGAAGGGGAATGCCGTGCAGTGTGAATGAATCTGGATTATCAGCTTTAACTCTAGATTTCCTCGTTGTTTTTGAAATGTCTCAATATGCTGTTGTTACTCCTATCACTATTAAAAAAAAATGATTTTACTGTTGAAAACAGGTATCCTTCCAGGCAGAAGCCCCGCAAACATTTTCAGATACTTCTTGTTTTGTCTGCGATGTTTAGGCAGAGGATTGTTCACTTCAGTATTTAAATGGAAGAAATACTGATCCATTAATTCCTGCTGATTTGGTACAACAGGAATATCTGCTGCAGTGCTGTTTGCAAATTCATCATCTGTCAGAAGCAGAAAACCTTGTGCTTCATGTTCAAGAATATGCTAAATTTAAGTGTGTGGATTCTTATATTACCATTAAACCTTGTTTCTTCTTGAAGGTCTGTAGCAAGCGTACGAAGAAAGTCTATAACAGGATGTACAGCGGGAAGTTTCTTGGAGGAGAGTTGGGCTCTGGTAGTGGTCAAACAGCCGTGTTTAAAAGGATGTACATGTTTGTAGTTGCCAGGCTGGCCTCACCATATTTGAGAGATGTCTCCACTGATGTATATTTTGTGTGTGCATGTGAAGAGAGTAAATTTCACTTAGAGTGAATAAGCCTCTGGGATCATTTTTTCCCAACACTTTTGTGTAATCACCGGAGTGTGCCACCTCCTTTAGCTAATATTTGTAGTAACTTTATATGTTAAAACAAGGCTATGCAGTAGCTGTTGGTAGCTTAACCATGTGGCTGCAAAATTAACCCTTGACCTTTCTTAGCCTAATCAGGAAATTGACTTTAGGAGTTATTCCTTAACCTGGGATATGTGGTTAAAGTTAAACATCACTAATAGGAAGTCTAGTAGCAGGAAACGTGTGAATGCTAATCCATACAAACACAAACAAACCTTTGGCTTACATACAGTTTTATTGGAATTTTCCTCTTGACTCCCTTTCCTTCAATAAGTCAGAAAAAATTACAAGCAGCTTGTTAAAGTCTTTGGAAAACTTCAGCTTTTTGTGGCTATAGGTTTATTAGATTTCTACTTAAGGAAGCTTTAAAACTTGTGTAGGATTTTGTTAAGAATCATCTCTAGGCAGATACGTGCAATTCACCTTCACTGCAGTTCTGATTAATGAGGTTATTCACCAGAATAACCAGAATTTTCAGGCAAAGGATTAACTCGGAGTGTTTCTTTTTGTGTAACTTAAAATCGGATCATTTGGAGAAAAGGGTTTACAAAAATACCTATCTCCATAAGATAATTTTGAAATCTTTTTAGAAACAAAAATGCCAGAAAGTCACTGAAATGAATATAATTGCAGTACAGAAAATTATCTGTGAGAATTTGAAACATTTTTATTGTTCTCACTGGTTTCCTGTTGCATTTCATTAGGAAAGTAGACTAGTGTAACTTGAAGCTAAACACTAGCCAGTTAATCACTGTAGATATACGTATAGGCCTTACCTTGGAACACCTTTGAATTTTACTTTGCTCTTCATGCTAAACCACAAAACCTTCACGTTCATATTGAGCTCCACTGAATTCAATGGGATATTGTGTATGTCCATTGACACAGATCAGCCTCCAGGATTAGGGCCAAAGTAATTTTTCTGGGAGGAGTTTCCTTGAAGTCAAGAGAAAGATCTTAGGGGAGCAGAAAAAAAGTCTAGTCTGAAAAAATTCTTGCTCAAAACAGGAAAGAACAAGATAACTGTAAAACAGTAGCTTACAGTCTCTGTATTTCCTCCCTTAACCTCTCCAGAATGAGTAAATCAGTGATATTCACCAAAAAAACCCCAGGCAAAATATTTACTATGCATATTAAAGCAGGGGGTATGTATGGCATCAGAATAATGTCGTGATGATATGTGTTCACTTTATGCATATTTACAAAATTGGCTAACCTATGAGGCACACAACTCATGGCATCACTTTGCAGATAATTTTGTTCCTAAGGGAACACTTTCAACAAAGTTCTTAAGATGTACTATTATGTTAACTTCAATAAAAATGTTACTGCATGTAAAATGAATATCAGATGATTATCTGAAATGCGTTTAATGATTAACAGCTGTGAAGTAAACTGTGGAAAAATCATATTAGTCCAGTAGTTGTAGTAATTGTTAAATAAATTTTAGATGAATTCAATTTGCCTTGATATAGTGTCTCCTCTAGAGCTCATAAAAGCTTCTCTTTGGGGCACTGTAAAGTTCCGCTCCCCTTTGAGGATTCAGTCATCTCTCTATTTTCGGAGCCCGGTTTGCAGACTGATGTATTGGAGTCATTCACACCACTGTAGTCCAAAAGCTCTTTGCCTAAGATACCCAGGCAAACATGAAGAATTGATTTCGATCACAGCCTCATTAAACGCATGGTTTACAAAGTGGCAGTGATGAGTGAGGAATACGCAGCCTGCAAGAGCCCTCCCGCTTAAATGTAATAATGTTAAAATTAAAAAAAAAAGTTACTATGTAAAGGTGTGACAGTATTTATACAAGCAACTCTTAGAGCCTGCTTCTCTCATTAGTCTGGTGCTGTTGGAATCATTCCTGGTCAGTAAATTTAAATATACCTCAGGATTTGATCTTAAGTTAATGGAATTTAATGAAAAGCTGTAAAGAAGAGGTGGAGTGAGCCTCAGAGTAGTATTAAGCCACTTTTTTTTTTTGTTTGCTAGCAAAAATAAAAACTTTCATTTTTAATGTTACTATTTGGCAAGGGTTTTCATCAGTTCCCTTGAATAACATTTTTTATAGTGAATTTCCATGAGGCAATAAATTTAATATTTTTAAATACTTGAACCTTGTGACACTAATCTTTTTACTCAGGAAAAAACTCCTCACTCTTCCTATGAATCTACTTCTGTTTTTCCTGTTCAAATGTTGGTTTTTTTGTTTTCTCTTAAAAAACTGCTGGAATATTTGAGACAGAATCTGTCTTTATGAGGCTTGTTTTGATAGAACAGAAATCGCTGTCAACCAGTTAGTGCAAGGCACAATCCTTTTTTACTTCAGTGCCTTAAAGATGGCATTCTAATGCGGAATGTAATTGGCCTAATTAAAAGGTTATCTGTAAAATGCGGCCGTCCCTCGTGCTGTTGGAGTGAGCAGAGAACTGAGCAGGGGTACCTAGTGAACCTGGGCATCCCCTACTGCCCCAAGGAGAGGTCTGGTCATTCACCCTGAAGACCAGTCCTGAGGCCTTGTAGTTGTAGATCCTGGAAGAAATGATGAGGAAGCTGTCCCAAGTTTTATACTTCAGGCACGTTTATCTTCTGATACGCCAAAGGGTTGTGCTGCCATCCAGAGGGACCTTGACAGGCTGGAGAAATGGGCCAACAGGAACTTTACAACGTTCGACAAGGGGAAGTACCAGGTCCTGCACCTGGGGAGGAAGGAGGAATAACCCCACGCACCAGTATATGCTGGGGGCTAACTAGCTGGAAAAAAGCTTTGCAGAAAAGAATCTGGGGGTTCTGGTAGATGCCCAGTTGATCATGGGCTAGCAATGTGCCCTTGCAGCAAAGGCTAATGGTATCCTGGGCTGCATTAGGAGAAGCATTGCCAGCAGGTCGAGGGAGGTGATCCTTCCCATTTCTTAAGCACTGATGACGCCACTCCTGGAGTGCTGTGTCCAATTCTGGCCTTCCCAGCGTAAGAGACATGGAAATACTAGAGACAGTCCGTTGAAGGGCCATGAAGATGATTAAGAGACTGGAACATCTCTCCTGTGAGGAAAGACTGAGAGATCTGGGACTCTTTGGCCTAGAGAAGAGAAGGTTCAGGAGGAATCTTACCAATGTATGTAAATACCTGAAGGGAGGGTGCAAAGAAGATGGAGCGAGGCTCTTTTCGGTGGTGCCCAGTGACAAGATAAGAAGCAATGGGCACAGACTAAAACACACGAGGTTCCCTCTGAACGTCAGGAAACACTTTTTGACTGTGAGGGTGACCAAGCACTGGCACAGGTTGCCCAGGGAGTCTCCATCTGTGGAGATATTCAAAAGCTGGCTGGTCACGGTCCTGGGCAACTGACTGTAGGTGGCCCTGCTTGGGCAGAGGGGTTGGACTGATGACCTCCAGAGGTCCCTTCCAACCTCAACCATTCTGTGATTCGGAATGTGTGCTGTATTTGTTTTCCAGAATTTCATAGGCAGTGGATCCAGTGACAGAGCAAATGTAGACTATATCAGTAGAGAATGTTATTTGAGCAGCCATTTATTGATCATGTGAAATAAAATAGTTGCCCAAGACTTGTAGAAACAGAAACCTTCAGCAGAGGAATATGCTATGTACGGTTCTTGGGTTGCTAGTTTTAGTTTGGCTTTACTTTTAGTGACTAAAGATGTTATTACATCACATCTGTACAGTGGAATGAGTTTGTGGGCTCACCTCACCCCTAATGGACAGGTATCCTTAAACTGTAAATTTACATCTCAGTTAGCTCCAGGTGACACCCTTTTTGGTGTTCCTAGACTTAGATCTGGTATTAGAAAATTCAGCATTGTGTTCATTTGTCCTCCACCTTTAAGACCATTGGGAGAAGCATGCCCATTGCTGTTATATTTTGTGTGCGGGATGTCATTCTCTAGAGTCATCAGTCCAGAGAAATCCTTTCACAGAAAAAAATCAATCAATAATCATGTTTAATTGTTAGATTCTCCAAAGATTTATATACATCATAAATCACAAGGCAACCAATATTTTTCAAATGGTTGCTGTTGTTGTTGTTATACTGCATACCTAAATAAGCAATGGGTTCTAAATGAACTTTTTCACATCAGGAATGTCCCATAGGCAGAATGTGTGGCTCAGTCCTCTTTCTATCCTGTATGAACACCTGCTTCCTCAACTGCAAGGGCTGTTTCACATTCATAACGCTCACAGTGGTATCCATTCAGGATTAATGGCAGTCGACGTCCATTAATTTCAAACTGTTGTTATGATCATGCTGGCCACACAGTGCATATTTAAAAGTAGTTTGAGTAAATGCTTATACAAAAGACGTGATGGGTTATTGCAGATTTACAGTTTTAGACATGCTGAAAGAACAGCAGCAGTTTGTTGTGCTGTCTTTTATAAGGCTGAAAAGCATTATAAATGGATATTTCTATCATAGCATTATGGTGATAGCCAGCAGTAAGTGTGTGAAATCCCTCTTAGCAAAACCAATGCAAACCCTTGGTTTTGGGTACCTTAATGAATTCAGAACTGCTTAAATTTAGTTTAAATCTCAACAAAAAGATTGAAGGTGAACTCTCCTGTCCCCACCCCCCCTAAAACTGCTTACAAAAAAAAAAGGGAAAAAAACAACCAACCAAACCCTGTCTGCATGGTCTAGCGAAGAGAAGAAGTGCTATAGCAAGTTCTGCTCAACATGATCCTCACAACTCAAATCAGTTTGGAGCTCCTTGATCATACTGGCATGGTGGGAGAGCCCTATTAAAAACCAGGACTATCTCAGGAGCTCTGCAACAGATGGTGGCCCCACCCTGATGAACCTTCCCCATTATCAACCACTCCCTCATGGCTGAGGGTCTACAGCACGTGTATTCGACAGCTGTTTAAACTATACAGAACCCCCAAAGTTTGAATTGAGAAATATCTTAAAGTAAAAATATTTTAAAGCCAGAAATTGTAGTGGAAGCTAAAATTCCCTGCTGGTTTTCATTCTGCCTTAGTCTCTGGAATTTCTTTTTCCAGAACTGCCAGTAGCTTAAATTTTGGGGCATGGTATTTAGTCCACCCAAAATATTTTGCTCCATTTCCGAGCCCTTGTGGCTGAACTCAGAGTCTCTGTGTTTAGCTTGTATGTTTTTTGTGGTTTAATACATTTTCTTCTCTTCCTGATATAGTTGAGGCATCTCTGTGCTGAGCTATCTCATCCGAAAGCAGCTGACAGCATATGAAGGCAGAGAAGTATCCTTTGATGAGAAAATGCAAATCCTAAACAAAACATTTGCAGAACCACTAATCACCATTTCCATACAATTGAGCAATGATATGACATTTGTTATAGAATGACGCAAAGGTAAGGCTGATTCCTTATAAGAAATGCAACAAATAACTTCATATACACCCCCTCCATTTATTTCTGCACCAGAGGCTGATTTTTACCTCATCGCGATTAGTGTCAGAACTCCCTCTGTGTTCAGTGGAACCGAAGTTTGATCTTTTTGGTCTAAGGACTGCCTTGTTAGTAGTTTGAGGAGTTCTATAGCATAACAGGAAACTACTTTGGCAAATATTGTCAAAAGGAGTCTCTAAATTTGGAAGAAGGTGTGGTGTTCTGGACCTAATATTCAGAGATGCTGGGTAGCCCCAGCTGTTGTTAGTTTTCTTGGTAGTTCAGCACTTTGAAATGAGGGAACTGGCTTTTCACACCTGGCAATGCAAAAGTAGAGGTAGCCAAAATCTCGGACAGTTTGGAAAGTATTAGTCTTATTTTAAATTTTAGTTCTTTGACTTTACTGTAATAATTATGGCTACTTCATTAATTGGTCTTTACAATGCCATTAGATTAAGAAAAATGTGTATATATATCTGTGAGCTTGCTTGTTTGGTATTTTTATATGCTTCCCTTATTTAGTTCAACTTTTACTATGCCACCTACAGGGAAAAATAATTTAATTTAGCAGAAGCTGTTTTCATTCTGAGTAAACCTTGATTTAAAGCTGTGGGGGTTGTAATTACATTTAATTATAATGAGTTTGGGTTTTGAAAAAACCTTGCTATTCAGGTTCGAGTTTAAAAAAACCACATCAGTTCATGGTGGGCCTAAAGACTGATATTCTACTGCATTAGATCCCATTTTATTTCCACTAGTAGAGCATGGCTAGGAAAATAAATTCAAACCACGATTCAGAATTTGGCACTTTTCTGTACCTAGTAGAACCTGGGACATCCAGATATTCAGCAGTGAATGCCTTAGACACACTTCCTTTTCGGATTTGGATTCCCAAAGGTTGAGGAAAATAATAAAGCAAAATACCTTTTTACTCCTCTGCATTACAAAAATCATACAAGGGAGCTAAGATGGAGAAAGCCAAAGGTCCTATTTGCTGGTGGAAAATGAAGTGGAGGACTCACACCTTCTGTGTAGGGTATATGTGGAGTGCTAGGAGAAGAAGAATTTAGACATACTGATTCTAGTAACCTGCATGTGTCTTGTCTCCGTTGTCCACAGAAGGTTGCATTGTATGTTCAAAATGTCTGAGCCAGTAGTTAGGCTCCATTTACCAAGGCAGACAGAGACTGAGTCATTCGACTTAATAAAATTTAAGGTGTGATCAATCTCGTTGTAATGTAGATCAACTAAAATAGGTCAGATGAATCATCTTGAAACGCTTATTTTTCTTCTTTAACTTTAAAAAAGGCCTAAATTAACTGGCTCAGATATAGATATCTACACTCTAGGTGATTAAAATAAGGTGAGATGAAGCTCTTCCAAAATCTTCACAGCTTGGAACTAGCTGATCCCAGGTGGATAAAATAGGCTGTAGCATGTTTGGTCTGGTTCAGTCTTAGTCTGTCCAGGACATGTGGCTGAGATACTGGTCTGTATTGAAAAGCTAACTGCCATCTTTAAAAGCTTAAGATTTTGGGATAAATTTCTATCTAAGTGCATACCTGTAGGTAAGCAGTGTGTTTGTAGTTGGGCTTACATGTTGGCATAGACCTACTCAAAGAACTTAGTTTAGTAGAAAGAAACACTATCTCCCTCCAGATTTTGCTTCCCTGCTGACCACCACTGGCCAATGGGTCAGTTTTCTCAAAGGCTTGGCAGCCAGCAAGAGCAGAAAGTGCTTGTTGGAGACGAAGCCTCAGGAAAGAAATATATGGGGCATTGAGCTGTCCCAAGTTAAAACATCCCAAGAGAAGGATGTTTGATCTGGGAAGCTTTGGATTTAGTTTTACAGTGTAGGAAAGTAATTCAGAAAGTGTTAGTGTCATACTGGATGGGTGGCAGAAGGGGTACCCACTAATTGTCACTTCTGCTAAAGAAGTGCTGCGTCTGTCACCATGCCAATTATATAAGGAGCTCTTTCTGTAGGTCAAGTGGCTCTACATTGTTAATCCCCGAGTGCATGTATCTGAAAAAAGCCAGATACTGGAAACATTAACAAAGTTTAGGTGTACACATTTTATAAGGAACAGAAAAGGTTGTAGGAGGCTCTGAAAGGATTATTTTCTTAGGCTTTGTGTTATGCTCGTTCATTCCTTTTGATTTTGAATAATCTTTTTATTTCTTCCCTTGAATTCCAGACCAAGTCTTTAATTTAAATCTGTTATCTTGCACTGTCTCAGGGAAAAGAGCTGAAACTTTTCTCCTACAGTTTTCTAGCTTCTTCCTCTTTATAACTTTATTTTCAGAGTTTAACTCAGGATTCGCCAATAATTGACTGTGAGTTCAACTTTTTTGATCAAACCCCTTTTTTTAGTCACTTTCTGCAGTTTCCTAAGCTTGTTATTGCTGCCTTGACTATGTATTGTGTAAGGAATTGGATCTCTGGGAATTAAGCTGATTCTTGGTTTCATCAATAGTAAGTCTCCGTCGAGTTAGACTTATTAAACTCAGTCTGGCTAGCATTTGTCTTTAGCAAGAGATTGAATGTATACAGTCCCTGAGGTTATGAATGTTCTTTTAATTTGCTTCCAAAGCTGCTACTAAGTTACTTCTGTATTTTCAGTGAGCTGATGCTTTCAAGGATCTGGCAGGGGAGATGGATCTTGCTTCTTAGCATTGCTGTAATCAAGCTGTAGCCATTTCTTATGTCTCCTGTAGCTTTGTACCAAAAATATGTGCAGTTGGTTCTCCCTTTGGTTCTCCTCCAGTGTCTCTTGCACTGTTAAGATCAAATGTTGGTGGGACTTTAGTCACCTCTGATGTAGATGTGGTTTTTTGTGATTTGTTTATCAGAAACTACCGCCTCTCTCCTCTGAAGATCCTGCTAGAGCTCTGCGGAGTTCCCCATCCATACTTTGATGTTAGGGTACTTCATGAGATGAATAGCACATTCTCCAGGCATTTGGGGATTTCGCACTCTAACTCCCTCAGGTACTTTTCTGATCATCTGTTCTCTGAATCCTTTGCCAAAGATGCTCTTCTGTGTTTCCTCTTGACTCCACAGCACCGATCCGTTTAGCCTTCCTGCCGTCGAGCACTGTGCCGTTCCAGCAGTGCCTCATTCAGTTCTCTGGTTCTTCCTGTTAATCTTCTGGTCTGTAATAATTACAAATAATTACAAAATTATTTATTTTGGTATTTATAAATCTTACTCCTCTTCTACTTTACTTTGGGGTAGAACTGAAGCAGGCAATGTGTTTTAAATGAGGATGAAGTTAAAAGCAAGGTTCCGTGACCTAACTGGGTTATCCATAGTTTGAAGTTTTCTAAGAGGAATCATTTTTTTTTTAATTCTTTCAGCAATGGAAAGAGTCAGTTTATGACAAATGCTAATATACTTCAAAGGTAGAGGGAACAGGTGAAAGTCAAGCCAGTGCTTGCGCTAAAAATTGAAAGTCACCCTATCAGTGCTCTTTACTTTCAGAGTAAAACTGACAAGTCTCCTGAAATATCTAGTTCAAACGTGTTGTTTGCCATTGACTAGCAGGCATTTGTTTCCAAAGCTGATAGAAGCAGTTTTCATTCTTCATGCCTTCTCAGTGATTGATTTGTTTCTTTCTGTTTTTCTTTCAGAGAACTTAATTGCACTATGTTTTTTCAAAAACAAGCACATCAAATGTCACAATATTAGCATAATCATAAAAATGTCAAGCATTCCATGCATTTGCAATATGTCAGAGCTTACTACAGAATGTATTTTTTCATACGATTAATGTGAGTCTCTGGAACATGCCTTTGAATGGGCAGCTCTTAAAAAGGTGACAAGTGGTTGCTACAAATTATTCCCATTAGGGAAAAGAATAGTTTGTCCCTAAAGGAGAATAATGTTGGTCCTTAAAAGCAGTAGATCCTAAAGGAACAGACAGATGTAAAAGGTCGTCTAAGAAGAGAAAGGTTACTGATCCTGTGGTTGTATTCTGAGCAAATTCTTGCTGTGTCTGGCTGACCACATTGATCTCCACCTGCAAGAACCTGGAAGCATGGATCACAAATTTCAGTGCCTGTCATAATCTGGATATTACCATTTGTGTCATGGGTAGTATCATTTTTTAAATATAGGTAGTTGACTAATGCTGTATATTTAAGATGACTAGATAAGTTAAAAAGCATCAGGTATATATTAATAAATGTACTTTTTTTTGTATTGTATGTAAACTTGTATAGACTTTGTTGCACTGCTTATACTAACTGCAATAGTATTATTTTGGTCAGTAATTTCATGGAAGGATTTGGGACTGTGCATCTGAATAGTAAGGATGTAAGTGTGGGAAATGGGAGTTTCAGATACAGTCTGTAAAGCCGCTATTACAAATTTCTGTCCGGAATCCCTTCATCTTTCTTGGCTGTTGCAGAGGGAAATAGCCACAAAATGCAATACAATTACATACTTTAAAATTTGGACATAGGAACCCAATTTATTGTCAGTGCAGTAATTTTCTTCCCAACATCCTCTTTTGGATTGTGTCCAGAGCTCTTCACTTGATTTGTGAAAGCTATTTTCATTAAGCTCATGACTGCAATGGTAAGTGAGACTGTTATCTTAAAACATTCCTTGACGTTGTTTTTTCCATGCATGGAAAGACACCTTAGCACAGAGAGAGTCTGCGGTGTTCTGGTATGACTACAGGAGAGGAAAGCAAGCACGCTGTGAGCAGGGGTGTCCTCCTCCTTACTGCCTCTGAACCTCCTGCTACAGGTTTTGCTGAGGAGTATCCTGCGATATCACAGGACAGCTCCGTCTTACTGGCTTTGTTCGGATGGGCAGAAGTTTGCCTTTTGCATATTTGCACTTGTGGAAAATACGATGGAATATAAATAGGTCACACAGCTGGCAAAACGTGCCAAATAGGTAACCTTCTCCCTCTAAATGTGTTTATGGGAGGTGATAGCCTTGTAAGCCCCTCCGTTTATGCTAAGGACAGAGGCATTACGGGTGGCCTTTCCTTTCTGTCCTCCTGATGTGTCCTAGTCCTCTCCCTTTAAGAAATAGAAATTAAGTCTCCCTGCCTGGTTCTGCTTTATGACACAGCCAAACCAGCGTCACAGTGTGGTGTAATACGGCACTGGTGGCTGCTCCCTGGATGTGGACTGCAACAAATGGTTTACTTCAGCCTAAGCTGCCAAAGGGCCCTCAGGTGGCAAATACTGCACTGGGTAAGAACTGAGGGTGAACGGCTGGATCCGCATCCCATGACTGCTCTTCTGACCTCTTCTGTACCCAGAGAGTATTTTTATGCTGCTTTTTCCTTCTGTTTTCTACACCTACCTGTCTGAGCCTCCCAGCGTGTTTGGTGTTCGCTGACAGAGGTCACGCAGCCACATGTGCCTCTCCATGAGCAGGAAGGAGATAATGGTGGCTTCGGTCTGAGAACTGAACGTGAACGCGGGGGAGAGACGTGCACACGCACACGCGGACCCACTGCAGCGAGTGAAGAGGACAGTTTTGCTCATTCCTTCTCCTTCACCTCTCCTCACATGCTTCTCTGGCCTAGGAAATTTGACTTCCTCTCCTGTAGTTTTTGAACACCCCTACCCTTTCCTAGTCTGCTGAGTATTTGTATTCCCTGAAGTGATGATGGGATTATATCAGAGATATCAAAGGAAATGGCTTTGGCAGCAGTAAGCAGTGATAATAAAACAGTTGCAAGTCAGATTTTGTAATCCCATCTGCTGTACATCCAGGCCCCAAGGATGGATTCAAATATACATGTGAATATTTCAGAAAACATTCCACATAACTGTGTTATAGAAATAACCTCTTTCAAAATCCGAAGCACTGAACTGTTTGCAATTGCCTGTGTAATATGTACTTTTCTGATCATTAAATTCTGCTGTGTGCTCTGAGACAACAGAGTCATTTTCAACAAGTAAGAGCAGGTCCTGCCCTTACCTCAGGGATGTGAGGAGGTAGCAGCAGAGAAGCAGTGCTTTCCTGCAGAGCAGGATTCAGGTATTGAAAAGTATAAGAAAAAAATCATTTCTATGCATGTGAAAAAAACATAGGCAGCTTTCTCAATTATTTGCAGATGTCTTTTTTAATCCATCTATAATGATTAAAATGGTGGCAGATTTTTCCAAAGTCTCTCTTTAAAATGAGTTTTGAAGACAGTTTCCAGGTAATGTGCATTTTCCATTCAGCAACTCATTTGATGCCATGCGAGGTTCCTGCCCTGCTCCTGCTAAAGGCAATATAAGATTTGACATTGACATCATGAAGCCAGTAGCAAAATATGTCAGTCATTGCATACACTCAGACCTCAGTATGAGGGATCCATCCCTGTCACACGGACCTGTGTACAGCTGCAGGAGCACGGAGAGTTTTTAGGAGAACGGTCTCTGCACTGCCAGGAGTGTGGAGGTGGCCTGATGTGGAGACGCCCCATGGGAAGCGCTGCCTCTGCAGTCGGCAGAAGGGGACTCGGGGTGTACAGGCGTGTAACCGGGGGACAGCCGCTGCTCCTCTGCTCTGCAGGCTGAGGCAGCGCAGCTCACGAGCTGCTCTCTCTTATTCTTTCTCTCTTGTGAACGAGAGTTGCAAAGGGCTTGTGTCTTGTTGCACTGCCAGCAAGACAGTCGCATTCTCTGGCTGAATTTGTAGACTTGCACTTTACAACCTAAATATCCCCAATCTGCTCCCCGATCTGTTAGCTGAAATGGAGGTTTTCACACTCGTACCTGCAGAAGATTCATACTGTCTTCTTGCTTCTTCCCCGTAGGAGACCATTGGATTTTATTCCTTGGAACGCACTGTCTACCCTCCAAAAGCACAAGTGTCTTTGCATTATGGCCTCATATGAAGTCAGTCACTTTTGCATGTCAAGAATAAAGAGGAAATATATAAACAAAATGGGAAGCATGGTAAGATGTCAAGGAAAGGAAAACAAAAGAGTGTGATTCGGAATGTTACATCTCTTTGTGGGTGACTTCACTGAGATACCAATTGAAAGGAGAGACTTTTTTGCTATTACTCCTCAGAACCAAAAGATAAAAAATGGCTTTGCTGGAGGCCACTTCTTCCTGTCTGCATTCACATACAGATGATTTGTTTCAGTGCACAGGGACATATCCTGCAGTGTTGAAGTCAATGGGAATTTTGCTGCTGAACACAGGAAGAAGCATTTTAGCTCTATCTCTGATGTCATCAAGACTTTGGAGAGGTTTTACTGCTCTTACAAAAATCTCATCTTGTGTTTTATTCCTGGTGCCTAATACCTCCATCGTGAGTGGCATTTCACCGTGCCTGTTACCCAGGATGCTCTCCCTTACGAATTCAGGGAGAAGGTTACACACTGGAAAGGCACATGAAACCAGGACTTACAGGGAAATATGTAATTAAGACAGCTGAATAGAGGAGGACACATCAAAAAATAACAATTTAACAAAGTAAGTGTCTGAGAACAAGAAATAGGATCTGAGGAGGTGAGGTTTCAGGTGAACTCCTAGCACAGAACAGTCATGGTTATACTGGATCCTCGACTTGTTACACTCTCAGCTGCTTCTTCCTCTCTGGAGTCTTTCCAGGGCAGATGGTGCAGCTGAGGCTGCATAGCCCGAGGCAGAGTATTGCAGCAGCATGCTGCTAGCTGGCGTAGCAAAATTATTTCTCTCTCTTTTTTTTCCCTTTTCTTTCTCTGTCCATGTAGTGCAAGCTAAGGTCTAACTCTGGACTTACTGTTTTCCTGTGGTTGAATCCGTAGAGGATTTGGACTGTAATAATGGCAATAGGTTGTATGTTTTCTTGTCTTTGGATGGTCTGACAGCAGGTCAATGGTAGCAATGGTTCTCAGAGCAGCAAGGATTACCTGCCTGTCATATTTTCGTTTCCTTTATGCCCCTCCCAAAAATGAACTAACCAGACAACCAGCCTGAACAGAGAAATCAAAGAAAATATTTTTTAAAAAAAACAGTCAATATTTCTTGCGTTAGTTAACTTGCTGGAGCCTGTGCAAACCTGGATTCTTGTTGATCCAGTGGAGTACTGTCAAGGCCATGCCCAGCCACAGTTTTCTCATGGTGTTAGCATTTTCTTTCCCAACATCTGACTCCAAGCAGGCTGAATCTGTATATCAGGGAGGCTCGTATTCCCCCAAGTAATATTTTTGCACACCATCAGTTAATGGCTCATTCTGAAGACCACTGGCAGCAGCTCTCATTCAATAGGCGGTGCTTGAAACTTCCTAAAGTGGGGAAGAGCATTCTGGGACTTTTATCCAAGAGCCAGATTTTTCTCTATATTTATTTTTCTTCATAATTCTGTTATATTTACATGTGACTCTTAGGTCTTCACATCTTCTCTTAAAGTTGTTTTTACTTAGGTCTTCAGTAGAGGGTCTAATTTTAGATATGTAATTATGCTTTTTTCTCTTAAGAACCTACTAAATAGCAAATACATTTCTCCAGGATATTCTTCTAATTTGGATTCCACCTCTTTTCTACAGAATAACTTTAGGAGTGTTAAAACGATGTCACTGAATTTGAACAGTAGCAAAGCTGAGCCCCAAACAGAGAAATATGCAGTCTTTCTCAAGACATGTTGAGACATCCCCCTGCAGCTGTGATGGGCTATCAGCAGAACATCTCCACCCTTTCACCAGAGGCAACCTCTTAGAGGCAACTTTGTCTTCAGACTGCAGTTGTATATCATCTATTCTCAACTAGTGTCAAAAGACCCAGGAGCTTTCTGCCTGTCTGCTGGGAGCATTGATCCGCTCACCACAACTGCGTACAAGATGTGAAGTCTTTCCTTCCCTTGCACGCTCTCTCTCTTTCTCTCTTAAAAAAAAAAAAAAAAGAAAAAGCTGTCAGTATTTCAGAAAGTATGAGCAGCAGATCTTTGTGTACTTTAATCCATAAATAAACATTTCTTCTTTTGAACTTCATTAAAATTGGATGTTTTCACTGTAAAACATTCCAGCATCCCTATCATTTAGACATATACAGTGATGAATATTGCAATTAATTTTTGTCTGTAGGAATACTTGCGGTCTAGAAATACTCAATTTATAGAAAAAAGTAAATAAGAGTCAGGCAACAAGATAAGTTGCTTATAACAGCAATTTCAGAGCAAGATATTAAGCTCTGCTCCTGCTGTTTTAACAGGCTGGGCCAAATGCATCTTTGTTGTTACGACCTAGCTTGCAGGGAAGTTGTGGAGAGGTGTATTTGGTTTGCCTTCTGCACGATTGTATCAGACTTTTTTTGGTAATACTTGTTGATGTATCACATTTAAATCTCCAGCTTTTCCTTTTATGCCTTTGACCTGAAGAGAGGAATTCCTGCTTTTAAATGCTCATCAGTCAGTGCTGCGTAGTTAAGCTGATAAAAAAGCTAGGGCTAAGCCAGTGTTAATTCAGCCAACTGTAACATTACTGGCAATGTTCGTCAGCAAATGATTTTAATTAGAGCAGCATAATGAGATCAGTAGATTAAGACTAAGCAAATGACTAAAACTAAAGAGGGATTCTGATGACAAACAAGTCCTGGTGATAGTAAGGATGAATTTTTTGCCACCGGTGTTTGAGTGGTATGTGGGAAGGGAGAGACAGTCCTAACCACGTGATAAATCACTTAAAAATAATACCGGTGCACTGGAATGCCGTGCTGGTGTCAGGAAGGCTTGCGGAGTGTGAGCAAGTGCTGTGCAAACTTCCTGCGTAGCCTTGTGTGTCGGTGACACCCTCCCTCTGCACCGGTGGGGATTATTTGCGTACTTGCCTTACGTGCCAGGCATGAAACCAGGACTGGGAGCGGTTGTGAAAGGTTAAATTGAAGAGGCAGCAGGTACTTGTGCTGGGAGGGGGATGCAGTGGAAGGGCAGGTGGAATGGGACCTATTGAAGTTTGCGGCTGTAATTAAGAACACGTTAGGGAAACAAATGGGAGGAGGAGTCAGGGAAAATTGCAGTATTTTTTAAAGAAAGAAGTAAGAATAGAGAAGTAAAAGGAAAAGAATCATTTGGCGTTTGAGGATGGAAATGTTTGGGCTGAATAACCCGCCACTGTATTTGTCTCTCTTTCTCCCCCTACATAGCTGCTTTGTTCTGATTTCTGATGAAGTATTCTGGCCCCTGTTTTATTTCCCGCTGCCTGCCCATGGTCTTCCTGAGACCTGCTGGCAGAGGGAGGTTTTCACAGCCTGCAGTGTTGATTCTGAGAAGTGTGAAGGAAACAGAACCATGCTGGATGATGTGACTCACCTTGGAGAAGTTGGTGTTTTCCGGCTGAGTGAAAGTGGAAAGTTTCAGCCTTGCTAGGCCAGATGTTTTAATGGACATATTGCTGCAGTAGAGAAGCCCTTGTCTGCACGTCTTGCTCAGCCCTGAACAGGAGAGTAACAAGTTACATACTAACATAAATCTTTAATGATTTGTGATAAAAAAAAAAATTAGATGGTGAGCAAAATACTAGGTTAATTGACTATGGAGTCCTAAATTGCCCAAAATGTAGCATTCCAGCCAAATATGGCTGAAATATCAGCTGTCATATGATGAATATTTTAAAGAAGATTCTATTATACACCTAGGGGTTCATTCGCTTCAGTAATGAGGACAGTTACCTCTAGGGAAAGGAAGCTATATTATGCTTGCCACTTAACCAGAGGCTGGTTTGACAGGCATCAGCTCAGAATATATGTGTATATATAGGGAATCACAGCAACTTGTCTCTAACTCACTGAGCAGGAAATGTTGTGCTGTACAATACCTTGGGTTTCTATCTATGGATTTGTGCATGGCACTGAGTGGGATTCAGACTATTTCTGAGTCTGATTGTTGAGGTGGAATCCATCACCTACTAAATATTAAATCAGCAGTTTTTTTAAAGAGCAACACTGTCTCTGCTGACTTGAACATCCTTATGTGGCCCAGAGGAAGAGAGAAACAAAGACAAGATGAGAAAACTATCGTCTTTTGCATTCTTCTTAATATTAATGATTTCTCTAAAGTTTTCAAACTGTTGAAGACAAAAAGTGAGATAGAACTTTCACATGGGTAAGAAATGACCCAGGTGAAAAAAAAAAAAGCATACATTATAAAAACAGCAGTGAAACTTCTGGAGTTGAATTATTAGTTGGAAGAGATGGAGAAAATGCATCAACAGATTATTTTTTTAAACCAGTTTTGTTTAATTGTTTCCAAACGAACATGGCTGGGAGTTGTTAGCGATGTGTCAATTCAAAATTATTGAAGAATTTCATGCAAATATAATTTATGTCAGATTTTGCATTGAGTATTGCTTCTGAAACCTGATGTTTGCAGATGCTAAATTTTGAGATATCTGTCCAACTTGCATGATATTGTCCATCTTGCCAGACTGACTGGAATTGGATATAGTTACCTCTTTTTTTGTTTCTTTTTATAAAGTTAACGGCTGCACTTCATAGGCAATACCCAAAGGCAGCAATCTGTGAGGTTTCTGAATAAGCATTTCTAATATGCCTGTAGTTTCCTATATGAATAGTCATCATGCACCACTGCTCAAATAACAGCCCATCTCTGTCACCCTTAAAGAGTCTGCACAAAAATCACTTTTGTGATAATGAGCAGGTAGGTGAAATAACAAAGGCACGATAAATGATGGCATATTTTTTGTTTTTACATTCTGCAAAATAGTCACATCATTCCTTCAGTTCCAGAAATCAAAATGAATAATTGTTATGACAATCTTCTAAAGGCAGTGAAGATTCTTAAAAAGTTTCTGACTGCTCAGATGGAAGCTCACTTCTTATGTCACACTTTTAAGACCTCTGATAGCATACCAAAAGGTACTGGATGCCCTGACGTTTTAAACGGCACACCCCATCCCAGCCAATGGTAGAAGAACTCCAGTCCTTTGATTAATTTCAGATAATTCTCCTTGTTTAGTCAGATGAATTTTCTAGGTTTGAGAATACAAGTGATTTATTCTGATGCCCTTTGTTAGATAAACTGACCCCTCAATGCAGTAAAAGGACAAAATGAAAGTACTCATTAAGTTGATGCCTTTGCATAATTCACATGCATTTTTTAAGATCGTGTTACATATTCATCAGTTTGTCTTAGTCGCAGAGTTGCCACCATGAATGCTGTGTAAATATGTGGATATCTGAGCTGCTTTGTCGTGGCAAGGGGAGATAAGGAAAAAGGAAAAAATCTAATGTGAGAAAGGGGAGGGAGTAAGTGAGACTAGGCGTTGGGAGGGAGTCTGAGCTATATAGTTCCCAGTCTATACATCTGAATGCTTAGAGGTTGTAGGGTTTCCTTTCCCAGTGTAACTCTTGATGTGTCCTGGGAGTTTTGATCAATTTTTCATGTTATTAAAAACCCAATAGTTGTTATTTTTCACCTTGAGATAAGGGTTAAATAATCTTAAATTGACCAGGGACTGTGAAGTGCTTTGTCATTTTATCTGTTCATTCATTATGTTGTTTTTAATTGTGCGTGAAAAAGAGAATATTTAAAGAAAACTATGCTTTCTGTTTGATGAAAAGTTGTGTTTCTGGAGTTTGTTTTAGATTTGTGCCCTGCTTGATGTGGTGTCCTGTTATGTTAGGAATGTAAGACCGCAACATAAAGCTTTATTGAGACTTGGGAAGTTTGGGAAAATTAAATGAGGTGGGTTTGTTTTTTGTTTGTTTGTTTGTTTGTTTGTTTTCAATAAAGCATGGGCTTATTTCTTCAGATTGTGAACCAAAATAGATGAATATTTCCAGCATCATGTAGCTCAGAAGTTTTTTTTTTTTTCGCTGTGGTAACAGTGAATTGGGAGAAAGGGTGTTTGGAGTGATAGGCAAACGTCTGCACAAAGCAAGTAATTTCATCCCACAAATCTGTAACAGTTATGCAGTACGGTGCTTCCTTTTAAACAAAGGCTAAATCCACTGGAGATGAAAGTTGGTGTTAACACTGAAAATCACAGCCCAAAGAACTCTTCCCTTAATTTCCTTTTTTCCGTATTTCCTATTCTGCCAGATTTCTTAGCTCTTTGGCACATCTTAGATTTGGTTTGCTATAAAGACGTAAGGGAACAATTTTACTTGGCATACAGCAGTCAGACACCAGTTCTACAACTTCCAGAAGGCCTGAAGGTCATCTGCTGTCCCTAGGTAGGGTTCAGAAATGTCACAGATGCCTGCAGTGGCTGAGATGGAAAGACGGAACTTCTACCAGGGGACCTCTCCCAGCCCTGCTGTCAGTTATGTCATTCCAGGAGCTCTTGTATATGTACTTTATGTGGGCATACCTAGGCATGCTACCGCAGTTTAAGGGAGTGGTTTTGACTTACGATGCAATGGGCAAGAATGGGTGACCATTAATAATCTTATCTAATCTCTAAGAGATCCTGTGGAAGGAAGCAAGCAAGCAGTTCTAACGTGCTGCTACAAGTCGTAACGAAGATTTCTTGAAACAACGGGAGATTTGGGGAAGTGAGTTGTTGACTTGGCAGTCTGCACTTGACAAAGCTCTGGAGGTCAAAAGAAAGATGGTTGGGCATAAACTCATAAGTTTTTCTCCCCCAAAGGCCTCAGCATGAACCTTGCGCTGCCGGGGTCTTGCTTAGGAGCTGTATGACTGACATGCTCTCTGCCTGAGATTTGTAGAAGGCTTATTTAATTGCCACGTGTACCTATCCCCCGTTTTGCTCTTAACTGCCTGCTCATTTTTCTTTCCAACTCACTGTTATAACCAGTGATTTTAGCCAGGAGCAGCTAAAATGACAGAAATCTATAAAAGGGTTTCATGGTTGGAAATAGAGCACTACATGCTGAGTGTTGCCTGCCAGCGTTTTACTTGGATTTTAAGTGTGGGGGGAGGAAAGTAAGAGCCCTCATCTTTGTTTTTAATTAATGCAGACACCATTTTCATTCTGAAGTGTCACACACTGGAAATCAAAGGAGCCTTGTATAAATAATAAGGAAAAAAAAAAGATTCTCCCGATTAGTAATGGAAAACATTTTCAAACAAGATCTACAGAATTACGATAGGGCTGGCACTTCCTCAAGGTGAAAGTCTCTCAAAATCATAACATAAATTATTGATTTGTCCAAGTCTTTTCTCCATAGGAGATTTACAATCTCATTTTCATAGTTGTCTTAAGGAGGGAGGGAAAGGGATTCTTATCTAGGTCAGAATGGAAGCATCTTATTTTTACAAAATAATAATAAACCCCTATTTTAGCTAAAGTGAGTTGCTATGGTATGAAATTATGGGGCTTACTGCTCTGACATTTGTGTAATGTCAGGAATAACTCTATTTAAGCAAATAGACTTACAGCTGTGCCAGTGTAATCAGAGCCACGTTATATCACATCTTAGATACAAAGAAAGATTGTTGTGAACAGTAAGCAAGATATGTAAGAGACGTCTGGCCTTCTGGGAATATTTGTGCTGATAAAAGTTGGCTTCACCAAAACAGAACTCCACAAACAAAGAGCAAAAGGTAGAAAGTATGAGGATTGTGGCAAATTAGAAGGGAGTGAGATACAAATCTGTCCCTTTTTGCTGCCACCTGGGTTCAAATACAGCAGTATATGGGTCTAGTAGATAAAGAGCAGGGAAATTAAATGAAAGGATAAGTAAGGTAGTGTGGCATATCAGAGAAGGTTAAGAGTTCTTGGAGAGCTTACTGTGAGTGGCAGCACTTCTCCAGAGCTACGAAGAAGGGACCTGGCTGCTGGGGAAGCAAAGGAAGTGAAAACCAGGATGAAAGTAGTCAGCTGTTAATCACCCCAGGCAGGAGAAGCGGGTACCATCATACACGGCAGGAGACAGAAGGTGGTGAGCAGAAATGGACGGAACAAACAGGAGGGGGTGTTTGTGCAATGTTGTCCTACCTTCTGTGGTGAGAAGCAACAGACTTCAGATATTTTCCATCTCATTATACACATGAGATGGAAATAAGTATGGTGGAGAGGGTTAAAATTTACTAGTAAAACCCAGGAAGGACCAGTTAAGCAAAAACCACCAAGGATTAGTGTTGTATGTCAAAGGAAAAGAAGATGTAAATGTCTCCAAATGACTGAATTCGAACCTAGTGACCTTAGGTGTTTGCTGGTCAGGGTCTTAAAAGAGTAAAACGTGACAAAGAATTTAGTTGTCATCTACTGTGGTAGTAACAAAAGACCAAAGTACCGTCCCTGACGAGTACCTTTTTGTAAAGGAAAATACATTGTGTTATCCTGGCAGACTTGAGTGTGAGTAACGTGTTGGAAATATCATCATATAAAAATAAAATGTCTTCGGATTTTTAAAAAAAATTTAAATTGTCATTTCCTGGCCTAAAAGATATTGTACCCACAATAGAGAAATCTTATATTAGACCTTACTCTAAAAATGAAAGAGGGAATGATGACATCTCATAATCAGTGATTTTTTAAAGTTGATGTGATTGAGATAGCTGCATTTATTGTATGAGAAAAGAATAAAATTTTACTACTGCATTTATATATGTATGTTAAATGAGTAGAAGCATATACACTGTGACATATACTTTTATGCATATTCTTCATGTGTAAAAAGGGCCACTAATCAACTAATGAAGAAGAGAACTGAGGGATTTAAGAAAACTCTGTGATATCCCCCAAAAGCCATTTCTATAGCTTAGAAAGAAGACTGCATCATAAAAACTAACAAACAAAAAACCCAGATGATGTAGAGAAGAGCATCAAAGTAGCTACACAGCTTTAAAAAGAGTAATTTTTACTAAAGGAGAAGCTGATACCGATGAATAAAAAGTAGCCGTTTAAAGTTATAGAAAATTGAGCAGGGAGGCAAAAATCAAAAAAGGAAAAATCAATGGCTGGCACAGTTAAGGACTGCAAGAAAGTTTTTCATTTATATAACAAAAAGAATCCTAAAAAATATTCTTGGTCTGTTACTGGGTGAGATGGTACAGTTATCTATGACAGAAAAGTGGCACAGGAGAGAAAAAATACATTTGTCCGTATTGGTGAAAAAGCAGGCTAATGAATTTGTATCATCTCACTATTTAAAATAATTTCAATTTCCTTAGTAATTTAGGAGATGTTGAGAGAGAGTAGTTACTGAGTTTAGGTTTTACGAACTCATGATATATATCTGAGATTTTAAAAAGATGAGGCTGAGGAGCTTTTTCAATCATTAACAACGATATATCTTTGCCTACTGGGAAAGTTTCAAAGGACTGCAAGATTTAAAATATTTTAAAGTTATATTTAAGTACCATTTCTCAGTGTTTAAAAATCTAGGTTACTGAATGCCTGAATTCAATACCAGATGAATTTGTTAGAGTGCATCAATTAACAAATAAACAGCAGAAATAATGCAATTAATGTAGTCAACATGGATTGGAAGCCTGGAAATCCTCTCCAAATTATTTTTGTTTTTAATAGGATTACAATTCTGATTGATAGATTTCTGAAATGAATGTTGCTTAGTACCTGATGACATTTTGATGAAGAAAGGAGAAAGGTACAAAATTATTATGCTTGAATACTTTGTTTCATATTATAACTGTAAGCGAGAAATCATTACCAGGCAAAGATGCTTGTATTGGGCTCCTGCAGGGGTTAATTCCTGCCCCATTCTGTTTATGTTTTTTCATATATTCTGAAAGAAAAAATTAAATTATCACAAATAAAGTTTGCAGATAGCTCCAAGACTGGGAAAATGCCAAGTAAGGAACAGAAACAATACACACAGATCTCAAAAAGTTAGAAGCAGACAACTTTATTGTGGAAGAAAGAATAGAAGCCAAAGGTACTAGAGGAGAGATGGTCCCAGAAACACACGCTGACGACAACTAAGGGAGATTCTGGCTGATGACAAGCTGGATATTAACTCCTCGGATAATTCCTTGGCAAATAGGACTAACATGGTCTTTGTGTAAGCAGGACTCTATATCTGGCATTTGTATGTTCATTTCAGGAATATTCAGTTGTTTTCACAGTTCAGTGAGGCTAATGACAAACTGGGGAAGTTTTAGGAAAAAAAAACAAACAAGAATACCCAAATGCTGAAAGAACTGGAAACCTTACTTTTAGCCCAAGGGGAATAATCTGGAGTTCCTGTCTCCAGATATTCTGCTCAGTTTGGGGACCGCTTGTGTGCTGATTATTCCATCTCTGTTTCAGGGGGTTTTAGGTGAGTGTCTAATGCACCACACCTTAAATGACTGCATTGGACAATCTAAAAAATGGAGAGACAAAAGAAAAACAATTTCATTTTAACTTAGAGAGAATAAAATTATGGCAAGCAGGGAATCCTACCTTGGTCTTAGTCTGATCCCTCGTCTCTGCTCCTGGCACTCCCTTGTTGTTCAAGAATTCCACCCCAGCTGGTTGCTTTGCTGGCAGAGGAAGGTAAGTCAGTGTTGCAGGTGCAATGGGCAGAATTAGTAAATACTTTTCTCTCCCACATACAGATATCGAGGGAACAAATGTATTGCAGAGAGCAGTATTATATCCTCTTATAGAACAGTTGTCAGGCATCTGAAATACAGTCTCATTTTTTTGGCAGTCTTTGGAGAGGAATAATGGCCCTATAATATGGATACTTGAACAGATCTTTGCAGATCTGGCTTTAGTACTTGGCTTTGCCCCAGACTTCTGGTGTGCTTTCTGTACAAGTCGTTGTGGATGTTTGCAGCATGCAGTGTAGTCTTAGCCCCAAAATGGAGTTCTGGAGTATAAGGCAAGAATAGCTGTACAGGGACTCGGTCTCTCTACGCGATGTAATGTGAAGCAGGTAGTTGCTACAGGTGATAAGAACTATGTGAATACTCACTTGAAAATTGCAGATTAAATGCTAAGATGGGATCTGTGTCAAACAACATTCCAGGAACCAGCTGGACCTGCGTGGGCTGTAAGCCTCCTTGCAAACATTCCCCATTTGGGCTTACTGTTCTTCACAGCTCCTCAATAGCTTCTGTCCTGCATGGCACTGAATATACTTTGAAGTTAGCCTAGAAAGTATGTTGCAGGCATACATGTCTACTTCTGAGTGACCTTTCCATCAGACATGTGCAGACTGAATTTTTATTCAAGAGCTGCAAGTGCACTTTAAAGTGCAATCATGTTCTTCACATCCAGCTGTGCTGTAATTCCATCACAACTCCTGCAGCTGCTGTGTGGGCTGCAAGTGAAGCTTCACCAAGGGCGTTACTGGGGATGTAAGATTCACCTTGTGCTTCAGATTTGGCTCAAAAGAACAGCCAGATTGCAGGTAACTAATAAAAAAGCCTCTTTCTTTTATCAGTAAAATAAGCAGATTTGTTTCAGGCATACAGGAAATGAATCCGATTGATGAGGAAGGAGGAATCGTTTTTACCAGATCATTTTTTCTGACCATGACTAGACATTGACCCCTCCCCAAACACTGGCTTTATATATCCTCTGTGGAAGAGAAATGTTCTCCTTCATGATTGCAAGGATTCGTACATACCAAGCAGCAGCTTTGCCAGAGGACTGGCAATTGTCATACAGCAAGTAGTTCAAACCAGGAATCCTCCTGGGCTGGTGGGTTTATCTAGTGTGGAGCTCTTCCCTTTTCTTCATTCTTGCATTCTAAGCATACCCGTAGGGCTCTTGCATGGCTTTGATTCTGGTCTTGTTTATGTTGGTGTAAATCAAGAGTAACTCAGCTCCTATCAGTGCAGTTCAGGTAAATGAGATCAGGCTCCAGCACATGGCATCCAACCACTCTTATTCTGTTAAAGGGTGTTCATCTAGCTAAGAGTTGCATAGATCCTCTGTTTTGTAGTTTTTCTATACATGATTTCATCAGATGTTCTTCCATTTTCTACTCCTAATAACTATTTCTTACTTAAACTGAAGCAGATTTCATTTAAGATTCTGAAAAGCTTAAGTTTCATAACATTCCTGTAACAGTGAGCATCAGTGAATCAGTGTGATTGTACAACTGCTGCATCCCATCAAATATAGCTCCCAGACCAAAAGAAAAAAAAACACCAAACCAAAAAGCACGTTAAGACAAGATTAAGTATGCAGTATTAATTTAAAATGCCTTCAGAATTCAAAGCAAGATGCCTTATCTGGTTTATGGGAAACTTTTGAGAGAAAAGAAAAACAAGCAAGCAAATATATTTCCTTGATATGGAATATACAGAAGACATTTCATAGGAAGCAGACTTTGTGGACAGATTGGAGTGAGATTCAAAACTCAATCTGTTTAGTTACAGTCCAATTGTGGAGTTCCTGCATTTTACAGTGCTCCCTCGGGGATTTTCTAAGATATTTAGGAACCTATCAGGAAATCACGGGGCTTAGCTTCCTAATTAGCGTTATGAAGCTGTGTTTAAAGCACACAACAATTCAGTTGCAAAGTGTATAACACTTCTGAATTTCCTGCTTTCTCCTCTGCCACCTTTCCTCCTGGCCAGCAGCAACTCTTAGCATGCTATGTACTCTGTGCCCAACCTGTGGGCTGCTGTAAGGGGTTCATTCTTTGTGGAAATACCTGTGTCTTCCATGTGAAAATTCCCACTTTTGGGTAGAGACTCTCTTGCTTGCAGCATGGGAGTCTCTAGGCATAAGATATAGTGCAGGTAAATCTGTCCAGGGGTTCTAGCTCAACGAAGCAAATGAGATCATGGCATGACCATAAGACAATGCCCAAGTGCTTTGAAATGAAGATAACTCAATTTTCAGATACAAAAATTGAGCTTTCAGACAAGGAGCTCTTGATGAAATCTATTTTTTTTTTCTGATGGAAAGCAGACATTTTATCAGGATATTAGTTTTTTGCTGTTAACTAAATTTTATGTTGCAAAAGTTAAAATGGGAACATTTTCAGGAATCCCTAATTGCAAGTCAATATATACTGTTAATATGTTCTCTGTTGCAGCAATAAGGAGACCTTGGGACCAAGCTCTTAATTGTTGATTCTTGCTAGCTCAGCTGGTGGTCCTTGGACCTTATTAAATGCTCCTCATCTTGTTTTTGCACTCTTACTCCCTTGAGCTATAGACTGTGTAACTTCTCTCACTACTTGGCAATTCTTAATAAAATTTGTTGAACGATAAGGTTCAAGGTTGGTTCATCTCTAAGGTTAAGTCTTTTCAGCTTTCAGCACAGTCAGTCACGTCGCACATAGCTTGATTTGCTTTGCTTAAGGCTTTCTGAACAATTGGTTTGCACGATGCTGTTGCTAACCCCAGTTCTAGCCGTGTGATGACCTTTTTCCAGCCCTGATTATTTATGTGTATCCTGCAGTTCACTGGGGAAGTGTGTGTTGGCTTCCAAACAAAGATTGCTGTCTATTATATATAACCTAAAAATACAACTGTGAACATGTGTAGGAGTTAGGAGCATGATTTTTTTTCCTGGAGTTTATTAACATCCTGTTGTATTTATTTCAAAATCTACAAGATGGATGTTTCTAGAGGTTTATGGTTCAAAAGTTGATGTAATTATAACAACTAACAGACTGATAGGTGCAAATTACAATTGGTTACATTCATGGGCTGTTTAAAGCAGTTTAAATTATTGCGTTCATATATTGCCATCTGCACTGGAAACCTGGATTTGAAATGGGAAATGCCTGAGCTTTGGTATCTACCTACATATGCTGTAGAGTGGTAGGAAAAGATGAGTAAACGTATGGGTGTCGAAAATGTCCTGCTGCCCAAAGGCAAGTAGAATGAAGTGTCCCAAACCTATTTGTTCATTCAAATACAACCAAACAAAAAACCTGTTTGACTACTAAATGTATGTCTCTGCTCCATCTCTTTGCTTTCATTTATTTAGCCAGATTTCTGAAGAAGATGAGGCTTATGTACTCATCCTCTGTGTGTGTGTGTACACCACGCGTACTTATGGCTGGGTGTGCTCCTACAGTGGTGCCTGAAGAGGCAGCTGATCTTGCCTGAGCAGACAGTAAAATTTTCAAAACCAAATAATTTTCTGCAAGTTTTGTGAAACTAAATGGGTAGGGAGAGGCAAGGGACAGACTGCAGTTGTGCCTTGGCACATTGCAAGATAACCTTGTTTCTCACGGAACACCAGGAAAACCAAAAGAGAGAAAAATTCTGAATGTTTCCATCATGCAGAAAGCTTCAGCTGCAACTCGTGCCTACCCCAACACACAATGTCAGTCACACCTGTGGTGCTCTAATCCACCAGGCTGTATTAATTGGCACTCACAGAACTGCTTGATTTATCTTTTGGCTAATAAAGAAGCAATTCCATAAATTTGGTGTTGAGTAATCAGCTATAGTATCTTTCTTTTTCTTTAAAAATGATAACAAAATCCTCAAAGACAGTAATGTTTGATTGTGTGTTAGAGAAGCATACAATATTGGAAAGATGAGAAAACCCTCGTGTCAGTGGCTGTCCTGCTGCAGCTTGCAGAAGGGACAGTTTTCTTCATTCCTCTGCAAGCCAACGTGCGCCACTGCTGTTTGGTGCTGCCATGCACCAGAGGAGAGGCTGCAGGGGTTCAGACTCAGAGAAAGGATGGCTTGTTTGGAAATACAAATATATCTCCCTGCTCTTACTCCTTCGTGGATTCTTGCCTGGTCCTGTGAATTCCTGCAGAGTTTGCACTCATCTAACCCCAGATATTCAGAGTGCTGTTATGAAGTTCCTGTTACCATAAGCTATAAATTTTATTCACCACACCCATTCCCATGAGTATCCAAGCACCTGGTCTGACACAACATCCAAACAGACAAAGCAAAACAATGCAGAAAGTGGTAGTAGGAATGATAGGAATGACAGACGACACGTGAAATCCAGATAAACGGCAATTGAGTGTTCGCCCAGGCTGGCTGTGCTGAGGAGGGAGTGGACGAAGTAGTAGCAGGGTGGAGAAGTGAACTGAGGTTAGAGTCTAATGCCAGTTGCACAGGAAAGATGGAGAGAGGTGAGGGGGAATTCAGAGGGCAGTCAGGCAACGAGAAGGAAAGAACAGCTTCCAGCTGTAGAAAATTGCAGGGAGGAGACCAAAAGGAAGCAATTCTCACAGACAGTAAACACTTACGCTATTATAGTAACTCAAATTAATAAATATTTATCTTACAAAGCTGTCTGAAGGACTTGGACCTCCCTGGGCTGCACTCGGAGTAAATATGAAGACTGTCTCATTGTGGCTTCCCAGTGAGATTCGGTGGGTTTATTGAGTGAAGCTTGTGACAGCAGGGCAGGATACAAGAACACAGGGCTCCTGGGCAAACTACTTTGCTGTCCTGGCTCTCTTCTCCTCTGTGCATAATAGACTCTTCTGGGCTCTACACAAATTCCAACAGTGTTCGGTGCGGTTCAGACACTGCAGCAGAGGGTGGATGTATGGAAGTGCACTAGCCCAGCTGATCCTCCAGGAGTGTTGCTGCACACTGCTGCTGCACCCGGTCTCCTGAAGACAACCAGCTCTTGTACTTTCATTTGACATGACAGAGGGACCACAGTCCATCTCTATCCTTTTGAGATGACTGTGCCCATAAGGATGAGTTTGGATCAAAGAGACTTAGCAAGTCATAGAATAGTTAAAGTTGGAAGAGGCCTCCAGAGGTCATCTAGTCCAAGTCAAAGCAGGCATAACAGATTTAAATCAGGTTACTCAGGACCTTGTCCAGTCACATTTTGAAAATCTCCCAAGACGGAGATTTCACCACATCCCTGGACAACCTCTTTCAGTGCTTAATCACCCCCAGTCTGATTTTTTTTCCTATTATGTCCAATTAGAGCTTGTCTTGCTGCAACTTGTTGTGACTGTTGCCTCTTGCTGAGCACCTCAGAGAAGAGTTTGGCTCCACCCTCTTGATAACCTCTCTTTCTGTAGCAGAAGACTGCAATTAGGTTCCCCCATACTCTTCTCCAGGCTGAACAAACATGTTCCACCAGCCTCTCCTCAGATTTCATCTGCTCCAGCCCCCAGCTAAATGGCCTTTCTCGGGATTCTTTCCAGTTGGCAAATACATCTCGTCTATTGGTAAGCCCCAAACTGGACACAGATGTAGCCTTACAAGTGCTGAGTAGGAGCAGTCTTCCTCTTGTCTTTCTGACCATGCTTTTCTGCTAACGCAGCGCTGTATGCCATTGTCCTGCAGAGCTGTGAGCCAGGCAGTCAGTCCCCAGCCTCTACTGCTGCTAGGGGCATTTCCATCCCCAGGGCAGGACTTGGCATTCGTCTGCTGAATTTCATGCGTTTGCTGTCTGTCCGTCCCTCTTGCTTGTTGAAGTCCCTCTGCATGGCAATGCTACTCCCTGGGGTAGAAACTCTTCCCTTCAGGTTGGCATCAGCCATGAGCCTTCCCATTCCGTCATCCCTGTTCACTGATGAAGATATTAGTGTCAGCCCTCATATTGGCTCCTCAGGAGCACCACCCCTAACTAGCACCACTTAAACTTTGAACTGTTGACCACTGCCCTTTGACTGTGACAATCTAGCCAAATTTTCATCCATCGTATTGTAGGTCACCCACTTGCTTGAGTGTGTGTCAAGCCCTATAACCAGATCAGAAGAAAAGAGGGCTGAAAGTGAAAATATTTTAGACAAAGTTTTCTTCTGTGATTGTGGAAAATTCCTGGAGAGTTGATTATGGAGCAGATGAACAGTATCTCACCAAAATTATTCTAATAGCTTAAAATAATAATAAGCTTAGAATAAAAAAGTCTCCTTAAAAAAAACTATCTTAGGGAAGGATGTGTATCCTTAGCGCTTGAGTGAATAGGAACATTTTGCATGTGTATATTTCTGTCTTTCAATCTATAGAATGCTTCAAAATAACTAAAGGTCAGTATACATTTAACAAGAAATTCCCTAGACTTTATCTAAGCAGTAACTTCCTTATGTGTATATATTCTTTTCTAAATGGAGGAAAATTAGCAAAGCACAAAGTCGGTTTTCATTGCTTTTGCCCTTCACCCCCTGAAATCTCAAACAGCCCCAAACCTGTTGCCTTTCTGCAGCCCCTGGAGCGCAGAGGGCATCAAACAGTTCATGCTCTGAAAGTCTACCAAATTCACTTCATTTAAAATTCAACACAGTGTTTTCCCTGTTGGGCAAAAGGAGCGGTTGAATACAGTGGTCAGTGTGTAATTTAGTTCCTTTCTACCTGTGCGAAATGAATGTTTCATAGCCACAACAGAGGCTGAGGGCTTGGAGGGCCCTTGTCCAAGTGCAGCACAGGAGACGGAAATGCATCCTGGTTCTGTCCACTGTGAAATATACCTCAGACTTCCATTTCCAGCATTTGTCTCTCCTTTGCATGTGGAAATAAACGAGATAAGACTGATACTTATTTATGGAGATGTAATGCCCTCTGTTTGTGTAGCTGCAGGAATGCTCAGTTTATCAAAACCAAAAGATTCTCTTCAAAAAATTTCCATTGGCAACAACTAAGTTCTTGTTGACTTTTTTTTAATATAAATAAGATAAATGCATGAATTTCAGCAGCCACATAGCACAGAAATTTTGAACAGAAAAATCCTGCAAGGGCTCAAGGAAAATCAACTTACATGACCAGCTAAATGTTTGAGGAATGGGCTGTGGGAATGCAGTGCAGAAGTGGTTAGCAGTAACAGCCTGGGTTATCAGCTGATGTTTTACACCACAGCTGACATGGTCTTATGGTCTTGTAAACTCTCTCACACAAACAGCTTTGTGAATCTGAAGCTTTCCACTACCTTCCGGGAAAGTGTGGGAGAATGAAGGACTGCATGTGCTAGGATTTGCAGTTAGCAGCAAGTAAAGCAGACTCATAAATTTTGTGTTGAACCAAGTTCTGTTTTGAAATATACTTTCCAGGCTGATGAAGCAAATGACATTCTCATCTTGTTATTGTTCATTAACCCAAGGATGTGAAATCATTCTTCATATCTGGTCTCTCTTCTCGCACCAGACATCCCCCCCATTCCTGTGTAAATACTGCAAGTTCATCCATCACCAGGTAATCAGAAGACTGTCAGGATCTCCTGGCTGCAAAATTTGAGAGTTCTTATGATTTCATTTGAAATACGGAAAAACGTATTTGAGAAATTGCTGGACAGAGAAATAGAAAGAGATGTATTTCACGGAATAATTAGTTCTTGTTTTGCACTAGATTTTCCATTAAATTTTTCTTAATGATGTGGGCTGTTTCTCTTCTGTGCTGTTGTCCACATTTGGCCTGCTTTCAGTGAAGCTTACAAACAGGGGTGATTGCTGTAAATGAAATCTGGAAAACATATACAAATACATACAGGAAGAAAAAATAATCTTGATACTATTAATTTCATGAAAATTAATTTAACAGAAGTGGGCCTTAAGTCATAGAGATTGCAAATGTGCGGGATTTATTTAATCTAGTTTCCAAGGCAAGTTTTGATAGCTTTAAATAATAAACATTTTGTTTAAGAGAAGTCTCAAGAAAGCCCTCTGTCCATTTGAACGTATGTTACCATTCCTGTGCTTGAGGCCTCCCCGAACTCTCTTATTCTGTGGCTTTTATGCTGTTGACTTTGCCTTTTCGCTGGTAATGTCAGGCCTACTTGTCCAGCCTCAGCTGTGTGACTGAGGTCTTGTTGTGTGCTCTGACTGATCGATTGCTTATTGTCAATAAATAAAAAGACTTGCACTCAGTCTTTGAAACATTTCTTGCTCAACTGGTCCACTTATATGCACCGAAGGCCAACTGTCGCTCTCCTATATTCGTTTATTTAAGTAGGTAACTTCTTTTCTCAGACAGAATCACTATCTCAGAAAGGAAGAGAGAGCAGTCAGGAGGAAGTATTATTTTTCTAGGCCTACTTATCTTTCCGTTTAAGCTATAGTGTTTTTCTGGGTGCTTCTTTAATCTGAAGTCACAGCACAAGATATTACATTAATGAACTCCATTTATTCTGAAATAGGATAAAGTGAAATCCCAGTGATGCTGGAAGAGGAGAAGCACTGAAAACCATTGTCTCCCTATGAAAAAAGCAGGATCCCAGAGTTACGTTGTGAATATCGGTAAGGGGTGATGCTCAGCTCACAGCTTCACTTGGGAACAGTATCAGCTGTGAATATAAACCCTTTGCAGGTGATTTTAGTTAATAGCCCTTGGCATATTCTTCTTTCTTCACTGACACAACTGATTAACATAAGCAATTTTTAAAGTATCTTAATACTACAGTGTCAGAATGACAGTTCAGTCTGGCCTGCTGTCATTAAAAAAGTCCTATGGCATTATTTTTTTTTTCCAGACAGCCTTACCATTTAGTATCTTGAATATGTGAAAGATAATAGCTGAGTAAAACTTTCAATGTCTGCTCCAATGGAAGGATGTAATCTGGCGGTGCAAATCTGCTATCATTTTACTGTGTGGGGGGATGAGAAATCTCTTGCAGGTTGCTGACATTTTGCAAAGTGGTAATGACTCCACTGTGCTGTGCAGACACAAAATAACACAACTGTCTCTGTCTTCTGTATGCACTGTTCACTTCTATCTACCCCTATGCAAGATGGAAAATTCTCTTACAAAGGCGAGGTCAGCAAAATTCCTCCAAATAAAATTCATGATGTCACTATAAAAGGGGATCTTTATATAGCTATTATATACGCAGCTGACAAGTTTTATAGCAATTCTGTAGTAAGATTCAACCGTATGAAAAGAAAAAGTATGTATCCTGATGCTTGACTAACCTGATCTCCTTCTATGACAAGGTGACTCGCTTAGTGTTTGAGGGAAAGGCTGTGCGTGTTGTTTACCTAGACTTTAGTAAAGCTTTTTACACCGTTTCCCACAGCATTCTCTTGGAGAAACTGGCTGCTCATGGCTTGGATGGATGTACTCTTCACTGGGTAAAAAACTGGCTGGATGGCCGGGCCCAAAGAGTTGTGGTGAATGGAGTTAAATCCAGTTGGCGGCCAGTCACAAGTGGTGTTCCCCAGGGCTCAGTACTGGGGCCAGTTCTGTTCAACATCTTTATCAATGATCTGGATGAGGGGATCAAGTGCACCCTCAGTAAGTTTGCAGATGACACCAAGTTGGACGGGAGTGTTGATCTGCTTGAAGGTCCCTACAGAGGGATCTGGACAGGCGGGATCGATGGGCCAAGGCCAATTGTTTGAGGTTCAACAAGGCCAAGTGCCGGGTCCTGCACTTGGGTCACACCAACCCCAGGCAACGCTACAGGCTTGGGGGGGAGTGGCTGGAAAGCTGCTTGGCAGAAAAGGACCTGCGGGTGTTGGTTGACGGCCGGCTGAATATGAGCCAGCAGTGTGCCCAGGTGGCCAAGGCCAACGGCATCCTGGCTTGTATCAGAAATAGTGTGGCCAGCAGGAGTAGGGAGGTGATTGTCCCCCTGTACTCAGCACTGGTGAGGCCGCACCTCGAGTACTGTGTTCAGTTTTGGGCCCCTCACTACAAGAAAGACATTGAGGTCCTGGAGCATGTCCAGAGAAGGGCAACGAAGCTGGTGAAGGGTCTAGAGCACAAGTCTTGTGAGAAGCGGCTGAGGGAACTGGGGTTGTTTAGCCTGGAGAAAAGGAGGCTGAGGGGAGACCTTACCACTGTCTACAACTACCTGAAAGGAGGTTGTAGCGAGGCGGTGGTAGGTCTCTTCTCCTAAGTAACAATTGATAAGAGAAGAGGAAATGGCCTCAAGTTGCACCAGGGAAGGTTTAGACTGGATATTAGGAAACATTTCTTCACCAAAAGGGTTGTCAAGCATTGGAACAGGCTGCCCAGAGAAGTGGTTATGTGACCATCCCTGGAGGTATTTAATAGATGTGTAGATGTGGTGCTTAGGGACCTGGTTTAGTGGTGGACTTGGCAGTGTTAGGTTAATGGTTGGACTTGATGATCTTAAAGGTCTTTTCCAACCTAAACAATTCCATGATTCTGTGATTCTGTGATTCTATGATCTATTTGAATAAGGTTCTCCACCCCTCCCCTCTTACTCTCTTTATTGAGATTGGATTGGGCTGGGGAGGGAGGAAAAATATTTTATTGACCTTCTTTTTTTTTTTTCTTTCTTCTCTGTGGTCTTAAGAAAAGATTTATTATTTAAAGAAATGACAAGGTCAATGCACACCTGTAATGCTATGTGCATAAAAATACACATGAAAGTTCCCTCATACTCCTGCATTCATTTACTGTGTAATGGTAAATAGGCAAAGTGTATTCTTATGCTTACATTAGTTAAATAATTCATTCTTTTGAAATACGTCATTATAAACATAACTTAGTAATTTGTTGGGTTCTGCATATCATTAATATTTGGAGGAAAATATGTATCTTGAAAAGTTAATTGAAACAGCAGAACAGGGTCGTCTTCTACTTGCAAGGGTAGATCACATGTAGGTGCAGTGAGATGCTAGACTTATATCAGTTCAAAATGGGTGTAAACATGAGAGAAGAGTCAAGCTCCATTTTTCCTGTATGAACAGAGTGACTAATGCACAAGAAGCTAATTTAGTAGGAACATTTGGTCGTGGCTTCCTGTAACTGGGCCACTATGTCAAACACGTAATTACACACCGGTAGTTGTCGATAACAGCGTGCTGGAAAACTTAGGACATTGTAATAGGAATGGATCCCCAACTTTTTAATTTTAAGTAGTCAACAGCATTTCTTATGTAATCCCCTTTCATTTTAAAGCCTGCTCCCCAATCTGTTAAACCTTAATTTGATCAGTAAAAGGGGGTTCTGACTGACCAGTGCTGCTCCATTCCTACTGCCTGGAAGTCTGGCAATGGCAGTTATTGCTGCATCCCTGTCAGGAGGTTCCTGAGTTTTCTACATGGGTCTATTTGTCTTTCTGCATTCTTATGCCCTGGCCATTCCCAGTAGATTTTCACCTCAATAATTCTCAGCATCCGGTAAATTCCAGTTGCTGTGACCGGTACCTCAGGCTCTGCCCCCTTCCGTGCTGCTTGTTTATCAATATTTGAACAATGCACACTGTCTCCCTATGACCCTCGTTCCATCTTTTTTTCCCTTGTCAGAGACTGCTCTTTTTGAATAATCATTTCAACTGAATAATCACTTTGTCTCTAGAGACAGACCCTGCTAATCTCATTTCCATTTAGTCTTTGCATCCTATGGGTTCTTATACCACACAGCTTCCTGCCTTCCAGAGCCACATTAACCAACATAACTAACATCTGCTGCATCTGGATTCATTTTTTCCAACGTGGGGTTAGTGTGTGCAATAGCGAGTTTTGAAATTCTTTTTGGGCAGTATATGAGCATCCCCACACATATACACATATGTTGCTAACTAAGTGTGTGAAAAGACAAGGTAGCAGGAGGTCGTCAGGCTTGTGAGAATTTTATCTTGCAGTCTTGTGCTAGCCCTCAAAATTTACCCTTATGGTGGAAGTCGCAGTGTGCCAGGTGAGTGATAGTTTTGGCCACAATCTTTACCCAGAAGTTTTAATCAATCTTCTAGATATCAGCCTTAAGTTACCTCAAGTATGACACTTAATATTTTTATCTGTATTCACTATTCCCTGGGGTGCTATTGTGGAACCTGGTGCGATAGCCAGATAGATAGACGTGTAGCATTTTTCGTTATACGGTGCAAGATGTAGTGCAAGATTTTTAGATTCTGTGGGCATTTCTGGTGCTGCAGGACAATACTGGCACATGAGCTTGAGGACAGCTTGCAGTTGGTCAGGGTTAAGTACTCTTCTTACCTTGAAGTTGATGTTAAATGAGAGCTTAAGGACACTGATGAACTCGGGACATGCTCATTCAGCAATAGTAGAGGTCCTCTGTCCTAAGGAGAATGCACCAGGGCTAAAAGTGCTTCAGAATGCTTTGTTTCTTGTTGTCACCAGAGTCTTCATTGGGATCAGCCTTATCCGGCTGGTCTTTAGATACAAGTTATTGAGAGTGGGAGAACTCAGGTAAGCAGGAACTGGCCACTGACTGGGAAAGAAATGGGTCAATCGACATCAGATTTTAGGGAGTATAAATGAAAGTGATTAAGAACCAACTTTCATACCAAATTCTTCCTAGTGTTATGATTTCGGTTACAAGCAGTGAAGTTAATTAAGAGAGGTATCATTCTGCAGGATTTTTAAGTCTAAGGGTTAATGAGTCTGAACAGGTGTGAGAGATTAGGTGTAGCTGAGAATAGCAAGCTGGTGGAAGAAAATACCGATGTTTATTACATTCCGTCTTTGCTTGAGGGATAAGAAAAGAAATCACCTTGCCCAGGAGAGAAGTTTAAAAATATGGGGTTTTTTGCAGTATAATCTATTCTTTTCATAATGAGGAGTTCTTGGGTGATTATGTGAGGAGGCTGGTGTGCCAGATGATTAACTGAGTATCCATATATCATATGACCAACCTGGGCATCCTCTGCTCTTTCTAGTGTCAGAGAAGGTTAAGAAACAGTTTTTTGGTCTATGGTAAATGCTAATTGACATTTTACTGGAAGGGCTTGTCCCCAGTCACAACAGAAAACTGCATTTTTGTAATCAGCAGTTGTGGCTGTCCTTACTTGGCAAGTCATAGCCTTGTCCAGGCAACCTTATCTCTGTCCTATAAGTTTTGGGTTTTTTTACTCAGGAGATATTAAAACAGGCTGTAGTATTTTGTCAGTGGCCAGAAGTGGTGCATTTCCTTAACCTGTGGAAAAAATTATGCCTGGTAAGCTTGACTAGTAAGAATTTCAACCCAATCTGGAATTGTTCGGGTGTTTAGAACTGGGGGACCAGCATGATCAAGGATAAAAAGGGATATGAATTCAGGTGAATAATTATTTAACATGAGAAATAAGACTTAAAAGAGGACATCTTTCTAAATTGCAGAGAAGAGCAGTTCAAATATAATAATGAGTTTTCTGTGCTACATCTTTGTAGATTTGCTGGGAAAAGAGAAATGTGATATAAAAATCAATATTTCTCTCAAAGTAATAAGAATTTTGTTTATGCTGACAAGGTTTTTCAAGTCTGAATTGAATGGTCTCTCTTTGACCTCGCAAAGCCCTTGATATGTGCATACACAAATAACTTTGGCAACTGGAGCCAGAGTGACCAGGCCCAGCCCGGGTGTAAGTGAGTACATAGTTTTGCAAGTAAGCACATAGAATTACAATCATATCTCTCGACTTAATTGCCTCATAGAAAATAAACACTCCCAGTTACATGATCTCCCGTATTGCCAGGACAATACAAATCACTAATATCTGTGATAAGACCCTGCTTTTAATGAAAGAAGATTGTATTTCTCCTCAAATCCCTCTAAGTCTTTGACTTGATTTGAGGGAGAGGGGCAACTAAATTAAATTGAGTTTGAGAAGTATGAAAATTAAAAAGTCTCCTAGGACCTCTCCTAGGATCAGGGTTTGAAAAGCTTTGAGAATAAGATGTGAAAATCTTCACTCAGACTGTCAGCGTGGGCTGGGGCTGCTCAGTCTTGCTCATACTCTGCGAGAAGCTGAGCGCCCACTAATGCTCTGCACTCCAGGGCTGCAGAGGCTGAGCCTCCTCCAGTTTCGCTTGGGGAAGCCAGGCTTGGGCACCTCATTAAGACACTGCGCTCCTGTCCTGCTAATGGGACATTACTGGTTTTGATGCTGTATATAATTCAGTATTAATTTCTGCAGATTTCAATATTAATTTCTGCAGTACTCCTCTGAAGAAGTACTTATCCCAGAAAGGTAAGGCATGGGAAAGGTTGCATTATTGAAGTGGTACAATGAAGAAAACTGTAGTCCATGCCTAAGTATTGTGAAAGATCCTCTCATTCAACTACACCAAGGTGCCAGCACTTACTGTGGTTTTATACACTTCATACTCGTTGCCATTTGCAAACATTCAAAACTGGTTAGACCTCTTTTTCACCTCTATGAAAGACAACGAGATTATTTTAAAAATCTAAAGGCTTAAAATTAATATATTGGTTTTTGGATGACCGTTTGCTTTTAGTGAGTAGTGAGGGGAAAGTCCCCTGCTCCTAGTCGGGAGGTGGCCGTGTGCTGCTGGACGTTCAGCTGTAAGGGCCAGGCAGCACACACGCCGCAGGACCGCAGTCACCGGCTCCACCGCACGGAGAGGACCTCGCTCTTCTTGTGTCCATCCACCTGCCGTGTGGCTTCCTGGCTGCTTCTGCTTCTGACTGACCATCGGGATGGGTAGAAAGGCCTGCCAGGATTTCTGGTACTTTTGCCATGGCTATTCAGTGAGATGAGAAGACTTTTAGCTTCCCTTTTTCCTGTGAGTGAGCGGCCCCAGAGGGAAGGAGAACAGTGAAGGGTGACCTGTCCTCTGTGGGGATGGGTGTCGTGGTGGGTGGAGGAGAGCTGAGGGGTGGGGAACTTCCATGCAAAGAATCTGTCCTCACTTAGCACACAAAAGCGAAGCGCAATGAAAAATTAACAACAAAAGGAGCAAAATAACCTGCTCTTGCCTGCATAACTTCTCATCGGGTGCTACAGTTGCTGAGAATTTTTATCAGATCCCTGGTAAGCAGGATAGAACAGAAATTACATTTCTAAATCCACATTTATTAATTGGTAATGTTATGGGCTTGTTACGGCTGTGGCCTTTGAGAGAACTTCCGCCTGCTAATAATGTGGCTGTGATTCAAGTAAGGGCATTGATGTAGAATTCTTAAGTGATGGTTAAAGTACTGTGCAGAGGGCCTGAGTTTCAAACACAGAAGTAGGTAGCTGCTGTGCTTACAAAAATGAGTATTGAAATGTGCTGTCCGGCAGGTATTACCTTGCTTTGAGAGTTATTTTCAAAGACTAATTTCTAGTTATAATCATAGATTAATTTGCATCTTCACAATCATTGAATGCACATATACATGTACAGGAATATTCAAGCCTAACTTCCAAAGCTTGACATAATTTTTAAAATAAATTCTGAAGACAACCATATTTAGAATATGGAAAAAAAAGGAAAAAAAAGAAAAAAAATGACCTTGCCTGCTGGAGATGCTACAGCCAGCTCCTCCTTATAAATAATATATGTATATAACAACTGTACAATCAGACACCTGTTTCAATATGTGCTTTCTAGTGATTTCTCCGTGCCTTTTTGTTTGCTACTTGGAAATGCTATGAACCTTCTTATGGGGCAACATTGCTTTCCCTGCGGGTGCCCGAGAGATGTGCAATGTTTCTTGCCTCTGTCTTTCAGTGGCTGTCAGCAGGCAGCTGACCAGAGAACCTTTATTTAGCAAATGTGAACAACTGGAGAATTTTTGTTTGCAAGACTGACGGGACCTGCCTCAATTTACTGAGAGCAATAACAATGTTTCTCCCCCACTGAACAGATCTAGCCTGAAGCTCCCTGACATGAATAAATGACTAGATCAACCTCTCTCACCTCCCTATCTTTTTGCAGCTACAAGTGTGAAGTATAGAAAGTGAGACATGAGTAATACTTGCTATAATTTGATTTAAAAGTTGGAGAAGAGCAGAGGAGAAGAGAAACTCTTCTTCTGTTAGCTTGTGTAAAAGCTAAGAGTTAAAATGTAGTGAAAGTCTTACTCAGTAGCCAAATACGATTGTATTATGCTGTCTTTTCTGGAAGGAAAGCATTAGCAATCCAGCTGTTCATTTGTATTCAAGATGTTTGTAAGATAAAACTGTAATGAAATATTTAATCTGAAAACAACATTAGGTAAAACTTTTTTCAGTGAGAGAATGGAAATTGGGAACAAAAGTCACTGGAAAGACCTTATTTCCAAAATGGATGGGGTGAATTTTATTTCAGCAAATTTACTAGTAATTTGTGAATTTCTCGGAGCAGATTCTAGCTGGGGCAGTGCTGAGCTAAACTCAGACTACCAGCTGTTTTAGGAAGTCTTTGCCCTGGTCAGTTTAGGACATTTCTCTTTCTTCCACTTGAGCCACTTGGGGTTAAATATCAGTGCTGGGAAAAGAGGAACTGCATTTTTGTGGAGTTTATTTATAATGACTTTAGTGTTTTGTTATTCATTTGGAAATTATCAGTTTCTTGGTAGTTCACTGGCTGATGAATCTTACTTTCCTTCTTTGTGCCTTCTAGATCTTCTGTGGTTAGATGCACAGTCTCTCTTTCTCTGCAAGGCAGAGGTGTACCCAGCACCTGTGAGATAGTCTTGGCTTTTGGTTTAGAAGGGGCCTATGAAAACTTCATGTCTATTTTGTGTACATTTTTCTCCTGCAATCCCTCTGATATTCAACTGAATAAAAGGAAATGAAGTAAAAAAAAGAAAGAAAAAAGAAAAAATAAAGCTTAAATCTGGTTTGACTAAACATGTGAAATGACTGACTTTGCATGTAGATGTGAAAATTGACTTCTCTGCAGGATGCCCCTTGCTTTGAAACATTCACAGTATTTATAGTATCTTTTGACAATCGTCAGATGTCTTTGTGGGTCACAAAGAAACTTGACACCAGGTGAGGAAAGTGTTTCACTATGAGAGTTTGAGGCTGAACCCAAGGTTCCTGGGCTCTGGACTAATACTTTCATGATGGGGATGTTGCATCTTTTGTCTTGCATACCTGTATTGTTAATAAGGCCTATACCTTTGCTCTTTTTAGAGTCATAGAATGAATATCCTGAGTTGGAAGGGACCCACGAGGATCATCGAGTCCAACTCCTGACTCCACACAGGGCAAACTAAAAGTTAAACCATACATCTAAGAGCGTTGTCCAAACACTTCTTGAACACCATCAGGCTTGGGGCCATGACCACTTCCCTGGGGAGCTTGTTCCAGCGCTTGACCGCCCTGTCAGTGAAGAACTTTTTCCTAATATCCAATTTGAATATACTACCCTTGCAGTGAAGTATATCTGTGAAGTCACCTTCAGTCACCTTGAAATAACTGATGTGGAATACGGAGACTCCTACTAGCTAGGACAAGTGACAGGAGCGCAGGATGCACAGATTATCTGCTTGTGGCATTAGCTGCCTGTTGTTTCCTTAGGGGAGCTGGAAACACTGGTGTAGGTTCACAAATCTCTTAATGGTTTAAACCTAATTTCTTGAGAAACTGCATCTTCTCCATCAGTCATATCAGGACCGCAAAGACTGTGGAATGTAACCATGTACCTTTGGGATTCTTAATATGGAGGATGTTACCCTTCAGCATATCACCCTTGGGAGCTTCTTGGTTCTGATACCAGCCACCCTTGGGCTTGAAATAACAAAAGGTGATCTGTGGACCAAATGGCAGTCTCCATCTGCCTGGTGGGATGTGGGGAATCCCTGACAGACTGACATGTATGAGCAAATAAAAGTGCTATTTAACTGTCATTTCATTTGTAAGTCTGGGAGCGTAGAAGTCCTGAATTCAGCTCTTATTGCCATGCTTATATCTTATTGCTTTTAGCTTATATCACAAGAATGATCAAGGTTGAAGTAGGACAGATGTGAAGAACCTCTACTAAAAATGGATTACTAAAATATTTCAGAATTGTGAATGAATTTACCCTCAGTCTTCTAAGAAAGAGAGAGATATAGTTGTCCTCTTGTAAGTTTAGGGAAACTTAAGGCCAACATTTTCAGAGATGAGTGTTGATTGCCTCAGTATTTCAGCATCCAGTGGAGACATTTTGATTGTTTATGGCTTAGCATGCCCTGGGCTGGGTAATTACAAACTGGTGCACAGCATTAGTCACGTTTGAAACATTTGCCTAGCCATGAAACAATCTTGAGACAGATTTGGAATGAGAATACAGATTTCACAGATCCCAGTCACGGCATTGAACAAGTTTATTGCTGTTAATTCTTAATTGCATATATATATATATGCATTACAAGAATGGATTATGAGCTGAGATTTTTAATTTCTATGTGATATTCATATACAGATCGTTGAAATTTTCTGTTGACTAGACCGGGTGAGGAAGAAGAGGTCCAGCTGTAATGGTTTTCCAAATTTTACTGTAAATAATTCACCTATTTAAGCTGAAGTTTCTAAACTGCGTCTATTTTAGTTGTGTTTCTAAGCTGCATTCGGTGTGGGTGGAAGCAAACTTTTCATTTATATGTTGATTTTCATTCTGTGATACTTTTGCTTCAAACAGTGCCCTCATTATTTACAAATATAAACATTCTTTTTCTCTAGTGAGTGAGTATGTCACATCCTGGTTATATACATTCAAACCCAGGCTTGCTGGCATTTTCACTTCATATGAAGAGGGTTAATTATGAACTAGACTGCGGATCTCAAATACATCAGCAAGCTAAGTAGCTGGTGACTGCTGCAATCAGTTAACGGCAAGGAAATGAAACAGGACTTATTTACATTTAGAGTGATGCCTGAGTTCTTAATCACCTCAAAGCATTTAAAAATTAACTTTACTACCAACAGCTCAAGAGGCATAATGAACCCCAGGAGGGAGTTTTCTTCTCTTTCATTTTCATTGAAGCCGTCTATTCATTTACATCAGACTACTCTCACTCCAGTCTGTTTTCCTGCTAAAACCTCAAAAGTTTCCTTATTCCATTTTCTTAAGTAAAACTTGTGGTTCATTCGGTATGCTTCGTCATAAATTAGTATTAAAACTGTGCAAGAACTCTTGGCAACTACTGAAGTACATGCAGACGCAAATTCTTTAAGGACAAACAGAAGCAAACAGCTTAGCATTTCTGTGTTTTGTTGTAGATGTATCTATGTATTAAAAAGGCAACAAAATATCTTTAATTATCATCTTCATGCTTTCCTGAGCTTTTGCACCTGCACAAGCACACGTTATGATTTTACACACAGGCACACTCACGCTCCAGAAAGGGGGCTGCACTGTAATCAAATAAGCAGCTAACAGCCTGACCAGTAATGACATTTGACAATTGGCAATTTAGAAGATGGAAGCAAAGATATTGAAACTAGTACAAATTCTCCAAGCTTTCCACCATAACTTTGTTTTATCTTGACTCTTATTTGCCCTGAATCCCCTAATAGGAGCAATCCTTTCATAATATACTCAGCCAACCCATTATTTCTATATACTTTTTTTCCCTTGCTGCAAACATGAAGCACTAACACCTCCAAAAGTGGCCTGTTCCCTTGGGAAAGGTCTCAGCTATGAGGGGAAAAAAAATCTTTTCTTTGGAAGTTTCCCTTTAAGGTTTGAACTATTTTCCTGGGCTATTTACAGCTGAAGTGAAGGTGGTATTTCGAGAGACAACAGTAATGAAGAGTACAACAATCCAGCAAAACTTAATAGGGGTAAAGCTTAACAGCAGAAGCTTTTTTTTCTTTTTATCGGTGATTTAATGGACAAATTGAATTTAAGTGTTTATACATCTATTAAGATAAGCAGAAGTGCTAGCAGTGCAGATTATTTTTTTATATATAAGAGACAACATAATAGTGCCATGGCAGCTTTAGTAAACAGTAGATACATAGTTACAGTAGATATGTATGTGTTTATTTAGAAAAGCTATAGGCATAGTTCTTTTAACACTTTTCCCATTGTCTGCTCCTTCAATGCAATTTTAGTCCTAAATCTAATAAACTTATAAATGAACTGTTGTGACGGCTTTTGTTACCTGCGTTTTCACAAAGCAATTAGCGTATGCAACTGCAAATCTCGGGTCTCTAATTATTTAGGCCTCCTATGGAAGAGTGTCGTCACAGCGAAGCCAGGTGTTCGGGCGAGCAGCTGTAGTCTGAGGGGCATCGGAACCTCCACGCTGCCAGAGAGAGCAACCCGGCCCCGACGGCCTCCCTCTCCCTCCCGCCGGTCACGTCAGCCCCGCGCCCTCGGACCTGCTGCGGCTGCTTGGTAAATTGGATTGAAGAGCTGATACTTTGGGAAAATAAGTGGTGTTAGCGCTTGTGCAGCCTGGGGTCGTGTGGAGCTGGAAATAAGGGCCAAGGACGGGAAAGAGAAGATAGAGTCTCTTTTTGCTGATGACCATGTCACCTCAGTACTGTCAGACTGCAGCCCCAGTAGAGAAAAAAAATCTACTGGTTGCAGTTAAGGGGAAATAAATGTTTTCATTTAAGTAACCTAGACACTAGCACTACAACTGTAAGGAACGAGTGTCTATATTTATGAAACAACTATAGTTTGGTCTTGTGAATCATTTTTCAGTCGGGAGGGTAACAATTCTCTTTGTCTTATTACTGAGGTGATAAATACTCTGATTGGGAGATAAATAAATACTCTGATTCAGAGACAGATGGATTTTAGTGTGTGCTGTCCTGGGGAAGGATGTGACTGCTGATGGCTGTCACCTTGGGGGAGGCTGGGATGGTATCTACCCACCTCGCTGGTGAAGCTTGAGGGATTGTTTCCTTTCTTAGCCTAAAGTTGCACAGTTAATATTGCTCTTTATCTCTGCAGGAAATGGAATGTGACACATGGTGAGGCTGGGGGCTAAGTATTGCTTCAGATATCTGGTTTGTAAAAGAGCCAGAAAGTTTCTTACAATGGTTTAAACAAAAGCGCACTGTTGTGTGTATCGGTGCTTTAACATTTCAAATCTGTAAAATGATTCTCATGTAACTTTCTCATGATGGACCATGTTGCCTGTTGGATTTGATGTTCTCTTTCAAAACTAATAGCTCGTTTCCTCTTTACATGTCAAATTGCCCCGAACTCTAGGATTTCAAGAGACAGTTTGTATTTTTTTAAAAAAATTAATTTGCTTACAGTTGAATGAAAGATTTTAACCATTTTCTTTCTTACCTATTTTTCTATCCTATTTCTAACCTACCTCCTTTAAATTTCTTTTTATTTTAATATCTCCCTTGTTAGGAGCCCTAACCAATTGTAGAAAAGTCTAAAAATATGCTATGTTTTCTTATCCTGGAGTTTCAGTGCATTTTGATATAGATGGCTGTGCAGCAAATCTGTCAGGGCTGACGGAATGAGCAGGACCCGATCCTGCATTTAATAATGTGTAAGCAGCCCACTTTCCACTTTCCCCATAGCGAGTACCCCTCACCTCTGCTGTTAGTGGCTGGATAAAAGCTCTGCGGAGAGTTTCTCACCTTTTCTTTTCTCCAACTCTTTGCTTTCAAAACTTTTTTTCTTCAAAGTTAAGTGTCTTTGTTTCCTTACTAGAAACCATACTTGTCTCTGGAGTTTACCTCAATTTCCCTCTATAAAACCATCTATAGTTTCATCTTGATTTATATTTGCTGTGTGAGAGGAAAAGATCTGTCTGTCAGTTCAGTCAGACTCTTTCCAGACATTTACTCTGTGAAAGGCTTTGATGCAAAACAATACATTTTAAAAGTTTTTTTTCAGTATCATTTCATAGAGGTTAGTTTTTCTGGCTGGTATTACTTGTAGCCAATGGTGCCTGAATCCTTTTTGGTTTAGTTTTAAATGACTCCCGATATAAATGTCTTCAGGACTCCTGCCAAGCAGTATACTACTATTTCCCTGTCCTTTATTTCAGCCAAAACCTTGTAATGTAGTTTTATTGTTTTGACTGGTTGTGACATTGATTTGGAAGTATTTGTAATATCCAATAAAACATTATACTCATTCAAAATATGACAAACTTCTGCAGTAAGCGTTTCTTCATAAACATATCCTTTCATTGGTATACGGATATTATTTGACTCTGACTAACAATGGAGATGGTCTGTGTGACCACGTTTGACGTGATATATTAAGTCTTTTGGCTGAATTCACTGGTAGTTTCTTAGAGACTTTATGCAATAGTGTGACTCTACACTTTTTAATTTCTTAACACTTTTGTTTTTTTCTTCTTTCTTCATTTTTTCAAAATATGGGACAGAATTTAAGGTAGATTTCCAGCTGGGAGAATTAATATCTCCTTTGCCTAATACAAAAGCAGCTAAAATTACTCTGGGAGGATCTAGCAGGAATTTGCGATGTAAAAATACTGAAAACATTCATAAGTAGGAAAAGTTCACTCAGTCATTCATTTCCTATTAGCCCCTGACCTTCCTGAAAAAGATTTTATGTGGAGCGTGTTCAGATATCATGGGTTCGTAGGAAATTAATGTCAGGTAACAAATTGCTGGGAATGACTTACCCAGTGTGCTAACAGAATTGTTCAGATCCAGGTACTCCTCAGGCACTATGAGCAGAAACTGAGCTGAAACTCCCGTTCCTGAGTGTTGCCTGCTATTGCAGATTTACTGTCCTGCTTTACATCGTTTGTACTGAAGGAGCTAGAAAAAGGCTGCCTGGCAGCTGGCTCCTTTGGGAATCCCTGCTAAAATGAAATGTATATTTCATAAGGCCATCCCAGGGAGCAAAATTTTAAGTAAACATACATTTTAAATGAGTAAGCAATTGTCTACTGGGAAACTGTGTATGGAGCTTTATTTTATATGTACTCATCTTTCAGTGAGGGGAATTACACACATAATCAGCAAATAGAGAACATGCTAGTTAATGCTCAACATCCCTCTAAACGCAGCCTTGCAAGCTAAATTAGTAAACACTATCAAAAGAATATTCTCTGCATAAGGCCCCGTTTCGCTAAAGTCAAGTCAAAGTATATAAACTCTGCAATGACTCTGGTTGGGTATTCCTGGAGAGCACATTTTAACTGGAGTTACCTACGGTTACTTGAAGGTAACAGTATATTTGGAATATTTTTGGCTGTTGATATGTATTTGTGTAACACAGTTCCTGTAGTCATAATTCAACTTGCATAGGTTGGTTTCTTTAAGATTTGTCTGAGGCTGGACACAGTGAATGTTCAATCTCTCATGACTTTAAACATCTGTGGGGTAGATGTCTATACCTGAGCTAGTTATTCTGGGCTCCCCTTATTATCAGTGGGAGAAGTAGATATTTTTGTAGTGTATTCAGATGGTTTGGTTTAGATCTCTGCTTAGGATGAGACGTCTTAGTCCCTGGACTCTGTCATCTATGTTGAGTATGCACAGAGACTAGGATGGCTGGTTCAGGTCTCAATGTCTGTCTCTAGCTGAAGTCATAGAAACCCTGCCAAAGCTGACTAGCAAGACTTTTTTTTTTCTTTGGGATAAAATCCTGCGGTTGCATCTTTAATATTAATAATTTGATAGAATTCACTTTGGTTTTATATGTTTATGTGAGAAGATTGGACCTGAGTGATAAAGGAAGAAAATTTGATGAATTATTCAATGCTTTTCTCTTTATTCACTTCCATAGTTCAACAGAGCTATACATAAAGGCATTTATGTATATGTGTGTGTATATATATATTTGGAAAAAATCTCTGGGACAAGGTGAACAGCCTGATTTCTTTGTTGCTTTTTTACACTGCAATTCAAGCTTGCTCCTATGATACCTTTTCTGAACTGATTGCATCAGTCTAAAAGAAGAGATTGTTGGATACGCCAAAGAACAAAAATAAAGTAAAAAGAATGTCTTCAGATCTGGACCCTTCATCCTTTTAAATCCTCTTGCATTTTCAGAAAGCACTCAGATCTTCCCTGCTGCCTACAAAAAATAGCCACATTAAAATTAGCATCACTCAAAGACAAGTTAGAAGATCATTGCAAAGATTTTAAGGTACACAGCACATCCTGTCCTCATAGGTACATATAAAACTGATGAGCGAGTCACAGGGTGGAGTAGTCCGATTCTTTCTTAATAAGACATAGCAATTGTACCTCTTCTATATATATAAGTGGGCTCTTATTAACAATGAGAGGCATATGTGGTTTCCTTTGTCCTTGCCTTGCACTGCTCTGTGAGTAGGAGAACAGGTTGCTTGAGAATGAGGTGCAGCCAAGAGCATGCTCTGACAGGGCTGCCTTGAGTCCGCCTTCCACCTGGGAAGAGTCGCTGCGAAGGGGCTCCCGTGCCATGTGCCAGGTGCACATTGCATGCCCGCACCGCTGCCTTCTCTGCAAGGACGTGGCGTAGCGGGTCCTCGTGCAGTTTGGTGAGGGATTGAAAGTGAAGGGGGGAACTACAGGAAAAACACACAGAAAAGAGAAAGATTTCACGGTGCCTTGATCTTACAAGTTTTTCTTACCCTGTCCCCTATACTTTTTACATTACTTATATCAGTACCCAAAATTGCATCAATATCCAGGAAAGGATTCACCCCAAGTTCAACAAGTCAGTATAAAACTAGAAGATTCGGTGTAAAACTAGATATCACTTTTTTTCTGTCCTGCGGCAGGAGAAGGAGTCAGTATTTAAAGTATGTGTAAATGGACAAAATGTGGGTGTATGCAGTCTGGTTAAACCAGCCCCCGGCTCAATGCGGGGTTGGAGGATGGGCCGTTCAGCTTTGAGCATGCAAACATAGAAGCTGCGAAGGTAGAAGACGACTGATGGTACAGGACTGACTGAGCACAAGCAAGAGGAAAAACTTGCTTCTTGGATAGTGCCTTTTTTCCTGACACTTGGTTTCTTTTTCATTTTATCTTTTTTTCCTTTGCAACATGTCAGCTGCAGCTTAACAGGATACTCTAGGTGGACAAGGAATGCAGGTCCTTGCAGTTCACTGGGCTTAATTCTTAATAGTTTTCAGTTAAAAAAAAAAGGTCACTCTTGCTCATACACTGCAATCTGCAATTCCAACTCTTTTTGTGTTTGTAGTTGTTGGCTTGTTTTTTCAAGCACTTGTGTAATAATGTATTAGAGAGGTATGATGGGTAGCTGTAGGTAAACACCGATACATTAATTCTGACTGTTATGTGTAGTGTAAAATTCATATTGAATTTGATGTCTACAATACATTTTCTGTATACCAATCTATTTCATTTTTTTCCTATACAGGAACTACCTAAATTTAGCATTTTTAACAATAAAGAACCCATGTAGGTCGTCAGATGTTAGATCTCCTTCCTTCCCTTGCAATGTCTTTTATTTCTGAGCAACATAGCAGTAACATGAGACCATGACAGCCTTTATAAAATATGTACTTTAGCGAACAAAAAAAGATTATGAAATTTCTGATCAATGCTCTGAGGGATTTTTTTTGCATTGATATTGTATTACAAATGATAGACTACATCGTAACTTAACAAAGGCATGTCTGCTCACTTCCAGCTGATGGTGTCAAAAATAACTTTCAGTGGTAGCGTTTTGAATTGTTAATTGTACTGTTGTTCTATGCTGAAAACCTTGACCTAAATATTTAAGAGGGGATCGGTTCCGCAGTACACTACATTGGCGCCCTGCAATCTGGCCATGTAAGCAAGAGTAACCTTCATTATTCACATGCTCCCAGAGACAGTGGCGGTGCTTGGGAGCGGGAAGTCTGAGCCCCTGGATCCTGGGGGTTTGTCTCTTGCTCATTTTCTGTGTCTCATTCTCTCTCAGCAGATCAAACATTCCCTGAAGTGTGGTAGAAGGCAGGAAGAATGACACTTGCTAATTTGAATTTCAGAAAGCACCTAAACCACGTTCTGATCTCCAGGTAAGTGTCTGTGAGCCACTTGGCTTTGACACTTGTTAAAACTTAATCACGTATCTTTTTGGTGCCAAGCTACTGTACAGAGACCAAAGAGAGGAGTATGCGTGTGCATGTGCTTGTTTTTGTGGGGGAGGGAATACTTTATTTGTTTGTACAGAAGATGTGAAGTGAAAACATCACTCTGGAAAACATGAGATCAGCTTATGAAGAAGGAGGAAAGATTCAGCGATGACTGAAAACCCTACAGGTGTCCTGATGCAGTTGCTCTATGCGAGATCTCAAGAAGGAAACATCTGGGAACATGTAATTGCTAATTTAGATCAGGCATTATTTTTATGTATTCATTCTCTTCCTCTTCCCCCAAACTGCTTTTTAAAAATACCCTCAGGCATGTCATGGGCTATATCAAAGTCATTTCTTAAGCAGCAACTGTCAAATGTAAAGGAGAAGGAAAACAAATAACATATTCTATATGTCAATAGTAACTAAACAGGTTCTCTCTTTGAAGATCTGGATATCTCCAAAGGAGTCTGGAATGTGTTATCTATACTGTGAAACTCAATATTAATCACATGAGGGGTGTATATACTGACCAGTGGCTCAAAATGAAGCCTTTTGCTTTAGATGCCTCATCATAATTATTAAACTGAAGACTGCAAAATATTTCACCTACATTTGAAAACAAGTTCATTTCAGTCAGGACTGGGCTGCTTCTTTTGGAGGTATTTGAGCCATTGAGTTTTGCCAGCCTGAACGCTTTTGGGCGGTTTGTTGTGCATGGTCTTGCTCAAATATTGCATATGCTAAAAGGGCTATGCTGAGATAACCACCTATGCTGGTGTTCTGGTTTTGGCTGGGATGGAGCTAATTTTCTTTCCAGGAGCTACTATGTTTTGGATTTAGTATGGGATTTGGTATGTGAAGAATGTTGATAATATACTGATGTTATTAGTGGTTGCTAAGAGATCGAGGACTTTTTTTCAGCTTCCCAGGTTTTGTTAACGTGCAGGTGCAAGAAGCTGGGAGGGGTATAGCCAGTGCAGCTGACCCAAACTGGCCAAAGGAGGTATTCCATACCACAGGTGTCATGCCCAGTATGTAAGTGGGGGTTGGCTGGTGGGCTAGGCTCCCTCTCTCTCTCCCTCTCTCTCTTTCGCTCTCTTGTGAATTTGGGGTTCCAAGATCACTGCTTGGGAAATCGCTGTTCCGAGATTGCTGCTCGGGATCATTCCGAGATCACTCTTGGTTTCACTCTGTGATCGCTGCTCAGGATGGGCTGTATCGGTTGTTGGGTCGTCAGGCGGTGAGAAATTGTGCGTTGTTCATTTTGTATATTCCATTATAATTCTATTTTATTATCATTATTAATATATAATATTATTCTCTTTTCCTTTGCTGTCCTAGTAAACTGTCTTTATCTCAACCCACGAGTTTCCCCTTCTTTCCGATTCTCTCCCCCATCCCACTGAGGTGGGGAGTGAGCAAGTGGCTGTGTGGTACTTGGTTGCTGGCTGGGGTTAAACCACGACAGTTGGTGCCAATGCAGGATTGACTCACTGTCTTCTTTAGAGATCAGACTGAGATACAATCTGGTGCACCAAAATTTAGGAGCCTGCATTCCTCACAGAGTTGGTGGAAAGGGGTGGGCACCTCTGAAGGGTGACTTGTGCAATGGTATGAATATGTCACATTGTGTTTGTTTGCAGCCCAAATAGATCTGATAAACAGTATTTCTATCAGTTTCATAGTATGTTTACTAATAGCAAAGTCAACTGACATATTTTATACTCATGTAAATATGGCTTAATGTACAAAATTGAAAGAATTCCCAGGCTCCCTGGCAGGGGTACTTCATGGGACATGGGGCGCAGTTGCAGCTAGGACTGGGCGTGTGATTGGCGAAGGGGGAAAACAGACCATGAAATGCCGCGCGATGCAGGTACTGGAGAGGCTGCGTGACACTGTTGAACAGAGCAGAGGCGTGTGATCCCTGAAACATACTTTCCATCAGAAAATTAAATGCAGCAGTCCTTCTGCATCCCAGGTACTTTCTGGAACAGGATGATATATGAACACTTAACAGTCCTGAACTATGTAAAATATTGCTAGCAGGTATAGCAACCTTCTCTAGGACATTCAAAAGTAAACCAAGAAGTGTGCAAAAGAGAACAGTTTGTTCTCCATATTCTTGGTGGACAGTACAGCAAAACATGTGCTTAAACTGTAGCAGAGAAGACTCCAGCGAGATACAAGAAAAGCCTTTCTAAGGAGCACTGAAAGAGGCTGTGTGGAGGCTCTGAAATTGTCATCCTCAAGAATCTCTAACTTGGCAAACCATGTCTGTTGTGTCTGCCACGCGGGGCCGAGCCGCCGTTGAGCCTGTGGTGAGCGCTGGCAGGGAGGCGGTGGTATCAACAGCTGAGACGGGAGCTGCAGTGAACACTCGAGCCATACCCAGGAGATGCTAAAGAGTGGAGTTTTGGCTGGGTTTTTCTAAGGCCGGCACTAAGACTGGTCCTGGATTAGAGGTCTCAGCCTTCCCTGACATGCAGCGTTGCTTTAGTAGCGGGGAGGAGCGAGGCAGTTTTTGTCAGCAGAGCGATCCAGGAGTTGCGCTCGCTGCCAATTATTCAAACAGCCTTCAGGAAGGGCTTGTTTACCAGAACAGTTTTCTTCAGCGATTTCCCACCTCGGAATGGAGCGTGATGCTTTTCACATGTGTTGTGAGCACTATTTATAGCTGGGCAGCGAGAAATGCGCTTGCAGCAGAACTGACACAGTCATTCGATGCATTGTATAATTTCTCCCCAACCCCAGACGTAATAAACACAATCTGTGATATACATTTTATCTATAAACACTATTAATCACAGTGATTAATTCTCATGATCTCTTAGCCTGTTAATAAAGTGAAGAAATATTGCTTAACAGGTATAGTAATGGGTTGAGGAAGGACATTTCTGAACCACCGTTTTACCTACTGTGGAACACATCACTTTGCCTCTTTGTGCTCAGTGAAGTCCCCAGAGATTACTCCATCTTCATGAAAGTGCTGAATAAAGATAGATTCAGGTCAGGACGTTCTGGAGATAAGAACGTCATCTGTACTGTGCGATATTACTGTCTTTTCATAATGGTTCCTAATGTGCATTTTTAATATTTCTGAGAAGGCAAGTTGTTACTATTTTTCAATCTATCAGTGCATGCGTAGCATTTTCTGGCATTCCTAAAAAGGTACAGTCTTGTTCTCAGTGCAAAAACGGGGCTTAAGGAACTTACTGTGTAAATGTTTCTTGTCACTGGAGAAAGTCTGTGCTTGTGAAATGCAAGCTGGCAATGGATCGTGTGCAGCCACTTGAATGGAGCTTGGAAAATATGTAATACCTCCCCTTTGATCTTCTGGATATGTGTCCTGTGTCCAAATAAAGGAGAATGTGGGCTGGTTCCTTAGCTCCGTGGATCACCAGTCACATCACATTGTGATCCATGGATCAAAACTGAGGCCCAGAGGGTAGGAAGCCAGGTTAGACCTTCACCTTCCTCCTTCCCGCCTATCTGGGTCTTCTCTCTCCCCTTTGGTACACAGTGTCTGTATTTGCAGTGGGGCAGCAATGACCATTTTGACAAGGCACTACGCAAGGACAGCGGGAGGGAAGCCCAGCACCTTGCTTGCAGGACACCATGCAAGCACTATCTGAAGCTTTGCCCTAAAGGATCTTATTCTTGCTGACAAGCCCTTATTTATACAGGATGTTGTAACACTGTTTTTCAAATGGGGTGGTTGAGATAGTTGGCATGATAGCTGGACCTCAAAGCCCAATGCCTTGCAGCACTGTTGAAGGCATCATGAAGGCTACCTGCCCTGACTGTCCACCCTCCCACGCCTTGCAGCACCCTCTGCGGAGTGCTGAAAACCCCCGTGAGGGGAAGTTACATCCCTGACCGTGTCTCCGAGACGTGCCCTGTAGCTGCAAGGACTGTGTCACTGCTGCTCCAGGCACCCTCATGCTGTACCCAGGCCTGTGCTCACCATCAGGCTTGCAGACACTCAATGGCTGGGCTGGCAGCAGTGGCATCTCCACAGTTTGCACCAACGAGCATCTCTGTGCTACCTTATCCTTCCTCCATGTGAAGGCGCAGCCTCTATTTGTAAGTTCAGACAACGTCAGCACTTGGGAACCAGTGGGGAGGGCTGACAACCATGGGGCCTGCATCTGGCTGTGACCTTGGTTTCTTCCCCTCCTCCCCTGCCGTTTGCTATGAGACCCTGTGTCTTATGTAGGGTTGCATGGTAGGCTCATAACATCTGCGTAGTGTGGAAAAATAGGAGGTTGAGTGATAGATGACATAATGCATGCCACAAAACCTATGGCCCAGGTTTTTCTTTGTGCATACCCACAGGAGGTACAGCTAGATATGCTGGGAGTGACCCAAACACCTTTGGTGTGGAGGCACACAGGGCATTCTGGACACCCTCAGGAGCTTTCTGTTTGAGCAGTGCAGGCACAGGCACCCCCTAAAAAACACAGTTCCATTTTTATCTCAGTGGCAGAATACAAAATTCAAACCAAATCCAGCTCTGGATATCCTTAAGTTGCTTCCAGACAGTAGACTAAACTTTCCTGAGCTGAACAGGGCACATGAAATCTGAAGCCAAGTCTGAGTTTTCCAGATTGTGCTAGTATCTAGTGAGAAAAAAAAGAGCATCTTATTTATAATAAGAAATGGGTACTTGACTGACGGGGTGTGGTACGTATTTGTGAAGGCTTCAGACTGAAAACCAAGCAGGCTGGTTGTGCGCAGGCTGTTTCAGCAGAAGGGCTCCAGGTATGCGTTTCGGAGGCCAGCAGGCATGTGCTGCTTAAATCCATCTGCCCACCTGAGCAAAACCTGCACTCACAGCGTGAAGGTCTGCTATATATACACCTTGTGTATAGCAGGATGCATATAGGGTTTGAGTGGAATGTTATTCATGAATGGATGAAACAGAGACAGATTATAGGAAAAAATGTTGAAAGGAAAGGAAATGGCATTCAGGAAGGCGAGGAAGACAAGCAGCACAGGGACAGTCTAACGATGCGACAGACCCAGAGGCAGCTCTAAAGCTCCAACACAATTATTCCTGGACCCTGTCGTCTTGGCTGCTTTGGCATGTGGTCCAGTAACCGGGAACAATGATCAGAGCAGCACGTTGTGGGTTTGTACAGCTCACCACAAGCTTTCTCTTTCCTGTCAGAAACTATGTGTATTTGTTTTCAAAAATAACTTTAAAACCTCTCTCAAATATTATTTTGATGACATTGATTTTGGAGAAATCCTGTCAATGAAGTAAAGAAACTTTCTAAAATACTCTTTTCTCATAGTCCTTTTATGAGGAGAAAATGAGTCCCTAGTAGCTCACTTACACTAGAAAAAAATGTATATACATAGATTTGTTCTAAGTACAAGAATCCATACTGACAAGTGTGATCTTGTGAATGCTTTTTCTAGTATATATCTACCAAAACGAGTAAAGTTGTGCGAATGACTTGTGAGTTTCACAAGTGCATAGCAACAGGGACAAGTAAAATGTTAGCTGCTTTTAACGGCAGGTATGCTTTGCCATTCCCCATTATTTTCAAGAATAGGAAAAGTGTTTTATGAAAGAGAAGGACTTTCAGACGTAGTTCTGAGTAGTGAGGGTAAGCTCAGCACATCATTGCCTTCTCACTGTTCGTGGACTTGGTCCTCCCCAGCTTTGTGTGCAGAATTTCTGGTGGCCTCGGTGGTACTTCTCCACCCAGACGGAGAGGTCTGTTTAACAGTGCGCGTGTGCTGTTAAGGTACTATAAAGAGCTGGAGATGAAGGACATCACAGGCTTAATTAAACATCCCTATGTTATTCCTCTCGCAAACATTAAGGTAAGAAGTGACAAAGACTTGGAGGCTACAACAAAGTGGAGAATGTTTGGATCTAGTTATGTCAGTGAGGCCAGGGACCACCTTGCCTCTTAATGGGCCAGCATATAATTTTCATTATTTCAGCTCTCTGAGAAACTTCGAGGAGTATCATCCAGACTGCTTAAAGGGTTTGCCTCCATATGGTATGCTGATACTTATATTAAGGCTATAGGTTTGTCCACAATCATGCTGGTATAATGTAAATATCATCAACAGTATTACATAAATAATGACCTACTGAAAAATTCAAAGTGGGAAAGAAAGTGATAAGAATTGCTATTTCTGAAATAATGGACGTATCAGAGCTAAGAGCTCCAGGATACAGGAATTGATTTTATTTTATTTACTTTTTAATGTGAAGAAACAGAAAACTGTTGAGCATGCAGTAACCTTAGAAGCTAATGCAATATGGACTACTCACAAAGGCATTCACATTTTGTGGGTGTAATTAATAATTAAACTCTGATTTTTTTGGAACAACAAAATATTTGGACAGAAAGTATAGGTCTACTGCAAAAAATCTGTGAAAATCTCCAGTTTCCATTCCTCTGCTGTAGTCACTAGCATGCTGCCTAGTTAAAAGCATTTTGAATCCTCGTTTATGGCAATCATTTTACTTTCAGTTTCCATATCCGACTTATGTTATAACGCCCTTAATAGAGATATATGTTTAGCACCACAGTCTGTGCAATACAGCAAGGGTAGAAAGTTGCATACTGTTTGATAAGAATACTTTTGGTGTGATATTTATGAGATCGACTAACTCAGAGGTGTGCTCCAAAGCAGGATCGATACAGAAAACCAATCCTCGCCATTGTGTGGCTTACTCCTCCTTAAAATTTCTAACAAGCAGGAAAAGTCTCCATAGGTTAAAATCTACTCATCGCTTAGTTGGCCTTTCACACTGAAGTATTTCTCTCACCTCTAACCTAATTCTCCCTTATTACAGTCTCTTCTCCTTTTCAGAGGCTAAGGAAAACAATTCATTATCTTCTTTCACAAAGAATCTTTCTAAAAATTTGAAACCTATTATCAAATCTCCTCCTAGCCTTCCCCCTCCTGGATTAAGCAAGCCCGGTTCTTGCAAAGTCTCATACTAGATCACTTTTTTTGGAAGTTCACTCTTATTTCTGCTCTTGTGACTTTCTCCAGCTGGTCGATGTATTCCTTGACATGTGATAACCTGCAGTGGTCACAGGGATCCAGGTGAAGGATTATCAACTCTGAGTAGAGTGGAAGGAATGTTTTGTGTATTTAACATAAAATGTGCTCATTTTCTCTAACCCAGGATGATTGCTTCTTAGGCAATGGTATGATTTTACTGCTTGTTTGTGATCCATTCTAACTGTTAGGTTCTTTTCTACACTGTGCTTGTCTTGCCGGTCATTCTCCAGCTTGTATTTGTGCAGACAATTTTTCTTGTGCACGTGCATGTGAATTCGTTTAATTGTTTAGCTGAATTCAGATTTCTGCTGTTCACCAAGATCTTTGCAAATGTTCATTCTGCACTCTGAAGCCTTTTTAGCTTAGTGTAATTTTAAAATGCAAAAAGCATCTTAATCTATCTACCGGTTCATTAATGAATATGTCATACAGACAGATTCTTGCAGAACCCGACCTGATGCATCTTTCTCGTTTGAAAATGAATCATTGATGACTATTCTTTGAATGGGATTTCCCAAGTAACTATCTAACTACCTTAAATCTGCTTGTCTATGGGAATGTCCTGTGAGATGTCAAAAGCCAAAATCCAGATGCATGACAGTATTTGTTCTCCTCTATCCTTTAAGCTTGTTATCTGCCGTAGAGAGAAATAAGTTTGTCCTGACATGATTTATTTATTCAAATTCATCTTGGCTTTTACTTACACCCTGGTTATATTCCAGATTCTTACAAATAGATCTTTGCATTATTTGTTTTGATATTTTTCTGGTGATTGAAGTTAGGCTATCTTCTCCTTTTTGACATTTTAAAAGTAAGTAAATGTTTGCCCTTTCTAGTTTTCTGAAATCTGTACTCCTCAAGTTGCTAAAGATAATTGCTGATGGCTCTGAAAACTGTTTTCTGTGTTCTCAATGCTGAAATACATCAGGCCTAGCCAACTTGAAAACTACTACATTATCTATGTAGATTCTACCATTATTCTCTCCTTTTTCACCCTTCTATTTATGATTTTAATGGGATTGGCTATGACATCAAAACTGATCTTTTAAGCAAAGGCTGAAAGATCATTGAACACTTTCAAGATATAGTGATAATGCTGTAACTATGACAGCCTAAGAGTATAAGCAAAGAAAGGTTGTGGGGAAAAGGCAGTCTCTTTTATTAGACCAACGGATATAGCTGGAAAATAGACAAGCGTCCGTCTCAGGAGTTGGATTTGTGTTCCTGAAGACTTATCTATTTTTTTTTTTTACTATTAAATTAGTCAATCTAATAAAAGATATCACTTTGCTCCCCAAATCCTGTCTCAGAGTCAACACTTTAGCCCGCTTGCTAGTAATTAACTATATTTTGTTGTTAACTATTACATTCTTCATTTTTTCTCTTGTTAATAATGCACTTAAAAGTCTTTTCTCATGATGCTTTATTTCCCTTTCAAATTCTGTCACAGTTATTTTCCTGAGCCCATAGAAGTTTTTCTCCTATGGGTTTACACTATCTTTTCATACTGGCCTTTAGTAATTTGTGCTAATTCACATAGTTAATTCGATTATGCGTTTTTTTATGTGTCTTTCCTGGGTATCAGATCGTTGAGGAATGCGTGATCAGGCCAGACCCGTGTCCTAGAACACTTCATACCTTTCCTTCAGATGGAGGTAGCTGGTGTGGTACAGATGCTAGTAGCTATGCCTAGTGCAGGATGAGCTCCTCAACTGAAGCTAAGGGTGAAGACTTCAAGACGCGCTTGCAGTTAAAAATAGAACTTCAAGTAAATGAGACATGAGGACTGATATTCTGGAAGGAGAAATAAGGATGCTGATCTTTTAATATATTTACCTTTGTTTCCCTGTAAAGTAATACTAAAATAATAGAGAAAAATATTGCTGACTACCTGAAGCTGCCTGTAGGCAACTTATTGATTCAGTAGATTGGTTTTTTTCCCTTCTGTGTTAAATGTGAAGAAAGACTGAAAAAAATGGCCTCAACATGTTAATGACATCACATATAGTACATACGTGGACTTTGAGACATACATCCAGATGAACCTGATTGTTTTTTATTTGTCTATAGAATTACAAATTTGATGATAATGGAAAAAAAGTGTGTTATACCAATGGGTCATTTGGTAGCTATGTGTCATAAAATTCTCCTCTGTGTACAAATTAAAATGGTTGGCTAAAAGCTCCGTAAGTGCGGAGTTACTGAGGGTATCAATCAAAACCAAGTGAAGAGAACAGCGTGTAGAGTCATAGTGTGCTTCTGAGCAGCTGTCATGCTTCATTGCTGAAGTGGCAGTTTTTCAGCGGTGTGTAAGAGATACGGAGCTGTATTTCAAAGGTGACATTTTATGACATACTTGCTTTCCTAAGGGTAACCGGACACTTAAGTATATTGGGCTAGTTTCAAACATCCCTTTCATTTTTATCAGGGCTAATTGTGATGTTATTCTAAATACCCATGTATACTGCTGGAGCCTCAACAATCCTGCATATCTGCACATGTGAATATGGAATTTTAAATGTATATGTAAACATGGAATCTCTAGAAATTCTCTTAAAGGTAGCAAAATATTCCACAAATAGGAATCAAAGTGCAAAGTACGTGTCAACAGTGAGAATTATATATGAATCCTTGGAGGCTTGCTACCAGTGATCTCTGTTCATTCTGTTGTTTTTCTCCTGCTGCCCCTCCAAGCTTGGTCATCTCTCCTTACTTTTATAGGTGAATGGAGAAAAAGAAAGAGGGTTGTGTTTCCATTGGTTTGTGTATCTGGCTCTGCTCTTCTTTTCCTCTTTCTCTTTACAAATTTCACCTCAAATTCTCTTCTTGTGCTCAGTCAGTGACGATTTCTTGGTGAAGCACTGGGGATCAAGATTGCACATTATACATATAAGGGATTATATAAAGTGTAATGCATTTAAATGTTTATTGTAACACACTGAAACAACATATTCCTTGAGCTGGGGCTCAGAGTAGAATCAGTTGTAACAGCTCGGAAAATGTTAACATGCTCCCTGGGCTTTACAAAGTAATGCCTGATGAAATTGGCTCTAAAGAAGCGTCATACTTTGCTCATAACTTAAACTTGTTCATCCTTGACTTCACACTTGATAAACAAGGTATAAAATATATATTAGGAACAAGAGCACGTTTCAATCCACTGCGAACACAGATCACTAGAGAGAATAAATCATAACCTAGCCAACTATGTTTTTCTCCTCCTGCTTCCTCTCCAAGCTCAATTAAGACTCAACATGTTTTTTCTTCTCCCTAGTTCCCTTTTATCTGCTCTCCTTCTCGTGTTTCCACGTCCTTCCCCCATCCTCCTCTTTATCAGATGAGGCTAGCGCTGTAGGATAATGAGGTAATTCCTGGTAGTGTTGGAAGTCCCAGACACCTGGATGATATATTTTTTTTCTATCCCAGACTGGGTCAGATAAGACCTGATTACCCTTGGGTATTTCAGTGGTATATGTTCAGGTTAAGTTAGTCCTTCTGGGACCCAGTAAAGTTTCTGTGCACTGCAAAATATGCAAATGTTCCTCTTTAGATACAGTGATTTTGGTCTGAAAACACAGATCTAGATGAATGGCTAGGAAATAGCCTAGATGTGTAATGAACAGAAATGTTTTAGGTTTGTCTTCCATCCCATCCAACGCTTTACAGATGTCTAATCCCCGGCTCTCTTTCCTGGCATGGATCCAGTTCTGATTTGGCACTGACTCACTCTCCATATGCAGTGAATACTCCCAATCTAGTGAATTTTTAAATACAACTGCTTTGCATACACTGTGTAAATAAAATATTAACTCCTCTAGCCCCCAAACTCAACCCTCCCCCAACAAAATTCTGCAAAAAATACCATTCCCAAGACTAATTGTTTCAGCAGAGTTTAATCTAAATTAGGTCTCAGACAAAGTAGTTTCCATATTTTTTTTTTAATTTTATGTAGCCATTAGAATTGCATGATTATTTCTGAAAACACTGGATTAATTTAGATTCAATAAAGCAATTATAACCAGCAAAGGGATTAACAATTTAAGAGACCTCCAAAAAGGCTAATTACAGGGCCAGTAATTTAGCTGACTGTGTGATGATTCAGCTCAGATTCCCATTTCTTGAGCTTTTGTGGACTCACTCTTCTCCCTGGTGCTTTAATAGCAAGCTTGCATTCAAATACTTGCTTCTCTGTGACTGAGGCCTATGCTGCTTTGGGCCAAAATTGATTGCTGAAGTTACATGACTGAAATGCCTCAGGTAAAAAAAAAAATCACTAAAAAGAAAAACGTTCAGTAGATAGCTATGTAAAGTGTGCTGCCTGACAGTCACTAATGCTCCCAGGATGGAAGAGGTTCTGCAAATAAGGTCAATAGAGTTAACACTCAATTACCCCTTAAATATCAAAGAGGGTGCCAGGCGTAGTTCTGACAATGTTCGGGGATGATCATAATTGCCAGCCACCTGCTACATGAGCATATGTGGTTAGATGCTTTTTCTTCCTTAGAGTAACTGCTCATCAGTTAAAATGATGAGCTCACTCAGTCATATTTCATACTATTTAAGAGCGTGGATGGCCATATACTGTGTAAAGTCCCTTCTCCTTCTTTTTGGTTCAGATCTCCCTGCTGACATAAACTGTCACTGCTCCACCGGAGTTGGTGGAGTCCTAAGGATTTACACCAGCTGAGGTCATGCTTGTTTATGCAGTCAATCAATAAACATGGAGACAATGTAAATCCACTTGTGTGCTGATTAAATAGGCGGTTTAAATTCGTTTAATGCATATCAAGGTAGATACCGCCACTCTCGTTTCTGTAAAACACCGTGGTTTAAGTTCTGACACAAAGCCTGTTGAAATCAAGGAGGTTTTCACTTTTAACCTCAGGGGGCTTTGGCTCAGAACCACAGTCCAATCGTTGTGAAATACACAATTTATTTCTAGCCTTTTGTAAAATTGATTCCAGTGGTATTTTCTCTTATTTAGCCCCTAAATCTGTTTGGTATCCCATATTTTCTCTTTGAAGAAAAAAAATCAAACAAGAGAAAGCAGGATTGCAAAGTGTCTCTGAAGGAGATGTCACACAGTCAGTCATTCATCCATTTACTAGCTCAGCAGTACAAATCCTGACTCATATGTTTCCCTTTTTCAATTTTCATTGTCCTCTCCCCACCCTCAGCCCTTGCTATCAACCCCAGCAAGTAACTGGTATTAAAGACCTCCTCTTGCCTTTAAAAGGGGAAGAAAGAAAAAATTAGCTTTTTTTTCTTTTTTCTTTTTCTTTTTTTTTTTTTGTGATTGTCCCAGTTTAGTCCCTAAGTCTCAATAGGGTTGTGCAATCTGAAATTTGACCTTTTCAAATTGGGTTTGAAGAATGAAATCACAGCAGAAAACCCTTTATTCACATTTTTCTTCATATGCTTTGTGGCTTGCAATCCTACAGTATCCGAGAGTTCAATTAGGCAGCGTGTAATTGACAGGTTCCTGAGTTAAATAGCTGGGATGGGATCATATACTTAAAATAGCTTTAAAAGAAAACCTGTAGACAGACAATCAGTCAGACAATCTTTTTAGGCGCTTGGAAAGCCCCTATTTTCCTAAGCACTTGCCCTGTAAATGATCTGGAAGTCTTGCACGTAAAGTAGTTTAATATAAAAGATCGCTTGGAGGCAGTTAACATGCAAACATACTCCTTGATTTAATATCTAGGAGGCATTTTTTGAAGGTTTTTTTTTTCAGAAGTATTGTTGTTGCTCATTATGAGTGTGACATCACTTCCCCTGACCCAGTGATATGTGTACTCCCTGTGCTCTGATTTTTACCTTCTTTAAGATCAAAGCCTCGTTTCTTCTGAATTCAAGCCCACCTTTCCTTTTGCTCTGTTCACTTCCAATATCTAGAGGAAAAATTTACCAACAAAGCAAGGGAAAAAGACAGGAAAAAAATTTCCTGTCTTTCCCTGTTGCTAGACTCTGCAATTTGTCAGGTTGGATAAAACTCTCCTATTTTCTTGCTGCTATACTGTGGTAGAAATCTTCAGTCCTGAAGCCCGTGTATGCCAGGAAAAATAGGAAAGAATGTCTTACTTTTCTGTTCTTGAAAGAGTGTCACTGCATAGTGTACAATTGTCCATTTTTATTCCCACATTTACAAAAATTAGGCTTTTAAGTTGAGAATTTCAGGAGTGAAGAATAACTTTTGAGCACTCCAACATTTCAGCTTAAGATGTCTTATAGAGTCCCTATTATCATAAAGAGCCTGATAGATCAGGGGCTGTAAAAATGGAGCAACTGTTTTTACTGTGGCTTCCCCCCCCGCTTTTAACAAAGCTGGAAAGTATGAGCACTCTTTTCCCTTTGTGTAACGGCTCACTAGTTGGAGCTTTTCACCAGCATGTAGAAAACCACAGTTTAGTTCCTTAGTTCTGTGGATTTAAGCCCACTTTTCTTACCTTTGGAGAAAGTGCACTGTTACTGCTCTAGTGTGAAGAGAAGACACTCTCTATCCGTTCTTTTAAAGCTGTTTTACTTACAAAAAACCCTCCAGGACCCACTGAGCCAGAGGAGGGTTGGATGCTTCCCCCAGCAGTCAAGGCGTCACTTGGGAGGAGACCCACCTGTAAGTTCACCTTTATGAGTGCTCCTCTGGAGCCGAGAAGGATGGCTTTGAGCCATCACCAGCAGAAAGGGGTAAATTGGACCAGAGCTCTCCTAGATCCAGCGAGTGCTCTGCATGCAATGCAATACGTCGTATAGGATGCCATGGAGTGCTCCTCATGAGAAGGTTTTGTGTTTTTTAATCCTGGTCTGGAGACTGTAAAACCCCAGAGAAGGGTGGGATTTAGCAGTGACATCTCCTTGCTCTGAGCATTTCCCATCAGCTAGTTCTGAGCAGATCCTCCTCAGCATGCTGGTTTTGTGATGATTTCACACTGTCAGGGAGGAAGCAGAGACCAGAAGATCAGAACACAGCCCTATGGTTTTTTGTAAATCAGTGGTGAACCCACATCTTAAAAACTGCCAATGGTTTTGATATCCCCTCTGAAAAAGCATATACAACAGCAAGAATATTTAGACAGAAGAGCAAGAGGTATGGCAATACTCCTGAAACAGATCTCTATGTGAAGATATATATACTAAGTAGATTAAGACCTTTTATTTCAGAGAAGAGACATTCAGTTAGAGGCAGTAGGGATACGAGAAAGGCTAGAAAGTCATGAACAGAGAAGGTGATGGGGAATCATCTTCCACCAGTTTTTACAATACAAGAACTAGTAAAAGTACTGAAATTGTCATGTAGCAAGAAGCAGGCAAAACAATACCTGGAACTTTTTAGCACAAAGTGTTACGGAGACCAAAAATATAAGTGGATTTTATATTTCATATGTGTATATATATATGCACGTGCGTGCACACACACACATATATATAGGTAGCTATTAGATATGATTGTCCTGATTCAGTCTTCAGTAAAGGAAGTTTCTAAACCTCTAGTTGCCAAATGCTGAGAGGACATATCAAAGGATTACTCTTGTACTTGATCTGTTTCTCATACTCTTTCCCTAAGCAGCTCATTTGCTCTTTGCGACCCTCCATCCTCCCCTACACGCTGTGAAGAAAACTGAGTCATGTAACAGCAGGTTCCAGATACAGCATGGTGGGACACCATGAGAAGAAGCTAGCACAGACTGCACTTACCAATATTGTGAAGACCTACCTTTAGAAAAGACACAGAAAATCCACAAATTCAGCGGGCATTAAGGAGAACTGAGCCTGCAAGGATGGGGGCTGAGCTGAAGAGCACTTCAAGCAGTTAAGTTGTAATAGCTGAAGAGAAACTCTGCTTTTAGGAAAACAACCATAACAAGTTTTTTTAAGGCAAAAGACTAGGTTTCTAGCCCTCTGTGGTAACTGATACAATATGCAAGCCAGGGAGGATCCTTAATATTACTTTTCTATGGTAACTTTTTTCCCAATAACATTTGCTTTAATATTTTATCTTGATAGTATAAATAGGAGTCATTCTTTTCTCAGTCTTAGCCAGCAATCAGGGTGGTCTTCGAGTGAGCTGATAGCTGCAGAGAGTTATGTTCCTTGGGAGAAGTGAGCAGATGACCTGAGCAGTGTGAGTTACCCCTGAGCTGCCAGCTCTCAGGCATGTGCTGCAGAGTCCCAAGGGCTGGTGAGAATGCTTTCCTCCGTGTTGTCAGAGAGGATTTGGGGATAAGTAACATCCAGTGCAAAGTTTGGACAGGACAGCCTCCTTTGGCACTTTGACAGCTTATTACTCTGGAGTACTCCTACATCTTAAAGGATTTTGGAAACTGAGCTCCTTTTAGAGACATAGAGGTACTCTCCTGGTCACAAGTTGACTGTATTCTCTAAACAACTCGTAGATAAATGAGATAACATTTGTCTCTAATAAGTGTTTGGCTAAAGAGCTGGTTAGGTGTAAGTCTAACTTTCCTAATCAACACAGAAAAGCACATCATGCTTGAGACTTTTTCTGAAAGTAAAATTTTTGAAACTGATACTATTGAGACAAGAGGAGCAGAAATACAGGGTGAGTATCTATGATATCTCTTTGTAATTCTCCCTCTGCAGTTTAATGTGATATTATGATATTAACAGCTTCAGGCCTATGACAACTTTCTGTGTGGTACAGAATGAGTTAGGAAGATTAGAGTATAACATTACAAGGAGATTTACAAAGAGTTAAAAACTATATCATAGAATAATAGAATAGTTTGGGTTGGAAGGGACCTTTAAAGGTCGTCTAGTCCAACCCCCCTGCAATGAGCAGGGACAACTAGATCAGCAGATGTCGGGGTGGCTGAAGTCCCCCAGCAGGTCGAAAGCCTGTGAGCACGATGCCTCCTGTAGCTGGAGTAAGAAGTCTTCATCAATAGTCTCCCCTTGACTGGACAGCACCCACAAGGTTCCCTTTGTTGCCTCGGTATCTGATTCTTACCCATAAGCTTTCAACCTGCTCATGGCTATTCTTCACAGACAGCTCCTCAAACTCTATCCATTTCTTGATGTAGAGGGCAACCCCTCTGCCCCTCCTACCTTGCCTGTCCCTTCTGAACAGCCTGTAGCCATCAATAGCCACTCTCCAGTCGTAGGATTTGTCCCACCAAGTTTCAGTAATGGCAACTAGGTTGTATCTTTCTAGCAGCACAGTGGCTTCCAACTCCTCCTGTTTGTTGCCCAAGCTGCGTGCATTGGTGTAGAGGCACTTCAGCTGGGCTGTTGACTGTGTCATCTTCTTAGAGGAACACCCCTTAATTCCTTTGAGGTATTTCACTGGTGTTTCCCTGTTGGCTTCTATTATCTCGGGAGCCCCTGGCTCATCTCTGTAAGACTTCAAGTGTGCTGCAGTGTAGCCAGCATGTCTCAGAGCAACAGGCTGAGGGCCCTCACTAGCACCCCATCCCTCTAAACTTGGCGTGTCATCCCACAGCTTGTCATGGGCAAGCCTGATGTTATCCCCTTCCCTCTTCAAGTCTAGTGTAAAGCGCTGTCAATGAATAAGCCCTGCTAGCTTGTGAGCAAAGACCCTCTTCCCCCTTGGAGAAAGGTGAATCCCATCTGATGCCAGCCAGCCTGGTGCTGTGTAGACCATCCCATTATCAAAAACCCCAAAACCGTGGTGGTGACACCAGTCACGGAGCCATGTATTAATAGACTGGGCCCGTCTGTTTCTTCCATGTTGCTGCCCGCAACTGGAAGGAGAGAGGAAAAAATAACCTGCACTCCAGATTCCCTTACCAACTGTCCCAAGGCCCTGAAGTCTCTTTTGATCGCCCTTGGACTGTGTGTTGCAGCTTCATCACCACCCACATGGAAGAGCAGTAATTGGTAATAGCCCAAAGGCCATACCAGGCTAGGAAGTTTCCTAGTAATGTCCTTAACCTGGACCCCAGGAAAGCAACAGACTTCCCTGAGAGGAGGGTCTGTCCAGCATATTGGCCCCTGTGTTCCCCTCAGAAGGGTGTCACCTACAGCTATAACCCATCTTTTCTTCCTTGTGGAGGTGGTCGTGATACAGGGGGGTAGGCCTTTCTGACCTTGGAGACACCTCTGATGTAGATGGACCGTCATCCACATCATCCATTGACTGCCCTTCCATATCCAGAGCCTCATACCTGTTGTACAGAGGCACCTGGGAAGGCGAGGTGGGCAAGGAGGGGGTTCGCCTGCTGCTCCAAGCGTGGACTTGCCTCTATTCACTCCTTTCCTTTAAGCTACTGCCTTCAGCCTGGCAGGGGGAGGATACAGGATCCCCTTGATCTTGATTTTTCTCTCGGGCTGTCCCTGTTTCTGTCTCAGGGAGGGCAGAGCATGGTTCCACCAGTCTGTCTCTTAGACTCCCTGATGCTCCTTAACCTTTCTACTTCCTCTCGTAGCTGTCCCACCAGGCTGAGCAGATCCTCCACCTGCTCACACCTCACACAGCCGCTCTCACTGCTGCCATCCATTACCAGTGACAGGCCCTGGCACGCCCTGCAGCCTGGGACCTGGGTGGCTGCACGTTTCGTGGGAGCTCCGTCTGGGTTGCCACATCCATTCTGGTGAGTGCAGAGGACATGGCTTTCTGCGGGGTGGATACCATAGCTCAGCTCCTTCTGAGAGGGTAATGACCACCAGCTGAACTCACCTCTTGAGCTGGTAGGGTGACTGCGCCCTTCCGCGCCAACGGCCGTGCCTACGGCCGTGCCATCTGCCGCGCCAGGCCCCGGCTGCCGCCCCGCGCCCCGTTGCCCGCTCCGGTCGCAGCGCTCCCCAGGCTGCTGTTTGTAGGCGTGGAGGTGGCCGTGGTTGCTCTGGCAGCGCCCAGGCCTGGTCAGCATCCCCCAAGAGCTGCCGGCTCCCAGCGGGTCTCTCTGCTGCCCTCGTGTTTCCCTGCCTCAGGAAAACCCCTGTGTGCCCAGATCTGCCACTCCGCTGCGGGTCGGGCTGGCTCTGGAGCAGCTCCGCTCGGAGAGATTTTTATATCAGGAAAGCTTTCCAAGGAACTCAATGCAAATTTTCCCTTACTCTTCCTTATTCAACAAACACACTTCTGAGACAGGTGATAGTACTAATTTCCAACAGACTTGCAGGAAAATACGCATATGACTTCTTCTGTAACCTGAGGGCTGGCATAATCTTAGTGAGAAATTATTCCATTTTCTGTAGAGGATTAGTTACATGATGCTACAGAGCCCTTAGTGAGCGGGAAATTCCCAGCTGTCCAACACAATGACTTGCAGTTTCAGGAAGGGTAAAGAAAAAGAGCTGGGTGGACAATTTTTAGTTGGCTTTAGTTGGATTTTTTGCTTGTTCTGATTAGAAGATGACACTATTGAAGAAGAACGTGAAACATATAGATTATAAGTAGTTTGTTTTCTATAACTGGCAGGGTTTAAACTATGTCCTAAAATATTTTTCTCATTCTCTTAATGTGTGCCCTAGTGCATTCTTCACTTAGTGACGGTATTTTTCATCACACAGTGATATTTCTTTCAGAGGACTGTGCCCTAAACCATTTAGGCAATTAATAGAATCCTTCCATGATCAAGAGGCGGAGGAAGAACTAAATCTCCAATTTTTTTAAGTCTTCTAGAGGTAAATGTGATTCACTTGTATCTGGCTTGTTTTGGGGAAATCAAGTCAATATAACACCCCCAAACAACCTCCCTACCCCCCAAAAACCCCAACCCCTGAAAAGTAAGATTTTACTCATCTCAGCCTAAACCAAACATTTAAAATTTGTGAAATTAATTTCACCCTAAGTTGCCTGTTTCCTTCTAGCTGACTATTAAGAAAACCTTTTGGTATCCATCCCCCACCACTCCACTGCAGACACCTAACAGTGCAAACATTGCATCCAGAGTTCATAGACAATGTGAAGCCACAAGTGGGAATCCTGATGAAAGGAAGAGATTATCTTGTTCCATACCAGGGACTCGGATAGAGCCACTTGATCTGTTTGTTCCAGTTTGTTGTGCACATCCTATGTACTGTAATAGTAAAAAGGAAAGCTACTTTATGTTATCCTGCCTGTAGCTGGAGCATTTGGGAAGAAAATAAAAATTATACTTTCCCTTAACAGAAAGGGATGAAACAAAGGTAATAAGCAAGCAGGGAGTTTGGGCAGTAGTGCAGGGGTCTGATCTGCAACAAGGAGCAGCCTTTGGAGGTGATGGAGAGAAGAGGAATTGTCTGGGCACCAAGTGATGTAGAGTCAATGTAATGCAGGAAGCCATTGAAACTTGCTGGCTTGCAAGTAAGAACTGTCCGAAAAACCCCAAAGTAAACCAAAACACTCTACAAAAGCCTCACCTTCAAACTCTCCCTGTGAAGGAGTGAAATAGTTTTCAAAGCTTTTGTTTTACCTATCTCACCCGGCAAATATGAGTACTCTCCATTTAAAGAATATTGTTATATTTTGTTGTTGTGGGGGTAATTCAAGCTTCGGGTTAGAGGCTGGAATCCTGTTGGTATCTTCTAGCAAGTTCCTTTGCAAGGCAAAGGGGGAAGAGTCCCATAACACATCCCAGCACCTATAATAGTAGTCTATTTGTCAGCATTACCGTAAAGACTGCCTATGTCACTTTTCTGCTGAAAGTTTTGCTCCATCACCATTTACTAGATTTTCACATTTCTCATGTCCCTTCTATGAAGCAAAGCTCTAGTTGTTTATTGCTCTTGTATGTGCTGAAGGTTAAATACATATCAGCTGTATATTCTGCATATAGGGCATGAAGTTTTGTGGCATGTCATGTTATGTACCGGTACTATATACAATAGATGATGAAATTTCTTGCTGCGTTTGAAAGTCTGAATGAATTGTGTAAAACATAAGGTCATTTCTGAACTCCCTAGAAACCCGAGGAGTGCTAGAGCAAAAGTCGGCTGTAGACCAGGTGATCTGAAATGGCAGAGACCTCTGGATGAAAAGTACGCTCAGAGCTGGCAGTGAGGGAGCAAGAAGAAAAGCTTTCATGGGCAGGTCAGAGCAGTAGTTCGCTGAGAGAGGAGTGAGATCACTGGGTGACTTGGTGCAAATCTCCCTTTTGTTCAGATACGTGTTTATACTCATCCTCACTTCAGTTATCTTCCTTTAATAAGTGAGTGGTGTTTAAAACTCAGGAGCATAACTAGTCCCTGAGAAATATTATTGCAGAAACTCAGTTCACAGTCTACATGTCTGGCTTTCACTCATGCTTGTCTCATTAGAGACACTTGAGTCCCCACCAGCCTGAATGAAACAGGAATAGGAGAATAGGATATTTTGTGGGGAAAACTATTGCACAGTAGACCATACAGCTACATTTTCATACTTTCACACAAGTCTGTCCCCTGCTCTCATGATTTCACAAAGGTTTCCTCAGGTTCCTCTCACAAATGATGTGAAGCAAAGTTTTGAGAGAAAAAAAGACTATTTAACTGAAGACTTTCCTTGCGGTGAGGGTTGGCCACTGTTTTAGTGGAGGCAATTTAATCTCTCCTCGACTGGTTACGGACTGACGGATTAAAGCCCCCCTTTGTGCTCTCCTGTGGCTGCTGACCTCATCTGTGAGGGACTGCCGCTGCTTCAGCGTGGCGGCATGGGGCTCCCATCTGGATTTAGCGACATTCAACACAAATGAAGAGCTGGCATGCAGGACTGCTGTGGAAAGAAGTGACTTTGTCTTAATTCTTTTTTTGAGAGAGGTAGCACTGCCAGGCCCCTTCCATTGTACATGCTAGAGCACAGATCAACTGTTTAAGCTATTGATCAAATGAAGAAATGCTGTCAGCCCCTTGAAGTCTGAACCATTAAAAGGGATACATATGGTAGAATGCAAGTCCAGCCATGCACGTCTCTAGAAGTCAGAGGGAGGCTCTTCTAACTGCACAGACCTTTTAAATTAATTTAACTTTCAGACATCAAAAGGTAGACAAAATATATAAACAGCTGAAATATATGAAAAAAGTAATTGAATTATAAGAGTGCATCATATTACAGTATTTCAATCACATTCCTGCCACATAGGGAGGCAGTCAGAAAATTCCCCATGTTTTACAACCCATTATATGCATTTTGCATTTCAAACTATTCTATGAAACAACTGATATCCTGAAAAACATTCCAGAAATGAGAAAAGGAAGTGAGCTTATGTGGTGGGCTTTGTAGCTCAGCAGTGGAAAGAGGTTTGTGTGGGATTGCCCTACCTCAGGTCAAATTTTTGGGAGTGGTGGAAATGGTTCCTGGAGCTGGATAGATGTGATTTGTCTACACCTTGTATGTGATTTTCTCTTGTGTATCTTTGCAGTACCATTCCCTCTCTCTTCCATCCTATAGTTTCTGTGTACGTATTCCCAGCAGGTTTTCAATCACTTCACACAAGTCAGCTCCTTGTTTGTTGTACCTGCTGCTATTTTTCGGCTCCACTGTAGCTTGCTGTCCTCTTGTTGGGCTCTTCTACTTCCCCTGTCTATCGTCTCCCGGATCTCAGCTGCTGGGATGTGCAGACTCCTGGCTTGCTACCATTATACCTGTACTATGAGTGAGCTCATATCACAACTTTCCCCCAACCATCAGGTGTATTTTGGGGACTACTCAATTTTTAAAATTCTCTACAGTCTTTTGCTGGGCCTTATATGCCACTACCATCCTGTAATTCCTTCCTGTCAATTCAATATAAACATTTTTTTTTAATTTGGTATGAGAATCTGTTGCCTTGTAGCTCCCGTTACCTAAAAAGAAAAGCATTTTCAGCTTGTTGTCACACCCAAAAACCTGATTTCTTTTCTATATCTATAACGTCTTTGCTATTATCCAATTAAATAACTGCACTATTCAAGTTGGTACATCATTCGGGGATATATTTTGCATAAAAAGCACAAATCAGAATTCATTTACAAAGTCCAGTATGGTATTCTCATCTTGAGTTTGGACTCTTTCAGAGACAGTAACGTACACCAAAGTGGCTCATGTTATCTTGTTACTATGGAAACAGTGATGCAGTACTGTTATGGGTGGAGACCTGTGACATTTGAAAGCACAGTATAAAACTGATATACTCCATAGCTTGCATTTTTATTCATCCTTAGTGCTATATAATAGCATAGCATCATAGTTATCTTGCTCATGTGTGTGAGTAAGTAATATCATGTGGAAGAGGAAATAATAAAAGAAAGGAAAGTTTGAGACTGAATAGGGAATAAGGGATCAGACCTTATGCCCCTGATTTATTGTACGTCTTTGGAAAATACTTTTGAGGAAATCAGTCTGTGTCTCAGTTCCCCATCTGTAACATGTCCTCTTTTTCATTCTCTCTTTGTTTTCTTTATTTAGGTAACAAAGCTTTTAATCACAGAATCGTAGAATCATTTAGATTGGAAGAGACCTTTAAGATCATCGAGTCCAACTGTAAACCTAACACTGCCAAGTCCACCACTAAGCCATGTCCCTAAGTGCCACATCTACACATCTTTTAAATACCTCCAGGCATGGTGACTCAACCACTTCCCTGGGCATCCGATTCCAATGCTTCTCGCTGTGGTTTTAGAATGCATGGCACAATTTTGGGAAGGGTTTTGCTAGGCAACAGCAGTACAAAAAAAGACATAATATGCCTACTGTAATAGAGCTGATAAAAAGACTTTTGTGCTGTCAGAAGCAAAGCATATTCCATAAACAAAATTTTTTACATGGTAGATGGCATTCATTCTCAGGGAGCTGGAATGGTCAATGGGATAAATATTTATGCTCTGTGGAAGTAACTAAGAAGAAAAGAAGGCAGTAATGCAGTATGATTTGTAACCACAAAGAATAACACTGCATTCTGAAGAACTTGACGAAAGGTTTGTGTGCAGGGAAACTCATCTGGTTTTTTCTAATTATAAAAATTGGTTTAATGGAAGAACATCATTTTTGCCAACACAACTTACCATGCTTGTGTCTGTACACATCCTATCTTCACCACCACTACTCCTCTAACTGCTTTTTAACATGGAAAAGTTTCTAATTTTTTGTGTTGCAAGTACAGATTTTGTAGGCAGAAGCTTCCTGTTGGAGCTAGTTGTTAATTTTTCTTTTTACTAAATAGGATATTCACAGAAGTATTCGTTGATTTAGTCTTCCTCATAGATTTTTATATTTTTAATGAAGTCCCTAGCTAACAGATATAGAAAAGTTTATTGAGAGAAAGACCTATTCCATAAGAAGAGATTTATGGAAAGATTACCCCCTTAATGAATGATTATATTTACTATTTACTCATTTGTATTGTAATGCCTAGAAGCGTAACCACAGGCCAAGCTCTCGTTTTGCTAGACTCTAGGGCAAGGGACCAACTTCTGTGTTCCAGTGATTCAAACTTCGGAACTACAATATCAAAGCAGGGTGGAATGGCACAAAAAAAGGCCTTTGAACTTCAGCCTCTCTCTTTCCTTGCTACTGTGAGTTTACACTAGGTCTATGCCACATTTGTGTTTTCTGTGCTGATAATGCAAAGCCTTCATCTCCAATTTCTGGCAGCAATTCTGAAACGACACTCTGAAATATTTCAGTTGCTTTCTGCTGTCGCAACTATGAATGAACTGATGACTGATGGTTAAAAGAATTGCTAGTTCCCTACATAAAGGTGTTTTGTTACCTTGAATTCAGGGGGGATCTTACTATCTGTGCTATTTTTTTTATTTAGGCTGCTTGTTAGTTCTCATGGAGTGTTCCACAACTAGCGGATCTTTGACCATGCCCAGACTCTTCATTTCTGGAACACAATCTGAACTTTTTTTTTTTCCCTCCAAAATTCCTCTTCTGGTGAAACTTGCCTTTTAAAAATACATAAGATTTTCTGACAGTCAGTGTTAAAAATGTGCAACTGTGCTGTTTTGTTTTAAGTGGCTGTCCTACCTGTTTAATTGTTATGGCAATTTCTCTCAATGGCAGCCTCAAAAAGGCTTAGAGAAAGTCTAGCGCAGCCTTTTTAGTATCAAAAGTTTATAGAATTCTGATTTAACACATATGAATAAATCCTAACCACCAAAATGAGAGATACTGAGAAGGCAAGTGTGGTGAGGCTTGGGTGAAGGTGTAATATGCAAAGGTGATTTTGACAAAGAAAAGTGCTCATGTTTGGAGGGTGGGATCAATCTGTTACTGAAAGTCTGCTGCTGCCCTGCACACCTACAAACTGCCCTTTGCGTGGTCCTTTAGATGTCATAGATTCTCATGTCTAAATTTCATACCGTAGCTTATCTGTCACAGGAGGAGGAATCAGCACACTGGAGTGTTATAGAGGATCACTCAAATGGATTACTTCATGAAGCGTACAACAATATATTCTATGATTCTTCTGTTACAATTACGTTTTGTCACCTGTGATTGGAGAACTTCATTCTCCATGAATTGCAGGCAGAATTATATCTCCTCTGAAGTTTGTAACAAAAATTGGTTCACGCAGGTGGTTCCAGTGCTCCCACATGGGCCCAAATCCTCTGCTGCCTTGTTCTGCCCTACGTCACTGCAATGTGTCTTCATCTTCTCTAATTTCAGCCGCCTTAACATTAGACATTTAGACTAAGCCATCTCAGCTTCATTACACTTGTCTTAGACACCTAGGACAGGATGATTTGTCCTGTCTTTTAGACTTACCTTAATTTCAGAGTCTATGTTTTTTTTTAAATGGATGAGATGAATCCCCAGTGTATACTTCATAACAAAAATATGTTTTATACTTTCTTTGTGTGTATATTTATAGATATCTGAAATGTGAGGGAAACTGAATGAAATATATCCCTTGCTCACTCAGCTAAAATTTGTTAAATAATATCCTGTAATCATGCAGTAACATGGTTCTGATATTGTTATAAATTATTTTTAAATGGGAAATCTCAAATGGATATGTTTTGCTTAATGGCTCATATTATGGTCCTGAACAAGGCCATGAACTCTGGGTAATTCTACTGTGCTGAAAGAAAGGAAATCCCTTGCTTGCAGAGATAGGAGAATGTCTTGATTTAGAAAAAGCAGAGGGGCAGAGATTGCCTTTGTCTGTGTTTGTGTACAATATATGTTCAGCACTTGGCATGCTTGGTGATGCTTCAGTAGGAAAGCTCACCATACACTTTTAATTTTCTCCCCTACTTTATTGCTAGGAGGTGAATTTGCAATGAAGTTCAGGGGATGCATTTTTGCTGTTGAGCTCCCAAGCAATATGTGTGGACAATACAGTCTACTTGGCACTGATTCTGCTTTCAGCTGCAGTAATTGCAACTGAGAGAAAATTGGAGTAACTTCAGTGTCTTCAGTGGATTCAGGGCAACATCGTCATGACTGAGCTCCTGTGGCGATGCCTACTCTGCAAACAGCTCTGGCTCAGTCTCAAAGTATCCGTTCTGCAAGAACTGAGCTGCTGTATTTGGTGGTGGAAGATTTCTTGTGCTTGATCCATCTCCACGAGTGAGAGCTTGGACCAACAACAGTACGTTGCTGAGAGGTTGCTGACTCTCCCTCTCCTCTCCAAAGAGCTGTGGAGCTTGAGCGGGGGAGGTTTCTCAGTGTAGCATTAAGGGACTGATTGTTATAACAGGCTTGGATTGAGCCTTAAGTGTCAGAGGAGACATATGCTGAATGTTTCTGCAGGGCGTTTCAGTGGGATTCAGGAAATGCCGTATTTATACATTTATAGTATTTTCCCCATCCTCTTGTTATAGCTTAAAGCCAAAGACATCTGTCTATCCTATCACCTGAAGATGCTGTCTGTCTTATTTTACAGAACAGTTGTCAGTGGCAAAATGCAAAAATATTTTGAGATAAAGTAGAATGTAATTAACTTACCCACTTGAATAATAGCATAAACATCACAATCGTTCGTTCAGAACATGATAAAAGTTATTGTAGGCTTGGAAAAAGGGAGGATGAAAACAGGCTAATGAGTAATTTATATCTGAATCTAAGCCTCTGTGAGTACTAACAAACATCAGGCTGATGCCAGTCTTTGAGAATTGTTTGTTTCACCAAACCTGTGGAAAACAACAACCCAAGATCCATGCAACTCTGGTGCAAAATCTGTCTCCCCTTCAGATTTCAAGCACAACTGTAGAGATGACTATTTGGGCCAGGCCAAAAATCAACCATCAGAGTTTTGGGACTTTGCTAACTTCACTAGTAACCGCTCCAGAGGAAGCCTGGCCTCTGACAACGCTGCTGTGCTAATTTTCCTGTGCTGAACACTCACCTCATTTTTCTTTCAGGTAATAGATGTAATGCCTTTCGAGCTTTTGCAAATCCATAGCACTTCATTAACAGACCAGAGCTTTGGTGATTAATTTGTTGCAGCAATGAGGTGCTGCCTGAAAAAGGGCTTCTGAGGAACAAAGCAGCCCAAGCAAATGGCGCTTGGCTGTGGAAGTTCTCTTTTGTCTCTGCGGTATTCTATGCATATAGCTGGTCTGGCAGGAAATTAAGAGAAATCCAGTGATAGACATGAAAGATATCAAGATTAACAGACTTAAAAATAAATAAGGGCCTGTTCTTCATAACACCTAGAAAATTTTTGGACTTATGTTTTTATGGACACAATCAGATTTTTAGGACTTGAAATTTTAGCGCACTGAGCTGGGAGAGGTGATGGTCTTATGCAGTGGTACTTTTATTGTCTCTCCAAAGAGCAGTGCTTTATCTCCCAATATTGTCTTTGAGATTCTCGTACAAAAAATTATGTCAATTCTGAGCCACGTAATTTTGCAAGAACACTTTGCAAGACACTAAGATCAGTGATATTCAGATTAACATACAGTGGCTATAGCCCAGCAAGGTATAGAGAAAATGAAAAGCTGAGGTAGTTCCTGGGCACCGACTTGTGCAAACCGATTGTGTTAAGTTCCTCTGTTGAAGTAGGAAACAAAGTGGAACAATAAGAGTTTTGACTACTAAAGACACTACTGGTATTTCTGTATTTATATCAAAATATAGTCTGTTTCTTTAGGATACAGAAAATTTCAGGTGTTTCACAGTGTCAGTCTGGTAGCAGCAACAAATTAAAGCAAAGAAGACCTATCTATCTAATAAAGAGGGAGTTTGTGTTATATTTCGATAGACTTGTAAAACAAATTGCACTGACCTTACACAAGAGCAGTCTTTGAAGGGCAGACTTTGTTCTCCTCCCTCCCTGTGCTAACATCTTGAAGCAGTCATTAAATATTCATTCCAACAGTTATTCTGTCTCCAGTTTGGACTGTTTTGCCTTCTTGCAGGCGAGAATTTCTAGTGCCAGGAGTAAACTTTTTGTTGTTTTTGTGTATGGCACTTCCACTGAATAGTAATGAATGCAGAACACACTGAGTGGCAGGCTAAAATTTATTCTGGACCATAGGTTCCTAGGCCTTCAATTATTCTTTGCTATAATCATGTCCTGCAGTCTTTTTCATGCTGTGTCTCCATTTGTGTGCCATGTGCCATCAGTGTGGCACAGAGGCTGTGACTCAAAAGACCCCTGTTACTACCAAGGAAAATGATAAGCAGAGAATAAATAGAAAAATGAGTTTGGAGCTGATTTAAAATATAGATTTTCATGTATGGCTGCATGCCTTGGTTTCCCCTGGATTTGGAAAAGGAATTACCAACACAGGGTGAGAAAAAACTGGTATAAACTAGAAGCAAATGGAAATAAAAAGAAAAACCTCTTATGAGGTTCTCAGTCAGTTTTTTAAATTCAATATGTCTGTATATATAAGTTAATACTTAGATGCTTTCCTGGACCAAACCTTGATGATTGTTTCTTAATTACTGTTGATGAATCATCTAGCAAACAGGATCAAAGCTCTAGTCTGCACCTCACCTTGCATATTTACTGATTATGACCTTTGTCAGATAGTCAACACAATTTTTCTCCCTGTGATTATGGTAAATGGACTTTGGAAAGTATTTTACATTATAAAAGAAAAGCATTCAGTATTCATTATAACTCCTCAGGAAAAGTATCCTGAGAAACAAGGTCTGCCCTAGACACAATCACAGGCTGCTCTTCAGAAGGAGATTGGGCAACGGTGGCTTTATGTCTTTGTTTTAGGCTTACGGAACAAAAGAAAGAAGGAGAAGAGTCACGTCGCCATGAGAGAGAGTCCAGATTCTGTGTTCTTAAAGCCAGCTCCTCTCTCTATTGATAACTTCTACAAGTGCTTGGCAAATCAGGCCAGGCATGCTCCCTCTTCATGAGAGAGACCTGCAGAAGATGACCTCAAACCCGAAGCACTGAGGTGGTTCTATATTTCTGAAGACAAAGAAAGTGTTGTAGCATCTTTTGGACACGGGTGGAAGTCAAAGAAGGCTTGTGCTTCAGTGTGTGTAAGAGTGAATGTGAAAGCAAAGATGCAACTTTTTTTTCAAGGAAAGGTAATGGCAAAATGCCAGAAATGCTTTTAAGGAGCATCTCAAAATCATATACTGAAGGTGTGAGCAGCACAAATATACCTTATAATAGAGACACTCTTGAGCTTTATAGTAAATACTGGATGTGACCTAAGTCTTTCACGGTGTGGGCTGCATCTCAGTATAGATCATGTCCCCCTCCCATCCATGGACACACAGTCTTCTTCCTTTCCTCCCAGAGATCAAATAGTATCTGTATGGCAAGCTCAGCAGTTCTTGGCATGGAAAAGCACTATGTAATAAATAAGTAATAAATTAATATTTAATTAAAGCTTCTTTTAATGAAAGTTAGCACCTGAAAGGAGGTGGAGAGACAGACCTATGTGACCAGTCAGCTCTCTGCAGAACAGCAGTGACCACTTTGCAGAGGCTTATGTAAAAAGCCGAAGCTTACATTATATAAAAAGAAAGACCTATTGCATCCCTTAACCGATCTAGATGGTCATTGCAGGACTAATACTGCTTGGAATGTAATTATGTGGCCTGAAATCCTTGTGTGTTAGTGCATACTGCAGTCCTGTGGTCCACTGGCCAAAGGTGCAACTCTGAAATGACTATTTGACTTCAGTCGTTTTTACTACTAGTGTGTAGCTTTTGTTAAATACAGGTCAGGAGATCATTATGTGAATGACTGCCTGTTGGGACTTGCCTTTTCTTTCGGCAGAAATTTTTTGTTACAGTCAGTTTCTGTCTACTTATGTTCCCATAACATAAAGGCAGTTATGCTAAGGTAAGGGCAGCTGCAAACTGTTCAGCTTTTTTTTTTTTGACTACCCTCTAGTTTCTGAAAAGTTGCTGGAACAAAAGTCAGCTATGTAAAGGTTGTATGCTCCTTGCTTATTATTATCTAGTTTTGCTCAGGCTCTTCAGTGGATGGAAGCAGTATGTAGATTTTTGGTAGTGGTTCAGGTGGTATAAGTGGTTCAATTAATCCAGGGTCTTCCTTTCTGCTGGTTTGACTTGCTCTGCGCAGAGAGTGGGTTTAGTGCACTCATAATGGCTATACTTTTGAATGGGTATATATCTAAGCGACTGGAAGAACGATCACCTTTTCACATTCAACCCAGTTCAGCCCACGTATTAATATTCCTTGCATTTTCTTGTGCATCTCCTCAGAGAGCAGATTAAAATTCTGCCAAGGTTAGGTAGCAGAAAGGATTAGTGAGCTAGTTCTTCACCTCTAGAGAGAAAGGTGACATGCAAATGATTGGAGTGGACATATCCTTACTCTGGCAACTATTTGTATGGATAAAAATATCTCCATGCAACTGACAGTTTGTGCTGAAGAGATATCCAGGACCAAAACAGCAAAAAGGCTGAAGGTCAGGATTGAAGTACAGTACATTGAGAGGGTTATACAGACTTTGCCTGTTTATCTCAAGCTATTAGCATTTCATTTTCAAGAACAGCTCTTTACAGACAAAACTTTTAAAATTATTATGCCCAATCCTCCCCCACAAATATCCTTTCAGAAGCTCTGAACCAGACCAACAAAAATAATAAAAATTGACCAATGAAATAAAAACCTCCTGTCTCATAACTGCTTTGTAATTTAAAGGCCAAATGTAATATCTCATTTTTGAGGAAAAACTTCAATGGGATTTTCTCTTGGATGAGCAGAGAACTGTTTGAGCGCTAAAAAAATGAGCACTGCACTACTCAATTTCATGCCTGTGTCAGGTTTAGGAATTGAACATTTGGCCTAAATTGTAAGGATAAAGATAACTGTTGTAAGTACAGAAAGGGGACCAGTAAATGTAATTGAAGGAATGTCCTTGCCTACATAATTCACCTTGCAAATCTTTCACAAAAATGGCAGAAAATAAGCTTTCAGAACTTGCCCTTGCTTTTTGTTACCGTGTTGTTAATGTACAGAAAAACTGGGACATACACGCACATTATATACACAGTCCATGGAATGTGTGCGTGTATAAATATATAGAAATGATGCACAAACATAGCCCTAGACCATCATCACACTTAAATACAATCTCTCCACTGTTTGATTGTGATTAGCCGGAAAACCCCACCAACAGTGCAGTCATCTGTGCTTCTGAAAAATGTAAATGTCAATTTTTGGTCTTTAAAAATTATTAAGCCTAGTAAAAGATAGCAATTTCCAGTGTTTGCTTGGTTGGTAAGATGCAGGAGAGCGAGCATTACTCCTGAGAGCTGCCATTGGTTAGCTGGAGGGAAAATGGATATCAATTATACATAATCTAAGAAGCCTCTGCATAATAATCAGGCCCAGTAGGGGCTTTGGGGCAGCTTCGTTATTCTCTTGTAAACACAAGAGCCCAGATAGACATGTCAGTCAGGAGTAGCGGCTGCAATTCTTCCTTTTTAACACCTTCACATTCTATTGCTTCAATATGCAAACAAGGCTGTTTAGCTGAGGGTTGAGGCTGTGCTAATGAGCTCCCTGCACTAACCCTGAAGTAAAAAGGTTCTGTTTCACAGCTGCTCAGAGACTAGCTCCTCTGGGCATGCTCAGGTATTGGAAAATAATTCCTTTTAAACAGAGAAATGCCAATCAGGATTTCTTGCATACTCTTCTCTTTTCTCAGCGTGCTAATGCAATTACCTCATAACTTGTGAACTTTTTACGGTGGTGGAAAAATGTTTTGTCTTTGAATTATGAATTTTTGTCACCAAAAAGAAGAGAGGACTTGGAAAATTCAGCAGATGTAAAAATCATACCCTCCCTTAATTCCTGGAGGACCATAATTCAAGGCTAATTTTCACATTTCCTTCTTAAAGACGGACGGTCCTTTTATCCCTCCTCTCCATACGTTTCTCTCGATAGCGTCATTTCCCTTTGCTTTTAGCTGGTCAGTGTCATAAGTGATATAGGAGGCTCCTAGCGCAGTGCTGCCAACTTCATTCCTGCTCAACGCTGAAAAGGCCAACTTCTGTTGGTTTAGGACCTTGGCTCTGTCCTAAAGCTAGGTTTCAGGGCATTGCTGAACTTAACCAACTGCATAATTGCCTTGGTAAAGACACACAGACCCCATGATAATCCTTTACGGATGAGCCGACATTTACAACTCACGATATGAAACACGACGATCTCTCGAGTATCCAATTATTCTTATGAATAAAGTAGTTTTCTGCCTGGAACAGTCAGAAATCCCTGCTGGGTTAATTTAGTGTCTGATAGAAATCATTTGGGTTTTCTGTTTAAAATAGGGCAGCGTATGATTTCTTACACGACTCTATGAGATGCTCCCTGTCTTCATTCATTCATTCACTCTTCCCCAGGACTGTGCCTTCTAGCAACATGACACAGGAGAGCAGACCTATAGGCAGAGCCACAAAAATGTCTGTCAAGTGCAAGTTACAACTATCTCAAACCCTAACGCATTCCTATGAAGAGAGACAGCACATTTTTAACTATTTAGCAGTCAAATATTGTGATCTACTCTTTTTCACTTTGTTATCGGTTGGATTTCTAATGGCTGTCTCCATGCGTGACAATCCATATTACTGAGTCAGTGGGAAAGTCTTAGCTTTGTAATATTTCAGCACTTAAATTATTTATTATGTTAGCTTTATGGCATATTAAAACCCTGCTTAGACAGGTAGAGCTAACTCCCTTCTGCCTTGCTAAGCTCATTAAATGGCCATCATAACTGGACAGACTTAATTGTGTTACATCCAAATAATTCTGTCATTTGGATTCGAATCCAAGGCAAACAGCCTACCCAGAAATCTCGCTTATGTGACTGTGACTGGCAAATGATTAAAGTATCCTGTAAGCAGTTTACTTATGGCATGTTGGTGAAAATTTACAAGTAAAATTAAGAAACTGAAATAAGATGTGACTTTGCTTGTTTCAGAGTGTTTTTAAATTATACCATCTCACTTTAGTACTAGTATCCCCAGCCAGCAGAAAACTCATTTTATCATCATTTTTTAAGGTATTTTAAAAATAATAGTTGCTGCTGGTTACAGGTATCTGTAGTTTGGAATTCAAATTTTCCAGCTCAGAGAATAAGTGACTGAAAAAAATATCTGCTTTCCATTCAGGTCAGCTTTCCATATGTCAGTTTACAATTCTTCAGTTCACTTTGCATGGCCCAAATGATGTGCTTTTAAGCACTGTTATTATGAAATTATTCTGTTGCCTTATAGCTCTCGGTAAGGAAGAATGCTGAGGTAATTAAAACATTTTTCTGGGACTCAGAGGACCCCTTCTTCTTCTGAAAAGTGTCTGTGTCATTTTAGACAAGTCACTTGGCACTAAGGTTTTACAAAACACATTTAGGAATTTAGGTACTTTTTCAAAAACTCACTAAGTTCTTCCCCTTTATGCAGTCATTATCCCCTATAGCTGGATTACAGGTGTTGCAAGGGTTGACGACCCAGAGGAGTGCCCAGCTCCAGCATACGTGGAAAGTTTTGACACTGAAAACAACATTTTTCTTTCCTTCATTTTGTATTTTGCTTTGTCTATTTATACTTCAAGCAATTAGGACAATAATGCCTTATACTGTGGCTATGTGGTAAAAAACTCCCTCAGGAGTAAAAATTCCATTCTGACTAGTAATTTGCTACCAGCCATCTATCAGGTAAGAACTTCTAACCACAGTCAATAGCATCCAATAGAGGTGAGATTAATCTCATACAAGTATGAAAAAAGCTATGAAATCCTTTCACTGCATTCATATACAATTTGCCATTGACATTTTGGTTCCTACAAGAGGTAACAACAGGATTATGACACCAAAGTGGAGAAAAATTCCTTAAAAATAGTAAGTGAATGTACTGTATGATCGGGGGAATTGTGCAGTGATTTTATTTTTGGGTTTGATACTTAAAAGAAAAAAAGACTGAGCCATGCAAAGTTACACCTGTAATACCAATTATTTCATCACGTGTCACCAAAATACCAATACTTCATTCTATTTAAAAATAGCTTGCATTGTAATTCAAGGTAGTATGTTCAACCAGTGGATTTATAGAGTCCTAATAACCAGACAGTTTTTATCAGCTCACAGAATAATTTCCTAATTCTCTAGGATTTTGCAGAAGGCTTGAAAGATCTCGTCATGCAAACTGCTTGTTTGAAAGACTAAACATAAAAAATAAAGGACAATAGGATACATTTAATCACTCTTGGGATGCTTTTCCCTTCTTTCTAATCATGTATAAAAACCTTTCTATATGTTTATTCCTTTGATTTTATGCATGTAGCTGTTAACGCATCATGGGCAATGATGACTAGCTGGATGCTGATTTTTGATATTTAATTTATCATTGTATGTATAAAACAGTAAAAAAAAAGATCTTACACAAATATTACTTTAGAAAATACCCTACTTCCAATGCAACTGGACTACTGGAGGCAAGAAATTCAAGCTAGGTGGACTAGTAGCCTGCTGGGAAATTAATTTGATACAACTTTGATTTAGAAGGTACAGAGTGTCACAATTCAGGGCTAGTAGCCACGAGCTGATTGGAGAGGTGGATATATATGAAATGAGGATTTTGTTCTCTTCCCTTGAATATACCTGAAACAGTTAAGCCTGTTCAGCTCTACTTGAGAACCACTCAAAGGATTGTCCACCCTGGCTTCGGAAATGGCGTGGACCCGTGTTATGCATTTGAAAACAAAATATTCTGATAGTGGGTTCATCAAATTTCCCTAGGAAAATAAGCAGAACCCCACTGCTAAGGCAGCAACAAGTGAAACAGAGTAGTGAAAAGGGCTTTGGGGCAAATGCAGTGGCTGCCTGCAGTTGGGGTGGGGATGGAGACGGACTTGGCCCTGATACATACCTGTGTGAATCACCCGTTTCACTGGTGGGAGACCACTACTGCCATGCTTTAGCCTCTGTCTGGGATCCCGATGAGTCTAATATTGGCTTTGTTATAATACGTACTTTAAGATTACTTATTTATTAATATTGTTTTCCTTCCATTGAAAGGAAAGCAATTTGGTTCCTAGTTAGCTTCATCAAATATTTTCAGTGTATGAATGTTTTCAAATTAAACATTGACTCCATAAAATCATCCCAGGTACTGTTTTAGCTTCAGGTCATTAATTCTATTTTTTAAAGTATTAATACAGATGAAGGAACTTTGTTCTTTGTCCCTGTCTACCAAAGTGCCTGAAGTGAACTTTTTTACCTCTACTCCTGCTAAATGACTAATTAGTTCAATGTACCTCAGAGATGAGAGCCTTTGAGATTGGCAAAACTTATGTTTTCAACAAAAGTTTATTAAGACAGTAGTTGGTGCTCTTGATGATAGATTTAAGGAGAAAATGATATTCCTTCTTTTTTTTTATTCCTTGAGCAATATCAAAGAGTGAAGCTGTTGATTAAAACAGACACAGTGTAATCAAAATTGTGCAATAGTCTCACTTTAATACAATAATAGAGACCCCCCCACCCCAAAGAACAACATCATATGTCTTCTCACGGGAAAGTGTTATTGATACATACCTGTTGGAAAGTCTTAGGTTCAGGCTATGGATGTTGTAGCTGTTGGTGCCAAACTCATGACAGGTGAAGTTGTGTAGGCAAGGTTTGGTTCCTTCCCTGCACAGCAAGGACAAACAGGAAAGCCAGGACTGAGGCAGTTGCCTTGGACTGTTAATAGTGTCCTTGGGGTGCTCGGGCTCAGCCTGTCTATCCTGGGGTAGATTTGCTGAGGTCACAGCACACATCTTTAAAGCAGAAATGCTTATTCATGCATTTGAAAAGGGGGAAGGTGGGAATATTAGAAATATATCTTCCCACTTCTCTCATGCTCCCCTTCAAGCACATTGTGGAGATCGAGCTGATATCCAGGGTATTTGAATGTGTAGTGACCTTAAGAGAACAGTTGTAATGTAAAATGCTGGCTAGCAAATAGTGGCTACTGCATTTTCAGCCATAGAGAAGAAGGCAGAGAGGCAATTAGGGGTAACATATTCCTTTTAAAAAATTCAGGTGCTGAGTATTTAGTAATATGATAAAGAAAGTAAGTGACACCAAAAAACCCCATGACCTACAGAGCCAGACAAACTTACCAATCTTATGAGTATTAATGTATGCAATATCTTTTTAATCATGTACTTTTGTCTGGGCTGAAAACATTAATGAGATAGCTCGTAACTTCACAATAGAATTTGTACATAAAAATGGGAATATTAAATAGCTGTTGCAACACAGCAATAAAAGCGCAAGTTGTTGTCTTTTATTGAGATAAATATTATATGTTGGCATAAAAGGTTTTTTTCCTCCATTACATTTTTCTTTATGGATTGTATTTCTTGACAAAGTCAAAGAAAAAACTTACATAAATTCACAGTGTAAACTACTGGGTATAATGATGACTAAATGTTTACAGATTGACACATGGAGCACCAGGAACACATAGAAACAGATAAGAATAGATATTGTTACTGTCCCCATGTCCCATATAAGGAGCTCTAACCAAGAAATTAAGTAATTTCTATAAGGGCTGAAAGCTAGGGAAGGAATTTCTCGCTGTGCTCAATATCAGAGATCTGTCAGTGATTTCAGTCCTTACCTGAAAAGACTTTTCCTAGGCTGTGTTTTTAGATGGTCTGTCTTCTCCTTTAAGTCATCCTTGTTTAGCTTAGTTTTGTCGATTATTTCCTTAGTAAGCCAGGGGAGTTGAGAAGAAGAGATAGTAGATGCTAAGAAAACTATTTACTTTGTTGAGCACAGACTGTATTTCAGATATTGAAACCTTCTCCTTGCATGCATTCACCATTGTTCTGAACACCCTGAGGAAGGAAGCAATAGTTGTGTTGGAGAGTGTTTTAAGCCCATCGCGAACCACAATTTTCACACGTAGAACAATAAAGTATATTCCCCGACGACTGTATTCACTTTAGAAAGTCCTTTAGCAAAAATGTTGCCTTTGGGCAATAAAACAGGTATCCCTTTGGTATTGATATCTTTTGTAAGTCATTTATTTAAATAAGAAAACTGAAGGTCTTTTCTTCAGCGTCCCTTTCGTACTGGCACTCTTAAAAATGGGGACACGATGAGTTACACAAGCTCTCTCAGCTTTTATTATTCTAAGATTATTTTATTATTGCTAATCTGCCTCCAGCACTGGCCCTAGCTGCTAGGAGACCTTATGTGAACATCTTTCAGGGCCTCCAGGGGAGGGTCTTGAGAAATCTCTTCATTTTTTACAACAACCCTTACGTCCCCCTCCTTCCTCGTTTTGCCTGCTTTCAAGCCAGTGCTAGGTTGCATCACAAAGTGAGATTGTGCTGTAGCCCTCCCGGGAATTGATGCTGGAAAAGAAAATAAACAGAAGATGGTGGTTTCTCAGGCTATTTCACAATTGTGATCCACACTGGAGTGATTTATAATTAACTTTTCAGTGGTTTGACTGTATGCAGAAAGAAAACGATAGGGAAGCAGTGAGTGATGGGAACAGAGGAAGGCCATGGCCACAGCTTCCTGAGCCCCTTCAAACTGCAGGATCTCCTCCCAGGTGCTCATTCCCATCTACCTCCTGAAGTCTCAGTGTTTCAATTCAGAGGCCCCCACCAGAAATCTCACTGCTTCTGAGGTCCTCCCTGGCAGAATCCATTGTACTGACACTGCAAAATCAAATTTGCCTGCAAGGCTGGAGTGCTTTGAGCTAAGTCTAGGTTGTAGTATCAGTTATCTCTGAAATTGTTGTCCCAGTTGGCAAACATTGTATGAGGTCCCAGAATGGTCCAAGACTAGATCTGAAGACCAAAGATATGATCCAAGACAGGTAGATCTTCAACTGTCCTCCTGCCCAATGCCATGAGCCGTCCAGGACTGCCAATCCTGCAATTAATTGTGTTGTTAAAAGCAGAAAAGAAATTTGGGGTTTTATTTCTTACAAATCTCTTCAAGTAGATTACTGGCATTAGATCATTCAAGTTAGATCATTTGAACTCTCTAGCCTTCATTTTACATTTCAAAATTATGCCCTGTAGAGACCTATTTTTCTACACGTGGGGATTTGGATACAGGCTGGGAGGGGAGACTGATTTACTTCAAGTGCCAGGGGGGAAGGTGTTGGAAAACTTATAGACTGTGGAACCGAATTTAGAGCCCCATCTGCACTCTACACAGTGGGTGACTATAGTGAGGGGGTGGAAGAATGTCCCCCAGACTACCTGGCAGATATGGGGCACAGGGGCTCTGTCATAACAGCTTTTTATCTCTGATGTTCCCCAAAATTTGCTAGACTCACCAGGACGATGCTTTCCACCTGCAGGGAGTCAACTTGCTTGCCTAAAGAAAATATTTAGCATGAGCTTTGCAGGGATTTTCTCCTTTCCTTAGGCTCCATATACTAAGTTCCTGGAAAGAAGGATGAAACAGGGTGATTTGGAGGCAAAGGGTGGTCAAGTAAGCAAAAGTCATGCAGGAATAAAAATTATCTATCTATGCTTTAAGCTGTGTGTATGATATATCTCTGTATGTTTGGCGGTTTGCTTAATCTCCCTGGCTGTGCCAGTATTAGGAAATTTAGAGTGCCACAGTCCAGGTCCAGGTGCTGGGATGTGATTCCCCGTAGGGTGACGTTAGTATGCTTATTTTCTCTCTCATTACGTAGTGACACCCAGCCGGTGCCTGGGCACGCTCAGGGCTTGGCGCAGGCCAGAGGCAATTCCCAGGGCAGTCTGGAAGTAAGAGCTGTAGGGACACGAGCTGTACTGTGCCCTCTGGCCTCAGGGCCACTGAGCTCTCTCTGGGCTGTTTCATTTACTAGTGTTAATGTCACATTTTTTATTTGATTCACCAGGTAGTTGTCTTCCTATCTCTTGGAGGTGATCTGAGGGTCTTTGATCAGGTGCGGATTTAACCCTCCCTTAGCACTGGCTGTAAGCTCTGCTATAATGCCGGGCGGTTGCAGCCACACAGTTTAGAGCCATGTTTGAAAAGCTTGATTGACACCTGAAACTGGGGACACCTTGGGAAGTTTGTTCAGCAGTATGTCAGTGTTACAATATTTCTGCATGGAAATGCTTCTGAGCTGAAGCCTTTATCTGCTTAAGGTGTTCAGCACATAACACCTACTCCTGTTGGTCAGTCCCTTAATCATAAATGCTGGGTTGGCTTCCCAAAGTCCTCTTGACGCAGCAGGATGAGGGATCATTAATTGCTGCAATCCTGGACTTAACTGCTAGGTTGTCTAAGCTCAGATGGTCTTGAAAAAGCCAGCCACATACTTTATCCAAACTGAAATGTTTCCTTAAAGCAGCGATCGGCTTGGAGAGCATGACTTTGTCTGGGATCGTAGGAAAACCAGGTAAGCGAAGAAGAAATGTGAGATCACTCTGCTTGTGGCTGAGCTGATTTGAAAATTAAAGTCTATTTGTGAATTGTACTGTTTCTTCTGTTGTTAAAGTAGATGTAATTAGAAATTTTGGAAGCACAGCTTTTTCAACATTGCAGAAAGTATTCAGAATTTTTGTGTGTAGAATATCAGTCACTTAATAAATCCTTTTCGTAGATTCACATAAACTCTCACACCTGCCACTCACTTCTGCAGCCTTCGAGAAAAAACTCTGTTTCCTGAAAATATGGAAACAATGCTGGGAGGGCGAAGGTAACTTTGTTTTTACTGATATCTTTATTAAGGACAGCCTGTGTCTAGCAGGGCCCTTTCCTTCCCCCACTCTCTTTGTGTTTCTTATACAAAGGTCAAGTGCAATCACAGACCACAGTGAAAAGGCTTAGGAGGCCCAAAAGGCTTAGAAGAAGTTATAAGCGCAGTGACTGGGCTACTGAATCCAGAAGGAAGAGACCTGTGTTAGGCAAAGAGTGGGTCTGAACGAAGTAATTTTTCCTCCGAATGGATGACTTTGTTCTGTGGGGTAGAGCTCCGACGAGCCCTGCAGCAGAAGCTGCTGAACGGTTTGCAATGTGCTTAAACGACCCCTAAAACAGAACCCGAAGAGGAGTTACACCCCAGTACGGTGATGAGGACGTTTGCCTGGGTCTCAGAGCACTCTGAGAAGTACCCTGGAGTAGTCTGCAGCACTCTGGTGAGGGCATGCTCTGCTGAGGACTGTCAGAAAAGTCTGACCTCAAATCCCAGAAGCTGAGCCAAGAACTGTAGTTTGGACGTTATAGGATGTGCTCCAGTGATTGAACTAGTGGATAAGCCCGTGCAGTTTATCTTGCAACAGATTTGTGAACCCAGTCCTTTATTTCCTTGGTCTTTCCTGACAAGTGCATTTAGATGTTTCATTTTGTCTCCTAGGGAACTTCTTGTACAAATGGGAAAAGATATCTTCATTTTTTGGTTTTGGTATGGAAAATAATTCAAAGTAGTTTCAATTGAGCCATTTTTTTCTGTTTTGTTGTTGTTTCCATGTGGATTTGGGTGGAAAGGGGGAAGAATGGGTTCAGCAGTCAAATGTAGGATTTAACTGTGTACAGAGCCTTACTCTCGACTCACATAAGCCCTTTTGAAATACCACGCTTTGTCCTCACTAAAAGGAAAAGCTGTTCCTTCATGTGTTAGTTAACAAAGGTTAAGTAAAGCATATTACAATCTGAATTATACAGGGCTGTTGCAGCTTGCTTGAGTGTTAGCAGGTCAAAGAGAACACTGCATCCTTGATAATGTTTTAGTTTGACCTGCTAACAAATGTTAATACATCTGTCTTGTTCAATGCGTTTTTGTGTGTGAATGTGCATGTATTTAACGACTAGAAAAGAAATGTTATATGTCAGAAGAAAGTCCTTCAGAATTCAGCAAGTGTCATTTAAATGAACAGCAATAAATCACCGAGTACCAGAGTACACTACACACCCCCCATAGAGGACACAATGTTATGCAAATAAAGACTTTATGGACAATATTTCTGCAAATATTCTTCCATTTTTCAAGCATTTCCGTACATAAATCCATTCAAAGCCATGCAACCCTATAAATTAACAATTGGCTGGATTCATCAAAGTGTTCATAACAAGCAGTAATTCTTGATTCAGGGGAATGTTAGCAAATAAATGACAGTATTATCGGTTTTTAAAATTCTATTAGCAAATATTCAAAGTGAGTTTTATTGTCTTAAGTACTTTTCATTATTTTTACAGAAGAGGATAGGCAATAAACATTACATTTATTGGCTTCTTGTGAGCAAATATTTATCTATTACCCTTTGGTTGCATGTTACTATTGCACTAGCAGTGGTCCCTGATCCAACTGTACTACATGCTCTGCAAAGCCTCAGAAGGAAGAACATCCTTCACCACGCAACTCATAACTTTTAAGTACAAGACAGACACAACTGGTAGGTCCATTGCAACCAGAGGCAGCACAAAGAAACAACGAGGCAATGCAGAGCTGCGTGCGTGGCAGCGATCTCGGGGCACCGGCTGCCTAGCCACTGTCAGGGACTTGAAACGTGAAAATGCTTGTTTGTGGATTTAAGATGTGGGCAACATTTTGTGAGTCCTTGAGAGCTAGCAGGAACAGGGTCTTGAAGGCAAAGGTGAGGAGTTCATGGTTGATGAGATGAGATAAAAAGTGGGAGTGCTGGAGGTACACACAGAAAGGAGCAAGGTGTTAAAAGGAAGCAGTCCAGGAAATGGTTGCAAGGCTGGGTGCATATGCGGTATCTCAAGCAGTTATAATGAGACGAGATTAATGAGTGTGCTAGCGGTATCCCAATATTGTGACTTTGCTCTGTGATGTCTTTTCCGTGCCAAATTCATCACCTCTCAATGCCCTTTTCTCCAGAGGGTTCTTCTTTACAATGCAGAAGATAACAAAGGTCTTCTGAAAGAGGGAAAGACGTTGCGCTAGCCACTATAGAAGGCAATCACTGCACACCACCAGAACATATAGTAAAATGTAGGAGGGAAAAGGAAAATAAAAGGATCACCGCTGTAAACTGAAACAACTCTTTTTGAGGCACCCTGCAGTTTTTTTGTTTTGTTTTGTTTCTTTTTCTCTTTGCCCCTCTTATTTTACAGATTACAAAGCTTTTCAACTTGTTATTAGCAGGCAGAATATCTTACTGTGTTGTCTGCAAATTCTTACTTGCATAGATTTGTAATTAAAAAAAAAGTCTATGTTTGTTAAAGCATGTGCTATTCTCCACTTAACTAAGGAGATGAAAAGTCACAACTGTGCTATGATGTTTTATTAAAATATAAAAAATAGCACGCTATCAGCACAAGCCAATTAAATAATACTTCTTGTCTCCAGATTAGCCTACACACATATTTATATTTACATTTATATTTTATTTGGCGAAAAAAAAATCAGCCTTTACCCGATATAATCAGGCTTGATATTCCAGAAAGATTATCCATCCACTGTTGCTGGAAGCACAACGACAATAAAATATATTAAAAAAAAAAAAAACAACAGTCCCCCACATCAGACATTTTAGAAACCTGCAACACATCAGCACAGTATGTCCATAGAACTTCACAGTCTGCAAAACAGCAAATACATAAGAGTGGCCACTTATTAAGGCTGACATGTGGGGCGTGGAGGTGACCACTTCAGCTATTCTGGTGTCCCTTAACTTCACTGATGCTGGACCCATCATGCTCACAAGAATCCTCGCTGAATGGGTGAATTGTCTAACAGTTCATCAATGCCCATGGCCTGTTTAATTTTTTAAGAATTGTCTCTACCTAAATAGGAATATCGTGGTGTGCAATATGACTCAGTCCTGTGGATGGCATTTACAGTGGGCCCTATTTTGAGCAGGAATTGGACCAGGTGGCCTTTGGAGGTTTTTTCCAACTTATTTGTTCTGTATTTCTATATTGCCATGCAAATTTTTTGAAAACAGCAATATCCTGCCATTAGCACTCCAAACGAACCATTATAATGTCATTGCTAGGAAGACACTGAAACCTTTGGTGTATCTATTTTCTGAGTTAACCATCATAGGCTATGGCAGGAAAAAAACATCCAAGGTATTCCAGAATAGTTGTTTAGTCTTGCAGCAGGTTAAAAAAAAAAAGATGTAGCATGTCCTTAGTATTGATAACATATATTAATATAATAGAGTTATAACTGTAACATGTTCATATAATATGTGAACAAAATATGTAAAGGCTTGGATCTTTGTGCATGTGCTTTTTGTATTGTCATAGGTAAACTTCACTCTATGTTCAAGATGCTCTTCAGAACTGCACAGTATTATCTGTGCAGTTAATATACGTGTTGGTTCTCTCTAGCAGAAAGGTATAGGAACAGGTAAATAAGAAGCTGGGAATCCCATTGTCTTAAACCAATTCTGTTTTCCAACCACATTGGGTGTGTGTGATTTCATAGGAGGTTCACACCTACCACGAGTAGCTGGAAGATTTTCTGGAAGTGTCAAACTGCTTACCCACGAACCCAGCTCACCTGAGAAGTGTGGGGAAACTTTGACACAGCAGGAGTAAACTGTCCGGTAGGAGCATCCTCCACCGTATATCATGGTGCCTGATAGTTGAGACAAGCTGTTTACCTTGGTCTCGGGTGAACAGTTGGGTGCCACTGCATGACACTTTTTTTGTGAAATGCTGTTTGCTTTTGTGCTTGCACACACAACAGGGCCTCAATCAAATAATTTACACTATCGTTCAGATGTGATTCTCCCAATGCATTGTTGGCCAATGCTTTTGTGTATTCCTAGAGTGTCTGAAAATTCTGCCAGCATGTCCCTGAAAAATTGGCCTATATAGCAAATAGTTGGAACGCACCAGGGCCACTTCATACATTAATTTAATAGCCTATCCACAAGTATAAATGCAGAAACATGAATCATAGAATCATAGAATTGTTTGGGTTGGAAGGGACCTTTAAAGGTCATCTAGTCCAACCCTCCTGCATGAGCAGCGACATCTTCATAATCATGAGAGCAGACATTCCCGTCTACTCTCCATAACATCCCAAAGAAATTCTGCCCTCGGGGATATCAGAGCAACCTCATTAAAACCATAAAAGGCTGGCAAAGCTACACTCAATGGTGCACAAAATAACTTCCACTGGCAAGACTGTTAGTTGTCTCACAGTGAAACTAAAAGCAAATATTGGACTTGAAATACTCCTGATTGGGTGGGAATCTGAAAGACAAAGTCAAGAATTAGTGAGCACAGGGTGGAAATTAATAACTGATGGTTGGTGGCATCAGAAATATGGACAGGAGAGTTGAGCATATGCATACTTTAATACCTGTGCAGATGAGGAGCACAAAGGATTTGCAAAATGAAGATACAACCTGACTGGAGTAACTAGAGTGAGTAACTAGAAAGAGAGCATTGTCAAAGATACCATAGTGGATAAACCTGAAAGACATGGTGAAAGAGAGTGCTGTTTCCAGTGGCACAAAAGGGGTAGAAATGTGAATTCTTTTCTAACTGTGTTGCGTTTAACCTTGTCAGTCTTTCACCTTGTGATTCTTTCAAGTTCATATTACTTATCAGAAGGAAATAAAACCCCATGTGCTTAGGTTCTGTTTTCTAAAATCACACTGGCTTAATACAATGCTACTAATATATACTGAATTCTAGCACATGATATCATAAGTCTTTACATTCTTATTTTATGCTATCAATTCTGTATTGTTATAATTATATTATTAAAGGACACCAGAGGATGATATTAAAGCCTGTAGAGGGACATATCCCATGTCCTAATAAACTTCAGTGTAGGTTTAGACAATACTGCGTCAGAATACTTTCATAGCTGTGAACAGAGTTTTTGAGTAGGGAGGTTCTTTAGCAAGATATTAAAATTGTCATTGTGAAGGATTTGTATCCAGAGCAACAGAGCAATTTTCTGGGTATAGGTTGTACTGTATTTTTACTATACGTGTATTTGTGGTTCTTTTTAATGAAATGTGCCTAGAGGGCATCATGGAAGGATTAGTTCAGTATCTCCCACCTCAGCCCAGATCTAACAGCCAGTCCCAAAGTTCTCCTGTAGTTTTCTTCTTTATTCAGAAATCTTCTCATCATGTTTCTGATATGGTGAAGGAGGATTTTGTAAAAATTGTCTTGCCTTGTATCCTGGAAAAAATTCCTGTCTCCTAGTAGTTCACTCCTGGAGAATCATGGAATTTGAGAAACTGTCCTGGCATGAAGGTCTGGGTTGGTTTTTTGTTTTTTTCTTTTTGTTTTTTTTTTTTTTTAAGTTGCTCTCTTTTTTTAAAGCATGCTATTTAAGGATAAAACAAGAAAAAAAGTGACAAAAGTGGATTTTTTATACTCTTGTTTATATTCCCATTTAGATTTGATTCACAATAGCTTTGCTTGTATAGTTGAAGTCATCTTCTCTGAAGAAAAAAAGTTACAGTGAATAATTGAGCATAGATTTGTTGATAGCTTGCATCATCTCATGAGTTAATTCGTCTGTATTACATTTATGGAGTATGGTAAAATGTGTTACCTGGGTAGTTAATCAACCTAAGCCGTTAATGGTGAAATACTTTGAAATGTATACCAACTAATTATGTTGACAACTATGTATCTTAAGAAACACCTTATGCTGCAATACATCTATGCATATGGAAGAATGCATTTAAAAATAATCTCTTTTAGTGGATCAAGATTTTTCATTTTGATGTCTGTCTTTTACGTTACAGTGTATTTTATAATGTATTAAATAGAAAGTAAATAAAAAATCATTTAACATTCTTACAGTGTTGGTCCAATTTGATATTACTGAACCATATCTGCTTGGATATTTTGCTGAAACAAAATGCTACCAAAATGAACACATTTCTGAGTGAAGTTTAGTTTTCAACAGTAGTATTTTCTGAGGATGTCAATATTCTCAGAAACCTTTTAAGTGAGTTAACTTGCAAATTTCTTATCTAGGAGCCCTTATTTATGAAACTTCTTTCTGTTTGAAAGGGAGTTAAATATTTTGGTGGTCATACATGGTAAAACCAGTAAGAAAGAAACATTTGAAAGAAAGGATGTAACTCAGGGGTTTTGATCAATATGTCTTCACCAAAAGAAAGTACTTTTGAATTTTTCCAACATAGTATCATTTTAATTCACAAACTGATTCTCATCTGGGAGATCTATACCCTGATTCTTAGCAAAAGTAAATCTATATTGTCCAACTGACTTCCGTGAAATTCTGTCGCTACAAGCCAACGACGAATCTGGTCCATCTCTTCCATTAAAATTAATGGAAGAAAGATGTGTCCAAATGACCTAGAATACTTTGAATCTGTATTTTCTTGAATTGTGTCAAAATAATGCTTTTAATAGTATATATCTTTTTATATGTTGTGTGTGTGAGTGAGTATTAAATGTACTGAACGGCCTAAATGTAAACTGTGATTGATTATTCCCATATGAGCCCAGTCTACTTCCAGTCCATTGGTTAGGATATAATAAAAGACTGTTTTCATCAAGGACTTGGCATCCTCTTGAAAACTGGATTTGGATATGGCAGAGAGAATGAACAGAGTAGAAATAGGGAAGTTAATCAACCTAAGCCAAAAGGCACAGCTCAAATGAGCCTAGGACTCTGCACTCTTAAAATAATGAAGTAAAAATAGAGTATTAACATCCCCTGGTGTTAACTAACAGTGTGAAACAAACAAACAAACAGAAAGGTTCTTAAAATATTTTCTTTTACTATTTACCATTTCTACATTTCACAAAGTGCAAATAAAATGACCGAATTTTCCATTAGCTTTATAAAGGTAGAACCTACAAACTGTACTTGTGTTAAGTAGTCCTTTACTCCATGGGTGGCCTATGAGTTAGGCTGCCAGATCTTGTCTTGTATCTCTGGGCATTTCTGGGGAATCTTCTGTTTTCTTAATCCTTTTCAGAGAAATTAGAAGACAGCATGATATACTTCTACTCACATGAACTTTCAAAAAGTAAGTCTAAAAATATATTTTCCCTCTTCCAGATTCTGTTCAGGTACTGGAGAAAATGAAGTGTGGCTTATCCAGATACTAGAATAACCTGTGGACTGAAGTGACTCTTTATTATGGGGCAATCCAACAGGTGTTGAGTAAGATAAGACCATTTTTAGCCATTTCGCTGCAGGTAACATTGGCTTACGTGACAAAAATTAAGGAAATTGGGATATTGCAAGAGAGTTTGTGGCTTTCACATTTTAGAACTTTTCTTCATAAATGTGGTCTGAACTCTTGCATGTGTCTTTTCTTCCTATCCTTAGTTGTCAGACTTCTGGCACAGTGTATTGTGGATTATGTCCATACAGATATTCCTGTTGTCTCTCAAGAATGCATTTTGTGTATTGTCTTGGATGGCTTTTAGACTAAGTTAATTCCCTTTGCTTTTGTACGTTCATAAGTTTTATTGCTCTTCACTGGATGTGAAACAGCTTTCTGGTGGAGATGGATGGGAATTGTAAAAGAATTGGGCCCTCTGAAGAGTTAGTTATCTGCAAATCTAAATATTGATCTTTTCTTTCAGACTTTGTCACCTCCCCATTTTGAGATGCCCATAGTTATAACACTCCCTTAGTTTCACTGGGAGCCAGACAGAAGGTCAGAGTTCACCCCATGTGGAGCAATTTCTGGACTGATGCTTTTTATGGAATCCATAGCCTTTTCTGTGCAGAGTTCATTAGCTGAAATCCAAGAGAAGCATAAGTTTATGTTCAAAATGATGGCTCTGATTAGCCTGTAAGAACATTTCAATGCAAGAATACTGGTGAAAACATACATGTTTTCCACCAAAAGCTTCTTTATTTCATATTCATGCTGCAGAGAGTATATCTCTCACTATGGAGTGCTTGCGTGTGTATGCAAAATGTGAATGCTGGAAGATTTCTATCACTATCACGAGAAGCTGGTCTGAGTCTCTCCACCTTGTGGACCTGGGAGTGATGTCTTAGAGCATTCATTGGATCTGTACATTGTACATTTTCTGTGATTAGCTTTAGGTTTGTAGTAGTTGCTAATCCTGCAGACTTCAAGAAGGCTGTGTGTTGCTGCGGTTTGAACCCAGGTAGAAGCTACTGACACACATGGGTTTTGTAGCTACTTGCATGGAGCTTAGTGAGAGGAGCACTAGCTGCGGAAGGGTTTGGAGACAGCATGAAGACATCAGTCTGTGAGCATACGATAAATTTACAATGTACCTGCACTTTAATCTCTTAATGAAAAAATCCTTCGTGTTTAGAAGTGGGATGTTCGCAATGGCTGATTTAGCCTTGGGGTTTTTTCATCCTAAGCTGTCCCAGTGCTTGCTAGCAAGAGAGGCTCCAGCAGAGGGTATTTCAAAGCAGCTGCCGGGAGACATCGCACAGGGAGGTTAGCCCCTGAGGCCAAAGATGGCCTTTGTAAATGCCCTCTGCTACAGCCTTCACATTTTTACTCAAACCTGTGGTGTATGAAACTGCATTCATCTGCTTTGGGAGATGACTAGACATGTTGCGCAAGCCAGAAGTGTGTACCCAATTAACATGTTTGTTTCTGAGAGATGGTGTATTATAGTGAAAGACTAAGAGAGTGCCATGTATCGCATAATTAAAGAACCACAAAAATGAGTAAATGGAAAGCCAGTCTAAAAGAATGTCATAATATTTGAATGCTGTTATTTTTAAAAATTAAAAATGCAGAAAAATATTAGGTCTTTTTATTTCTCAGAAAGCATTTTTAATTCAAAAGAAGACAATTTGGGGGACTAAAGAAGTCAACTGTCATCTTGGTAACTATGCATACTCATTTCTGCTTTGACTGTAGTTTTAGCTGAGAAAATCTGGGAAGTTGAAGTATTTTCTCTAGCACTGATATGTCTGAATCTGTCAGGAATAGCCTGAAACTTACCACTTCTCCATGTCTCCAGGCAATTTGGAGCTTTCTCATTTGCAATTTACATGCAGTATAAGCAATTATATCCCAGTGTTTTAAGGAATTTCCAGGGACCCTACATCCCTGTGTTGCCCTGAGGTTTGCATGCAATGGCTACTTACCTCTGACAGCCACTCAGGCGGTCACTTCCTTGGGAGAGAAGAAATCCAAACTTCTGGTCCTCATTCCCAACACTGCGGGTTACTTCGTCTTTTCCTTTGTGGCTAGGAAACAGTCTTTTCTTAGACCGCTGCAAGTCACGTAGGGGGAACCAGTGGACAGTTGTGGGCTTGGGAACTGGGAGGACTTGCTCCATCCTAGGTGCTACTCTTTGCAGAAGCAGCAGCAGAAGACTTCTGTTGACAGAGGTACCTCTCAGTGGGCAGTCTGGGGACGTCTTTAGTGAACCCACAGCATAGCACATGCTCCTAGCACGAAATATAAAATAAGAGGTCAAATTAAAGTCACTTTCATATGTCAGATGATTCTAAAACTGGGTAACGATAATGTTATTTATGGTTAATTTTTTTACAGATGAGCAAGGGCTTCTTAACTCTCATAAGGTTCATTTGATTAATGAAATGCGTTTTTTTTCTTGAGTATAGTTTTTAATTTTGAGCACAAATGAATTCTGGCCTTAGCTGTAATATATGTGCTCTTTTCCACCCCCCTGTATTGTCATTAGGGAGTTTTCTGGCTACATGTGCTTTTTCACATCTGTCTGCTAAATTAGAGATTCCTGTATAAAATCACTCAGGAGCATTCTTTGGATTTGTGGCACTTTCTTGGGGCAACTTGGATCTGCAAAGCCACAGAGTCTTCATTCCTGATTTTTTTCCTCAATTGCAGAGCATACATGAAATTTCCAGTGAAGTCAGTCCTATTTCATTGATGTATTGAGGGACAGAGTTTTCCACCAGTTATGTTCATGCAGAGTTTAACCATTGTGACAGCCTTGCAAACGCTCTTCACATTTATTTAGCTGCATGTTGACAATTCTAAAGACGAGAAAATCTCTCTGAGCACAAACAGAATGTGAAATCTGACATCTCTAAAACTTTATACTTCAGGGCTGAGAAATATCAGTGGGTTTTTTCCATTTATTTTACAGCATTTTTAATTCTCTGTTTACACTAGAATAGAAATGGCTTCTGAAAAGGAAAGCAGAGTATCTATCATATATACTTGAGGAAGATGGATATCATATACATATTTGGCTATCTCAGTATAGAACATTATTATGATACCAAAGTTTTGCCATATTTCAGAAGACAATTGTATGGCATATTTCTAAACACCCGTGAAACCACCCCCTGTAGTAAATACATCCATTTCATAATATTACAATACAACTCAGTGAAGCCATGAGTACATGTCAAAGGTATTATGTGATCTTTAAATATGACAAGTATATTCTGCATTTTAGAAAAGTGAGAGTCTACACTAAGAAGTCCACATGCATATTTTACTTCTTAGAAGATGTGAAAAGAAATATGCGGAGGTATATGAAATATTTCATCAACAAGAAACATGAAAATAATAATAAAAATGCTAGGACAAATCTGTTTGTGATATAAGTCAGCAGTGCCTATAGCTTTTTGGCACTGCCAATATGTTTCAGCTTAACTTCTGTAAGCAAACACCCAAAAATTCGCAATTTTAGGGGAGTATCTTTTAGCAGTTCAGACAATGACTTGTTTAAATAGAGCTGATTAGCTTATTTCACTAGGAAACTAGGTTAAGAGAAAAGTAAAAGGTATTTTCCAAATACATAAAAACATGTTTTACAGGTTATTACTTTAAAATATATTTTCAATTAAAAAAAAATCTAAACCCATTAAGCATTCCCCACTCAACCTTTGCAGCAGTAGGGGAAAATGTAACAGAACAGAATGGTAGGAACTAAAATGCAACAGAAAGGGTTCCTTCATGTCTTATTTCCTGAAAAGAAATCAATAGAAATGACTGACATAAAAATTTTCAGTATTTTTCAGGAAACTTAAGCGTATTTCTTCTTGATGAATGTGCCATGCAGCAGTCACAGCTAACATAACACAAGTGCTAGGTGACATCCTGACAACGGTGAAGTCAATAGGACAATTGTCCAAATTTCCTTCATGATTTCAAAATTCAGTTCTAATCCTATTTAAGTCAGTCTTGCCTCTCTAAAAGTCCTTTCAAGTTGACATTTTCCATGACTAGTGAGTCTGTTTTGAATTTTCATAAAGCATGATGGGGGCTACTTATGTTATGACAGTGTGAGAAAGATATGCTCCTGTTGATATGATTTAAAAATAAGTTTTAAAATAAATAAAAAATGTGACTGATACCAATTTCAAGCTTGGCTTATTTCTTTGTCCTCGCAGAAGGAAATAAAGTAGCTCAAGCTGAAATTAAATTATTCTGTATTAAATATACTGATATGGGAATGTGTGAATATTACATGAAGATTTAGGTGGTTTGCCAAAGGTCGCATGGGAATCTGTAGATGGGATGGGAAATGAGCCTAACTCCTGAGCTTTTAGGTATTTCATTGGTCTTTGGACCAATTTGTCTTGATTTCAGGTTTCTCATGCAAAGTTTATATACCCATATTGGATTTAGCTCAGTTTTATCATGATGTTAACTTGTCATGATAGAATCTCCTACTAGTCTCAACCATGAATTAAATAACACAAACACCAATAAATTAAAATGAATTGAAAAGCTTCATATGTTTTATGTCAGTGAGTTCTGGGAATGTAAAATAGTTTCAATGGAGTTATAGAAGAGAAGACCATGGACCATTAACTTCTGGAATTTCCTGATCTGAGTGGTTGATTGAGCAACCTCAATGCTGCATTTGATGCTAGACTTTGCATTTGACTGTGTATATATCTTATACATTTTCACATATTTTAATATAACCTGTATGGGGTATTTTAATTTCTGAAATAGTTGGAAGGCATGATTTATTCAGCAGGGGAAAGTTCATGGAGTGCATATAGAGTGTGTATCCAGTTTACCAAAGTATATTGAACTCTGAAATTTTCAGCAGCACTGTATCTTAAAGGATTTACTTCTGGGATTCAATATGCATGTAAGGCATGTCTGGTTTTCCATCATATAAAAGAAAAAAAAGTCCTAGTGAATCACGAGTTTTAAACTTTAGCTCCGATACTATTGCATGTGTGCGGGTGGCCTCCCAGGTAAGTGCAGAGTTAGGCTGAAGTCAATGGGGCACGTGTAACCCGTCACTGAGCACATGTTAAATATCCCACTCTGACTGTACAGGGTGTGTAAGTTGATTACGGTCTCTACCTCATAACCTTGCTGGTCCTTCTAACTGTATAGGTGCATGCCTGCTGTTCTGGTGGCCTCGGGTTAAATTTAAGATAGCCATCGTATTTGTGAGTGCACGGGCACATTCAGCTGCATTGGGCTGAGATCAAGCCTTTGAAATCATGCGTTGGGGGTAGAATTAGGTAAAAACAACCCTTAGAAGATTCACAGCTCACAAAGAGGACACTGAAATATCCAAAACACACCCTCTGAGGGGTGTGAGACCCGTGCGCAACCAGAAATCATAGCTCAGCTTTCAACTCTCTTCTAGCAGTTCCATCCTCCTGTACCAGCATTGATATTTTGTGACAACCAGGAGTTAATGTTAGGTTTGGAGCCCTGGGCCTCAACTCTTCTTTTAGCCACACTTTCCTTATGTTTATTCATCTGATGAAATATATTAACGTACTATTTTCCAGTGCCCATTTGGGAAAAACTCCTTTTTTAAAAAAAAAAATGCAGCAGGTTTATCATCTTGCCTCTGCTAAGAACTATTTTCAAGCTTTATTTACCTCTCCTGTAGCAGGTGTTTTAGTCTGTGTGCTGAGAATGACTGAATAGAAAAGCATCTGATTTACTATAATAGATTAAGCCAATGATTTACCAAGTCCAGCCTCCAGCTGTTACAGAGGAAGATGCCCCCTTTCCCTCCCTGCCCTCTCTGCATCTGGAAGGTGCTTTATACACGGCAAAATATGGTGTACTGGTGAGCAGTTTAACTCACAAGCATGAGATCTGATTGGATTTAATTTGTATGATCTAAACAAAAAAGCAAAGCGAGAAAACCTTCCAGCACGTCAGATCAGGGAACAAAAACCCCTCATTGGCATGGAATGAAAGAGCTGTAGAGGAAGAATCTAGCTACTGGACATACATGATTTTGCCAACTTCATACAAAAAATAGATCAACAGCATTGCCTTGTTGGATCTGCATCCAGTCAGGGTGGAGCAGAAAGGAAAAAGAGCTTTTGAGGAATGCTAAGGATGTGGCCTATAAATTAAGACATTCCTTAGCAGCTTTAAGCAACCTAGCCTAGGGCCCAGTAGCACTTTGGCCATAGCAGCTACAAGAGCTCTGTTTGGGCTAATTATTGAATATCTACTTTATTTCTTAAGACTTCTATTTCACGGTCTTTTGTTACCTGTGCTGAGCTTTGTGCTACTCTGCCTGTGCTACTTGAACCATATGAACTAGCTAGCTTGCCGATAACTACATGACCTGTGGTATCGCCATCCCTCAGGAGCATGAAGGAGGGGCTTTTCTCATGGCATTCACAGAGAACTGGAAGAAGCATCTGCTCCTTATTTTCTACGAGGAATGACATATAACTGGTCCGCTCCAGGAGGTGCCCCAGTTGCAGTGAATTAGCAGTTGGGAGACAGAAGGTTTTTTTTTTTCTCTTTTCCCAGGCCATTGAGCTAGTCTCACTGTTGCTAAAGAATAACATAATAGCTTGGACTATGTAATCCTAATAAATATCTGTTACTTGAGAAAAATGCTTTGAGAATTCTTATATCTCACCAAAAAGAATGATGATTTGTTCACTCACTTCTAGTCCAAAAAGAAGAATCTTCTGGCGTCCCCCGGTGAATGTCTCTGAGCAACTTGGCTAGCACGCGCTCCAGCAGGCTGGGGAAGCGCGGAGAAAAGAAACCTTTAGGGAAGAATTTAGAACTGTTACTTTGCCACTACCTGTCTCTGATTTCTATAGATGCTGAAATAATTAGGCGGTTAGGAGAGGGTATTTCATTGTAATGTACTCCACGAAACTGCTTTTAATAACAAAAAAAAGTTCTAGCAGTTTTTTTGCGCAGCAAAATTCTTCAAGGAAGAACCATATTCTACCCTGGGAAAATTACTTAGGGAAGGATGCAGCAAAAATGTGTTTTGCTCACAGCAAAATTTGTAAACCTGGAGTGGATGAGAATAACATACTTCTGTGCTGTTTGAAATTGGCAAAAAGCCAGACTTTTCTGCCTCACTTTATTTTAACATTTTTGCAGTTGTATAGAACACTGTTACATTTATCTTGGGAGAGATACACCATTGGCATGAGGTTTCATGAAAGTGTGTAAGACTACAGAATCAAGCACATGATGAACCTCATTTTTCTTGCACTAATTTATTTCACTGAGCTAAGCTAAGTAGCGCTTATTTACTTCAGGCTCAGAGAGTGGAGATTAAAGCAGGAGGCTTTAGCATGGCTGGAATGTGATGTCACGAGAGACTTTTTGACTTCATTAATTACTTTGAAAGTGCTAAAAAAATTTAGTGCTGTAAGGATTCCAAACAAAAGCAAAATATGTAGTTACACATAACCTTGCCTGAAGTTCTTTTTCAGGGAAGAAGGTTCTCAAATAAAATTAATTAGGAAACTGCCATATCTTAAAAATCAAAGTTAGATTCCTTCGTTGAAGAATTAAGGAATTAATGCAATTAATTTCTCCTTGCCAACATTAAAGAAGCAACGAAAATGAAGATTGGAAGTGTTCCATGGAAAATGGGGATGGAATGTATGAATATTTAAGTTTTTCTCTTTAGCGTTCTGAAAAAAATGTAATGTAAATAGTTCTCTAGTATTTATTTTTAGATGGTTAAGCTTAAAGGAAGCCAATGTATTGAATACACATTAACACGTATTGTAGCTCTTCTGAATTTGCTGCATAATTGTGTTTCAGCAACTTGGATTTCACTGGAGGGGAGGTGGAGTTGAGCAGAATCTTTCCTAACCTTGGGGCTCCAAAGTGATTTTGAAGAACTGTACAGTTGTGCAGTGCCACCTGTTTGAGCTACTAGATAATCCAATTACTGTATATTTAATATCAAAGAGATATGAAATGTAAATCCTGATAAAATTACTCTAAAATTTTGACACTAAGCTAAATCTGTAAGCTTGGGCATCCTGTAACGTGTCTGTTGCTGCGCTCTATGAATTCTAGCTTCTAATTCGGTACCCCTGTCCCCCATATACATACCCATGTCTGCGCAAGGGGGAATGTGTGATTCAGTGTGGGACTTGACTTAAAGGAGCTGTGAGGTTGCCCAAGGTAGCCCTTAGAAAACGCTGACGAGAGGCACACGGACATAGCATCTGTATTTCAGCTGGCTTCTGCCTAGGGGACCGGCTAAGGGGCTGATGCGGCGCGGTCGGCGTTGGTGGGGCTGGAAGGGAGCAGGAACGGCAGCTGTGTCGGGCAGTGACGGAGCCCAGGAGCTCGGCGCAGGGCGGTGGGTGCCAGTGCAGGCTTCCCTGGGCATTAACCATGCAGATGTCCAGCCTGCGTGCAACGTAACCTAAATGCAACCGGTCGGGAGTTCACTATTGCCCAGAAAGGCTTGGCACGCGAGTGGTGGGTGTGGTGTGTGTTTGGTACGTAAAGTCCACACAAGGTTTCTGAAGGGAGCGGGGTATATTGCAGGGGCTGACTGCTCACGTACAACTCACTGATTTTTGTTACTGAATCCGTCTGTCAAATAGTTAAGCATAGTGAATAGTCACACAAATTAGATGTCTGCAAAACTTTCGTCAAAACTTCCAGCAACCCAGTATTTTGACAGTTGCCACTTATAATATATAAACATAGCAATTTCAGAGCAGATCATCATTTGGAGTAAGAACATTTCTGAGCTGTTTTTACACTGTACGCTCAGGTAAGTTTATAATGCTGATAAAAGTTTAGGAGCCTCAGCAACTAACCTAAATAATTTTATTTATTTAATTAATATTTTGAGAAAAAATAAATGTTTTAGGTTTTGGGTGCAAAAGCTGATCTTTCTTCATCACTCAAACTAGGTTCAGAAATGATGCAGTTTTTGCTGTCATACCCTTTCCTCTTTTGCATACATCTAGGGTTGGGCTGGAAAGATAATTTGTGCCATGTGGCTATCTCAGAGATCACGGATCTAGAATTAGGTGGTCTAGCTTTTTTTTCACAGCCAGCAGGTAAAGATGATAAAGCTAAACACTGAGAACTATATTCTTAACTCTATAGTCCAAATTTATTTATCAAGTCTCTAATTTTGCAGTGCCTAATAGGGAACAGTTTGTACAGACCTTCATTCAGCTTGGATTTTGAGTGTCTGCCTGAAGAATTTTTTCTGTGATTTTTTAATATGGGGGCAACCAATTGCCCAACAGCTTCAACCTGGCTTCTGAGCATAAAGAATCATTGACAAATGAACTGTACAGCTGTTGCCTTGCTCACTAGTGAAATCTTTACCTAGGAAACCAGCAGTTGTAGAAATAATAGCTCCTAGCTAACAATAACAATTTGTTACAATATGCTAATTAGCTACCAATTGTCTTTCAGAACCCATGGAGACTTTTCTGACCCTACCTCCATTTAGGGTTGCAATTTTAGCCATCTCCATCCCTTTGGTGAATTTAAGGACTTAGAGCAAATGAGCTCCTTCTCAAGAAAAAAAAAAGAGAGTCTCTTCTCTCGTGCATCCGTGCCTAAGCACTGCTGTCGTCCTCCGCCTGTGAAGGGGCAGAGGTTGTTGAAGTTTTATCTAATTTAGAATAAGGACCAGACTGATGTTTCAGATTTCCCCTGAATGCCCTAACAACACTGGTGTGGACTAAAAATTCATAACTACCTATATGTGTTTACTGTACAAAGTCTGGATCTGATAGGTGTGATCCAAGAGCGAGGATCGGGGTTAGAGGTGTTAGCTGAGCAAAACCCAGGCGCTATTGCACGCTGTGTGTGCTCAGAGCTTAATGTTGCAAGGACTGACGTAGTTTTCAGCATACCTACAGGTTGAAAGTGCTGAAGTACTGGGATATCCACCTTGCTGACACATTAGTAAATAAGTGCTTGATTCCTATTTTGACCTTTTAGACTTTATAAATTCAATAGTTACTTATTTTAGTAGATTTCTGAGGCTAATGCATTGTGTTGTACATGTAAGATACGGCACATATGGGTATTTCTCTTCTAAATTTAAAGCCGGTCACAGCTGCCCCTATTTCTGCTGAAAAGCTTCATTTGTTTTTTAGTTGCCAAAAATAATCATATGCTCCTTAAATCAAGAGTTTCAGCTGCTTCATATCTCTGTTGACTTTCTGAAAGATCCGGCTTTGCCTAGACTATTTCTGCATACAAACACACTTTTCAATACAAGGATATATAGTAAGCTGAAAATATTAAATGATAGAGTAAGAATTTTAATGGGACTCACTGACATGCAGTTCTAAAGAATAATTTATTTTCCTATGCTGGGTGCAGGGTCATCCACGTGCATGAATTCAGTTTTGAAAAGCTAACACATGAAACTGAAGATTAAGCATCAGCTCACTAGTTATAGTGCAGTCTGTGTTGTTTGGTCTAGAAATGAAAGAGCCAAGGAGGACTGTAGGTAGTGCTTCTGCTCAGTAGTCTGAATAAAAAAATCCCCTTTATTTATTATACTCAAGTCTTGTGTCCCCTGCAAGAAATGCCAAAGGGAGTCCTTTTGTTTGGCAGATGCCTTATTATGAGGGTCCAGAGGCTGTATCAGTGAAAAAGAGAGAATTTATAGTATTTTACAGACTGATCAGGCAGCAGAATTAAACAGGCCAGCCGTGCTCAAACCAAAGATGTTTTCACCCTGCAGCTGCTTTCGAACACAAAACAGTTGTGCAGGTATTTCTTGAATCAAATGGCTGGAGTCATTTTGCAATATGAAAAGGGTATACATAGCAGCTGCTACTTTATGAACATCGTTGGTAGCTTAGAGAACTGACATCCCTGTTTTTTGATCCCCTAATTAGGCAGAATTTGAAAAAGTTGTGTTTAATTTTCAATTGACTTCAAAATCGCAGAGTGTGTATTTCAGAACGACATTAAAAAGCTTTTAAATACCCTTCAGAGCTTAGTGCTCCTAAATTGGTCCCCAGTGGTAACTTTGGAAGTGAGATAGATCGTAGAAGTTCACAGGACACAACCTAGTCGCTGCTTTATTCTGCTTAGGTAAATCTTCAGGTGGAGGCATGTGTGCAGCCTGGGACTCTACTCACGGCGGGCTAGAGGAGAGCAGGAGACTGATCACATACAAGGAAGATCTTTTAGGCAAGATAACTTGGAGGAAATATCTGAAAATCTTATATTAACAGGAGACGTTTCACTACAGAACAGTGCAAAGAAGAGTAGCAAATTGTCATAGCTGTTCACCCACAACCTCTAAAGAAACTCAGCTAAGGAATGCAAAGATGGCAGCAGTATCTAAAATGGATTCCAAAAAGTTATGAGTCATTAAGTCTGGTTTCCATACTAGGAAAAACAGTGTAAACAATAATAAAACTGGGAATGAGTACACACACAGATTCAGTGGGAAAGAGCCACCACAGCTTTTGAAAAATACAGTGTCTCCTCACAAATCCATTTGAGTTCTTTGAAGGAGTAAAGGATTATGTGGATAGGGTTGCCCTGTTCGATATTGTGTATGAAGATTTCAAAAATCTTTGTCAGGAGTCCTTATTAAATCTTCTTAAAGAAATAAAGATATAATGGGATGAAAATTATCAAGAAAGTTAACAATAGGCATAAATGGTCATTTTTTAGGATGGCATAAATGGTCATTTTTTAGGATGGCATGGGATTACTGGTTGAGTCTCACAGGGACTTGTTCCAGAACTTGTGCCACTTAAGGTATTACTAAATAGTGTGGGAAAGGGATGAAATGTGACTTGGCAAAGACTGAGGATGGTATAAAATTGTTCAGAGTCATAAAAAAATAAAATAGAGTCTAAAGAACTGCAGAATGATCTGGTAATACTGAATGACTGGGCAGACAAAATTCATGCTGATAGAGGCAAAGTAATGCACTTGGGGAATATACTGTCTAATTATATATACAGAATGATGGGCTTTAAATTAGGCTCAGGAAGTCCCTAAACTGCTGACTGCCAGAAGCTGGGAGGTTTACAGGGGAATATCGTTGTGTGTATGCCCTGTATTTTATATGTTCTCCCTAAACATCTGCTACTGGCCACTGTCAGAGAGGCAGGAAACTGAGCTGGATGGACCTTTAGTCTGACTTGGTGCAGCTGTTCTTATATTCTGGGGAATGCAAGGGAGAGAAAGGAAATGTGAGGTTTTCATTTTTGTAACAGTTCAAATTGCAGCTAAAATCAAATGGAATTTCATAAGACAAAGGGGAAGGCACTTCTTTAGCTCAAGGACTTTCTCTGCTGAATTTCAAAGGTCTGCAGCAAAGGCTTCCATTGCAAAGGTATCTCAGGAGAAGGTCATAATCTTTCATAATTGAAGAGCAACCTAAACATTAAGGTTGCTTCTATTATTTAATGCTGTTTATCATGCCTTAGACATTACTTCTCATAATAGTTAAGATTGATTTTTTTTTTTCTAAGTAAGGCAAACCTGTATTGACTGACCAGATGAAACAGGCTGCTGTAAGAGCTGGGTTGGCCGACACTGTTACCTTAGCGTGTAGAGAGAAGGGAACCACAGCTCTGCTCTGAGGTGAGGGACAATTACTGTTAATGCCTTGGAAGCTGAGGGAAACACAGTGGCAGAAGGTTGTATGATGCAGACTACATCGTTCTTTACTGATCTGCACACCAGAAAAGACATGCTGGAAGGAGAGGTTTTGTGATATTTCAACATGGGTTCAATGTAGACCCGTGTCATCCTCCTTGTTTCCAGATGCTTGATGCCTTTCCAAACACAAGATGCCTAAATTAGAGGTCTTGTTAGCGTAAAACACAGGTACCTCTAGAAGATGAAGTCAGCCAACAATAAGGTTAAAATTACTTTCTGGAATTTTCCTTGCTTAGTAAAAGTTGTGGGCAATTGAGCTTTTAATTTAGATGTACAGTTTAAGACTCTGAAATTAAGTGGGGTGAATCTATGCCTCTGTGCACTTCAATGTTCACAATAGAGTACTTCAAGAGACGAAATCTGGTCCTCAGCCCCTGCACTGCAAGATGATCAATCCACTTCATTTGCTCCAAGCAAATATCCTATATGCAGATAGGAGAGAACTTTTGTTTTGATGACAGCAGCTGTTATTTCAGTGTAAGTGTAATACACCTCTCATGCTCTTTTGAATTGTATCTAAGTGAATTAAAAATATGGTGCTTTTCATAACCTTCATCAGGTGCATGCATTTTCTTCTATCCTGAAAATGAACATTTTATGGGAGCACACTAACTGGTTGATGAATTAAGTACCATTGCTAGAGAGGAAAAAGATAATCATCATGAAATTAATAAATGTATTCCTGATATATTTCTTCTGCTTCAGCATTTTTCCAAAGTCACGCATGACGAAAAGCCATCTGAAAACCAACTGCTTGGCTACTACAGCATATCAGCTGAAGCTTCACTGCCAATTCTTCTCTTCTGTCATGTCTCCCTGCTGGGGATGGAGTTGGGAAGATGATAACGTATAGAAGTGTGCTCACCTGCTATTTCAGACATTGCCATGAAAATGTGCGGTACTGCCCAGAAAGCTTTCTGGGCTCTTTCTCTATATACTGTGGACTTGAAATATCACAAGCCTCTTGATCTTAAGGGCAATGATAAAGGGCTTCTTTGCATTCCTAGACTCTTGGCTAGGTTGCTCTATATGACGTGGAATGGGTTGGTGGATAAACTCTGGGTAATGCATAGTCTGCCTTTGAGGTTCTCAGACCCATCTGTTTCCTGAGCTCCATTTAGTTAGGTAAAATGATTAAACTTTAAGGTCATAACTGCCTGATAATTTGTTGTGAAATCCATCCTCTTCCAAATGGTGATTGCATCTCTATTTAATGAAGGGGAGTAGCCATCTTTCAGATCAATCTGAACTGTAAAAAACATTTATACAAGTGCCTGTAGCTCAGAAAAAGGCTTTTTTTCTTCTATAAATCCTGTAAAATATGCAACTGGGGTGGTTTTGTTCTTTATATCTGCAGTGAGATCCAAAAGGCTGAGGCATTAATTCTGTCAGTTGCATAAAGCTTTTTTTTTTTCCTAGAAGCTTATTGTTTTTCAAGGAAACTCAATTAGCAGAGCATGTATAATTGTGGGCATGGCATGTATTTCTTCCTTGGTGGGTCTCACTGATGGCAGCACTAGATAAAAGGATTAGCAGGAACTGTGCCATAGCAATGCAGATCTCTCATTTACCTGGAGAAAGCCTTCTGCTGCCTTGACAGCTGTGTAAGACTGTCAGCCAGGGGCGAAGAATCCTAACTTGCACTCTAATTTGGTTGAAACTTGAATGCATGGGAGAGTACAGCTATTACCTCTAGCCAAGCAGAAATGAGTCAACATGTTGATAGCTTGAATGAATAAGCAACTTTTAAAGAAAGAGTGGTAGCGTAAGACTCAAATTACCATTCCCACTGCTGTCTTTTACAAACCCGAAACTCCCCTTCTCACAGGAGTGTTGTCTTCTCTGGATCTACATGGATTGCTCAAGAGCTGTGTGCTTGTAAGGGAGCTATTTAATCTACATACCTTCTTATATTCTTATATATATTCTGAAATCCTTTAATAATCTAGGCAGCACGAACAGCAATTACAAAGGCAAGCTCAGCACACTGCTGCTCACCCACGGATGAACACTGGGCTGGGAATGAGACATTGGCTAGCTGTCTATGCATATGCTCAGCCCTGAATTTCTCTGCTTGACTGCCATTTTAAAAGTTCACTGAGCTGGTGTCTGTGACTTTTGTCTCCTACTTACTGGGAAAGAACCAACACCTCCGTTTGTGCAGTGTTAGTAACTTGGATTGTATTTGAATCAGCTGTCACAAGAAAGTGGAGTTAAGCTGCATAAATGTATGTGTGCGTAGGGGGAAGGGATTCTTTATCTGCTGTAAGAAAATGATAAAAATTTAAAAGAATCTTTGGAGGTATCTTGGCTGCACTGGTGGCACATGCTTGGCATATGAAATGCTGGACACTTATGCCAGTGCATGTTCCTAATTACAATCTCCTTATCATAAACAATTACCATTAAATGCAGTGCATGGTGGAAGGGGGAGGAGGAAGAAACCCAGGTAGGATTGTTTGGAGCTGCATGAGTCTGTGTTTGCCTCAGGCTTAGTTAGCTGTCAAGAAAACCCCTGGAGCACCCAGAATTCACAAGCTTTACAGCTGATCATAATCAATAAAGGCAAAAGCCCAAGCCGGGGAAAGTGAGCAAACACGTGTTGTCCTCTTGACCATTGCAGGATAAAACTGTGTGCTGCTGAGTAATTGTGAAGAGATACGGGGGTCAGAAACGCACACTGGCTTTAGGCATCTGTAAGTGGTGCATGAAGCTCTGATCAAAGTGAGGTGATCACTGTGTGAGGTTGATGTCTGCTCTTCTGTGGTCAATAACGGTGTTCTGTTATTTGTGTCCTTTGGAGTCCCGTATTTCTTTGCGTGGGGGCACAGGATGCTCCTCGGGGGAGGGAAAAAGCACAAAAGGTCAGGCTGCTGTTGATGAATATCGGCTAACAGCGTGGCTTGGCACTGCTCTCGGCAACTCCTGCTGAGAGAGAGTATCGCAGAAAGAGCAGTGGCTCATGTTCACGAGTGCAAAAACTATCATCTGCCATACTGCAGCAAATCCAGCTCTCTTGTTATGATGGCTTTGGAGCAGACTTACAGTGATGCTGTATTTGGTCAGTTTATCTGTCAAAGTGAGCTAGATTCTGCTACCCTTTCCTTTCTGTAGTATCTTGCTCCATGCTTTGCCTTAATGAATTCTGGGGAGTAATCACAGAACAAAAACCTGATTGCATTGTTAAATGTGTCAGTACAAGGCCTTTATGAGTACAGTGTTAAATACTGTAAGAGAACAGCTTTCTTCACAACATGATCCAGACCCAAGGTTTTAAGGCTCATGATGAAGTTAACATGGCTTAATAAACTCTAATACGTCAGGTGAGGATGCTGCAGCCTAAACAGTCTGTACAGTCAAAACCTCCAGCATATGTCTGGTGATTTAGTTGAGCATAACATGCTGGGACCTATGGTAAACTTCATTATTACTTCTGTTTTAAGAATACGCATAGGGCCAGTCACCACAGAGCAGGTGATACAACTTTGTCATGTATCCAAGACTTGCACATTAGAATCACTATGTAAATATGTTCCTTGATACTAATGTCCTTTAAGGTGTTGCTGTTTGGATACTCTATGTCTGCACTTCCATGCTATTGATAGAGGAGAATTATAAGGAGTCACAGTAGTATTGCAAATTTGGGATAAAAAGTAGAAGATGCAACCTCAGGCGACGGATGCTGTGTAATGGCAGAGGATGGGTGGATCAACACTTGGTAGTGTGGATCTCCAACAGTTACTGGAAGCATTATTTAAATCATAGAATGGTGAATGCGTGAAATGTGTGAAAAGGTGCTAGACCCCTGAAGAAAGGAAAGATTTGGATGTCTTGGCAGATAATCATGATAGTTCTATTTTAATAAATGACTTGTCTCTATGCCTACGAGAAATTCTGCACTTTTGTATTCTTACATAGACAGATCACTCTCTGGTGCTCTATATTTGTCTGTTTTCAGTGACTTGACATTTGAGTACTTTTGAACAAGGACAGGACTCTGACCCCAACTGAACAAATCCTGCAACCCCAAGTGTCTGCACACTTGCCTGGCTGAGCTTATCTTTATATCAATCATGTGTTCCCGTTCATCACACTGCAGGGCGTATGTTTGCTTCGCATTTCTGCCTCTCACCACCCGGACAGGGTGGGCTTGCAGCCAACTCGTTATCTACCCTTCTGTCACAGTGTCCATCCTCAGAAAGACTGGCAGTATTAAAACCTTGTTGCTGTGGAAAGTTTGCTTAAAACCAGTTCCTTAGAAAAGATAAGCGTGCAAAAATACGAATTTAGGTGGGGCTTCATTCTCATGGATTTCTATACAAAAATGAAAAGGGTGGCAGTGGAAATTGCAAGGAAGGGCAAGGAAAGGACAATAAAATATGGAGAAGCTCCTAGCCAGGTCTCTCATTTAACACTCAGTGGTTGTGATTTTGACTGGTTTAATTGGATAGCAATTTGCTGAGTCAGATTTCTCGGTTCCCTGAGAAAAGAACTTGCAAAAAATCAGTGTTGCATCATTTGATACTATGTAGATAATGACTATAGACATGTAGGTGGTTTTGAACATTCACTATTCCTCATGAGGGTAATAGGCAGTATTTGGCCTATCTTAAGCCAAATCTTTGCTCCTGTCTGAAAACAATAGCCGGCCTTTTTTTTTCAGGGAGAAGTTTCGGAAGGAAGAGATTTCTGGTTTTATCTTCTTTCCTGGAATAGTTATGACCTGTCACAAACAGTTGGAGTGGTGGGCACCTGCCTTCCAGTTGTTCCTTATAAGGATCCCACAGAGACATCAATTGGTTCCTTAACCCATGACAAGTGCCTTTAGTGCTGTGATAAAAAGCATTTGCTGTGGAGTTCAGATCTCTTGCATGAGCTGTGATACATCTTCTTTAATTTTTCTCATGGTAAATATGTATTTCAAATTAAAGACGACAATGAGAAGAGAAGAAAGTAAAGCCTTGGAGAAAGCTTCAGTGAGCATCTGTCATTTTCCTCAGGATTTATAAGAATAAAATGGCTGCTGCAAAAAGCTTTTTGGTAAATATACTGAAAAAGCAGAGGAATAAAAGTACGAACTGAGTGAGTATGTGGAAAAAGCTCGCACCTCTCACATGCTAGCTGTCACTCTTCAATGGAGTTTCCTTCTGGACCCGACAATCCTCACTGATAAATACTTAATTGTAACCAATATGTGCTCTTTAAAAGGGTTTACTTATAGAAGTTATCTTACGCAGCTAAAAAAGAAAGCATTTGGGAAAACCCCCCACAACCCAGCAACCCCCAAGCCAAACATTTGTCTCTCACCCACACTGCCACAACCAGCTCTAACTGTAGATGTGGAAATCAGGGGCTTTATAGGCCCTCCAGTAGGCACTCCATGTTTGTTAAAAAGGGGGGCTTTGAAGTTTTCCTAGTCTAATCTCTAAGCACATAAAGGACTAGTATTGGAATATACTGTAAGCTTGTTCTGAGCTTGCTTCTACTTTATATCAATGTCCTTTTGCTCAGAGGAGTTGATTTGAATGGCAACAAAATTTAAACTTTAGCCTAAACGTTGTTTTGTCTTAGTTTCTCCGGGGCTTTTTCTTCTGCATGATCCATCTTACCTAGCTTTATTTTGCCTCAATATTACAGTCTTACTCATATCCTGAGATGGAGTTAATGGTAACACAAGCTGTAAGAAATAATTTTCTAGCCCTTTGTAAGCTCTTGGTAGTTATTAGAGGGCTAGACAGCCTTAACCTGAGCCCACAAGCAATCACTCAGAGTCAGGGAGTCTGAGAGAGAGCTGTCTTTTCATTCAAAATTGTGTAAAATAAGCCACTGCATAGTGTTACAGCCTGTGCCAACTGGCTGATGTTAGAGGCTGTTACAGGAACCGTTCCCTGCGAAGGACACTGTTGTTAGATATGAAATGTGACTTTGTGGCTTTTAAGGTTTTTTGGCAGAGGCTGTATTTGTTGCCTGCTTGTAACCCGTTGAGATATAAGGGTGTAATAAAGAGTGAATATTTCACTGAAATTCTGTTTGTTTAAACTTTTCAATATTTCTGCAGAATTGACAAAAATTCTGTCTTCGATCTTATAATTAGAAAATAAATCCATAACTTTTATCTACACTATAGCTGTCTTGAAGAGGCAGAACTAAGTTAATTAAAATACAATTAATTTTCCTTGGATTTCTTTTGTATTTTTTTTTAAACATGTGTCCTACTAAAAATGAGCTTTGAAAACGGTTGACTAACTAAAAATGAACTTAAAATTTGGCAGTTCCATGATTATCTTCTCTCTTAGATATAAACATGCTCAGGACTTCTTCATTTGAGAGACCAGGAGCACCACCAGAAGATTTAAACTCCTTGAAATGCAAAACCCATTCTCTAGTTGGAATTTTTCCCTAATTGAAGACTTTTCAAAATATACATTTTACAATAGTTCTGGAGCAGTAAAACCAGCTGGGATTGTTTGGAATGAGTAACTACTTCAGAAGTTAGCCAAGTTCAAGGGTATTCTTATCTGCTTTACTGTTCCAGCCACAATTTCACATAATTCTGTTACTTCATAGAGCTGACATCTCAAAACATATTTCTGACCACTGTCAGGCAGCTTTTCAAGTTCACACATGAAACCCCCTCAAGTGCAATGCACATTAAACTACTTTTCAGCTGATTTAGTTTTAGTGTGGAAGGAATGTAGCCTTTCCACCATAGTGGGATTTATCTTATTACTATTTTTTTTTTCTACTGGGACCTACTCAGGCCTCTTTTCTCAGGCAGAACTCCTACAGGGAGTAGAATCGAACATTTGCTTAAGTCAGGAGTGCTAAATTAGGCAAATATGGGATGGAAGAATTACTGCAACATACCCAGGAGAGTCATAAATTAGCAATTGCAAAACATGACAGTTCGCAGTGGAAGGAATCTTTCTTTCTCTTGTAAAGCTTGGAGATGTAACACTGGCAAGGAGGTTAGTCTTTCTAGAGACTAGTTTACGACTTGTAGAGTATTGAGGTACCTGATGGAAGCAAACTTTACAGACCAGCCCCAGTACATTGCTCGGCACAGATGGCTTGCTTTCTCCATAAATGAACCTTGTTTTTTTGAAGCTGGCAGAATCTGTGTTAGAAAAATTTCCAAGCTCAGTAGCAGCACTTCTGTGTACAGCTGTGGCTTGCATCTGTCAAAACGTGTCTCAAAGCAGTGGAGGCAGCTCAAAAGTTCCATCAACAGCACAGGACGTAAATACTTGGCTACCAATACACTGTACCTCATAGCTTTTGGCCCACTTTTATGCTGAAGGTAGCATTCAGGGCACTGAATGTTACAGGAATCTGTCAACACGCTCAGTGCGTTATTATTTATCATTTTGTTACTATGGGTGTCAGTCAGGCAAGTTCCTTCCTGGTTTAGCTTCCTACCTTACCCTGTTTATTATATTTTTGCATTGAAATGCATGAAGAGAGCAGTGATCCGTGACGTCAACGTTGGAAATTTCAACCCCATTCTCACAATAAAAGGTCTCTTGTTTCAAGCAGCTAGGTTGCAGTCTTTTTCCTTGCTTTGGATACTCAGCCCATGATTTGAGAAATCCAAACACTTGTACAAAGCTTTAATGGATTGTAACCTACAAGTTTGTTCTCCTTGTTATAACTTCCTGAAGTTAAGTAATAAATTACTTTGTTAGGCAGTCAAAAATGGTGCAAGATGGCTATTAATGTTATCGCATTAATGCTAGCCAAAATGTCTCCACCTGAAGCTGTATATAGAAATGAAAATCAAAGGCTCAGTGAAATATAGCAGACATCACTGAATGACAGATTTACAATGACTGTCTTGGATAGCTTTCTCTGAGATTCAAAGCCAATGAATATATTTTATCTGATTGTAACTTTTCCAGGAAAATAAAAGCTATGCATACAGTGTGTGCTCCTTCAGACTTTACAGTATCAATTGTTTTTGGCATAGTTACTAACACAAATGAGTTCTTTTTCTCCTACCTGATGAATACCATAGTAATTTCTGTGACCAGAGCACTAAGCATTTTGATTATCTGCTATCAGCTAACAGTTATTTCCTGCTACTGAAAGATGCTTGCCAAATAAGTTTTTACAAAGTAGATACAGAAGTCCTTGTTTTGGAGTTTTCATGATGCTACTGAAAGCCTCCAGGAACTGAAAAGAAAGAGATTCTCTAAGTCCTTGGTGAGGGATCAGCATAGCTGTAATAAAAAGGTATGTAAATCCATGGTGGACGATTTGAATCTATTGACAATAATGACCACTTGTTTTTATCCTTAATTCTCATTCTTATCTGAAATTTATAAATCAGTGAATTTAAAATATTTTGCTTGAGTTTCCGGTCAACAAGTCTCTATGTCTCAAAACAATCGCCACACATGGTGTACAGTACTTTGTGGGGGTCTTGCTAGGGAAAAGATAAAATGTTTAATAGTTTTATAACAGACTGAACTCTTCACTTCTGAAAGCAGATATATCCTGTGAAGAATGAAGCAAATTTAAAAGGTAAAGAGTTCAGGGATGGGTTTATGTCATACTATATCTGTAGAAATTCAGTCCTGCTTTCCCGAATTACATTTAAAAAAAATACATGTAGTGTCTAGGTGCCAATGGCTTTGACTGAGAAATAAGCCTGTAGTCTGGAGATCTAGGAGCAGTGGTGTTTAGGAATGTATCTCACTGTATCTTTATTGCTAATCCCAGCGTATAAAGGAGTTAACTACATATTCAGTTTATTTCTATATTTCTATAAGTCAGAAGACTTTCATACCACCATTTTCAAAGCGAGGTGTGAAGTGGCTGGGCTGTCTGCTGCCAGTAGAGGGTAAGGTCCCCAGCATCCTCCTCCTGCCCCGGGGTTGCAGATCGATGCGTCCTTGGGAGCTCAAGCTCTCAGCCATGCTTGAGTTCCGTTCCTGCTGGAAACTTCTAAGCTTGTTTTTTGGAAACTACTCAATTCCTTGTGACAGTAGACAGTGGGGAGGGAATGGGGAAGGAGGGAGGAAATAAAGAGGAAGAAGCTGGTAGGGAGCCAGTTTCTCTTGTACCTGCTGCCGATCAGGTGGTGAGAAAGTATTCATTAGCGGTGACCCAGCTCTACGGGCAAGCAGTGCGAGTTCTCCACCACAAGGAACAAAACATCAGTCTGATGGTACAGTAAACTAACTTTTGTGTGTGTCATTCTTCTGTGTCCAAGTTTAGGCGGGCATATTTCTTGCACAAGAAAGGTGTAGTAAGTCATGACAAAGAAGAGAGGGGACATTTGAAATGAGTATAGACTTTGTTCATCAATTAGACAGCTGAGCACAGCTGAAATTCAGGGGTCCTCTTGCTTGCAGACAGTTAAACACAAGATGTTCTGGATTGATGTCACCTTCATAGAGTTTTTTTCTACATACTCTGCAGCCTTAAGTGTTCTGAAGCCAGAGGCCAGGTTCTCAAGAGATCATAACACGGCTGAAGAATGAGTCCTTCAATATAACGAGCTAGATGTTCACTTATAGCAACTAATTACAACATTTCAGACTACTTTCAACTAAGTAGATGATTTTCGTATTTATGCTTTTCAACTTCTTAGAAACACATTTTCAGGTTCTTCCTGCTAATTGTTCTTTGCAAGAAGACAAGAAACAGCCAGGAAAAATAAAGAGATAAAGCAGGATGTCTTTTATAACTACATGAATCCAGGAATGAGGGATTTAAGTAAAAAGCTGATCATAATGAAGCTTGCCATTAAAATTAATGCACTTGGCTATACATTGTGGACCAGATGAAGGGCAGCAGAAGGGCTTACCGACAGCGGCAATCAGCCTGGATTTATAGAAAACCTTGGGAGAGACTAAATATCCACAATATTCATTCTTGCACTGTGAAGTTCAGAATGGAAAGTGACATTGCAGTGCCTGAGTATGCGCACACATACACGTACACGTGTGCGCATGTGCTTACACACACACAACCCCCTACCAGTTCATCAGCAGAAGTGACTGCAGGGGTTTGTACTGGTCATTCCAGTGTCAACTGGAGCGTTTTCACTGGGGAAAGAAGATGCTTGGGAAAAAAGGGGTATTCCTGCAACAGGAGTAGTACTTTGAGTGATGGATGAATTGTTTTTGTTTCTATATATTTTTCCCAGTGATGCTATACTAAGAAAAATACACTGGGTTTTTTTTAGTATTTTTGAAAAATAGCAAGTCTGGGATAGGTTCGCTTTAGTATCTGAATCAGAGCGAGCAGTCTTGAACTGCTAACCCCTTAGAATGACACAGACATGAAAGCGATGCGTGTATCCTTTCACTGTGCTGAGATATCGGGATAATTATCCAACACACAGTTCCCTCTCAGTGCTTTTCGGTGCATTTTGAATGAAGAGACTGTGAGGACAGCTGATTTTAATCTGAGAATCCACTTTAAAGGGGCTCAGGAGATTCAGTGCTTATAGAGGAGCTAAGTGATACAGAAGTATTACTTACTTCTCAAATGGGAAGATGAAAATGAGAATCCTTAGATAATACAGGGCGGAAATAGATACCTGCTGCTCTTCCCCCAGGCTGAAAAGAAGACTGAATGAAGAGTATGGAAGGAAGTTGATGGCATATAGGACTGTCCTTTATCAGCTTTTTTTCATTCATTCCAGTGGACCTGAACTCCATATTCTAACCCTGGGAATATTGAAGGACTAGAAAATCCGCTATAAGGAGAAACGAGGGCTTCCTGTTGAAACAATTAATTTCTTGGCCTGGACTGTAGAGTGGAGAGCTCTATAAAATGTGTAACAGGCTAGTAATGATGCGTGCTTAGACATAACTTGTATGTGTCTGACTGTCTGTGGCTTTTTACATCTGTATGGTTTATCACACAGTTCTAGCCCCTTCTTTTGGGGTTTTTGGCTTCACCTGTCTTAATGTTGCCCCCAAGAGATGGGCCAGATTCTTATTGAGACTCGTGAAGACTGGCATAATATAAATAGCAACATAATGATAACAAACCAGAAAGAATAATGCAATCAGAATAGCTTCGCTTTGCTCCTCTTTGCTTTCCTTTGTTGTTGTATTTGTACAACAGCAAAGGAACATTATCTTGTGAGGTTCCTCTTCTCACCTCATGTGCATCTGCTGGTTCATACCAAGGGTACTGGAAAGTACCTGACAGTTCGGAAGTGCTCAGCAAGCTTTATATAGAATGAGATTTATGGCGGTGATATTGATGTTGCATAAGTAGCTGAAAAAAACATCTCCTGAAAGAAAGAAAGAAAACAACCCCAACACAAATCTCAATACTTTCTTCAGAAAAGTTTGGCCTTAAGAATCCTGCATTTGGGAAGTAATAAAGTTGAAACTGCTCTCTTAAAATAATAGTGTGGAGTATTTGATTCAGTCCTGTTTGTTATTTACTTCAGGAACAGTACTATCTCCAAATTGACTTTTATCAGATTACCTATTGAGGAGCAGGGTCATTGGCAGCAGCAACATTTACACATACAGTAGAAGAGCACATCTAGATCACTTCATGTAAAACATGTCCTTGCTATGAATCAGACGAGTTGTATGGTAAGAGCTGGGGAAGTGTCATTTATTTCATGTCCTCCATTCTTCCCTCAGAAGAAAAGAATATTTGCATACCACAAACTATGCAGCAATCATTTGCTTTTTCACATTCAATGCCTTTTTTTTAAATCCTTTTTGACTCCCTTTTAGTTCTTAATCACTTAATCACTTCTGCTTTTACTGGCAACCAGAGAATGAGTTTGAAGTGGAAGCAGGCTAGGGTGATTGAAAAGCTCTGATACATCCTGTGGAATGGTCAGAAATGCACACGAAAATGATGAATATTCACCTTCCTCAGACATCTTCTTCCCTTCATATTCTTTCTGTATCACAGCAAAGACACAGAGACACTGAAGACAGAAAATGGAGATCCAGACTTCCTCAGAGGAAGTAGGTGCTGACTTGATTTTTGTCTGAAATGCCTGGGTGCTGCCTAGCAACAAATTACAGAATACATATGGAAACAAAATTGCATATACTTGAAAATATAATTTTAAACCCCTTAAAATCTATTTCAAATAATGAAACAAAATCTACTTCTTTTCCCATAATTTCAGAGCAAAAGGGGGCATTTTCATGCTGAGTTAATTCTGTCTGCCTGACCCCTCAGTCTTCAAGTTCTTCCTTTCTTGAAGAGGAAGCTTTTAAAAGCCCCGTGTGCTAGAGTTAGCTGCGACCAAGATTTGACTAGAAGGATGATTTCAGACAGACAGGTGATATGGTCAGTCTGACAATGATATGTGAGCGGATTTTGTCACAGTGATTTGGCATGAGCTGTAAGTCAAACACGGGGCTGATGGGAAAATTTGCAGGACGGCAAGCATTCCTGGGTCTGTGCTGATTTATACCAGCTCAGCCTTTGGCTCTCAACTACTCCTTTCTTCTGAGAGAAATTTTGGACCAAGAACTATCTTGGCAAACAATTTCCCATGGCTCATACTGAACTGAATGGCTGCTCTGGTCACTTCCAGCTCAGATTTGCAAAGCCAGAATCTTCATTTGAACTTTGATTTTACACAGGTGGATATACACACATTCCTGTGACGCTTTAGGCATATACGTGTACGACTGCCCTCACCATGTCAGTAGGCCTTTCACAGGCTGGAAAACTATTGTGCCTCTCCAACAGCCAGACCTGAAAAATCCATCTACTGTTGAACACTTGGAAAACATAAAGCCAGAGGAATGAAACAGCCGTGAGGTTGCTTTCCTCTGGTTTGTTCCTGGAGGTGAAGGAAAAGACAAGGAGAGACATAGTTTTGTTTCTTTAGAACAGAAAACTAAAGGTAGCTCTGAAAATCTCAAGTAACTGCTCAGTTAGAAGAAAGGGACATAATTTTTGTTTCCAACATGACTTCTAACATTTTTCCAAATTTTTCTATTGACTGTCTCCATCCCACTCAACTCATGAATGAACAGCACCTGTGTGCTAATATTCTGCTGACCCACATACTTGTGTTTCTTGTATTTATTTGACTTGTGTGCTCTGCTTTGGGAAATACACAACGCAAATGAGATCTGTACTCTTTTATTCAGACAGGAATACAACTGTTCAAGCTAGTATACAAAGATAATAAAATGTGAGTGAGCTTTAGCTACCTAATAATGAAACCTTTAGCTACCTAATAATGAAAGAACGAGAGAAGTTTTATGAGAGCAGAGGGAAGCAAAGGAATAAACCTTTTTTTAGCAGAAAACAAATAAACCCCCTTGTCATCAAATCAAAATAATTTTTCAGGAGGAGCAATATCAAAGAGAATACTGGAATCAAATGTTCTTTTGCATTTCTCAGCCCATTTTAGTACAGGGACTAAGGAATTACCCGTATATGCTGCCTCAGTTCCTATGTGGTACCGGTGGATCAGATTTTTTAGGCTCAGCAGGTCAGGAATCTGACAGTATCAGGGATCATTAACAGAGTTTTGTTATTCCTAAATGGCATTTCTGGAACTGGAGTCCCCTATGGAGCAGGAGTTCTGAGCTTGTGTCTTTATTTCTTGTCCTCCTGTGATGTAGGGAATAAAATGTTTCTTTGAATGTTTTTTCTTTGTTGAGTGCAGCATGGAGACGTTTGAGAATCAACAGTCCCTTGTGTTTACAGAGGCAGTCACTTCCCCACTGCATGCTGTCCAGGAATTACCACGCTAGTCAATTTAGGGTAAATTTGCAAAGTGGTGCACAGGGAGTCACACAGTTAAATCCCATTGATGTTAATGGGAGTCGTGCAGCTAAATCCCTGCATATGGCTTTGTAATTTACCTCTTTGTGTTTCTCAAACCTGCTGGCTCATGACTAATTTGTGTCTCTAATAGAAAAGCTCTAATGTGTTTTGGTAGTATATGGAATGGGCACAGTCTATCTATTATTCGCACTATATCTGCCATATAAATACTAAATTCCAAAGTACTGACATTCTCTGTAGTGATTGATGTCTTCGTATATTTGCCTATATGGTTTTCTTATAACTTATAGAGTAGTGATAGTTAAAGCTAGCATCAATCACCACAGTCCTCAGAACCTCAAGTTCTTTCAGAAAGGAAATGATATCACTAAAATTTTTGAAAGCTAAATTAATCTCACTTGCCATAAGGAAAAATAAAAAGAAAGAAAAGATTTGTTTTAGTGAAAGCATAATGTCTTGAAAATTTGCTTGATCATTTCTGAAAATGTTTTTAACTTACTCTTTGGTCTCCAGAATGGCTTGGGCTAGACTTTCTAAATTAATTTCATTTTTCTGAAGAGAAGAGCTTTTAGGCTCATTTGTGGGAAGGAGCAACTGCAAAGAATTAGGGTTTTTTTTTGTTTGGTTTTTTTTATAAGAATGAGGTTAAAAGAGTGGTGAAGTGGCAAGGTGCAGGCTTGAAAGTGCTTTGCCCCTGTGCCTGTGTATATCTTACTTGGTGTTGTGGTGATGAGGATCATTGAGCATATTTACACCACAACAGAGCATGGTGCAAAGCTGTTCCACTTAGCCATGAGATTGCCAAAATATCCACACCATGGATAGCCATGCAGGTGTCAAAAGTAAAAAAACCCGTGTCGATACAACACTGCACCCATACTAATTAGCTCTGGCTCCAATGAAGGTAATAAGTTGCAGCACCCTGCTGCTGTAGCAACACAGCTTCTGCTTCAAGAGCTGGCTGATGTAGCACTCTCCAACAAGTCTTAACACCACCCATCATTGTATGGTGTAGGCATGTCCATAGAAACGCTCATAAGATAATGAGTGACTCTATCTTCTGTGCAAGTTTTGGACGATTCCCAGTAAAGGAGGCTTAAAACTGCACCATGAATGCTGAGAGGAAAAAGAAAATATTGCCTCATTTATACTGTTGATTCCTCCACTGAATGGCAAATAAGTTATGAAATCATATCATTCAAGACTGTGTCATCAGACGTATGTGCAGAGCAGCTAATTGAGGTGGAATAGGCAACCTGAAATAGAAAATCCATAACTGCTCTGTTGGTCACTGGAAGGTCTGAGACGTACAGGTTGGCAACACAGGTCGAGCTGGTAAACCTACCATTACCAACAGGTCTACCAGGAGTTTGCTATCATTTGGACCAGATACCAAATTATAGAATCATAGAATAGCTTGGGTTGAAAGGGACCTTCAAAGATCATCTAGTCCAACCCCACTGCCATGGGCAGTGACACCGTTCACTACATCAGGTTGCTCAAAGCCCCATCCAACCTGAGCTTGACTATTTCCAATGATAGGGCATCCACAACTTCTCTGGGCAAGCTGTTCCAGTGTTTCACCACTCCCTTTGTGAAAAATTTCTTCCTTATATCCAATCTAAATCTACCCTCTTTCAGTTTAAAACCGTTGCCCCTTGTCCTGTCACTACAGGCCCTGGTAAAAGTCCCTTTCTTATAAGCCCCCTTCATACAGAAGCCACAATAAGGTCTGGGAAGTAATGGAAGTAAGATGTGCCTATATGAGAAGGCTTCTATGTCATTACTACCAAAGCCAATATTTTTGGTTTAGTCTTGGGTTTAAGGTCATGGTGGGCAGCAACATTTATCACATTTCTCTTTTTTTAATAAAGCTCCATCCAGTTCTAACTCACCAGCCTCTTGTCAGTTCCTATCACTCCATTGCTGCTTAACTAACAACAGTCTGTCATGTTCAGCTCCACATTGCCTGGGTTTTAGTGTGGGTATGATGGGTGAAAGGCAGGTGTTCAGGTGCAGACTACTTCCCTACAGAGGCTCACATAGAATCATGGAATAATTTGGGTTGGAAGGGACCTTTAAAGGTCATCTAGTCCAACCTCCCTCCAATAAGCAGGGACATCCTCAACTAGATCAGGTTACTCAGAGCCCCATCCAACCTGACCTTCAGTGTTTCCAGGGATGAGGCACCTACCACCTCTCTGGGCAACCTGTTCCAGTGTTTTACCACCCTCATCATAAAAAATTTCTTCCTTACATCTAGTCTAAATCTACCCTCTTTTGGTGTAAAACCATTACACTTTGTCAGACGCTGCTAAAAAGTTTGTCCCCATCTTTCTTATAAGTCCCCTTTAAATTCTGAAAGGCTGCAATGAGGTGTCCCCAGAGCCTTCTCTTCTCCAGGCTGAACAAGCCCAACTGTCTCAGCCTGTCTTCATAGGAGAGGTGCTCCATCTGATCATGTTTGTGGCCTCCTCTGGACCCGCTCCATCAGGTCCATGTCCTTCTTGTGCCGAGGACCCCAGAGCTGGACTCAGTACTCCAGGTGGGGTCTCACCAGAGTGGAGTAGAGGGGTAGAATCACCTCCCTCGACCTGCTGGCCATGCTGCTTTTGATGCAGCCCAGGATATGATTGGTTTTCTGGGCTGTGAGCACACATTGTTGGCTCATGTCCAGCTTTTCATCCACCAGTACCCCCAAGTCCTTCTTGGCAGGGCTGCTCTCAATCCCTTCATCCCCCAGCCTGTATGGATACTGGGGGTTGCCCTGACCCAGATGTAGGACCTTGCATTTGGCCTTGTTGAACCTCATGAGGTTCACCTGGGCCCACTTGTCAGGCTTGTCCAGGTCCTTCTGGATGACATCCTGTCCCTCAGGCATGTCAACCGCACCACTCAGCTTGGTGTCATCTGCAAATTTGCTGAGGATTCACTCTATCCCACTGTCTATGTCATTGATGAAGATATTAAAGAGTACTGGTCCCAGTACGCACCCCTGAGGGACACCAGTTGTCACTGACCTCCATCTGGACATTGAGCTGTTGACCACTACCCTCTGGATACAAACCATCCAACCAATTCCTTATCCACCAAAGAGTCCACCCATCAAATCCATCTCTTTCCAATTTAGAGAGAAGGATGTTGTGGGGGACCATGTTAAAAGCCTTACAGAAGTCCAGATAGATGACATCTGTAGCTCTTCCCTTGTCCACTGATGTAGTCACTCCTTCGTAGAAGGCCACTAGGTTGGTCAGGCAGGACTTGCCCTTGGTGAAGCCATGTTGCCTGTCTCCAATCACCTCCCTGTCCTCCATGTGCCTTAGCATAGGTGCTAGGAGGATCTGTTCCATGATCTTGCCAGGCACAGAGGTGAGGCTGACAGGTCGGCAGTTCCCAGGGTCCTCCTTCCTACCTTTTTTAAAAATGGGTGCAATATTTCCCTTTTTCCAGTCACCAGACACTTCACCTGACTGCCATGACCTTTCAAATATCATAGAGAGTGACTTGGCAACTACATCAGCCAATTCCCTCGGGACTCTGGGATGCGTCTTGTCAGGTCCCATAGACTTATGTACGTTCAGGTTCCTCAGGTGGTCACGAATCTGATCTTCTCTTACAGTGGGAGGGACTTTGCTCCTCCAGTCCCTGTCTTGAGGTTCATCCACTTGAGAAGTGTGGGAAGAGAGACTGCCAGTGAAGACTGAGGCAAAACAGTTGTTGAGTACCTCAGCCTTCTCCTCATCCGTTGTTACCAGTTTGCCAGTCTTGCTCATCAGTCGGGGTACGCTTTCTTTGACCTTCCTTTTCTGGCTGATATACTGTCGTGGTTTAACCCCAAATTGTAACCCAGTACCACGCAGCCGCTCGCTCACTTCCCCCCTCCCTGTTGGGGTGGGGAGGAGAATTGGAGAGAAAGGAAAGCTCGCGGGTTGAGATAAAAACAGCTCACCAGGACAGCAAAGGAAAAATATGAAAATATATTAATAATGATAATAATGATAATATATACAAGGATAATAGAATATGTAAAACAAACGATACACACTTTCTCACCACCCGACGACCGATACAGCCCGTCCCGAGCAGCAGGCAGGGAGCAGGGGTATCCCCCGCCCCAGCTACCCCAGAACAGCAAGTTCCAGGGAAAGCAGGTGAGGGAACAAACAGCCAAACAAATGAAAAACAAAAAGGAAAAATAGGGAAACAAAAAGCAACCCAAAGGGAAGCTTAATGATTACGGCAAGTTAAGGGTCTAAAAGCCTCAAAAGCCTAGTGGCCCACCGACCGACCCTCACTTACATCGGGCATGATGTCTATGGTATGGAATACTCTCTTTGGCCAGTTTGGATCAACTATCCTGTCTCTACCCCTCCCAAGTTTTGCATCTGCACGTTAGCAAAACCTGGAAAACAGCAAAATGTCCTTGGTGGTTCAGCAGCAACCAGCAACATCAGTGTGCTATCACCGTTGTTCTCACACTAAAGCCAAAACATAGGAGCTGCTGAAAACAGAACTAGCTCCATCCCAGCCTAAACCAGGACACATACCTGTAGAAGCCCTTCTTGTTATTCTTTGCATCCCTTGCCATGTTCAGCTCCATCCGCACCTTGGCCTTCCTGACCCCATCCCTACACAACCAGGCAGTGTCCCTATACTCTTCCCAGGTTACCTGTCCCTGCTTCCACAGCCTGTGCATTTCCTTCTTGCCCTTTAGTTTGACCAGCAGGTCTCGACTCAGCCATGCCGGTCTCTTGCCTTCCTTGCCTGATTTCATACACCTGGGGATTGAGAGCTCTTGCACTCTATGGAAAGCGTCCTTAAAGATCTGCCAGCTCTGTTCTGCTCCCTTGTCCCTGAGGGCAGTTTCCCAGGGTGCCCTATTGACTAACTCCTTGAAGAGCTGGAAGTTTGCTTTCCTAAAATTCAGGGTCCTGACTTTACTCTTTGCCTGACCCATAACCCTCAGGACTGCGAACTCCACCAGTGCATGTTCACTGCAGCCCAGACTGCCTCCAATCTTGATGTCACTAATTAGCTCTATTGTGTTGGTGACCAAAAGGTCCAGTACCGCAACCCCTCTGGTAGGGCTGTCTATGACTTGGCTTAAGAAGTTATCCTCAACGCATTCCAGGAGTCTCCTGGATTGCCTATAGCTCACCGTGCTGCTATTCCAGCAGATGTCAATGTTAGTTGAAGTCCCTCAGCAGGTTGAAAGCCTGCAAGCATGATGCCTCCTGTAGCTGGAGTAAGAAGTCTTCGTCAATAGGCTCCTCTTGATCGGGCGGCCTGTAGTAGACAGCAACCACAAGGTTCCCTTTGTTGCTTTAGTATCTGATTCTTACCCATAAGCTTTCAACCTGCTCGTGGCTATTCTTCAGAGACATGAGCATCAGCAGATTGAATATCATTTGCAGGACCATCCCTGCTTTTACCTGAAGCCCTAGACTATCTGCAGCAGCACACAGAGACTAGAACAGAACCCTATAATATTTTTCCTTCCGTGTTTTTAGAAAAATAGTGCGTGACCATTGACATTTTAGAAAGACTCAGCATTGCCATGTTCTTATAGGGATGGTAGGTTCCTATGCTTGACATTTTGATCTCTCCTCCTCTTGCAAACTTCCAGACACTTCTTCAAAGTACAGAAGCACAAGCCTTTATCAAGGAATCAATTGTATGAGCATTTTGACCTGGGAAAAAGAACTTATTTTTCTCTTACCCTCATTCAAGGAAATTGATATGTAGCTCTGGCAGAGACTTCTCTTTTCTTTCTTCCTTCTTGCTCTCCCTCCATTCCACATACATCTGAATGGTTAGTCCTAGCATGGAAAATACTGGCTGGTGTGATAAAGTTCAGGGAAGTCATAAGCAGCAAAAGAAGCTTTTATAAGAGAAAGTGAGGCAATTTTAGACAATATTAGTGCCAGCTTTCCTTCAGACACTTTTCTAATAAAATAAAATGGCAAAATTAACAGTTAAAAAGAAGCTTATTAAACAAAGTAGTGATAGCAGTTGGGGAAGTGTGCTTGGGAGTTTGTACCTGCATGCAACCCAGACACCACCTGATCTAATATTTTAGGAGGACCTTTTTGGTTAGGGATCGGTTTCCATTTTTTCATGTTTTCGAGGCCAGAATGATATGGAATGTGGACTTTTGCCAACTGGATTGAGAAATTCTCTCTCTACCTCTTTGTTATTTAAAATGGTGCAATACTTGTCATTTGCAATTGCTAGAACAAGTTGCTTGTACAGTAGTTTACAGTTCACATCACAGTTGTGATGTAGATGGGAAGAAGAGTATCTGTATGACAGGAACCACTGCTAAGAGGGAAACTGCTCCATAATGTCCTCCTCCTCTCCATAGGCCTGTGTCTGGTGGAACTGACTCCTGCTTTGGAGGAGGAAAGATCTGAAGGCTAAAAGGCCTTTGGGGAAAGCTGTGGAATGGAACGGAACCACCCAGAGAAGAGGCTGAAGTTCAACTGTATAACATTGTTTTGGGATGTGGGTTATTCAGAGGGTAGCCAGCAAGAGAAAAGACGGGGAAACAAATAGGATAAGAGTCATGGAAAACTGGAAAAGCAAGGTAGGGTTCATCTCAGCTAATGCTGAATGTATCTGTCTGTCTGTAAATAGATGTGTTTTTCTGAGTGAGTTATCCTAAACTCTCTTTATGTACTCACTGGAGGCAAATATGATCTTTGACTTCCCTTTTAGAATAAACAGAATCACCCTTCTAGAGGTGTTTCTCTGTCTCTATTAGCTGAAGGAAGTGTGAGCTGCTCACCTCAGATATGGATGTAGAATAATCTCACTCAATTTGTTTTATTCTTAGTATATTTTAAATTTTAAAAATCATGATGGTTAGAAAAGAATTGTTTCTTTTTTTTTAAGTTTTAGTACCATGAAAAGCCTCCTAATTCTCCTCTTCTGTAATGGACCTACACTGCATTCCTTGCTCTCACTTTGATTCCCTGAATATGAAAGTTTCCAAAAAGTTGTACGATTTTTACACAGGAGTAAAGGTGTTAGGGCCAAGCAACTCTTTAGGTGGGAGTTAGAAGTTGTTTATAAGTCAGTCCTCTAAAAATACATATGCATTTTCTTTTGCCTTTGGAATATGCAAGTCAGACTCTTATGTAGTCCTACAGAGTAAAAAGAATTGGAGACTCATTTATATTTGAATTAGAGAGTGGGCCATAAATCTGTGTATGTGACTACCCTTTCTCATAGTGTTTTGATTTTTCTGTTTGACAATGTGATATGCCGAGATATGGAAGAATCTGACATATCTAGGTCCCCCCAAACATCTGGACCGAGTACGCAGAGCTATTATGGTTCACCAAAACCTGGCTTCCATATGTTGTATGCTTCCACTTGGGTCTCAGGATTGCATCATAGGGTCTGGATTTGTTAATCTCTACAGGCATCAAATCTATTCATAACAAGTGGTTTTGATTGACATGTGAGCAGCTGCGATAAACTGAAAGGAAAAAACTGAAATGCAGACTGCTGACTGACTGTGTTTCTCAGCATTGCTCCAGCTTGTTAAAACAGCAAAATCTGCTTTAAGAAAAATAAACAGTAGGAGCTTTACAAACTTCTGGTTCAGTGTTCTGAATAGAAAGCCAACGTTCTGATACGTTGCAGCCATGGCCAAAAGAAAAAAAAAAAGAAAGAAGGAAAGAAGGAAAGAAAGAAAGAGAGAAAGAGAGAAAGAAGGAAAAAAATCCTAGTTGAAAAGTAAAAGAACAACAGGGTTGTAATATACAAGTGTGCAGGAAAGACGGTGTAAAGCAGCAGGAGGAAACTAAGGGAGGCTCAGCAGCAAGACTCCTATATTTTTGCTTATATTTTTGTGCTACTTATATTTCATAACTGCAATTAAAGTTCAACTGTAGTTATGCAATAAATATGGATATGCTATAAACCCAGAGAGACAATCTTAGCCACACGGTGTTATGTCAAAAGAATGACAGAGACCCCATCCAGTTGGAATGTTACACAGAATTGCAGAGGATTGGAATAACAAGGCAGGTCCCTTCTCTGTCTCTTCTGTGTTTTGACTGTTCTTCAACTGTTACATCTGCATTTACCAGGGGCTCCACACATTACCATTTCCGTGCCCATGCAATAAGATATTCAGATCCAACAGCTCAAAATATTCTAGTTTTGAGGAAAGGTTAAGAACAGATGGTTAAGCTATTATTAATAAATGTTAATAAATACTACTGGAAATATCACTCCAAGTAATAGAGGAGCCAACGAGGAGAGGTGCTATGCTTGTTCTCACCAACAAGGAGGGGCTGGTGGGGAATGTGAAGCTTGAGGGCAGCCTTGGCTGCAGTGACCATGAAATGGTGGATTCCAAGATCCTTAGGGCAGCGAGAAGGGCACACAGCAAGCTCACTACCCTGGAGTTCAGGAGAGCAGACTTTGGCCTCTTCAGGGATCTGCTTGGTAGAGTACCATGGGGTAAAGCCCTGGAAGGAAGAGGGGCCCAAGAAAGCTGGTTAATATGCAAGGATCACCTCCTCCAAGCTCAGGAGCAATGCATCCCAACAAAGGGGAAGTCAGGCAAAAACGCCGGGAGGCTGCATGGATGAACAAGGAGCTCCTGGACAAACTCAAACACCAAAAGGAAGCCTACAGAGGGTGGAAGCAGGGACAGGTAGCCTGGGAGGCATACAGAGAAATTGCACAAGCAGCCAGGGATCAGGTTAGGAAAGCTAAAGCCCTGATAGAATTAAATCTGGCCAGGGATGTCAAGGGCAACAAGAAAAGCTTCTATAGGTACGTTGGTGATAAAAGGAAGACTAGGGAAAATGTGAGCCCTCTCCAGAAGGAAATGGGAGACCTGGCTACCCGGGATATGGAGAAGGCTGAGCTACTCAATGACTTTTTTGCCTCAGTCTTCACTGGCAAGTGCTCTAGCCACACCGCCCAAGTCGCAGAAGGCGAGGGCAGGGACTGGGAGAATGAAGAACTGCCCACTGCAGGAGAAGATCAGGTTCGAGACCATCTAAGGAACCTGAAGGTGCACGAGTCCATAGGACCTGATGAGACGCATCTGCAGGTCCTGAGGAAACTGGCGGATGAAGTTACTAACCCACTATCCATCATATTTGAGAAGTCGTGGCAGTCCAGTGAATTTCCCACTGACTGGAAAAGGGGAAACATAACCTGCATTTTTGAAAAGGAAAAAACCAAAGACCTGGGAACTACAGGTCAGTCAGTCTCCCCTCTGTGCCCGGCAAGATCATGGAGCAGATCCTCCTGGAAACTATGGGAAGGCACATAGAAAATAAGGAGGTGATTGGTGACAGCCAACATGGCTTCACTAAGGGCAAATCGTGCCTGGCAAATTTGGTGGCTTTCTACAATGGGGTTACAGTGTTGGTGGATAAAGGAAGAGCAAGTGCCGTCATCTACCTGGATTTGTGCAAAGCATTTGACACTCTCCTGAACGACATCCTTGTCTCTAAATTGGAGACACATGGATTGGACGTAGAGATCCACTTGGTGGATGAGGAATTGGCTGAACGGTTGCACTCAAAGACTTGCAGTCAACAGCTCGATGTCCAAGTGGAGACCAATGATGAATAGTGTTCCTCAGGGGTCGATGTTAGGATCAGCACTGTTTATGATCTTTGTTGGCGACATGGACAGTGGGATGGAGTGCACCCTCAGCAAGTTTGCTGATGACACCAAGCTGTGTGGTGCGGTTGACATGTTGGAGGGAAGGGATGCTATCCAGAGGGACCTTGACAGGATTGAGAGGTGGGCCCGTGCAAAACTCATGAAGTTCCACAAGGCCAAGTGCAAGGTCCTGCATATGGGTGGGGGAAATCCCAAGCACAAATACAAGCTAGGTGGACAATGGATTGACAGCAGCCCTGAGGAGAAGGACTTGGGGGTGTTGGTGGATGAGAAGCTCAATATGAGCCAGCAATGTGTGCTCACAGCCCAGAAAGCCCACTGTGTCCTGGGCTACATCAAAAGAAGTGTGACCAGCAGGTTGAGGGAGGTGATTCTGCCTCTCTACTCCGCTCTCATGAGACCCCACCTGGAGTACTGCAGCTGGCTCTGGAGCCCTCAACACAAGAAGGTCATGGCCCTGTTGGAGTGAGTCCAGAGGAGGGCCACAAAGAGGATCAGAGGGCTGGAGCACCTCTCCTATGAAGACAGGCTGAGAGAGTTGGGCTTGTTCAGCCTGGAGAAAAGAAGGATCTGGGGAGACCTTATAGCAGCCTTCCAGTACCTAAAGGGGGCCTACAAGAAAGTTGGAGAGGGACTTTTGACAAGGGCAGGTAGTAATAGGGCAAGAGGTAATGGCTTTAAACTGAAAAAGGGTAGATTTAGATTAGCTATTAGGAAGAAATTCTTTAATGTGAGGTTGGTGAGGCCCTGGAACAGGTTGCTCAGAGAAGTTGTGGATGCCCCATCCCTGGAAGTGTTCAAGGCCAGGTTGAGCAACCTGGTCTAGTGGAAGGTGTCCCTGCCCATGGCAGGGAGGTTGCAACTAGATGATCTTCAAGGTCCCTTCCAACCCAAACCATTCTATGATTCTATGAAGAGCAGACAACCAATCAGGAAAACCCAAGGTATCAATGAAAACCTGTGACCAGAAGGGTTAAAATCAGTAAGGAATTTCTTAAATGTGTCAGGAACAAACAATAGTTCAACATTTGTATCAGTTTGACTCTAGATAAGGGTAGCAATCACAACATAGAAAAGGAAGTGTTCCACAAATATTTTTTGATCTGTTCCTGAAGAAAAGCAGGATGATGTATTCCTATGATAAAGTATTAAGGAAATACTTTGTACTGAGCCAGCAAATAGGGAGGACCATAAACATAAACAATGGAAGTTAAATATTTTTCTGAAATCAGCAGGACTGGCACCCCTGCGTGCCAGAGAAGTCAGAGTGAGGAGACTGAATTTGTTTCAGTTTTTCGCAAATCTTGCAACACTAACACTGCTGTATCAGGGTATCTAAAATGGTCTGAAGGTGCACATCTCTCCTTCCTTGCCCAGGGAGCCTGGACAACTCTTTTAGTCTAGGTATCCAGTTTCAAGAGAGAAATCTAGCTACTGATAGATCCCCAAGTGTTATGTATGGGAATTCATCATCCTGTGATGTGTTTCTAGGCCAAATATTATTTAATACTTCTGTCAGCAACATGAAAGAAAGTATAAAATAAATGCTGGTAAGACATATATCACAAAGACTAGTAGAGAAGTTATTAATAGGATAAATAAATAATACAGATCAATATGAATTATTTGGCTATGAAACACTGAAAATACTGCTTTTGATACTGCCAAATAACACTTCACACATCTGGGAATTAAAAACACAGGTCAGTTTTACAGTATGTCAGACAACGCTCTGAAAGGTAAAAAAGACCTTCCAGACTTGGGTAAAAACCTGTCTGAATGTGATTTTACCATGATGATACAAGGAAAAAAAATATCCTTGGATAAGACTAGAGAAAGGCAAATACAGTAAGTAACATCCCTGATGTAATACTGAGTCCTGTTAGTGCATCTATGCTTTAGAAAGGAGATTAACAGGAAAGATGGAATTCAAAGAGATACAATGGTGCTCCTCTGCCTCATAAGGCCCATGAGATCTGCATGTGCAAAAGAAGGGAAAGAGATGATTTTATTGCATCAACCAGTATCTTCATGCGTGAGGTGAAATCCAGTTGTAGAAAATGGACTAATCTGATCACAGTGGTAGGAAGAAAGCTAAAGGTAAGAAAATTTCATTAAATTATAAGATTGATGAAAGAACTAGAAATAAACTGCAAATATTAACAGTGAGAGTAAGTAAACACTGAGCTAATATTGTGTGATTTGTGGCAGATTATCTATCACTAGGAATATTTTAAAATTATGAGTGTGTGTCTTTTTAATAAACGCTTTAATTCAGGCAGACACTGTGGAGTTGCTGCAGAAATTACCAGGTGAAGATCTGCTCCCTTGATATGCAAGTGTCAGATTAGATAATCACAACAGTTCTTCTAGGCTTCAAATCTAATAATATTTATAAACATTTTATAAAGGATAATATGTATAGCTACCTCTCTCATTAGCCGCTCTGCTCCCTACGAGGCTTTTGCTTCTTGAGCAGTACAGTCCTTTGACAAGGTAAGATCCTCATCTCAAGTTTTAGAAGATATATTTTTTCTCTATATTTGTTGTTGCAGTTCTTTCATTGTTCATGTTCATTACTGTGCACTTTGTTCTTCCTACTGTAATAAAGAGCACTGAATTTCTGGAGGGATAATGAGATCTATTAATGTAGTAATAAAACCTTCTCCAGCATAAGTCCCGTAATGAATTCCATGATGTGTTATTTGGGGCTAAGTTTAAGTACTTCATGCTTCCTCTTGCCCTTATTCAACATCAGTTTAGCAAAAAAGCTGACTCACATAGGAAACGAAAATATCCAGTGGGCTCTACTATATTTTTTTATATAATAAATATAGAGTAAGGGATTTTAAAGGAAGGATTTATGCAGTAGAAGAAGGTGTGAGTGGCATAGGAAATATGCAGGAACACAGAAGCTGCTAATGAGAAAAGAAGAAATTACAAAAATGACAAAATGTTGTTTCTGCTCTGAGATACCCAATTAATGAACCTGCACAAGCTTAGTCTCCTGAGACCAAGGTGAAACAGTTTCTTTAAGGCTGGTCCCCAAAAGGAAAACAATGTGACTGAAAATATGATTAAATAAAGTTCTCATTAGTAACTAGACAATAAAATTAATAGCAAATGCTCCAGCAGAAGAAGCTTTAAGAGTGATGACACAGACCATTGGAGTTATGACTATGATTTACAGAATGTTTGGCAGAACTTCTTTTTCCAGCATGTAGTGTCTTTTTAGATGAATCTTCAACAGAGCCCAATCTGTTTGCCTCTTCTTGGTTTTACTGCCAGTGAGCTCTGGAGTGAGAGAAAAATATTAGTCCTTACACTAAGCCAAGAAGAAGTTTCTCTGATCATTGGCGCTAGTATCTCCAGCACAACAAGATGTTCAGATTGTCTACTCTGTCTTCTGCTCTGCTCTCTTTACATCCTCTGCAACTCCGAGGTTAAGTGCTGTAGTTGTATACCTTTTACACAGATTACCAGATGGTCAAATTGAAAAAAGCTCCTATCAAAGATGATGGGTCACATACTTGATTTGCTTGAGGTAAATTAAAGCAGAAAATTAGTAGCTGAATTTAATCAGTCTGGCTATCTATGAAGCTCCATGCGTTAATGCCACCTGGTATAGTGCATAGTCTGTGCCACGAAACAGGGAATGGCCCTGCAGATGTGTGTTCACCTTTACAGCACAGACTGGGAATGGCTTTGTCACTCTAGGTCTCCTCTACAACTATTAAATGATTAAAATTTGTCAATTACTGTCAAATAGTTTTACTGTCCTACTTTATGGAGCGGCTAAAACAGCAGCTGAAATAGAGCTGCCTACATTACTCCTTGACAGTCCTTAGATTACAAGCTCTTGGTTTGAGGTGTGTTGAAAGTGTTTCTACGTTACCTAGCAAAAATGGATGCTGGTTCAGGACTGTGGCTTCTAAGTACCATTGTGCTCCAAATCTCATTGCTTCTGATCTGTGACATGTCCTGGGAGAAAAAAAGCTAGCTCCCAGTAAAGAACTCCGTAATACTTTGAAAAGAAAGTAAAATCTGAGAATAATGATTTTTTTTTTTTTTTAAGATTTGGAAGAGTAATCTTTACTTCTCCCTAAACATGACACTTTTTCCATTTTCTCATACATCTCCGTTTTTCTGGATTGCAGCCAAGACTGAAAGCAGGAAATACAAGTATATTTACAAGAAAGTCTTACTTGTAATTTTCTATTCAAGTGTGTAACCACAACTACAGGAGTCAATTCGGCTCACCTTAACATCCTGGAGAGTGCTGGTACTAAGCCTCTACATGTTATGAGGGATGCAAACTACCAGGGAGAAGTGGTGACAGGAGGAAAAAATATGCATGGTACAAGGGGTAACGGCAATTCAAAGCAGACGAAAACAAAGAAAGGAGTGATTTTTTTCTCTCTCTCTTTCTCTTTCTTTTCCTTAGGTGAAACACCTATAATCTTAACGGGGCTTGTGGAAGTGGAGTTAGACTCAAAAGAGGCACTCTGTTCAATGGCCTGTTTGCTTGTTATACAGTAAGATCTTTACATTCTGTTATTTGATGCAAAGGAACCGTGAAACAAGAGTAGACTTGGGAGTTTACCCCGGACTCCATTAGGGGAGACCTCGATGTAGGAATCTCCCCCATTACACTTGTATCTGGCTCTGCAGCACCTTTGGGCTCCTCAGACAGCGTGGTGGGTGGTCGCTGGGCAGCAGGGAGGTGTGACGGAGAAGCACTGCTGCACTGGTGACCTGGCAGCTTCAGGGGCCTTTGGGGCAGCCACCAGAGCCACCGAGCAAGCTCTTCCCCCCAGTCTTAGGGAGGGGTAAGGACCTCTGCATGGAGGGGCATTGGTATAAAGGAAACCAGGCAGAATGTTCCAAGATGATTAGTGGTGTAAAAAAGAACCCAGTGCCACAACTGCGAGGAGCAAGATGAGTTTGTGTAGCAGCGATCAAGAGAAAGAAACTAAAACAAACCTCAGGCACCAGTCATCTGCAGTGCTGAAAAACTATTGACAGCTTTGTGTCGTTCAAATGGTGGTGTAAGCACAGGGGGATGGGGAACTCCACCTCGCCACGGCTAGAGCTGTGAGAGATGTACTGGCACCGCAAAACACGAGTTTTGCCTTTATGCCATTGTTTGTGTAAAGAAGGAAGATACCTACACTTGGCTCCTGTTCACCTTCAGTGTGAAACATATTTCTGCAGGCAGTGTTTGAAAAAAAGGAGGCTCCATTAGGCAGGATTTGGTTTGGGGGAAAATGAGGAAGGGGGATGAGGGAAGCGAACAGAATTCAGAGAAAGGCACAAAAGAAAAGCCAGCTGTGGAGACCCTTTATTTTTAATGCTAAAAGGTATTGTGATCCAAAGCATTCAGACACAGTAAAGAATTTGATATCTCAGGAGAAAAAGAGCAGACAAATGGGATATTCAGTCACATCTAAGTGGAAACACATTTTTGTGAGCCATAGTGTTTGTGCATTTCAGTCTTCCTTAGTGACTTCCCCCTCACAGTATCAGCCCATTGCCTATGAAAATACGTTCTTTCTTTCTTTCTTACAGATACTGGGAGAGTTGAAAGGCATGTGCCCACAAAAATGAAAGCTATTTCTAACATTTCTGGAGGTATATGTCCCCTTATGAAAAGGAAATTGGAGACAAAAGAAAACTGATCAAATAATGTATGGAATGTTTAAACCTTGCAGATTCAGACACCTAAATTTAGGTGTGTGTGTGTCTTCACCTGTAAGCTGGGTTTATAAACTTCTGTTACAGACAGTGGAAATTTAATCTGAAGTGCATGGAGCTTTGGAGTCGGTTGGTCTCACCACAAGGCAGACGCCTGCGTGCCAGCAGCTGAACCGCTCTCAAGTCTTTACTGACTGCATGGGCTTGACTTGGGATTCAGACACCCAGGACTAGCATCTCATGGCATGTATAAAAAAAAAAAGGTTGTTTTGCCTGACTTCCAGGTGCTTCTCCAAAAACGAGGCTATTTTCCCTGACGTCTTTGTCCTATCTGCCATGCCTGTCTCGAAATCTTAGAGTATCCTATGCCATCTCAAACAGTATTAGATGCTTATCTTTAACTATCAAATCCCACCTGAGAGCACCCACTCCTCCCCAGACTGTCATGATGGCTTAGGTGCACAACTCACCCACCTACCCCTAAATGCAGGTGCCTGAATCTGCAAGTTAAACCTGACCATAGGAGTGCAGTTTAGTTCGCTAAACACAAGCGTCAGGTGCTGTTTCAGATGCTGTAGGGTGTCTGGGACATCCACATGAGGATGGTCGATGTTGCAAAGCACTTCTGGAAGAGCCACACTCTTCTGGACTGACCATGTCAGGCTGAGTGGGACACTCTGAAAGCTAGATATATACATTATAGACATTGAAAGTCAGGTGACATGAATGTCACCCTGGTAAAAATCTTATAATAAAACAATTAATTGAATGCGCAATGTTTTGAAAATTGTTGTTGACAAAAACATTCTGAAGAAGCCAGCTGTCTTTCAAGCTTAAGGGATAGTGTGTCTTGATAGTATTTGCCTAAGTAGCTTAATAGAACTGTTTATTTTTCTTGTATTTTTAATTCTCCTGAACATTTGTTTGTATGTTCTGCAAGAGTGGATCCCAGGATTCATGGGGGCCAGAAGCTTGCATGCAGAATAGTAAAAAAATAGTTCCACAGATTCATCTGGGTGAAAATCTTTGTATATTTAAGTGAACGGACCAGATACCTTTCATCTAGCAGAAAATATTATCCGCACCTCAGCAGCCAATGTGAGAACCTGAATTCTGCCTAACAGTCCTAGGTACCATATCTGTTTTCATAACTTTTATCTTACAACATTCTCCTCCTCCGGTTTGAAATAATTCTGATTTGTCTGGTTTTATATATCCCATACAGTATTTTTAAATTGTCTTTCTTTAGCTTTCAGGCATCCCTGTATGCACAACTGCATTCTCTTTCCTCCTTGCTCTTTTTGCCAAATGCAAGGTGGGTGTAATTTGATATAATTCCATTGATGTCAGTGTCACTTTGCTGATTTACACTGGCTGAGGCTTTCCCTCAGCTTGCCTGGTTTATTTTAATGTTCCATTTCTGTGATTATTATTAGATTATAGCTTTCACTAAACTTTTCAGTGTCATAATTTAGAAATACTGAAAAAAAAATCTTTAGCTTTTAAAGAACAATAATCAGCACTTCTGGCTTCTTCCTTTTCCCAGTTTAAGCACTGGCCCATAAATATCCCATTAACAAGAATCTGTTGCAAGTGTTTTCATTGTTTTCTTTTTGCTTTGTGGTGAGCTAAGTGTTTCTGAATTTCCTGGGCGGATGCAGCAGACTGTGACATGCTGAATCTGGTTTTATCAGTTTTATTCTGTTTAAGCTATTTTAAATGCAGCTTGAGGTATGTAGCTATATCATTATTATTATAATTATTATTATTATTACTATTGAGATTACTGTCACTCTTTTTATTGCTGTTATTACCAGCATTTGGGAAGTACTTATTGTCGGTTCTGCATTGAGAATAGCTTAGCATAACTCCAACCAGTTCAGCCAGGAGGAGCCTCGGTTTTGCTTTGGTTTTGGTTTGTAGCGCTGGTGGTGACAGGAATGCTGCGGGATTCCAGCTGTTGCAATGTTTGGAGTACAAGCGCTATTTGTCCAGCCATGGGACAGAGATTTCAGTAAGAGGACACATTTCTTTGTTAGTTGAACAAAACACTGAGAGACTTTCACAACACCTACATGTTCTTTCTTGTTCTAGAAACTCCTATGAGCCAGAAATGTTTGTTGCAATGTGAAATGTTCTGTGAGATAATGATAGCTTTGCAGAAATCTGGAAATACGTAGTGGGGCAGGAGCTTCCCTTTTTATGAGCTTACATTTATAGAGGTGTTCAGCATTACTTAATAAAGAATATAATAGACATTATGAATCCAAAGATACTTGTCCCGGGCCTTACACAGTTCCTTAATGGCACCTTGGTTTAACAAATGGGAGAGGAAAAGGTTTGAGGTATAGAAAACATTAACTAAAGGAGCAAACTTTGGTATGAAGATTTAAAGGATGATCTGGGGAGCATCGTCCCTGTGGTTAGCACCATGTCATGTGGTTGTCCAAAGCAGAGGTACCACACAGCTGGGCAGCTCAGGCGGCTCAGGACACAAGGCAGCACTGAGCTAGAAACTCTGTGGTCAGGTTTGCACAGAGCTGTGACTGCTCCTCAGGTAGTGCTGGGAGGATGAGCAAATTAGCTCGGACACGCCAGTGTGGCTGAACAGCCTTTGCATCAGAGCCGGTTTGCACTTCTCCAGTGGGAGCTGCTGGCAGCAGGTCTGCCTGCAAACAACAACTTCATCAAAGCTGCGTGAGACAGGAGAGGTTTGCTGCAGTGTAATGCTAGGCTGACGTGGCCATACAGCTCTAAGCAGAGTGGGATGCACAATCCTGCCTTGCTGTTCCTGCAGTTTATGGTCAAAACCAGGGCTTTCAGAGACATTCTCAAATGTTGACTAACACAAGGCCTAAAAGAGTAGAAAGAGTTTTAGAATACACTATAGTTTTAAAAGGAGTGTGTACTTACATTTAGTTGATGAAAAAGATCAACTTATATTAAAGTTCCATGCTTGAGAGTTATGGAGGAGACTTTTTTCAAGCTCTTTCTTCCATATCTTACAAAGGATTTTGGACAATCCTCTCAATCTCTTGGTGCTTATGTGCCTAACAACTGCTCACTTTTCTGGGCTATTGGAAAGGCTAACCCATTATTACTTTGCAATCCTAAGGTATAAAACACTGTGTAAACATGTGCTATTAACTACACCTATTTGTTATGCAAGGCAGGGCTGGGAATAGTTCCAGAACCAAATCAATTGCACTCTGCAGTTTTGATTTTGTGATATCCAGCTATTGGTTTCAGAGATACCTTGGGGCTTTCTAAATGGTTTTGGTCAAAGATTTACATCAACTCCATTCATCTTTCTGTCTGGCCTTATAATTAATTGAAAAATTATTTCCCTATGTAGCAACCTATTCTTGTCCCCAACAGTTTAGGTACTTGGCTGGAGAGAATGATAATCAAAATCACTTATCAGCAAAAGTTAGTTCCATCATCTTCTCTGTATCGCAGGCTTAGAGCACTCAGCAATTTTAAAAGTGTTATCTCAGCTGTGGGCTCCTGAGCCAGATTAGCCTGTGTGTAGTGAATCAAAATGCCTTCAAGATCCCTGCAGTTGTTCATGTGCTAATTCTTTTTGGGTGTAACTCTGGGATGAGAGAGCAAAAATAGGGTGGTAATCATCAACCGGACCAGGATTTCCCAGCCTGTGGACAAGTGTGTTACTGTGGCTCTCCTCAAAGCAGAGATGACGCAGCGAGGTTAAAATGCCAAACTTTAACAACAGAGACATAAACAGAAAGGCAGGCCAAAGATAAGACGTCTGGTGCTTTTCTTAAAGATTCTGAGGTTGAAGTCATCATCAGCTGTTTGCTCAGTTTTGATAATTTATGATGTGATCAAGGAACTTGTGTGGTCCAACACTATGAGTAAACTCTAACTTGAGGTAGAACTATACCTTTCTATTATTTGCTTTCCACATAAGCAGGAAAAGGAGCCCCCTTTTTCTTCATTATGAGATAAGTCCTTTGGCTGCATAATGTTATACAATAATGCGGTAGCTGTCTTAGCTAGCTCACCTAGATTTAGACTGTTCACCCTAGTGCGTTGTTATGGCACCTGTACGCTCTCCGCTGAAAAGCGTTGGGAATGCTATCGATCCCCTATGAAAGCCTCTTTGGTCTGCCCATGCACAGACTCAGCAAGTCAGCACACGAGAGGCTATACTACAGCAACTGATATCAGCACAAAAGATTCTTATAAAGCTCAGTGCTGGGCACAAGATGACAATCTGAACTGGAACAGAATTCCCTTTACCATTGAAAGCACATTGGGCCCTGTTTATGACTGCGCTACAGAAAGAAGTCTTGCTTATCACTCTCTGGGTTGTATGAGAATTATTTTGAATTCATATTTGATGCAGTTTTCCATATATATTACTCTGCTTATGTCTAATACACTAGATGGTCAAATAAATACATATTTAACTCTGCCTGAATTGTCCCTTTGACTCAACTCTTGAGGTTGGATTGACTTTCAGAAACAGAATTGCTTGTATTGAAAAAATGACTTAGCCTCCCCTGGTCATCTTTAATTGCTTTAGGAACTCACCACTGGCTAGTTCAAACACTGACTACATGAAGTTCCTAACTACTTAATCAAGAAGGCCAGCATTCAGAATGAAAGATAAGAGTGCAAGGAAGATGACCTCCAAAAGTTGTTAATCAACTGTAGTTATTGACATCAGCACTGCTGTGAACTTTGCAAGCTGTGATATGCGTACGGAGGATCGTAAAGATAATGAGGTCAGTTGTTCATTTCAGTCAAATGACAAGAACAGACTTGATTCAAATGAAATAAGAGTCAGCTATAAAACTTTAAGTATGTGAGAATGACTCCATAAAAATGATAGTTCTGAACTTGATGTTGCTTTTTGTTGAGGTATCAACTTTGGTCACTTGGAGAACAGCTTTTTGTAGGTGGTATTGCGAACACATTTGATTTTTCTTGCCAGTGTCCTCAGTATTTGGTGTTTTTTATAAACCCCCATGGCAGATGCTGAATTGCAGAAGTTGTTAGCAAAGCTAGGTTCTAGCCCTCCTTTTGTGGAGAAATTTTGAAAGACTCGTCCAAATCCCTGCCAATAATTGAGAATCCAGAACACAAATAAAATGCAATTGCCATTAAACCACCCAAACCCATGCATCATTAATCATGTGATTTTGCAATTGCTTGATCAGCTACAATCTTAGGCTTTTTTGTTGTTGAGTCTCTCTGGTTCTCAAGGCTGACCTTGCACCCGCTTTCATGGCATTTCCTATGGCTGCCATGAATTGCAGATCACTCCGTTTCTTTTATGTCTTTGTTGGTGTACCTTTAGATCTAAAGCATTGACATCAAAACAAATGTGAAGAAACATAGTTTAAGAAAAGATAAAAAAATGAGTGGTTTCATTCTCCAGCTGTTCACCTTTATCATAAATCATTTGCCTTCCCGTATAAAGACATAGGCCTCATAGAAGTATGAGGTCATCACTGACAACATGACTCTCACAGTAGTTACAGCTTTCAGTTAAGTAATCAAATGCTTCTAGACATTGGATTATAACTTAAATTAATAGACATTTCAAGGCATTTAAAAATCCCTACCATTGACCTTCTAAGGAAGCTTTAAAAATATTTATCATTGTGCTGATGAAGAATAACAGCTTCAAATTCAGCATACTAAGAACTTCGTGAATCATATTGTGCGTCTGAATAAATGCTACCACCTGTTCAGAAACCTGCCATGCTCTCTGCTACTTCTTTGTGAGATATCACACATGACTTACCATACCTGAAGTCTTATATGGTTGAAATGTGACTGAAAAATGCATTCGTGCAGCGAATGGAGAGCAAAAGGTTCTGCATTGTTAGAAAAGTCACTTGTCTTTGTGTTCATGATGGTAATTGCCTGCATTCCTGACTACATTCTTGTAAATTGCTTTCTATCATATGGAGAGAGGAAGGTGAATTATCTTGTGGACTGTAGAAATTAATAATAAAACTCTAACTTTGTTACTGGGGACACCAGAGCAAAGGGGAACCAAACATGACTTTCAGGTTGAGGTTTCAGAATTTCCTCCTATTGCTTCTTCTCTTGAGGCTGTGCAGTTATAATGCACCCAGCACAGATCAAGGTCTAAATGGCATATTGTTACCCCAGGTGTTCTTCTTGTGTCTGAAAAGACTTAACAAAGGAAAAATAAAAAGAAAATTACTATCACAGAGAATCTATCTAATCTGCATGTCAATGGAGTTTGTTTCTTCAAAAGCGAAATAATCTGATCAAAAGAAGAGTGAAAAATTACTTTGTATAGATTGCTGAATTATGCGTAGATGTACTGAATTATAAGGACATGAAGGGAAAACAATTCCGCCATTACAGTAGGCAGAGAAGAGCTTGTCAAAAAGATAAGACCAAAATAAGGTAAATATTGTTTCTTTAAGATTCAATAACAGGGTTTACAGCATTTTAATGTTTGTGATTAATGAAGCAGAAAGCAGATGCTCTATCAGTGAAGTAGAGATAATATCATCAACGTTCTGAGTAAGGAATAGTTTATGATTTCACAAAAGCTTCATGCCCTTCTGGCCTTGCTTAGGAACTTGGCAGGATATGAAATGAAGATGAATGATAGTTTAAACAGAGTTCACCCTTCCTCACAAGACCTTATTAGTAAAATACGAATACAAAACATCAGCTTGCAAGATTAGTAACATGTGCAGCACCTCCTGTAATATACATTTTTTTGAATAATTGATTAAGAACACGTAGGACAGATCTCGTTATCAAGATTTATTGAATTTTTTTCTACTCACAGCCTGTTGCTAAATCATTTTCCAATTATGTAATAACGTTGTAAGTATAGAGGACAGAGCTGGATGGAAGTCTTAACAATTCAATGAGCACAGCAGTTTTTTCTGAGTGGAGGAAGACAGAGGTAATGTGGAACCTGCACAGAATGGCTGATCTAAGTAGGACTATGAACACTCAGCCTCTAAAAGGAAGCACCATGGAAATGGTTATGTTTTAAGGTGGAGTACCAGGAGACTATTTTTTTGTGTATTTGTTTACCTTAAGAAGATGCAGCACACAGATCCTGTCACTGAAAATATGTAGGAACAGAATAACTATTTTATGTTTCTGACAAGATAGTGTTACTTTTTGAGTTCTTGGAGCTGTAGAAAAAAACCTTACAGTTAAGGATCAGGTATAATAATAATGGGAATAGTTTAATCTACACTTGCCGGCTAGAAACCCAGTCATTGGCACTAACTGTGTATAGAAAAAAGTCCCTGAGCGTCACTGATAAATACTTGTGTTAACTTTTGGCAACACTGTTTAGCCCAGGAACTCTAAACATCTGTAGAAAATGAAGGGATTTTGCTGCTTAAATCTCATGCTTATTTGCATGTTGCTGAAGACAAACATTACACAACAAGAGACCCAATTAATTTCATCTTAAGTTTGCTTTCCAAAAGTTCACAATGTATTATCTAGGCTCCTCTATAATGAATGAAGGGTGATTAGGATGACCTGCTTTGGATCCCTTACTTCAGATGGATGAATCTCGCTCCAGAGATGCTTATATTGGTATTGAGGGATCCTATTGAGTAGCTTTAGACTGAATGGTGAACTTTCAGATGCCTGAAAAAAGGTGAAGCCCAGAGGAGCACTCTTGTCTACTGGGAAGGAGCTCCACGTTATTTTTATGTCATACATCTTATACTATGCATGGTAGGAAGATTATGGATATTAAAGAAACAGACTATCCAAAGCTGTAGATTGCAATAATCATAGAAAAACATTGAAAAAAACCCAAACCCTGAGATGGAAAACTTTATTCATACCAGCTTCTGGGAGTGCATAAAAGTAGATCAAGAAAGGCAGTCCTCAGAGTCTTTATCTACCTAAATTTATGAAAGTTTATCTGCAGCTGTAGTTTTAACTCTGGATTATGTAACAAACTTTTGAAAAAAAACCTTTATTCTTTAACTCAAGAAGTAGTTGCTTACTTGCATTTAGTTAATTCTAGTTCTGCATTTATTTATATTCATTAGTAACTGATTTTTTTTTTTGGATAACAAATCTTTACAACTCTTCTCAGTAAAATGACATAACATCAAACCAGAGAAAAGTGTTTCGGATTAAATGAAACCCTGATAATTTTTCCCCATTCTTTTTAACCCCTTGAAAAATACAGCTTAATTATGAAATGGAAAATCATTTCAAATGCTGAAGCTGAAACATTTCATTTTGGAAATGAAAAGGAAAGGGTCTCTAACTACACAGCAGTCAGAATCTTTTCATGGTGGCTGTTCTAGACGCGGAGCAGCCTGTGATGACTAGCTGTTTCCTGGTCATTAACATCTAAGTGCTGCAAGACTACTTCGACCAGCAAATTTTACTTCTGACGGAATTCCACAGATTCTCCCTCTAATTTTCCCACAGTTCAAAAATCCACAAGCTGGTGCAAGTACACACACTGAAAGGATTTTTGGAAGGTGGTTTGAAGTAACAGCCTAAATAGATAATACACAAATCTATTAGACAGGCAGTGCTGTATATTTAGATGAAGGATAGTCCAATTCTTCTCACACCATCCACTGTCTCCTCACCATTCATTAGCCCTTCAAACTATGTTATAAGCTCATTCATAGAAGAATTTTGGCTTTATACTGTGAAAAACAAACAGGCCTGCAGGCCTCGGCCCCAGACAAAAACTTGTTGTAAAACACGTGCATGAATAACTAATAGCAACACTATCTACCACTTGGGAAAATACTCATAATTGAGATCATATTTCTGCACTTGAAACAATGTGATTTGCAAGTGACTCAGCTTTAAAAATAACTCCATAGAAGAGACAGGGAAAAAACCCCACAAAACCCCAGAAAGATATAATGTACCAGCACAGGTAGGGCATTATTTAACCTACATTATTTAAAAAAAAAAAAAAAAAGACTTCAGCTTTTTTACTCACATCCCTTTCCTGTCTTTAAGATGACACTGTACCTTGCTGCAGCTACACTTGAGTTTACTGTTGAGTGAACTGAGAGGTGGAATTTATAGCAAATACCTTTAAAACCAAGTTTTTAAGATACATAAGTCTGCTAGATTTACAATGAGACCAGTGCTAATTGTGATAACATATTTTTTTCTTATTATACTGTTTTTTTCTTGAGAAGTATTTTGTGGAATAGAACAAGTCTCACTTTTTTCCTGTTTTACAGTAAACTTCCAAATTGTGCATCATACAGGGTCTGGCTCCCTTGCAGTGATTAGCTCCCTTGGATACTTGCAGCAGATGTAGTAATCTGGGACTCAGGACAGGCAAATAGCTTGGAATAGTTACCAGGTTCTCAGGTGGCTTTTACTACCCTGCTGAGATCTGTATTACTACAATTAGTTTTGTGCCAAGAACAAAGATAATTTAAATATTTGTACGGGTATATTATTGTTCTGAATACTTCATGGCATACCTTAAGTGATGTAACACAGAAATTGCAACCTGGTCTTCAGGAAGATGAAGTGACTTAAAGCCACTGCGGTGTCTGCAAACCAGGTTTTGCAAAGTGTGTAACGCCGCAAACAGAGTACGACGCAGAACGTGTAGGATCTAGCTTTTGTATCACTTGGTTGTTAAACTAAGGATGCAGTTAGACACTGAGACTAGATTTTTAGCTGGTGGCCACCTTACCCTCAAATTTATGTCACTGTACCATCACTACAGATTAAAACTGTCTCAAATCTGCCATCACACCTCCAGCAGTGGAGAACTGCATAAATAATGATGAACTGTGCCTGACTTGGGGAGAGAAACCCTTCTGAGTCTCCTCTGTTCTGCATGGTCAGTCTTGTCTAAAATGTATCCTTTCTAGATGATGAAAACTGGGATTCTGTGGATGGGAATGAGTCTGTAGAGGAAAAAATTAGGGTTGTGATGGGGAGCTAAAGAACACAAGGTTGGGCACTGAAGTGTGCAAAGACTTTTGGGTAGAGGTTTTCTGTGGGGAAAATAGGAGACATATGAATATTCCACTAGACAAGGGAAGTAGTTACCCAAAATTGCAGGTATGGGAATACGAGTGTGTGAAGGTAGGAGCCTTGGAGCTAGGAGTACAAGAAGGATAAAAGTACAACACCTGGCTGTAAGCTTGGAAGCCTCTTTCCAGCATCTTGTGATGCCTGTAGTAGCCTACATGCCTATTATTGTAAAAATAGCAAGGAAATACTACATCTTAAAACAATGCGGCTCTTTCAAATTGCATATTTTATTTTCTTGGTGTTTGGTCTGTTGAAGCCCTCAAGAAGAAAGGCCAAAAATAAAGAACTAGATAGGCCACAAGTTGGCCACAATACTTGTACTGACACTTGTGAAAGTATGCAAATACACAAGAATACTTATATACTCATATTTATACTCAGATTATAGTGGCATCTGATCTCTCGGATAAATTTGGATAAAAGTGAGTGAATAGTATACCTGAATAAGACAAGCCAGATGGTGTGTGTGATCTTGGTCTTTTTTGAAACTGTAATTTATTTCATTAAATAAATTACTATTTTTCATTTTCCTTAAAAAATAATTAGCATTTCAGCAACACAGAACAGTTACTTAAAATAGCTGTAAAAAAGTTTACTGACGTTTACATATTGTCTCTCTCTTTTTTTCTTACTTCTCAGGTAGTAGAATTTTCCCCGTAAGCACACATAGATAAGAATCTTGGAGCAAAAAATTAAAGGTGTGTATATGCACATATATATATATATATAGGATATGATTTAGAGGATTTCAAGTGTTTTTTTTTTTACAGAAGACTTTTTTCCTTGAATCAAAATCTTCACAAGAAAATATTTCCCATTGTAACGTTTTAAATCAAACACTGCCATGAGGTTCATGCCTTGTCCTACCTAGCAACCAACTTACAAGCAATGATAGTTTGGTTTCTGGTCTGAAGCAAGAGCTATCATTTTTGTTTTATTCTGTTTGTGCTGATAATACCTATTCTCCAAATCTAAATTGTTTTGGTTGGCTTCAAGCAAGGTAGCATTATTTCTTCATATGGGAGTATGTTCTAAAAACTTAAGCAATAAGATTCTTTATTGTTGGTATTATGGCAGCTCTTAGAAACCTCAGTCAGGACTGGTGCTGTGTGATTCTTAGTGTTTCACAAACGCAGAGCAGAGGACACGCCATTCTTGCAAGTTTATCATCTCAGTGGTGTGTGGTTTCAGCTCCCCTATACGCTACTTCTCAATGAAGATAACCTCTCTCCTCCGGTGGACTTTCACATCATGCTCTCCTGTATAGTAGTGGAATTTACTATGTGTTCATCATTTGGCTGCTCGACACTGCTATTGTTCCAGATCCATTATTTCAGTACTATCATGTCCTAAGCTTGCCAAGGAGCATGATTTCATCTCTGACAGGGCATGCTAACCGTTTGCACCGCGGTCCCAACCAGACAACAGGAGACCTGTGGGAGATGCATGAGACTCTCACCTGTTTAGTCATTTCAGTGTAGAGCTGAACAGGCTGACACATGTCTAAACGTTAGGTGGGCGAGAGCTTAATGGAGAAGTCATGAGGAAAATTCTCTTTCTCTAAGGATAAAAAAGCAGACCTTCAATTAATTTTTTTTTGCTGTGAGCTGGTCACATTCGGAGCTTTGTGTGATGAGTGAGTTTAGAATTGGAAAAAAGGTGAGACTTCTTATCGAGGTGTAGGTATAGGAATATTTTGATGAAACAGAGGGTAGGAAAAGCTGAATTTCTATGGTGATTCTCTGTCTCCCTTTCCCCCCCTTTCCCTGCACACTCCCCCTAAGACTGCCTGTTGCAGAAGGTCCAAGAATCTTATATATTTTCCCCACTACTGCAGAAATCTCTAGATGAAGAAAAGCCTGGTTAATCCATAATAATGGCAGGTCTGTTTATTGATCTCATAAATTGCACTTTAGTTGACCTGTCAAAAAGGCAGAATTCTCAGCATGTGTTTTCCTGCTCCTCTAAGAGCCTCTCTTCACCTCGGGCAGATTGCTCCCTCCAGCCTCTCCCCATCTGCTGGCAGCTGTTGTAAACCCTGATCTAAATTCATTAACCTTCCTCCAAACAATCTATTTGAGTTCATCCTTGAGAAAGCACAGAAGGAACAATAAACACTCACTACTGATTTTTCTTCTGCCTTTCGTAACACACTCGCGCCCAAGCTGTGTACCCAGGCTTCTTCTAAAAGGAGGAAAATTAAAACCAAAATCAATAGGAATAGAAATCAGCCCACAGACTAGGATTTCCTAGTTAGTAATGCTCTGATTCTTAGCCAGTGTTAACACCTGTCTAATACCAAGCAAAAATCTACACAGTAGTCTGAGCGGTGGCAGAGCAATCAATGGCATGTATCTATAAGAAACAATCAAAGAGGAAGCCAGTGCTTAAGAGAAAACACTATTCAGTGTGACTTACTGATTGCACATTACTTCTACCTGACCAATACCCTGAAGTGCAATATTATTGTTGCCATGCGAATGCCGTGAGTGGATCTCAAGTGACTCTTGCGTGCATAAGAAGCTTTGTTTTGGTTGAAATGGGTAAAGTTGCTGACAACTGCGTGACTCGGATGTTGATGTTGCTACATAACGTTATTGGGTTGTATCCAGAGCAAGAACTTCTTCCACTCTGAAAGTGCATTGCTGGGTATCTTTTAAAAGTACCTTTTAAGAGGATGTATTTTTTCTTTAAGAGAGATGTGTCTTTTAGCAGTGCAGTTTCTGGTATCACAATGTGAGAACTATAGTCAACAAAAAGGGAACATTTTAAAAGGAACTATTGGCCTTTAAATGCCCGATTCCCTTCACCAATAATAAGAGCTGAGTCCCAGCTCACATTTAATTTTATTTGGATTTTGAATCATAGGTGCCTTGCAATCCACTGGAAAGCTCCTCTGACTGTATTGTCAGTTTCCAGAAGAATACAAAATCTGGAATTGAATTGTAGGCCTACGGTAGAGTGACTCTATCTTTTAATTGACAAAAAAAGTGAGAAGAGATGCCTAGCTTAGGTGAAGCATTCAGTTTCTGGGTGGCTGAAGATAGGGATGATGAATCTCAGCTAAAAGGTACTGAGAGGGCTGAACTGTAAACTTTGAAAAAGTGGTTTTGCAAAATTTTTTGCAAGTTCTGGTCTCACTTGAACTAGCTTTAATGAGCCATTTCCAAATATTGCTTTAAATAAACAATAATAAAAAAGTGTGGCTGACAAATTGTCAAAATCATGTTTGGATAGATTGCTATGTTAAGTAAGGCTGCAGGTCAGATATGTGTGCTGCCAGCTGCATAGGGTTTCAGGATCATCCTAAGTCATTAGAGTGCATTGTAATTTTTGCAAAAAAATATTTAAAAATTGGACAGTACTCTTTCTGTATATCAAATACTATTATTTTTAATGTAAAAATATACAGATCTTACAAAAAAACTTAAAAAGATATCTTGCATTTTGAGTGTGGGAGGTTGTCTTGCGCTTGAGTTTTGCCTGGGCCATTAAAATTTTTTAGCAGTCTGATGAGCAGAGGCACTGGAAAACAGAAAGCACAATAAAATTTCTGCTTATGTATTTTTTCCACAGCCTTAGTAATGTTGTTATTAATATATTCAAATTAGTGTCAAAACATTCCCTGTCCCTGGAGCTGAGAAGGCACATTAGGACACACTGTCTCAAAGGCTGTGAAAAATTAAAGGCATGCCATTTGAATGAATGCTATCTTACTATTTTTCTGTATCTAGAAGGCGGTGGTGAGTTATGGCATTTTGCGGCAGTAGATGATAGGAGATAGATTGGATTTGAATTAGTTCAACGTGTATTGCGAACAGAATAGGAATATTATTTCAATGGGAGCTGGATCAGATCTAGCAGCTCTGGCTTGCCCTCCTCTCTCCTTTCAGATGTCTCCCCATCTTCAGAAGTCTGCTTCTGATGTCCCTTGGACCAGGGAGCGGTTTTACACCATGAGTGGGGATAGCGGAAAATACGGCTTACTCCATTTTCAGTTCCTGGCTGGTCTGCACTGCCTTTATCTTCAGGGGACTTTTTGAGACAAACCAATCTGCAGTCTTGTGGACATAGATTCAGTTCCTCCAGAGCCAAAGGGCAGTTGTGCTAGAACATTAATGAAAAAGCTGTTCATTGCCTGGCATTTCTCAGGAGAAGCCGTGTGTACCTTAAGGAAGTTGTTAGAAGCAGTGTGGTTGCTGGAGGACACAGACTTACCTTTCCAAAAAACAGTCTCAGGCAACGTCAGTTGATGGGTTGTCTGAGTTTGCTAGAGAAGGGGGAGTTCTTGGAATACAAGTTCAAGGACTGATTTGGGTGACCTTAGGTTAGAATAGTTCAGAAATTGTTTGTGCTGTAGGAACTTACTGAAGCTGTGCCTTAAAATTCCCTCATTTCCAATAAATAACTGTATAAGGGCTGAATGGTCAGCTGGTATAAAACAACATCACAGCAGTAAAAAGAGTGTATTGCTTTTCAGTGTTAAATAAATAAACCCACACTTCTTTCTTGGCTCAGCTATAATCTTCGGTGAACAGCACCTGATTGATAGGAATATAATGATAATCCAGCTCCTCCGTTTAACGAGCCAGAGAGAACATCCAGCTAAAGCAGCCTGTGTTTCTGACACCCAGAGAATGGGCTGAAACGACTGCCAGGAGTTATTGAGCTGGAGAGAATTTTAAATGAATGAATTGGGCATGAGTCACGTCTTTCCATAGAGCAACTGCGGGCGCTGGCTGCCGAAGTACTTGAGAAATCAACAAGGGCCCCTTTTGAGGGAGCCGGGGGAGAATTTCATAACTGACTCGGATTTGGAATTCGGCAATGCATCTGGGATAATAATACTCTACTGGGATAATAATACTCTACAACAGCAAAGATTATTTAAAGACAAGCAGCTTCAGTCTGTCAATAACTCAAATACCAGCAAACTTGGGTGGTGAAGGGTGGCAGAGTGTTAATTGGTCTGGAAGCAGTATAAATACTTTCTGCATTTATCTCACTTACAAATGTTCGCTGGTGATATGTTATCAGTAATTTATGATGTGCCATGACAAATGCTTACATTTCTGACAAAAATAGCAATTAGTTAGAAGAATGAGGATTCTTCTTGAATGTTTTCAGTAAGTCGTAGGGGGTATTTCTTTCCTTCCATGCATGAACTGCTAGTAAAAATCATTCAAATTTGGCAATTTTCTCTGTTGCCTGAGTTTGGTCCAGTTTTTAAGCTCTTCTAAAGACCTTGCAAATGGTATCATATAATTATTGGTATGAATTATTTGCATATTCAGTGCATACATTAGCATGCAACCATGGTGATAAGTACAAAAGAAACTCATCAATTTGCTCCTGCACTTTCTTAATCCTTGATGCAGACATTGTTGCTTATTTGATTTTGTTTTCTTCTTATTATTACCAAGGGTTGTCTTCTGAAGAAGGAGTAAAATGTGCATCGAAATTGTCAAGCGTCATCTCGCATGCGAGGAGTGCTCTATTGCCCCAAAATTTCATGCAGGATACTTATCGGGTGCAGGGAAGTGGGTGAAGGAGTTTGATTTGTTAGTTAAGTACCACACTGCAGATAGGTCCTGCACTGTGTCTTCGCTTTCATCCTCAGGGAAAGGGACTCGCATCCCTGTGAGAAAAGTCAAATGCTTTCTGAAGCTGATGACTGCTGTGAATCCAGAAGATCTCTGTGATCTTAGTGGTTTGATACCTGGAATCAAAATACCATGATATCCAGGCATCCCTGACACATTTGGATTTTCCTGCCAGCATCATGTCTCTCTTGCGTAAGTGGAGAAGTTTCACAGTCATGTCTCTAAGTACATTTTACTTGTGTTATTCGGTGTACTCCAGTAGTGTTTGTTTTGAAAAACAAAAGGTTAATTAAGTTTTGATGACTTAGAAAATTGCGGAAAACTAATAGTTTCTGAATTCAGAGAGGACTTGAAAACAATGATGTAATATTATGGTTGCATTCACAGACCACCAAAAGATAGACAGTATTGGTGAAGATTCAAGCCAGAAGCAATTCACTTCTGTACGTTTCCTCTTTGTAAGAAAGAGAGCTGGAGGATACTGTAATGAAACTTGCCTTAATAAATTTTGTAAACAGTCATATCCAAAGATTATTGAAGCTAACTGAAAGGCACCTCTTATGGTTAGGAGTTTTCGGTAAATCCTGTAATTGTCGGATTTTAGTTATAAATTTAGTTAGTTGGTTATGTTTATTTATGCTCATTCCCTTCCTTCTAGATCCAATTGTTTTATAATTCACCTTTTTAAAGAGTCACCTGACATGTCAGTTTTCAGCTGTGGACGGAATCTGGGATTCCAGCATGAAGTGGGGGGTGCTACAATATGATATAACCATAAAAGACAGAAAGAGACCTCCTTTTTTTTTAATTTGGAAGGGGTGTAGCAACTGAACCTCTAGGACCCTCTTGTATCTCCTCTAGGGCTTCTGTGTGAGGTGACCAAAGTCCCAGGTGACAGTGTTCATTGCCTGTGGCTCTGGGAAGGAAAGTCGTTGGAATAAACCTCCTACATCATTCCCTAGGCACTGTGGAGGTGTGGGAGGGGACTGTTGGATCTGCTGCACAATCTTTTGGGGTTATTTAGAAGCGCTGAAGCTGAAAAAGAATGATGTCACCTAACAGTAAAGACCAAGCAAATCTTAAAATAAAAGGGCAAAATTTGGTCAATATGACCAGTCGATGGTAAAAGAGACTGAATTTTCTGAAACGTTACAGAAACAGTTCTAATTTTAGAAAGATACTGTTTTCTAACAGGGGTATATTTTAGCGCTTCATTGAAACCCCTGACTCCTGAACTGCATACCAGTGCAGTTGTATGAGCTGCCGTACTCCGTGATACACACTTTCCGTTAGACCCAGAAGGAGTAGATCAGACATGCCTGCAGATCAGATCAGGAATAATAATTGCAACGGAAAAATACTAATTTTTTCCTGGATTTTTCTCGTTCCAAAGACTGAGATGTTTCTTCAGTTCTTAGAGAGTGAGTGACTGGCTTGTTTCAAGGGTGAAGAAGATATTGCAGGAATGCTGTGTGACAACAGTGTGAATGACTGGGCTTGCTGCTCCTGGAACAATGATTGACTCAGAGGATTCTGCTTTTTGTGAGGCTGCTCTTGTCTCCCAGCACCTGTCCTCAGACATTCAGCTGTTATGTCAGTGGCACTGAATAAAAATGATCCAGAGTTAACAGGTAGGAAAAGAATCTTGAATCTGAGGAAAGGCAATGAGCAATTTAAAAAAAACCCCAAAATAACAAAACAACAAACCACCCTACATTAAACTATCTAGTTTTTCAGTTAAACTCGTCAGGAAAAGAGATTTATTTTGCTTCTGGAAAAAGCAGTTCTCCCCCAGATCCTCTCTTTCTAAGATTTTGTGTGCAGGAGCACAGCATGTGCTAGAAGAGGTGGTTGATTCTTTTAGACCACTTCGACGGGAGCAGTAAATTTCAGTTCCCAAACCTGCTCAGATGTGGAAGCTCTGAGCCACAGAAAAGCCTTACACAGTTCATGGACCTGGGCTGTCTGCTGGAAGAACTGCCAGGAATGATAAAAATGATAATAAATTTGCTTTTACTGCTTCTCTCTGTTGTAATAAATTTGTCCTGTATCTTTACACAAAAATGTGTACGGACCCTCTTTATAAACCCCTGGGGAGAAATTTATGCACAAAAGTAACATTCTCTTTCTCTTCACTTCTGTTTGTGGTGTCTTTTTATAATTTGTGGAAGGTGTCCAACAGGTTGGAAAAATGCATTGAAAACCCAATCCAGACATGTCAATACAACACTGGTTTTAGTTTAAACAAAAACCAAGCAAGCTTTCCCCTTTCCAAAGTAGTGTCTCCAAAAATACTTCTCCGATTCGGAGAGTACATTTTTGTCCTGGCTTAACTCCTTCTGTACTGAATAACAAGCAAAGATATTTTTACATGGCATAATGCATGTACTTATTCAGAGAAATATATTTCTCTAACAACAGCAGGAGGTTTGATCAGAACTGTAAGAATTCTAATGTGTTTGTCCAAAGTCTTTGCTGCTATAAAATGAAGATAGCACAATAACATTTATGTCTAGTAGTGCAAAATTTGAACCATAGTGCATGAACCAAGGCCAGTGGCAAAGGAAATGTCATCATTTCCCTGTATTTTTTGGAAAAAAATATAGGGAACGTGTGGTACTTCTGGAGAATTGTTTTGTAAAATTTCCCAGAATTATTCTATTGGGGGGATGTGTGATATATTTGTCTCAGAACTTCAGTGCCATTCCTTGGTCTTTGAGAATTTGTGAATAATTTGACATGAACTGACATAATTTTTTTAAAATGAATAGAAGTTTCCCTCAAGATCAGTTCATATCAGAACTGGCTTGAGTCACGAATTCAGACCACATTGAGATTTTTGGAAAGTTTAGATTCCATGTTTGGTTTGGTAAATGGAAGGTAGAATATGTCACCCGTCAAAAATGCTGGATTTGGATTAAGGAAAATATCCTCAGTCCATGGCATGCTTTTTTCTTCAAACCCATATTCACGTGCGTACAGTATTATATTGACTAATTTTGTTTTGGGTGGTCCAGCATGAATGTATATGATGAATATACATCAAAAGAATTTAACTGACTCATGGAGAATGGATTTAACATTGAAGCTGAGAGGGTTGTACCTCCTCACAAACTCTGCCAGTGACCCATCATCTGTGTCATACAATGAACCTGAAGCCCTAACTGATTTTCTTCAGAGTAACGCCAACTTAATTTAAAGTGAGGTCAATAATTTCATCCTTTGCTTTTTATAATAAAAAATGAGCAACATGTTCACAAATATTTCCATTCAAAGTGTATCCTTATTTTTTTCCAGAATGTATTCCTGCTAAACGAAAATGCTGAGTGTATTTTATTGCTGAATAAAGAGAAGTGGGACTGCCAGGATGAAGATATTGGTCAAATGTCAGTCATAAAAAAAATGAGCATAGCATTTCCCAGCTAACGCACAGAATTTCATTTGCAGATTTTTATTATGAGGATGGGAAAAGGTATCATTTTCTGGTCATGGTCTTTGTCTTTGCTGCACTTGAAACTCCATAATGCACCTTCCTCCTCAATCAGGGAGGGCAAATGAGCAACTAAAATCTTGTCTGGTTAGGGAAAGAGAGAACATTTTGCAGTTAAAAATGTGTAAATTTTAACTAATGGGTCTTCTCAGGAAGGGTTTCATGACATTATCAAACCTTGGGAAGGAACTTGTGCTAGAGGCAAGCTGCAGAAGTGCCCTGTGTGCCCCCAGCTCCAACAGACACCTTTGCTTTTCAAACTTAACTCTACTGGTGAGCAGCACAGTCCTTTCCCACTGAGGCCAGGGAGCACCGGAGCTGCACAGACCTTCATGGGAAGTAGTTACAGCACCAGCCCTTTATCAGCTAAAGAGCCTTAAATCTCTTGCTGTTGGCATTTTATCTCAGCGCTGAGGAACAGCAGCCTACTGGTTACAGTTCAGCTGAAGCTGGAGAAGTGAAGGAGGGTTTTGATCCATGCTTGCGTGTTACTAAAGTAAGTACACCCAAAGTATTGTCTCAGCAGAGAGGTCGTGGAGTTAATGAGCACAGAGACTGAACTGACCCCCTGTATCTAGAGGTGATCCTCTAAAGGCAGGGTTACAAAACACTGTGGGGAAGCCTACGATCCCCTGTGCCTTCTTGAGGGCAGGTAAACAGAGAGCTTCCTCCTTTGGGTCGTTCCTTCTGGCCTCTGCCATAGCACTCCATTGAAAAGATGAGAAAAAGATCTTTAAAAACCAGCCGTGCTCCTGGCACTGCTACAGTCACAGGGTCAGGCGGCTTAGTCATTAGAGGTTATTTTGTTTTGTGATATTCTTCTAGCCAGCAAGAAATGCTGGTAGCTTGCATGCACCCGTTCGTATGATAGGGAAAACTCCAAAGATACACTTTCAATGGAAAATGTGAACAAGCAAAATATTTGTAATGAGGTGGTTTTAGTATTCCTGCCAAGACAAATCAGAGAAGGGAAGAAACACACGTCTTGAGAGTATTTCCTCTCATGACAAAGATGTGACCATATAAGCATATGGTTTGAAACAGGAACAGCACAACAGTTGAGCAAGTGGTGAATACCCTGCAACTTCAGCCACACTGACAGTTCAGGAGATACCAGTACAGCAAGAGTTTTCTGCTGTATTTACCCCTGAAATCTGCCCAAATACGACAGTAGACTATCTGTCTCTTTGTCTTTGTTCATTCTTCCTGCAGCCACCAGAAGTGGCTGTTCTTTCGAGCTTGTGAAGCAAGGCATTGTAAGCACCTTTACCTGGGCATACCTCAATGTGGGAAATGAAGGTTTAAGCCCCTCCCGATATGGTGAGTATGAGGATGCAAATGACTTGTTTTAAGCAGTCAGGCAAGAGCTGGCTCTGGATGAGTGAAATGACTGGTCACTTGTCTTAACCAACGATCTATTAAGATTTTTCTTTTTTTCATCTTAGAAATGCTCCCTTTTCAATATTCAGTGTTGCTGCAGAAAGAGTCTGTTCTGATGAATCACCATTCTTTGTAAAAAGCAGTTTCCCTGCAAAATACCCAACCAGCAGTACTACCATTAGCACAAATTACTTTCTTTTAGGGTCTAATCCAGTTCCTGTAGAAGCCAGTGGAAAAACATCTGATTTCAATGAGTGTTGGTCAGGATTAGACAGCTCCTGTTGTACTCTGCTTGTTAGGACTGTTCTTCTGAAATGGACGTAGTAGTTGGACCCCAAAAGTCAGTAATAGGAAGAAAACCCATCACTTTTTTAGAATCGTGGCTGACGAATTCAAGCTTTAATGTCCCATAAAATCAGTCCTAGGCCTAGATCTTGATGCGCTTTGCTTTCTATCTTCTTACTTGCATTCAATAATTTTTATCCTTCCTTCCCCCATCTCCATCTGATCTAATCCTCTGTGCCAAGGGTTTCCAGCTTCTTCCTTTGGTCCTGCCAATGTGACACCGGTATTGCTGGCTCTGTACCAGATTGCTTCCTTTGAGGAGGCAGTCTTTGCTTCCTTTGAGTATTTTCAAACTGTTATAGTGATGCTATGAGGAACCCTTTCTTGAGACTCCTCTCTTTTGATTTTTTTCTTGTTCTAAAAAAAAAAATTGTTTTCCACTGTTACCTTTTTCTTCTGTGTCTTTGTTTCTTCCCCTTTGCCTCTTTTTTTTTTTTTGCCATTTTTTTACCACTGTTTAAAGAGTCCTATAAAATCTATTTTTATTTTCCTTTCTGATGTCCAGATACTCTATTTCCATCTGTCCCTTCCACACTTTTTCTTCATCTCACATCTAATTGTTTCCATGACACATTCTAATTACTCCTTTTTAACTTACTTTCCACTTACAATATACCAGAACAAAAGTGTGCATGAACAGTTCAAGCCTGTACACATGGCAGAGGTCCTGGGGTCTCTGCGAGATATAACATCATGCTACACTCAGTGTGAAATGTAATTCAGTGTTAGCTAATGCTCTAATCCAGCAGGTAAAGCTGATGTTGTGGAGCAAGGAAGCACAGGTGAGCTACGTGGAGCAGAGTAGGGAAGGTGGGAAAGAGGAGAGAGAAGTGATGCAAGTATGAAGGCTTGAGAGGAACAGACACTAGCAGACAGGGCTGAAAGTGACTGGGGAGGAGTGGGGGGGCTGAAAGGGAGAGCAAGGAGGGGCGGATAAGAAAACCCAAAGAGAAATAGTAGTGAGGGAAGGAGAATAAACCTGAAGGCAGTGAGGGTGGAGAAGTAGAGCAGCTTCCATAGAATCATAGAATAGTTTGGGTTGGAAGGGACCTTTAAAGGTCATCTAGTCCAACCCCCTTCCATCTTTGCAATGCTTCACAGAGATTTAAGAACAAAGAGCCATGACAGCAGCTACTGTGAATTCAGGGTAGGGTGCATAGCCGAGAATGAAAATGGCACTGATTTTAAATGACCCAAGACACAATGTGCTGTCTGGATTATTATTTTATTTTATTTTAAGAGTCACAAAGGACATACATTGCATTTGCTGAATCTCTGACATTCCTTGTTTCTTTTTTCTGACAAGAAGTAACCTTTTTCCTTGCATAAAATCATGATTCATTTTGTATAACTCAGGAAGGAGCCTTAAGGCAGAAATCTTTCTCCTTCACTTGGAGAATCTGTAAAATGCAAGATGGAAACAAGATGCTCTGGTTCATTAGGAGAAAAACTGGGGTAAGGAAAGAGCATCCAGATCCTTGCTGTCTTTCACCTGACCAAGGTAAAAGGATGTCCTGGCTTTGAAGGCAATGAATTTGAAGGCCTCCTGTCTCCCCTGCCTGCAAAGGGGTTCACGCTGCCAGCTGCGGCAGTGCTCTTTGGCTGCCAGGGCAGCTGGTCGGTATGCAGGCTCTCATCTGAGGGTAATCCTCTCTCTTACCCACTTAGTACAGATATAGATGTACTCACTTATCCCCCCCTCACCTTCAGTCCTCTGTCCAGGCAAAGTCCCCTCTGGTTTTCAATGGGAAGATTTAGCCAACAGTAGCCAATGACCTAAACTCTGCCTCTGATCCTTCTCATCCCCAAAAACCCAGAAACCTGAACTGATCATGTCCCAAGGCAAGTTCTGACTGCTTGCAGTGATAAAAAAACCAAAAGATGATGATTAAGAGAGAAAAATAGCCACCTTAAAGGCAGATGACAGGACTCAGTTACACCTCTGTGAGTTTCAGCAGTTAGTTTCTTCTCAGGAGAAACATGAGATATTTACCTGGCAGCCTGATATTTTTCTTCTCTCTTCCTCTAGAGTGGGATATGAGACAGAATAAAACTGATGGCTACAGTCTGCATTAGTTGGGGAGCAGACAGGCTACGCATTATGTTTTGTCCACCCTTTGGTCATGAGATGCAGGCTACTCGTATACAGACCATTTACCCAGCTGGGTCCCGTTGCTGCTCAGTTCTCTGGGAGCAATGAATCGTGACTCGAGGGAGTTGCAGGTGCCTGTGGACAGCCAGAATAAAGCTGCTTGTGTACCTTGTAGTTTCTTGAAGGTAATTTTTAGCTGCTCAGATAAGATTTCCTCACTTATGCCTGCCTGGAAATCTCTCAGGATAAAGACTGCCGTGAAGAATTTTCTAAAAATACATTGTTGAGTTTGCCTGTAGATTCATTTTGCAGAAAGTTATTTGAGAGCTGAGATTCAGAATTCCCACGTCTACCGTACAGCTTCATTGCCTAGTGATGCAAACCTGAGGTGCGGCTTCCTCTCTATCCCGAGGGCTGGGGGGAGAAGGCAGAGAGGCACCTTGAGAGAAGGCGGGCTGTTTTCAGGCATGTACGCAAGACTTTAATTTCATTTTACAGAGCTAATTCTTTCCTTTCAGGATCACTAAGGAAATCACTGAGATAATCTAGCACATAACTGTCTTTGGTAAACTCTTAATGTAAAAGGTGATGTATGGGACATTTTATTTTGCAGCAGAAAATGACTTCTCCCCCTACTTTTTCATTGATAATCAGGGTTGGTAAAGGCATGTTTGTGCTTATGGGGGCATCTCCAATTTCAGCTTGTACCGAGCACCGGGAAACTCACGCTGCAGAATTTTTATTTTTTCCAGTGAATTTAGCATTTTCTAAAGCGCGAAGGAAAAAAAGAACCTTTTTTTTTTTTTAGATTATTTTAAGGAGAGCACCTTTCCACCCATGGCCCTGTCATGTAAGTGCTTGGTCTGCAGTTCTGATGGGGAAAGAGATGGTAAAGCATCACCTACTTCATTCCTGGTGTGTCAGATGAATCTGGTAATGTTTCGACCATATGAGGCATTGTGATCTGGCCGTTACAGAATGGACTGGGACATCACCATAGCTCATCTCTCGGAGAGGGGAGGAGAGGAGAGGAGAGGAGAGGAGAGGAGAGGAGAGGAGAGGAGAGGAGAGGAGAGGAGAGGAGAAAGGACTGCTGACTGCTGCTAGATGAATGGTAAGCAGCAGAGGACAGAAAGAGTTCCTCTTTGCAGTGATGCTGCTGAAATGTATAAGGGACAAATAGATACATATTTCTTGAGAAAGAGCAAAAAACAACCTATGCTTTTATAGCTAGGGAAAGCCCTTCCAGTGATCTTCCTGAAACAACATAGAAATCTCCTGGTTTAGGTTACTCATCTATCATCATTTGCTGCTCTATGGAGGTTACTCCCATCGTAGTCTGAGAAATTGAAAGAATGACAACATTCCTGCGACCTGTGTAACACAATCTCTTAATACTGCCTTATAAAGAAATGAATAATTGGCATTGATCACACGTGTGTCAGGAGAGTAGCACAGTTCTGTCGCATGCAGAATGATCCTACCTGAGAGGGTTTTGGTAGTCTCGGGTTAGGTCTGGGTATGCTGCCTGGCTCTCTGCTAGGACTGAGCAATTGTGGCCGTGAACAGGGAATCTCTCCCGAAGCCAGGGTTACAACGCACGTACATGTAAAACAGTGTGAAGAGACCTGGCTGCAAGTTTGTAATGCAGGATCAGGCTGTGTGGGGCGAAGGGGGGTGCTAAATCCCAGCAGTTGTCTCGTGTCTGTCAGTGGGGGCTGGCGCGCCAGCTGCAATGCCTCCCGCCCTGCGCTCTGCTCGTTCCTGCTGGGGATGACATTGGCAGTCTGCAAAACAAATAGCAGTTTGTTAGAGCCTGATGACAAATTCACACATTGGCTACGAGTGCACATGTAAGAGGCAGAAAAAGCAAATTCCAGCTGGAAAATCTCACCACACCTTGTATTGGCTTCAGTTGGCAAAAGCTTCCTTATATCTTATCTCATAGAGTTGTTTCCTAAGACCCTTGGTGTATTCGTTCTGTCCCCAGATAGGGAAACAATGAAATGCCATCATCTGGCTGAAGAAATCTATTGCACGGGTGATGTCTTCCTCGTACCTTCATCTAACAGCATATCTAATGGCCTCACAACAAACAAGTAGCTTTGTGTAGACTCTGTCAATGGGTATAGATGCAATAAATCCCACAAACAGAGCTGGTTTTAATAAGGAGCTTCTTGGAGGCAAAAAGAAAATAAACTTTTCTCTCACTGAATGTATTTGAAGTTTGACCTGTAAAGCCCTTCCAGGTGGTATATAGCTTGGTGAATCTGTGTTTTCTCTCTTTGGGAGCAAAGTCAGATTATTCTCACCGTGATGAGCTTTTACCGCTTTCCCAGATCAGATCTGGAGAGTGTCTGCTTCTGCAGTGGTAGATGTGTGTCCCAAAGGGACAAGCAACAGTCTTAAAATTGAACTTCTGCCAACCATTTTCACTCTTTAGCAGAACTGTTCTGGAAACACTCATCCTACCCATTTTATTTTTCAAGTGAAATTCAAACATCTCATGTATTTTGCTGAAATTTCAACATTTTGTGAGGGAAAAAGTTCTGACATTGCTGAAATGGGGTGTTTCACCCTTCTACCAAATTTTGTGTCAGTACATCTAGGAAACATTGCCTCATGGTATCAGTAATTCCTGAAGATGTTTTATTAGGAATTCTCTTTTCCATTGCATTTCCTCTCTAAGTCAAGAAGGTACTGCTAGCCACTACAGAGAGATAGTAAGACATTTTATGTTACAATGAAATGGACAAAATAATTCATGGCACATTTTCATGCAATTTCTGTCATCTTTTTAGAGAATCTGGATAGCTTCTTGTGCTTAACAGGGTCTGATCGGGGATTTTCTGTGGAAGTGACTATCTGAAAGAGAATTCTTCTTTTTTCAAAATCAATATTTTTTCACAGGAAAAAAATATGTCAGAATTCGCTGACTTCCCATATGAACAGGCTTTGCCATTTTCATTTGCTATGGAAAACTTTTATCAACCAGGAAGCAGAGACACATTTTTTCCTTATTTCTTTTTCCAGGAAATTCCTTCTTGTGAAAATATTTCAATTTTTAATTCTACTCTACATCAGGTTAATATTTTTTTTTTTTTTCAGAATGTGAAGTTTTGTGTGGGAGAGATGTACCTTTTGAAGACTGCTGTGTCCTTTAATTGTGCTAAGGTTAGGAGAAAGAACTATTAATATGAATATGAAAGGCATCTGCAACCACTAATGATGCTACAGTTATCCATGCCCCTGGGATTTCCAAACTGCATCATGCAGTATGCATCATACCTGAAAGCTGGTGCAAAATGTGTGACAGAAATTGTTTAAGAGTGGCAGCTGAATGAAGCGAGTTACGTTAATTCACCGATAAGTATCTGGTTCCCTACCAGCTTCTGAGTGATTGCCATTGATTTATGAATTTGTATATGATTTGGAGCCTTCTTAATTAAGAGGCTGCTTCTCTTTTTCATTCCTTCTTGACAGTAGAGGTCAGCTGCCTTGACATTATTTCATTTGAGTGATTGGCTTTACAAATGACTGTGATGGGGGGCTTCCAGGAGAGGTTCTGAATGTTGACCTCCAGCAGGTCTGAGGGTGCTTCTGTTCAGGGAATCTCTATTTTCAAGAACTTTCTTCAGAAAAGATATGCACATAATTTGTAGAGGATGGAATATTAAAACTGATATATTGATTCCTGACTGATACCAAGTATTTTGGACATTGCAGAGGAGTTTAGGGAACTTGTAATTTACAATTTTTATAAAATTAGTAAACTCAAAAACGTTACAGAGGTCTCATTCACACTAGAATCATGCTTTTATCCTGAACAATTTCATTTAGGAAGGAAAAAGAGGAAAATTTAACTTTTTTAATAGAGTTTTGGTTTCTTTTTCAAATAACCTTTTGACTTCCCAAAGTCCCTTTGGTGACAGCTCTACTGGCTTTGCATAAGAAATACAATGAATTCAGAAGTCCCCGCAAAAGAAGAAAAACCACATACATAGAGCAGTCAGAGCTGTGAAAGTCAATATCGGTGTACTACACAGTTTTTCTTCTGCACAGGAAAAGACATCAATAAATTCCCTATTAGTAGTCAGTAGTCTTATGGCCTGATTTTGAAGCCATGAGCATGGTAAATCTCTAAAGGGTTATTACATCTGAAGTATAAATCTGTTAAATATGTATCCACATTGCACCAAAATACTTTAGCAGTTCTCTTGAGTGAGTGATATTCATTTAAGCAGGCTATCACATTATATGAAAGATATTTTGGTTTGATTTGCTGAAAATAGATTAATTTAACAGTCTTCTTTTATCCATTGTGCTGGATGCACTAGAGACCAGCTTCCTCAGGTATCCATTTAATGGGTCTCCGTTGCATAGGATTTTGTCTGATGGAAGGAAAATCAGTTGCTTTAAGAGACCTGCTTGATTTCTTTAACAGCGATTCCATTTGCTGGTCTCCAACATCTAGAGTTAAGTTTTCTATTCCGTCTTGCACAGGACTGAATAGAAAAGGGTGAGAAACAGGGAGAGTCAAACTCCATCACTTAATTAGAACAGATGGATTTTGCATTTGACTATGAATCAGCTTTACACAGAGATGACTAAAAATTAGAATTTATGGTTTAGGGGAAGCTTCAATACTTGGAAATCTCATTCCAGGCCTATTTGGAAGACAATTACAAAAAAGATTCTTGTGAAGGAGGCACTTACTTTCAACAACAGTGACAGCAACATTGTTTGAAGTTGCCTCTTTAAGCTGCATCCGATTGATTGTAGCAATGGTTGAATGAAATATTGCCCTTTTCATTTCTTCTCTAAAGAGTGCTAGAAATTGAGCGGGATGGAGAATCAGATGGCCAGGGAATATGAAAGTTCTGTCTTGAGGTTGAATGGGGCGGCTTGAACACTGTAACCTGTGAGTCTCAGCAGAGCCCCAGGAAGCCTCAAGCCTTCCAGAAGTGTGCTCATAGTCAGACTGAAATTCATCCACAGAGAGGTCCTTCTGTGACATGTTTTGGGTCAGTGAGTAATCACTTCCCTAAGAAATTCCATTTCTATGGAAAATTCCTTTCCCCTTGTTCTACCTCTAACAAAATCATTTGGGAGTTGGGTAGAAATGAATGAAAGGTGGGGAGAGGCAAAGTAGAAACTTATAAAAATGTGTCTCTTGCGTATCTGCATCCCCTTGTTGGGGATGGATAGTTTTTTTTTGTTTTCTGGGTTTTTTTTGTGGGTTGGGTTTTTTTGTGTGTTTTTTGTTTGTTTGTTTGCTTGGTTGTTTGGGTTTTTTTGTTGTTTTTTTGTTTTTTTTTTTTTAAATATTTCCAAAATACTGCTTTAAAGTCTCATTACACAAGTTTTTTAATCCTTTTAAGTTTTTTTTCAGACAGCGAGACAGAAATGTAGTCTGGATAAGGATCTAATTTTTGAGCTGTTTATCTGAAGCAAGGCTGGGTGCCTGCCCATCACTGGCTGCAAAGCATGTAAGTGGCAGGTCTGTTCTCTGCCTTTGCCTCCTTGCTGCTTCTGTTTGATTAACTCAGCAGCAGTTGGGTATTAGCTGGATAAAACTAGCACTTCAAATGAACATATTTATTGAGGAACATAGGGTGAATAAAGAATTAAATTCTGAGGCTAAAAGGAATTGGAGTTTTCCTGCAGTGATGGCTAGTCATTGAGTGAAAAAAACCCCAACAAACCCAAACAAAAAAGCAGATTTCTATAGTATCTGTTCTATATTAACACTTTAGGGACCAAGGTTCTAATAGGCAGTCATTATTTATGTCTCTGGCTGAAGAAATAATTACTAAGGAACATTTGGATATGCATTGGACTGCATCAAACCAGGCACAGCAGGTTAGTTGGACCAGGTGAACTGGGCTGGTACTGCTATCTCTGCCTTGGCAGAAATGCAAAACTCTCCCAGAGGAGGAGAATTCTTATTTAGGTTGCAGTTTGTACATAGCTTTCCAGCAGCAGCACTTGCAGCTTTCCTTTCTGGTGTTATGCTGTCAAGGATCCAGCAGCACAGTCCCTCCCAGGGAAGGATTCCACCACGCACGACTACTGTAAATGCAAGGCACTTTTAAAACATGAAATAGCAAAAGGTAGATTGCATAGACGGTAGAAGAGAACAGCATGAAATAACAAAGTCTGTTCAAGAAGAGGCAAGAGCTATGAGTGAATCTGATGTGAGCAAGGCTTGTACGTGGAAGGAAGATAGGTGTGTATCAAGAATGTGAGAAGGAATGTGAGGAAGAGAAAGCAATCTCGTTAATGGAGATCCAAGCTAGAATACAAGGTACTCAGCTGGGGCTCTGTTCTGCAGGCTTCATTTATTTGGGGTAGCATTGACACAACTCTGCTTCAGTCGCGCTTACTGCAGAAACCACTGTGTGTTTTTGTGAGGAAAGGTAAAAGACTGCAGGCTTCATTATGAAGTAATGAGCGTATTGTCAACATCCACTAATGAATGAAAATGGTATCTATACAAATGAAAAAGTTCATACGATGCTTATTGCATAGTCTTATAAAATTAGATAAGACACTTATATCTGAAGGCTAATGGAGATCCCCAAAAGTAATGGACTGGAGAAAGAAAAGCAGACTGTTTTTCAAAAAAGGGAAGACATATAAACAAATGAATCTAAAAGCACCCTGAGAATGATGGAAGAGTGGGCATTATGAGATTAAGATACAAATGGAATTATATTTATATGTCATGTGACATGGCAAATACAGAATTTCTTCTGTCTTTCTGCAAGTGGCTCCAAACTGAAACAGGAAAACCGGGAAATCGTAGGTAAATGCAAGTCTAAAAGGGCTTGAAAACTCAGCAGAAACTCGTTGGAAACCTGAATCAATCTGCTTAATTTACTAAATCATCAAGTTATGGATAAAGTTTTCCTAGAAGCTAATGCAATATTTGTCCTCAACCTTAACGGGGAAATACCATTTGAAACCACAAGGAATGTTCCCATTGATTTCAGTGGCTGCATGATTTGACCCAGCAAGGCAGACATCATTGCCTGGAGGCTGAGTCAGATAAGGGCTCTTACAAACCTCATTTGAGCAAATAACTCACATAAAGAGGAAATTATTTCTGAGTAAGCAGCAAGCAAGCAGGACATCAAGCCATCTTGACCCTAATTTGATCTTCCTGACATTCATTATAGTCATCTTTTGGTTAATGCTTTGGCTTGTGTGGTGAGACTCGTTTGTGTATCCCCATATTCATCATGGCTGTGGCAGAAATAAGGACTCTTTTCTGACCCCCTGAGGTGGTGAGCAGCTACAGCCGAGGCAAGAGAAGCTGCTGCTGTTCATGTTTTTCAGGACACTCATTTTCCCCATTACCAGTAAATGTAAGTATTACACCATACAGCTAAAAATTGGAGGAGGTCACAGATCTCCAAAACTACGCCCTTCCTCCATGTTATGTGTGAGCTTCTGCTAGACTCGTAGGTGGTCTTGGACCTTGGCTAAATGACTGTTTAATAATTCAGAGAATTTCAGCTTGACTAACCAAGGAATTATTGCCTTCTATTTTCAGTTCTCTGAGTGAAAACAATCTGCATTAAAGTCAGTAAAAGAAGAGGCTGCTTAGAGGAGAGTTGGCAGATTTGGCCTGTGATGACACTTTGCATACTAAAGGATGAGTAATAAAATTTTCTCTGAGATCTGTCGAACCCATTCTCCAAACTCCAGTTATATGGGAGAATGAGCCTTGTGGAACAGGCCTTCAGTGCTAGCCTGGATTTAAGACTGTGAATAAAGAAATTTTTATTTGGACTAACTAATCCAAACAGAAGAAAATTATTGCAAGCTTCCTTTGAATTATTCCTTGTGGATATTATTTGTATAGTCAGCTTGCTCACGTGGAAGATTTCTTTCTCTTTCTTTATTTTGTTAAAAAACTCAGTAGATTAGATTAACAATTGTTGATGCTATTTGGATCCTGCCACACTTGCACTCTTCTGCATGTTGTGTGCTTGTGTACCAGCTCATAATCAGACTGTGGCTATGGTGGGGTACAAAGGGCTTGCTCTTAATGAGCAGGGATATCCAGGATCTATTTTTTTCATTTGGCTTTAAATACCTGAATGTCACCAAACAGAAACTTTCCGTGCAGGCAGACAAAAGAAATTTCCAACCAAAATGGAGAAAAATTTAGCTTTGTCTTCTCCGAAGTGATCTACTCTCTGTTTAGCTCATATATATGCATAATACAAAACTTTGGTTTACTTGGATGTAGTGCATGAGACTACATTCCCAGGCACTTGACACTACTTGATATATTGAGACAAATTATGGCCTGGGTGGTGCTGAGGGTACGTGAGGGTTACGAGAGCAGCAGTGAGTCACTGGTAAGGGAAGCTGTCTGCCGAGCAACGAGAATAATGCTTTTTAATTCACAATCTAATAAAGTAAAGTAAGCAGAGGTGAGCGTGCTGTGCAGTCTAGTAGGCTGGCAGGAAAGCAGTGCCTAACACACATCATGAGGTATTGAACAGCTGCCTGCGAGAGATAATATTTCATGGGGACTTTTGGAAGCGTTTTTGCTAGTGGCTGGCCCATACGGCTGCCCCTGCGCTCACTCCTCTCTCCTTTTGGACCTAAGACACACTTGCATAAGCTGCTCCTCCAGCCTGGTAGTGGAAGGAAGGCAAAAATCCTAAAAATGGCTGCAATGCAGATGATTTACATTCTCTGGATTACACTGAGGCAAGCCAGGGCACAGGTACTTATTTTTGTCCTCGTCTTTCTGCTTCCGCTTTCCCTCGCTGTGCTCAGCTCGTCGCAGAAGTGCCACAGCCTGTTCCCGCTGGGCGCTGTACACCGTCCCACACACTTTGGAGATATCTCCCAGCACATTGCTGAGGGAAACTGTTCTTCTGGCTCAAAATCACAGCTGGCAGCTGTTATTTGACTACAGAATTTTCCTCTGTATAATGCGAGGATTGGGACCAATCATTACTTCGGAATAAACTTGATTTTATGTGATTCTGTGTGATTTTTTTTTTCCAATGGTAAAAGAAAAAGGATGACTGTTTTAAAACTGATGCTATTTAAAACCCAAACACTAATAAAAAGGAACAGTGTTCTTGATACTAATAATTCTTAAAAAATTAGACTTTTTGTCTCATTTGAGATGAACATAAAAGCCTGGATCACTGGAATTTCTCAGCAGCAGTATGGTCCCTCTGCTTCAGCACTAGTTACCCCCCACCAGGAGAAGCAGTGCTAACCCACCAGAGCACCCATTTTGTAAAGATCTTTTCATAGCATAATTAGTAGAGCTTGAAGAATGAAACTGCCAGTTATCCAAATATCTTGGAGAAAGATAGGACCATACAATTTTGGAAAGGAAACCCATTTACCATGATTAGATTTAATAATATGTTCAGCAATATTCCATAATACTATATTTCTGCAGTAACATTCCTTATTATGAAAGATAATAAATTAAGAGCCATGTAAAATATCCCTGTCCAGTCAACTTAAGAAAATAAGGCAATAATTTGAAACACTCATTGCCTCTTCTAAGGTTCTTGACTTATTATGATTCTTGGCATCATATAAGGAACCTTCCAGATACGGAGTTTGAGCTTGAAAATGTGACACTATTATTTTCATTTGCCTTGTTTACACAGAATGGTAGGTGTGTAAGGGAATTCAGAGGACCTTCCCTCTCCCCAGATAACATGTGCTTTTCCTTGGGAATACGCAGTCTCAGGCCATGAGACACTTACTTACACTCAAACACTCACACTCATGTTTAATTTAAGCACTGTGAGGAGTCCTATTGATTTCAGTGGGACCACACACAGTAGGAAAGTTGAGCATGGGTAAAAACATTTGCAGATTCAGACTGAAGAATCTAGACTATCTGGGCAGACCCCATAAAACCAGATAGTTCACTGCAGCTAGGGGCCTGAATTGTATATTACTATAAGTAGGAGGAAAGCTGACATTCCATTCTATAAAATATTTCAAGTTTTCAAAAAATTTGGTGTTGTTCCAAGTGGTCCCAAACTCTCAAAGTTTTACAATTTTCTGAGGGGAAAAAAATCAGTTCAGTATTGGTGGTTTTTATTATTATGATTTTAGCCATTAAAATAATAAATAATAAAAATATTTTGTTTGAAATAAGATATTGCAACACTGAGAATTTTCCCCATTTTCACCGAATGTTTTGTTTGCGAGAGAATTGCATGTTCCTCCAAATTTCCTATTATAGTTACTCAGACTAGCTGTACGTTCTGCACCAAATGACCATAAACAACTTATAGGGAAGATGGGCATGAAAGACTAAAGAAGGACTGTGGTTAATATTTTCAATGGGGATGTACACACATACTGTGAAGCATAACTAAGAGGTGCCTGAGGGCTAGATTTTAGATACAGGTAATTAACTATCATAAACAGAAAACAGAATTTGAGCCATGTTGGCCCAAGTTGGGGCATCCACCAAGTCCCGTGCTCTCGGAGCCAACGACCCTTAGAGCCACTTCGCACAGCTGTAGCACTTCCAGGACTAGCACTCAGTGGTGTATCTCTGCACAACGCTTTACTGCACAGTGGAGGCAAGTTCAGAAGCACCCATGTCCCACTTCAAAAAGAACCTGGGTATTTGGAAGCTCATTTTCCGAAAGGAAACCTGTGTTATTAAACCTTTGTTATTAAAGTATAGATTCACATCACCAGCCTGTTTCTTCTAAATCCATAGACTAAGCACTGTCTTAGCTGGCTGTGCATCACTATCAAAATCTCTTCTGGTTTTGCTTCTGGTGTATAGACCTATTTAAAATCCTTGCAGTAGCAGTACTTTGGTGCATGTAGCTCACCCTTAAATGTATCTTATTTTTCCTGCTGGGTAGATGCACTCAGTCCAGTGTCAAATTTCCTATATGTTTCCTAGCACCTCTCAGCTGCAGGAGAATGGCCTGGTTAGAGAGCGTAGCCCTGGAGAGTGGGGCGAGTCCAACTTTGTTTCAGCTCCAGGTGTCCTACTTCTCAGGAAAATGTTCTGTTTGGCAAGCTAGGAGGTGTTTTTTCCTTCAGCTTTTTCCTTCCCTTAATTTCTTGCTTTCCTCTCTCTACCCTAAAGTACAGACTACTTAATTAACAGAAAGGGAAAGATCTGAGGAATTGAGAAACATTGTCCCCAGATACCCAAAAGCATATGCATAGAGAAGCTTGGGCTCAGATTCAATTACCCAAAGAGGGATATGAATGTGGATCTTTGAAATAAATGCCCTAATCATAACACTATAAGGGAGTTTTTTTGCTTCTACCTTTCCCTTCTTTGCCTCCATTCTTCTGTGGGAGGCTTAGCTCCCTAGCTCTGCAAAGTTCATGGCTGTGAAACACGAGTGGAGCCAGGAGCTTTGCTCACCTCGTGAGTTAGAGCTAAACCCACAAAATGTCCTCTGGCTCAGCCTTGTGGAGCATTTCTCTTCTACGTGGCTGCTGATCTACTGGAGAGGTGTCTGTGTAATGCACTGTTCCAAGTGCCTATTTTAGATCTGTGAAGGTCCAGAAGTCTGAACTTGTAAAGCTAGGTATAACTTACAATATTGACATATCTGCAACCGAATATTATTACAGTAGCCAACCAAATGCAGCAGGTTGCAGACAGACAAGCCAAGCTAACTGTAAATGAGGGCACAAGCTATGGCATTTCCATCTTCAGCATCAAATTCCTTCTCGGTGCTTCCATTGGTCTTGTGCAGCCAGTAACGCTTCCTGCGCTACTGAGAACTGTGGCCTCCAGGGCCACCGCCAGCTGGGACAGAGCAGGCTCTCAGAACAGAAATTCTGTAAAACAACTTGTGAATCTTGTCCCAGGAGCCCAAACCTCACTGAAAATCAGTAGTATTGGCTCCTAAATCTCTCAGAGGCTTTTGAAAATATTCTTAAGTCACGAGATGTGAGATTCTGTAAGGATTTGACTGCTATGTTAACATCTGCTGTAGAATAAAGGCTAAAGCAGATGTGAGAAGTGGGAGGGTAATGAATAAGGCAGTTTTAAAAGGGTTTAAAAGCATCTGAAGTAGCCTGCAGTTTTATGGACCTAGTGTTTCTGTTCTACCAATAGCAAACTGCTGAGCCACCTTCCCAGGTAAATTTGTTTTATCCAACTTCAGTGGTAATCATCTCCTTGAACATGGTCTGTCCAGCATTTGCTTTTCTCAACACTTCTAGTGTTTTTTTTCCTTTGAGGAGAAAAAATTTTTAATAATTGGAAGCTCACTCTTGTGGAAAAGCAATTCACAGTAGCTGTTTTTCTCAGATGAAACAAATACTCCTTAAAAAAGGGATGAATCTTTTCCTTTACAATTGCTCCTTTAATAAACTATTTGTCTAAACCATATTTTTGTCCTCCTCAGTGGTGAAGCTTGTTCCTTATTTAAAGCAGGATGACAGGGCTCTTCCACTGTTTGGAAAGGCACTGAAGCTGATACTCCAGAACAGAGCCACCCATTCTTCTTGGGGGAGCTAATTGATTAGCCTTAGAGCTACAGATTTGTACTGAGAGTCTCAAATAAGAAGACTTCGTTTTTCTTTTTGAATGACTTATTTCCCCAGGCTGTCTCTATTAGACATGTCCAGGTGGTCTCAAATTATTTACAACTGCAGGAACCTCTGTGGTCACAGGATTATCTGCATGGGGAAGCACATTTGAAAGTCAGTATTTCCCTTCTCAGAAAACAGGACAATCTTTGTGAGTCATATTCTCATTTGGAATACTTTTATACTGAGCTAAGAGAACCTAAATATATAAATCTCGCTTTGTAGTAGTTTGAGAGTGGTGATTTCCTTTCAAAGAAGATCATAATTAAAAAAAAAAAAAAAAAGAGAAGAAAGGGCCTTGGATGTATTCTATACTTTTATTAATTTTTTGATGATATGCATCTAGCCAGTGAGGAGAAGAATTGAATACTATGCCATCTAGTCAGCCTCCTCATTCACTGTCAGTTCAGGTGTTGAACTTTATTTGTAAAAGTCTGAGCTGTGTATTTATAAACAATGCACTGTGACGACTTTCCTACAACACTTAACACTGCTCCCGTTTCCCCACAGAGGAGAAGCACAACCTTTCAAAGAACAGTAAGTGCCTAAGAGCATCCATTCTCCAACAGAGCTGCTCACACTGAGGGCCCAACTTTCCTGCTGTTCCTGGTTTTTTTGGTCTTTGCCTTCATTTTCACAATGAAACCAGAGTTTTAGCCCATAGCAGTCAACATAATTGACTTTTTCAGTTTTAGCGATTATTTCTTTTCAGAGAGTCTTCAGGGTTATTCTTAGGTCTATCTTTTAGGCTGCTGGCATCTGTTCAGCCTGGCAGCCAGATGAATGTTTTAAGAGGAAATCTGACAGTCTGCATATATCTCCTGGAGTACTAGTGCCAAGACAGTCACTATTTTAAATACCTATAGAAATGTGTGTATATACATTTATAAAATATGGTAGCCAGGTTATAGACTTGCTTTAGTTTTTAATTTCACAGTTTGTTTTTGTTGAATCATAGAATCGTATAAATCAGGGATGGAAAAGTTGTATTAGGTCATTTAATCTATCCCACTGCCAAAGTCAGATTGTTCCCTGCAGTATATTTTCCAATGTTTTATCCAGTACTTTTCCATTCTCTGGGTTGGGCTTACACTTTGGCTTTTTATTCAGTTAGGCTTATGTTTTGACATTTTAAGTATTTTTCTCTGGAATTCACTGAATTCTATTACCACCCTGTGGTGATAACAACAATGGTGCCTGTTGCTGCTTTTCAGTTATATGAGAAGTTAACTAAACTTATTAACCTATGGCTATGTTAGAAATGAGTCCTTCTCTCATTTAACCATGAAAGACATTGCAAATATACCCTTCAATGGGTAAAGCTGTGGGTTATATTTTTGAAATTTTGCTAACAACACATACGCTGTTTGCTATTTTCTTCTAGCTGCTGTAAGTTCTTTCTCTTCCTTGGCTATGAGTTGTAGATGAGGTGAATATTTCCTTGAGTCTCTCTTTAATTGATTGATGTTTCTTGAATAGTCACTCACTACCTAAATATCACTTCATTAATATAAATCAATAATCTCTCCAAGAGTAGGCAAAGTTTTACTATCTCCACGTATACCAAGCACATGAAAACTTTTTTCTCTGTGGCAATGATGAATGGAAAACATAGTCTGGAGAGGTCCTATGATGGTAGGACCAATACAAAGAAGTTTATGTTCCGTAGAAGGCAGAGATCATTGCTACATGCCAGATCCACACTTGGCACCCCTTGCAAACAGGGCTCAGGCTGTGCTGGCTCTGCAGTATCTGTGTCTCATGCAGTTGAGGAATTTCCACAGTATTTATCCCCGCTGGTGCTCAGCATCTGTGCCTGCAGTCCTGGAGCAGGACAGAGAATTGGGTCCACAGGAGACTGAACAGCGAGGGGTTTCCGTGTAGTTCATCATCACATCCACTGCGAGCAGGCTTGATGTTTCCTTCGTGGTGCCAGCAAGTGCAGCAGCTCTGTCCTAAGACAGAGCGTGTCTGTCATATGACCTGATGTACATGCGTGCTCCCTCCGGTTATGTCACACAGCATGTAGGGTCTCATGCATGGATGTGCAGAAAAAGGAAAAGTCTGCAGCTCTACGTTAATTTAGGTCAAAATGAGAGTGTAAATGCAATGATTAGCAGTCCTTTAGCCTTTCCAACAAAGACTCTTAAATATAATATTCCCCTACACTGATTTCCAGCAGAAATAAGTATCAAAAATCTTTATATAGCAGCCTTCTAGCAACCAGCCTCCCCGTTAATGAGATGTTAACCCTCATTGCTTTTAAAACGTGGTGGTTTCTGAACAGAGAGGCTCTGTGGGATTTAATTAGAGTGAGTTAACCTTTTCCCACTGAAATGGTGGCCCTACATGCTTTTCATTTTGAGCTTGCTTGTTGCATCTCCATCTCAAACAAACCTGACTGATGCATTAGTTAATGGTTGAAAAATGCTGTGAGGATGTAAGGGACTAGGAAGCAGAGTATTGTCATTAATACACAGAATTGCTAGTCAGGAGACCTGGGTTCCCTCCCAGCTGTATTGCTGATTTCCTGTAGCTGTGTGTGAAGATGTTGTCATGCCAATAAAGTCCGACTGAACTGTGCATGACCTGGCCATGTCAGCTACAGCCAGCCAAAGTATTCAGAACTGCTTGCTAAAGTTTTAGGTACCTCTGTTTAGTAGAATAATTTGAAAACGTTGCCTTACCTTCCTATTATATAGTTTCTGATAAAATTCTCTTATGATTTATGGCACCAGAATTGGCACAACCATTGAGTTTCTATTTCCCTCTGTTTCTTGAACTATGAAATGAGAATGACGAATGTTTTTTGTCTCTCCCCAGGATCAAAAACCAGTTTGTCTTAATTATTTAATGCCTTTGAAACACAAAGTGGTGGGAAAGTGCAAAGCAGATTGTAAAATGCTGTGTTTTTCCCATCTCACTGTGTCTCTCACACACATCCTGTGCATTCATGGAGATGAAATCCACCTCTGTAAGAGACACTGTGGCTCGGCTTGTTTAACACATTTCCTGGCTTAGGTTGGAAAAATGACTTGTGAATAGGGTTAGGCTTCACCCACTGAAATTTCTTTGGCAGGTGACAACATATGAGATCACTTTACACAGCTCTAATCACCGTTAAATCCTTCACCGATACCAGTCTAGCGAGTCAAGACAGAGCCTATTTGACCCCGTGCAAAGGAAACTACTAGGAAACCTATCAGTTGTCTCAGTTAAGCGCCCCAAATCCTGTGCCAGGATATTTACAGAGCAGATCAATTTTAATTTATTTCATTTTTCTGAGTCTACGATGTATAATTCCTCCGTAAGAAATTTATCACTTCTCTTCATATTTTCTGGGGTAAAAGCTAGGGAGCCTGAAGGGTTCATGTCAGCCCCAACATGACTTGACTGAACTGTCTTAATCTGCGGACCAATTTGCTCTACAGGCCCCTAAGGAAGGAACTTGTTGATTTTGGCAGTGTTTACCTTTCCTACAAACAAATTCATCGTTTTCCAGACCGGCTGGCTCTTAAAAATCACTTGAGAGCTGAGGAAAAAAAAATCTGCCCCAGGCTGCATCAGTATTCTTTTTCCTGTGTTCTGGGGAAAGCTTTTGTGTTCTCCACAGCTGCTTGAGGATAATCCTTAGAGTCAAGATTATTCACAGAGTCAATAGAAACGCCTGTAAAGTTCTCTGAGTTCAGTTTCCTTCAGTGGGGGGAGTGAAAGCCCCTGTCAGAAAAAAAGGAGAAAATAAATGAAGATTCTTGACTGAGTTAACTGTATTCACAACTACACTTGTGAAGAGAGGAAATAAAAAGAACTGTCTTGAGCCTGCTTGCTTTTCACTTTTGGGAACTACATGATGTATTTTTAGTTTTTTTCATTTACATAGATTGTACACCAATAATTTTTGGTGTGACTGATAAGTATCTGCTTTTAGATATTATATATCAGGAATTAAATCCCTAGTTTCTAACCTAAACATAGCAGCCTCAAGTTTTTAATTATTCACACATATATCACATAGTGATGAGAGCCATGTAATATATTGCAGAGCCATATCATTCACCTCTGACTGCCTGAATTGCACTTTCTCACTAGTTTGTCTCCACCAGAACCAATTACTTAGCAGTCAGATTTTAGCTGCTTCTAACACACACTATTATTAAAAAAAATCAAAATCACATTTTTGAAGAAAATCTTTTCCGTCTTCTTCCACTGCCTTTTGGTTCAGGCATTCTCCTAGCATTTGTGTTCTCTAATCAGCTACTCTAAAGAAATCGACCCTCACCTCTTACATGAAGATGGCAATCACTAGACTTTAAGATAGTTTTTTCAGCTTCCTTTACAATTCTGAAAAACAAAGAGTAACCTCATGCTGTTTCTTCAAAGAAAAAATATTAAGTTTAGAAGAGGATGGCAGGCTCTGCATCTGATGAAGACAGAAACTCACCCCTCAGTTGCTCTTGGAGAGCAGCAGCTCCAGGCTGCTCCCTGCTGAGCTGGCTCCTTTGGGTCCCATTTTGAGGTGCTAACCCTCCCTTTGGGGAACATTGGCACCTAAATCAGATTCCATGCTGGAGATCAGTCATCTAAAGCTTTTGGGACTCTAACTCTGTCATTGGATATAGCCCAAAGTCATTAAATTGATGCTATTAAGTCACGTTTAGAGGTTGCTAGCATTTATTAGCTAAAGCTTTATTACCCCCTCAATGTCTATATAGTTAGATTCAATGAACCTAAGTACCTAGTTTTACATTCTTCAGTGTGCAGGCTGCATTTTCCTACATTTTGTCTAATAATACTTCTCACTGAGGAGCCTGGTGCTGGTGATGCCAGTAGATGTTAGTGGGGAGAGGACACTCCTGCTAACCCCACCAAAATTAAAACAGAGGCAGCATATGACCTTTGTGCATAAAACCTAAAGCAGGTGAAAACTAAGAGGAGCAGACAGGCGTTCCCCTCCCCGCCATGATCATAGCAAAAGGCTTTGGTAGGAATGATGAAAGTTTGCTGGTATGATTTAAGCAACTGCAGCTAGATGTCCACCTCACCCTTTGCTGATGAGTCCTGTCCACACGTCTCACGCTGCAAAAGGCACACTTGTACCTTGGCCACCCTAGTGCGCAGTTTGGTGTACAGACTGTTTGCTGGAAGTGTATTAATGCTAACACGCTAGGTTGAAGGATGGGTCTCATTTGCCACAGGCAGGGTCACATCTGAGCGCAGCCCACCAGCTGGTGTCTGTCAGCACTTGGAGAGACCTGGTACTGGTCTCCCTTCCTGAAGCTTTACCCTCTGATGTATTTATAGGCAGCAGCCATATCCCCTCTCAGCAGTGATTTCTGCCGACTTAATTGTATTCTTATGTTTGCAGCTTCTTGCTACTGTTATTTCACGCCTTTATAATGTCAGTGAAAATAACACATTTGGACAGAAGCTGAGTGTTTACTCGTTTGATATAAATTCTTGTTCCTCCAAAGAGCTGAAATTTATTTAGATATAAGAAATTAGGCAGACTTAAATCAAAATGTTGAAGATGTGAAAGGGTAGATGGCAGACTCTGGTTCAAAATCTACGGCTTCATAACCTGCAAAGGCAGACATTCCCTCTTAAATCTGTTGAATATTTGTTATAGAAAGAAGGTAGCTAACACATTGCTGCTCTGTGCCCATACCAGCTACCTATGCTGATGGCTGACTGCGTGGCCCATCCCTGAGAGGAACAGCTATAGTTACAAAGTGCAGGGGTGCAGCAGGTAGAAGCAATGCTAGGAAGTATGTCACCCTTGCCCCCTTAAAAGGTGTTAGCAATTTAACTTAATGGATTGTGTCATATATCACATACAGTTTGGGTGGCTTCCCACTGCCTCTGTTTATCTGACGACCATCTTGCTGGGACACGTACATGGTTTTACTCATTTCTGGAACTTCATCTAGCTGCCCAGGTTTTTGATCCTTTTCTGCCTGCCCAATCCATTCTTAATGTCTAGTGTCCATTGTTAAAGTATTCTCAAAAACCATTATAAAACAAGGTCTTTGTTTAGCTTATTCAGGAAGATAGCGTGGAAACTCAGTGGAACCACTTGCGATTACAGAGTTATGAGGAGCTTGTGGATGTTGCTCACATTACTATGGCTGATCATTTGTGTATGAGTGCATATGGACTCTCAGGAACTTCAGAGTCTGCAATCCTGCTCATGTGTGAGGTCGATATGGCCTGAGATCCCATTTCTGAAAGTGATCTCTAGCAAATGCTTAAATAGGAATACGGGAAGGATGACATAAAGGATGTGATCCTTCCTTTTTCTCATTCTTCTGGATGATCTGTCAGGACTTCTGGAGCACTTTTTTCTCTCTGCATATTCATTCCTTTCGAGAAGTATATATTAATGAAAGGACTTCTGTTTCAAGCCCGTGTGTTTCTGCTTTGAGCAATGCCATGAAGAGCTGTGTCCTTGACCATTCTGGTGTAGTCATCTGGCTGTGCAGCACTCTTGAGCCACACCTCACTAAGTAGGCATAGCTAGATATCTGCTGAATGATGCTAGTTGTGATCAGACATACATCATTGTGTGGTTGCATTTATATCACATAATAACACTACTGCCCTCATTATCTTATTATTTCTGGGATAAGTTAGCCTTTTCCAAATTAGAAGGTGAACTGCTTTTGTGAACCGTTCTGAAATAGTTTCAGCCACAATGAGTCCAGTCAGCAAAGATCTTCTGTTTAGGCTGATTTTATTCATTTTGACTGAGGTAGGTTAATGTGGTCATGACAGTGTGATCAGACGGTCATTTCAGCCAGCAGGCCGTGGGGCTGATGAGCAGTTGTGGGGTGGAATTGGAGACAGTAACCTCTCTGGTCAGCAGACTTTCCACAGGCTTTCTGTCCTCCTCAATCTGCTTTGTCTTCTCCTGTCTCTGATTTATCTCTGTCAGCAGAGACTATACTCTTCTGTGAATTAAATGGTTTCACCAGATTACCTTTTTTCATACTTCATTCTTCAGATTTCCTCATCTGTTTACCACATTCTCTCCAGAAAACTGCCACCCTGTCTATTTTAAACCTATTCTCCAAATGTTGCTCTCCTTCCGTATTTGTGGGATTAATGCTATTTGGCGTATGCTAGATGTCAGGCTGAATCACCACCACCACTCACCACAAACAAACAGGTATTACCACACAGCAGCCATCCCTAGACAGTGCCAGGCCCCTATAACCACAGTTAAATTGCACAGAAGTCCCCAAGAGGAATCACAGGTCATTAGGATTATTTTGAAATTGAGTGGTTTTAAATATTTCCATAAGGATGTGCAGCTATTTATCTGCGTGGTTGCAGACGTCTCCAGCTGCAGTCCAACATGCTGTTCCAACCACAGCTCAGCGGCTTTCAGATGTTGAAGTCGCCATGTCTCTGGAGCTTCACTGTCCCCATACCTGGTTATACTGTTCCTCGGGCTCTGCCAACATGTTTGCTCTCTAAGCTGGCTCTGTAAATAGCACCACCACTTTTAAATGTGGTTAGGCTAAGCAAGATCATTTTGGCAGGTTAGGAAGTGACTGCACGGGGCGGTTTGGCTTCCCTCAGTGTGCTGGGGAAGGGCAGCAGAAGAGGCAGTAACCTTTTTGAGTGACTTAGCTGCAGCTCGAACAGCACATCCACATGCACCACCCACCGTCGGTAACCGCACTGGAGTCTACAGGGCCCTGTGGCTACGTGGGACGTGGGCCTGAAGCATGACTGCGCCTGTGCCTACCCGGGAGTAAGGGAAAACAGCTAAACCTGGGAGTGCCTGCCTGCTCAGACCAGCAATAGCCTGTTTGCTACAAGGGCTAGTCCTTGCCAGATGTGTCTGCAGAGACACTCTGGCAGCTTTCGAATACGGTTTCGATGCAGACAGTTATTAGCAGCTGCCCAGAAAACATTTTTTAAAAGTCAGGTATTAGATAATTCTGGCAGAGATTTAGTAATGTAGAGGAAAAACATACCACTTGAATATACCAAAAAAAGTAGGCCAATGAAGGCTAAATTAGTTTCAGAAAATGTGGAGAGTCAAAGGCACAGACCATTAGCAATGTCCACGCACAGCTTTTCGTGACTTCTTTTTACCTCTATATTGTTTTTGTCTTTCCTGTAGGAAAAAGTGCCTTCAGGACGCAGTGTGCTTAAAATTTTCCACTGCTCAGTGGTCTACAATTTCAAATCATCACATTTGTTTTAATAAGTTTGGAATGAATTTTCTAGAAATGATGACACAAAATAACCATGAGATGTTTATTAATTAAATAAAACTTTCATTTGAAACAGGAAAAGCTTATATTTGTTTTCCAAATTATTAAATTAAATGTCTACTAGACCTATGAAGTAAGACTTTTTCCTAATGTTTAGATCCAATGTCTTCCATGATACTTTTATTTCGGTATCAGGAACCAATGCATAATGTTTAGCAAATGCAAGCACAAATCACTTCGGGGTATTTCACTAATAATAAGATACCTGTTTTATACAAAATTAGTTTTTCCTTCAACCAAAGAAAAAATTAAAATGTTTACCAATAAAATGTTTGGATTGACCCAAACAAATGGATTTATCAGGGTCAAGCAATTGTTACAAGAATATCCATGAACATAAGGCCTGTATTTTCAGGTTTATATTTTAAGCACCCTTTGTAGATTTAAATTGAGAAAGGGGCTGAAATCTAAGCACTGAGCATAGATTTTTGAGAAACACTCTTACAAGGTTTCAACAGGGTTCCAAGAAATGGAGGCAATCATTTAGATGTTCTGCTAAGGGATGTGATTTAGTGGTGGACTTGGTAGTGATAGGTTAATGGTCAGACTTGATGATTTTGGAGGTTTCTTCCAACCAAAACGATTCTATGATTCTATGATTCTATGATTTCATTTCTGAAAGCTTGGTTTATAGCCTCTGGCCAGGGACGTGGACACCAAAACGCTGACCTAGCATCTGCATCTAGGCTCTTCCAAAAAAGTCCTGGTGATAGTGCTGAGGATATGCAACACTTGGGCAGAACTCTATGCTTAAAACAGAGCTGTGGGCAGCAACACTTAATTCAGCAACAAAGAAACACTAATGATTGATTGAAGTGTTTTACCTACCAGTGCTCCCTCTCCCTGAATTTTAGGACTTTTGCTGGGAACTATGAAATATAGTGTCTTCTCTCATGTGAGGAATTCACAGCTTCTCCTGCATGTCAGCATCTGTAAATTTTCTTTTGAAAATGCAACTGAGGCCATGCTTTTTCTTTTTAATAATAGAATAGAGGAGGTGGAAAGAGTAATTTAGCCATTAACCCTATAGTTAAACTGCAGGAGGCTCAGTCCCTCTGCGTATCTCAGCTCACTGAGTAAACGGAGACCCCGTTCTCCGAGGGTAACGGGTCAGACAGTGGCAATAGGCTCTAGTGGTGAATGGTCTCTGTTGACTACAGAGTCACTGGGAAAGGGAACACTGATTCTCCAGGCGGTTACAGAATTCACTTCAGAGAAAGCACTGTGCTGTCCAGTCCCTGCATCATGGGCTGCTTCTGTATTTTATCCCATGACAGTTTAATCCATAAAAAGCCTGGAGAAAACAACCAGGACTTCTGGTGCCCTTTTGCAAGCTGAATTTTGTAACCACAGGCTCAGGATCATCTTATTCTTTCTTAGTTTTCCTCCTTCTCTAGATGATCTTTAATACTTCTATGGAAAATGGAAGATCTTCAGTGGAAGAGCTTTAGGTGTGCTCTTCTCTACCTGCATAGCTTAAAGTTAGGACAGCCTCTTGAAAAGAGGGTATGTAGAGATGAGTATCCTCAAGTGAACTACAGCTGGTTTTCAGTGATAAGTGCTCTTACCCGCAAAATAGCGAATAGGGGAGGTGGGTGCGTGCTCTTACTCTGGTCAGGTTTTAAAAAAGGGAAGGACATTTGTGGTATTGTTTGCAATGTGTTTTAGGTCATAAGCAGAGGAATTCCTCATTTGTGGATTTAGAGCTTAGGCAGGACTCTGACCTTGGCACCTTCGGCTGAGAGGGTTTAGGGGGCTGTATGCACAGAGACACAGAATTCAAAACATCTGGGGAATTTTTATGGTAAAAGTCTACATGCCTCCTGATTTAAGTACAGTGAATATCTAGGAGTTGTGACAACTTCACTGTTGGACATAGCATCTTGGATTTCATGGAAGTCCTGCTCTAATCCCTTGTTTGGATCTCTGCCATAGAGCTCATGGGATCTCAAACTGTATGTGGTTTTTTTTTCTGGAGTATGCGCACCTTTCTTAGGTCATGACCCGAACACTTTGAGCTATGGCTGATTTGTGCTAAAATAGATAATTTTAACTCTGTTAAGTGAAGTGGTGCAGTTTGGACTAGAAGATGGCCTTCCACAATGGTACCCAAGAGCACATACCTGAACTCCACTTCTGAGGAATAATATGAGAAAGGAGGGCAGGCATAAAGGTCAGCAGGAACAAGCACACAAAAAAAAGATAAAAGAAAGTTAAGGAAATCAGCAATGAAATTTTGAAAGTGGGAGGATGGTGAGAGATAGCACTGGGCTACGCAACTGTGACTTTTCATGGATGGACACATGATGCTTTTTCTGTTTTCTCAGTGAGTAAGATGATCAAATAGATACGTAAACCATGCACTGAGCCGGGGTTCTTATGCTCTTCTCAGACAGACTTACTATCTTGAGCTTAATATTGCAATATCTGTTTGTTTTGCAGCTGGTTTGTGTTTGGCTATCTGTCTGTCTGTGCAGATTTGTAATACAGACGCAAAACTGTTTGGAAAAGAACATACATAGACTGACTATACTCACAGAAGAGTAAACAAGGAGATATCAACAAAGCCAGATATAAAAAGGAGCTTAGTCAGGACAGGTCACAGCTTATGTGCTGTAGTCATTCCTTTTGGCTCCATCTCTTCTAGTTGAAGAGAATAGTTGCTCATGTCAGCCTGTTTTGTCTGTACAAAGATCCTAAGGAGGTTGGTTCATTCAACCATGTTGCCAGCTGCCGTGATTTTATAAGTGAGCCTTGCAATACCTGATGATTTTCTTGAAACATCATATACTGGAGTAACGTGGTTGAGTGGAAATCACTGTGTTCACTCTTAAAGAATCTGAAGTTCTCGGGTCCTCACAGTGACAGAGGAAAAATTGGAGAGAAAGAAAAAAAAAGGAATAGAAGACAAACAAGAATGAAGCCTATTTTCATGATCTTTTTTTAAGTTTTAATCGTGAGACCTGAATGCCAAGAGCTGGCAATACTGCAGCTGTGGAAGGCTTCTAAGTGGCCATTTTCATCACCATTTGGTCCCTGTGAGAGACCTTTTCTTATATATGTATGTGAGGAAGCTTTTACTATGTGGTTGTAGGAGCCTCACCTGATGTCAATGTAAAGAGACAGGTGATTTCTTCAAGTTGGAAACTAATGTGCCGTTATTCCCCAAGGTATAAATTAATACAAAATATATGTCTAATAATATAAGGTACTAGACACAGAGAGCTCAGTCTGAGCAGCAGAGCTGTAGTGTTGAGTTCTTCTGTAATCAAAGTATGCAGGCACCTCGAGGGAATGTCTCAAGCTGGCTGATTACCCATTAAAATCTCAAACCTTTGATATAGGCCTATAGAATGGATCACCTCACATGAAGAGAGTACTATTTTCAATTTCCTTTATATGTATGGGTCTTGGTTTGGCATGGGGTGGGGAGGGGAAGCCCCGTGATGGCAACTTCAGGCTCAGTAGGTTTGGTTCTTTTCACTAGGTATGAATAAATGAGGAAGAGTCTTTCCTGAATTATTTTTATTTACTCAGAATACTTTTGATATTGTTACTGTCCTGCTTATAATTCTCTATAGTTCAGCATACTGTTCTTCCTTATAAACAGCACAATTTCTCCTACTGTTTGATTTCCACACAACGGACATTAGAGCACTTGGCCTTGCATCTTCCAAATGGGTTCCTGCTATTGCAGAATGAACTCTGCCATTTAGAGCCATGTGTTGTCTGGTTTAGCTGAAATAAACCCTTACAGAATGAACCCAACTGTACTACTGCTAAGCGTGCCAGTTACAGGGGGATTAGGTGCAGCTGGACTTAGAAGACCCTCTCCTCGCTCCTGTTCTTCCATAAGTGGCTTTCATACATTACCTTACCTCTCTATGCCTTCAGTTCCATGCAGCATTAAATTTTCCTTATTATTTGCAGCTCTTTCAGGCAGCGATTGTCCCTCTGTGACACTTGTTTAGTGTCCAGCTTCACAGGGGAAGTGAGAATGTGCCTTCACTGAGATACAGCCGTGCACCTAATGATTGGTGTTGGGCCAGCAACTGAGCCATAAAGACAAAAAACAGTTGAAATTAAATCAAGCTTACAGGTTTTCATTTTTCTACACTGAAACAAAATACAGAAAGAAATATTTTGTTCAGCAGGATGCTTCCATTTACTGAAATAGAAAACATTTTTTAGAGAATTGGAGGAAACATAAAAGAAAAAGAAGTACAGATTCACAGAACTGGAAGCAAAGCAAAGCAAACCAAAGCCAACCTGACTAAAAGCTCAGCGACCAAAGGACTCAGCCAAGGTGAGCTGGGTTCCTCAGCATCCTCTGATGGTGATCCACATTTCCTAGGTTCTTCACAGGAAAGGTTGTACACTCTTATTGACAGACTTTGTGTGTTAGTGACTCTGTGGTGCCTGTGAAATTGGAGTCTTCAGCTGAAGCTTTTCTGTAGTTGGAACATTTACAGCCTCTTTTTTCCTATGCAGATTTTCCAGTGTCTAATATTTAAGTCCACTACGACACTAGTAGACTCTTCTTGTCTAGCTACCTATTTCTGGGAAACACATTTCTTTGAGATTGCTATCCCATAGCCGGCTAATGGGTTAAAAAGTCATTAAACAGACATTCATATGCAGGCAGTGCAATTATAGAAACCTTTTTTCCTCAGGATCCCAGAATAAAATCACCTTCAATGAAGATAATACAAGAGATTAAAGGCTTGTTTGTTCAGGATAGCTTTGTCTCTTAAATGGATTTTCCTGCCAGTGACTGAGTAACCTTAGAAGTGCCACAACCTCTTGTATGCAATATTACCTGTAAGGCTGCTGGTGAGGAGGGATAAATTCCTCATCGCTTTCAATAGAGACTGCATGTTTTTGTAAAAGATCAACTCAACTCAACTCTGAGTTACTGAGTGAAAGGATGAAATTCCTGGATGAAAATCTATGGCCTTTGTTATATTTGAGGTCAGACAGGATGGTCACTTCTGAGTTTAAATCTACGAATAGGACTTCATTAAACAATAGCGGTCAACTCAATCCAGCCTGCTTTTCCTAGTAGACTCTTTTTTTCTTTCTCTTCACTTTGGAGGTTAAGAACATGCTCATTTTTCATCAAGTCTGCAGAAAACTTTTAATTAAGTTTTAGCCGCATCCCAAACCTTGACTAATCCCAAGATGACATCTGACGCATGTTCATTTTCAGCCACAAGGTCTGGAAACTAAAATCACTCCTGCTTGAAGTCAAAACCATATTACTACAGTTGAAAGACAAGAATGCCTAGGTACTCTTCTAATCCTTTCTACTATGAATGAAAGAACATAGAAGCTCTTGCTTCTATATAGAATATTCTATATAGAAGGCAGGGAAGTGTTCCTGTTGGCAAACACCGGCATGCCATTTTTGTGCTTGTGAAAAGCTACTCTGATATATCTAAGCCTGAAGAAAATGGGAGAGGTGGACTGGGTCTCAATTTTGAATCACACTTTTAAAAATAATTATAGGGTACCCTGTCTTGGCAAAATATACCTGAAATTTTACCTCAGAGCAAAGACTGGGCATTAATCTTATGGGACATTGTCAAGAATAGTAGCTTTATCTGAAATTAGATTTATTTTATCTGAAATTAGCCTTACCAAATAGATATTGGTTCTGAGGGAACATTGCACTCATACACACTTATAAGTTGTCTTCATCACCTACCTCCAGTATCCTTATGAGTAGATCAGGTACAGGAACAAGCAAAGACTCTTCTTTCCGTAAGGAGTAGTGAGGTAAGGAGTAGTGAGGCATCACATACATTTTACCATATTACCACCCACAAGATGGCACAAGGAGTGAGTCTCCTCCTTTATGTTGCTGGTATAGAATAATAGGTTAGGGGGCCCATGGCAAAAATGATGGCATGTTACTGAAAAAGAAATACATTTCCTTAATGAAATATAAAACTGAAAATAAAATGCTCTAACAGGAACTGACCACCTAGCCCAATGGGAAGTATTACATTTCAAGCACTTGAAGGAAAAGCAGAGGGGAAAATACGTCAGAATTCCAACAGAGAAGGAAATATGTTTGCTCTACTGGGATAGAGGATTCAGTCAGCCATGCCGATGAGTGTGTAAACTCATGGGTCCTAGGAAAGTGTTATGACCTCTAGCATCTTTGATGCTAGACTAGTAAATTCTGTTCCACTCCTGACTAAGGAATCAAACTTTTACTGAGGTTTCAGGATATCATCATAGAGGTGACCATCGTGACTTGTAAGCTGGAAAATCACTTTCACTCTGTTAAAATCTGGTTTAATTCTTTGAGTAGTTTATTGAAACGGTTCCACCTAGAAACACTGTAGAAAATCTACCTCAGAACATCATAGAGTGGCTGAGGAAGTAAGATGTGTCAAAAGTAAAATAGTTCTGAGAAGGAGATTCCACTGAAGCGAGGACCAATGCCCAGGATTTATGGTGGGTAGTTAGGGCAGCACCATGAGTGGAAAAAGTCCTGGTTCAGATGGATATACACTGAAGATAACCATTCGTATCAGGCAAATCAGGCACTTGTAGCTGAGCCTCCCACACTTTTAGACCTCTTTCTTTCACTGATATCAGGTGTTGAAAAGAAAAGAGGTATCTACCACAATTCTCTATTTTAGGAAAAATGTTCATAGGGTTTTTTAACGCTAATGTGGAACACAAAGGAATTTAACATATTTCGCATTTGCTGTAAGTGGAATTACCATCCTCCATTCAGCTCTTTTTTGTAATGTCCTCTCACTCCTTACCACATCAGAACATTTTTAGGAGCTATATTTCTAAATTACCGTTGTCATCCTTTTTCCCCAGGCATCTGAACCAAGCAAGGTGGAAGGAAGTGGGAAGAACACCACCTGGGAAACTTTAAGGGTTGAGAGACCACAGATTTCCCAGATGCGTAGAAAACCTCAAGCTGTATTCATGAACTGTTGTAAGCATGGCCTGAGGGTCAGGAACACATCAAACCAAGGTTTTATTCAAGTGGTTTTGAGGTTTGAGGTGAATGCTGCACCGCTCTGGTAGCATCCTGAGGGGTGGAGTGTGGGTAAACTGTGAGCAGGATTTATTTGCTCTAAATGCATTAGTATATTCCTGAACAGGGGAATGATTATAAGGCAACTTTACAGTAGGGATAAATGTTTTTCTATCTTATAAATCCATATGTCAATAGAATATTTGTTGTTACTAGCATTAAGGCATAGAGAATAATAAGAAAAGAAGGAAAATATCGTATTATGGGTTTCTATTTCCCACTAATCTGGTATAAATAAAATGTCATGAATTATTTACATAGCAAACAAGGAGTTGTAAAGGCTTAGAGGGAATGAGTTAATTCACTACTCACATAATTTAAACTCTATTATCTAGAAGCTAATTTGAGACCACCCATTTTTTCATTGTGGTTTAGAGAGATTAAAAAATCTTAAGAAATTGAGTTTAAATAACCCAATAATTATTCTGGTTTGGCCCTTGTATTTATTTTTGTATAAGAACTCTCATTGATAGCCTCCAGCCTCTGCTCATCAGAATAATTTACTTTAAAAAGTCATAGCAGGGTAAGTGAATACCTATAAACCATAAATCTGTATGGTAGATATTTCCCTATAGAAGACTAATCACTCAAGTATATTATTTGTATGGCAGACATAAAATCTATTTTTTAAATTAATACAGTGATTTAATTGTAACAGCTAGAAAAATTTTAATTAGAGCAGATAATTAATCTACATATTGTTGTGGTTTAGCCCCAGCCGGCAGCTAAGCACCACGCCGCTGCTCGCTCACTCCTCCCCCCCGCAGTGGGATGGGGAGGAGAATCAGGAAAAAGAAAGGTAAAACTCATGGGTTAGGGTAAAAACAGTCTAACAGGACAGCTAAGGAAGAGAAAACCAGAAAAAAACCCTCCAATAACAATAATAGAATATACTAAGCATGATTCACAGTACAGATCGCTCACTGCCCAGAACCTGATGCTCAGCCTGCTCCTGAGCAGCGATCCCGCACCCCCTGGCACCGTCCTCCCCTTATATGCTCAACATGATGTCATGTGGTATTGGATATCTCTTTGGCGAGTTTGGGCCAGCTCTCCTGGCTGTGTCGCCTCCCAGCTCCTTGTGAAAATTAACTCTCTCCCAGCCAGAACCAGGACTCACATTTATTTGCTTGCCATAACACCTTCATGTGTACCTTCTGGCCTAGAAGCTACATAAAGGAGGTTGAAAACTTTTTAATGCAAAATTTTCCAAGTAGAAAATGAGACTTAGTTGAAAAAATATATTTTTTTTCTTGGAATTTTAAAAAAATATTTTCTAATGAAAATGTAAAAATAAACGTTTTATCTGTTCAGTTTCGTGTGGAAATTTTAAAGTACTTCTGGTTTCAAAAATTATAGGGTGACATTACCACTCCAGAAACATCTTGATGGATGTATCCCATCAGCATGTCTATTTTTTTTTTCTGGGATGAGAAGACTAGGTTACCTTATTGTCTTATATCACTCCTGTAAGCAATAAGTATATCCAAGTTCTTTCTCTACCTCTTCTTTCTAGCTGGTTGCTCCAGGTTTTTCCCATGTCGCTGTAATTTTTTAATTTTTTTTAATCTAAAAAGTATGTTGAGATCCTCAAATGAAAGGTTTTACGTAAAAGAAAACGGTTATTGCTATCAAGACATTATTAGACTAAAAAGAAGTTCTTTCCTTTTTGATAATCTCTTCCTTCCTTCCTGAATACAGTTTTTATGGCATCACAAATAGGCCTGGAGGTCACAGTGTGAATAATCCAAGACTAGGACTTTGAACTGTTTTTGAAAATCAAGAAGCTTGGTAGCTTTTTAACACCTCCTTACTTTTCCACATGCCTCAGCACATCTTAGCCTTGGAACTATGCAATAAAGAACCCTCTTAATGAACTTTGGAACTTACATCTAAGCAGTTCCTTTCTCTTTTTTTTCCTCTCTTTTCTTTTTTTCTTTTTTTTTTTTCTGCCAGAAGTCTAATCTTATCATGCTAACAGCATGGGATGTTCTACAGTTTTTCCAACACACCTACAAATATGATCAAATCTTGATACCCGTGTTCTCTGCACTGAGTGTCTTTTCTTCTGCTCTGCCCCCCGACTGCACAGCCCGCACGGCCCCCGGCTCGCTGTCGACATCCCCGGTGCTCACATCACACCTGGGACCCTCTCCCCGACCCCTTTCAAGATTTCGGGGGAGAGATGAAAACATGTTTGTACCTCGAGTGAAACAGGAAGTTCAGCAAGTCAAAACATTGTCTCTGCGGATCTGGTTGGGGTTATCCATTTGTCGGGAGTGCGTGTTTTTACCTGTATCAGCATTAAGGCAGGCAGGAGGTCTAACGCACCCGACCGCAGTGCTGTGATAAAGGAAGGGAAGCAGAACTTGCCAGCAGCATACCTCAGCCAGAAGATGAAACGGGTGAGCTCCTGCGGCACACCGGAGCAGGTACGCTAGCTAAGGCTGTGCGACGCTTAACGCTTTCAGGGTAAAAGCAGAAAAATACATTTTAAATGGCAAGCAAATAATGGCAGGACTAAAGAATAAAATGGCTGACTAGATCACCCTGTTTAGAGCTGCCTGTAAGGCCTCTGACGGTACTGTTGCCTACCAAAACTCTCATGACTGGTTTTCAGTTTTTTCCCCAACTTTTTGTGCTGTTGACACCTGCTGACAGATACTGGAGCAAAGCGTGGTGCTATGCAATGTCGTTTATTTTAAGGGAGAAAATTTATCCATGCCCGTATAAAAGTTAAGAAAGAAACCGAATATGAGCCCTGCAGTCTGTAGGGATATGACTTTGGGCCAGACAGTATTTTGGCATAAACAGTAAAAATCTTTTAAAAAATAATATCCTGTGGCTTTTGCACTTCCATTATATTAAACTGATTTTCTTTACTCACAGTGGGATTTCAAATTAATTTGTAATTATACACACCGTGAGGGGATGAGAAAGAAATGACCTAATTATAGACCAAAAGGATGCCCTACAGCTATCATCCAATTACTCCAACCATCTGAGCTCTTAAGCAAAATGATGGGCTTAATCCTCTCTTGGTCACATCTAGTTGTAATTTGCTACTGAAAGCTATAATTTCACTTTAAATATTCATTCACATAATATAAAACTCTGTACTGATGTTACTTAGAATGGAAACAGATAATGAGAATGGGTCACAATTACAGATATCCTTCTAGACTTTGGTCCCCCCCTCACGCTCTGTGACCATTGGGTGAGGGAGAAAATCACAGCTTCTCTGCTGTGTCCCCCAAATGGTACTAATTAGCTACAATTAGGCAGATAGAAAGCTTTTAAACTAATGGAAAAACCAGAAATGCCCACTAACAAGTGCAACCTATCTCACAATTTCAACCATCCTTTTCAGCAGGGGATGAAGAGTTCATGAAGAGCTACAGTTAACATGTGAGTGAAGAAGCAGCTTTCTAATTGAACAAATTTTTACCTCTGCTCTTTATGCAATATACTCATTTTATATTAATAGTGTTTTCACTAAAATCTTGCAGTAGAACAGGATTAATAATTAAGATGAAGAAAGGGGCATGATACGGAAGAGGGCAGTTCTCTATAAAGCATCTGTTTTTTTGGTTCATTGACAGCTGCATAAACTATTTATACATTAACCCAAAATATGTTTTCTTCTCAAGGTTTTGGCAAATTAAAAAACCAAAACCAAACTGTAAGTGAAATTCTAGTAGAAACTACTGTATTAAATAAAAGACAACTAGATAGCAATGAGATGGTGTATAACATGGGGTGGGGTGAAGCAAATTTCACTAACTGGATGAGGAGGAAGAACTAGTAGTCTCTCAGTTCAGTAGGGCATTCACATAAAATTTGAGTGAGTTATACTCAAATATTTCTTTCTCCTCACTCCCACAAAAACAGTGAGTTCTGAGGATATCTTTCAGTCCCTGTGCAGAAGTTGTAACCTTCTATAGAAACAAAAATGCTGATTGTACCAAGGAATAAAGCCAAGCAGTCTCTCGGTCAGGTGAATTTTCAAGCTATTGTACGTACATTATCTTTCTGCTCCGTTAGTTATTTGTATGCATCGGCTGCAGTGGGTGAGATACAGAGAAATTTACTCTTGAAAACAGGGTAGTATTCAGATGAAGGAGGTGGAGCTAGCTTCAAGCATCAATTTAGTGCAATACATATTTCCCACCTCCTAGCATGCAGGTACTTTCCAGGCATCCCCTTTCCGTGTCTCTCCATAGATGCAGAGAGTTGCATCCAGCCAACACGACTGTCCTCTCCACAGCGGAGACGTGGACTAGGTTTTGAGGCAACAAGCAGAAAGCAAACATCCATGTGCCTCTCCTGGCCTGCCTTCAGCCAGAAAGCAGAGCTGAGACTCCTGCCCAGGCCAGGGGAGAGCGGGGCTCCTGCAGAGGCGCAGAGCAGGGAGGTGTTTCCAAAACTCCTGTCTCCTTCTCAGGGATCCAAAGTCAAATTGCTCTAGTTTACGCTCTGCTGGAACTTCTTTCATAAAGGACTTCAGAGCTGTCTCATTGCTTCCCAACCTAAGATTTTTAGGGAAGAGTAAGATTAGGAAGGAGAGAGAAATACTTTTGCTACAGGAAGCACTAAGCTGGAAGAAAACACAGACTTTTAGGCATGCAAACTCTTCCTCAGCAACTTGTTCACCCTATAAACCCTATATATCCCTGGGCCATTGTGGCTGCAACCACAGCCATTTTACACATACTCTCATGGCCAAAAGAATATTTAGTGAAGAGAATTAAAATTACTGCTGGCTCTGGCTTTGTTTTGGCTGAAAATATGTGTCTGTGTTTTGAATTTTTTAGACTGAAGTTACAGAACTCCTTTATAGATGTAGCTAAAAATATGACACATGGTTACCTTTAATGTAGAATTGTAGTTACTTGTAGAAGTTTAAACTGGAATCAAAGCTAGCAGAGTTCATCACTTGTTCAGAGCTAAAACTTCTGGTTTTCATTAGAAGATTCTGTCACTCTCACTGCAATAGCCATTCCTCTATAATTTGATGAATTTAGCTATGCTCTATTGCTTTTGTAATACATTGCTTCTATAAGCATGTATTTCTGGGTTTGGACTTGAAGAGAATTACTTTCCTGAGTAAAAGGATATCACTGAAATATGCCAGAAAGAGAGTATTTCTCTGAGTTGAACCCAGTTCTTGCTTCTTTAGAGACATGCTATGAGAAGGGTTGCACCCAGGCCCTTCTTTGCACAGCTCCACTAGTTTTTCTTTAAATCCACTAGAACTTCCTTTTCTCCGTAGTCCCACTGCTGTCACTCATGTGAACAGCCCAGTTGATTTCAAAGTAACGTCTTGCATAAGGAAAAAGTTATTTGAATGGTGAAGTGATTTAAATTACTCTTGTGAAGAGTGGTGCTGGTTTTGTCCCTTTCTGTGAATTCTGAAGTGGATATGCCTTAATATGGAGGAACTATTTCATCTGATAGATGTTCGGATTGCCATCTGTAATATTTCAGATACATTCTCTGTTTACTTCAGTGTTTTTTCCCTCTGTCTATCTCAGGAAAGGTGTACCAGTATGTGTACAGGTCTGACATCTGCCTATAATTTTTCTTTCTGATAAGCTATGTGAAAAATTTGTTTAAATTTTCCAGCACTTTCTGCCTCATCCCTTAAAAAATGATCCTTTTTAAGCATTAGTGTGTTCTTCAGTGACCTTTTGTTCTTACGTATTTTGAAAGCATTTTTGTAATTTCATAATCTTCTGCAATATCTTTATTTTGCTCTTCTTACCTGTTTTTTTAGCCCACTGATTGATATATTTTTTGTTTTCTTTAATCTTTTAGGAGTCCTTTTTGATTGTTCTTCTAATATTTCCTTCTACATCACTGTTAACCATTTACTATTATTGAACACTCAGAATTAGGTGCAATGAAGTTCTGAGTATACTTGATGTGTGCTCAACACATATTTTTACCTCACTATTCTCTCTTTACTCTACTATAATATACATTCCTATGCTACAGGAGAGCTTCAGTTATAAACTGCTAGCTGTGCCTTGTTCAAAAGCAAAGTCTACTTTTATTTTTGTCAATCCTTTTATGATGATAATTAAAAACTCTTTAAAAGGTTTGTTTTTTATATATTACTCTATGTCCTTGCGGAAAAGCAAAGAAAACAAATTCCTGACTCTGAGGGTCAATTTATTCTCTTTATTAAGCCTCTACTTGAATGCCATACTTGCATTTTTTAATTCCTCTGCCACGGCAGAGATAACAGGAAATAAAGTTTTTTCCACGTAGTGTTTATGTATTCTAATATTCACTCACTAGATTTGATGCAATTCTTTGGCTTGTCCCAACCACACCTAGAGTCTGAAATGGTCTCTTGTTCAAATAGTGGGGGATGAAATCAAGTTGTTCAGCGGGTTAGTACAAACCCAGGTTCCCTGCATGGTGCAGCACACCCAGTGTAGGACGTTTTGTGTGCTGGCGGTAAGGACGCTTCAAATTTGGTCACAGACCCATCCTTTAAGATGGCATCAGCACTGGTGCAGAGCACGACTTTCACTGTGATGCTAGAATGGAGAATGAAACCGCAGCTGAAAGAATGCAGGAGGGAAATTGAGTGTGTTTAAAGTATTTGAAACTGAGCACTCACCTGAAAAGAGCTGATATGGTGAAAAATTGTTCAGTTCTGAAAATGTGGGAGAAAGAATATTGCAAAGCTAACTTACAGGGGACAATTTAAAGAAATGCGGGTAATGCAAAGATCCTGATTTTATGATGGAAAATGGTAAAATAAAGAGGGAAATATCTATAGCAGGTTAGTAATTATGTTTCTCTTTAACAATTTTTTTCTATTACACTTTATAGGAACTGGAATGTTCTTGTGAAACTTCTGAAAAACTTCTTATGAATATTTGAAGATTATAATTTTTACTTCTTGTCTCTCTTTCCATCTTTCTGCGCTGTTTTCTTTAGTCTTAAAGAAGAAATGGAAAAGAAGCACAAGCTTATATTTCAAAATATTATGTTTATTTCTATCTACGAAAGACTTTAGAACACTGAAAACAATATATTCTTTTACTGGCATTTTATTTTAATTAAATGGTCTGACTTGCTGTCATTGATTACATAAACAGCTTCACATGTTACAAAACAAAAGAAAGAAGAAAAAGGCAGTATCTTACACATGGAGATTGATCGTTGATTGTCACTACTTAGAATAGCAGACTAATTTTAAGTCCAACAAAAGAAGTAACACGGAAACCCACATGTCAAGCGCACAAACATCAGAATGAACGCTGAACAATGTTGCACTACCAATTGTTTTATCATGTGCAGAAGTCATAGTCTTATACTGCTGAGGGAAATAAACCCTTTATTTTTTTTGAAGGAAGATACTTTACCAGTAAAATAAGACCCACCACCACTTGCTGAGCTTAGTCCCTGCTGTTCACAGACATGACTTGCACATCTTTCACTACATTGCTGCAGTTCCCTCAGAAGCTCGCAGTGATATCACAAAAGTTCTTCCAAGGAAGTGCTGTATTGGCCCTGAGCTCCACAGAAGTGATAGCATCACTTCTCGACTCTTGTGGTCACTTGGTGACTTCTCCAGTCTCACTGTGCTTCCAGGAGCACAGCCCTGCACAGGAGCAGCTCTTCCAAACTGCTGAGGTTGGAACAAGGTGGTTCTGCTAATTGCAGATAATGGACATTCACTCATTACAAGACATCTGTAAGTGTTTTGTAGATCACTCCCAATTAGAAGTCATATGCTTGTTGGTTAGGAAAAAGATGTTTGACAGAAGCTCCTAGGAAGTAAATATTTCCCTAAGGAACAATGTGTTATCTTAAGAAGGAAAACCTACCTTAAGATTTTTGGAGGGACTGATTAAAAGCAGCAGTTTTTTGATCATGATGTTTTTGACAAGAAATTTACCAGTTTACTGGCTCTTCTTTAGGAGTTAAGAAAACAAACTCCTATTTATAATTCTCATCCTCTTAAGATCTTCAATTTAGCAAAAGTATCTGACATGGCAGGTTTAATCATCTTTCTGCCAATTAAGAGACAGACTTTCCCAAAGGCAGTATCTTAATTTTACCTTAATCTTCTAATTATATTGTAGGTATGTGTCTCTGTGTAATTTTTGACTCTGATGCTAACTTCTCAAGTACTCTGTTCCTTGAGAGAATGATCTAATGCCTTGGGGGTCTTGATATCTAATTACTGAGAACTTTCCCATCTCTGCATTGTCTAGACTGTAGTTAGACACAAAGTTGCATCTTACACCAAAAACCCTGGAGATCCCCAGATAAATACACTACTTTGACTAGCCTGGTTTGGAGGAAGAACTATTTTATGCTATAGTGAACTTCCTTTGGTCCTCTCGTATTTTTTCAAGTAATGTGATGTGAAGATGACATGAGGGTCGGATTCATTTGACTGAACACAAAAGTCTATGTATGTAGACCTCTGACAGTGTAGGTTCATGGATTTGCGTTCTGAGTGTCTTAGACTGTCTTCATAGTCAGTGTGGTCAGCACTGTGATTCATCTTATTCTGAGGCAGCAATCTAAAATAGGCCAGTTGGGCTCTTAAGTATTGAGATTAGAAAATTGCAGAATCTGAATGTTAGGAAAAATAAATACTATCCTGACTTTTAGTGCAGTAAAGTTACACTGTGTTGCACTATGAAAATCCAGCACAAATTGCAAAAGAAAAGGAGGAATAACTTGTAATATACATTAGCTTTATTTGAGTATGTTTGCTATATGCTGAAACTTACAGGAAAGCAGGAATTATTAATTATTATTTTCTTGTATCAAATGTTATTATATTACTTTTGGCATTTCCTTTGTGAGCCTAAATAAATTTGGAATTATGAACTTTTTAAAGCAAAGGATCTGAAAGAATAAACAAAAGGTTTTGATATTGGAGGGAGTTCAGAGAGGACTAACATGCCTGATTAAGTGGTATAGACAAATTGATTTATGAAGAAAGATTAAAGGAGCAAAATATGTATACTGGAGGTTAACTAAGTGATGCATTAAGAAGGAACATGATAACTGTCTTCAAGTATTTGATGCATGTAAACACCGAGAATAGAGAGGAAATGAATATTTGGGTAAATTTCAATGGGGGAAATTTTCTGACATTGAAGTCAGATATTGTCTTGCTTCGGTGTTGCCAGGAAAGACCTATACGCCTCAAGAGAACTGAAGCCAAAAGGTAAGATTTATACATTGTAAGAGCCATGAAGCCAAAAGGATCTCACAGAAATTATTGAAAAGCACTGTAGGTTTTAATACCAAATCATAAGAGCTGTGTAACCTTTTGAACCATCATATAAAATTCTATAGAACAATACAACACGCTCAGCATTAAATTGATCAGGCATTCTAGTTTTTGTGAATTTTTCTTCTTTTCCCACAAGAAAATAAAACACACCATTATGAAAGATCCTGGCAGGTGAAGTGATCAACTCATTGACCTAAGAAGACAAACTAGTTCCTTTTCATGCATAAACTGGAAGCATCTAAGTAACTGCTGGTCACAGAAAAAACAGTTTATTTGTGAACTGCTGCATGTCTTGACACATTATACAGCTTTTAATAATTAAGCAAAAGGAAGTTCTATATCAAGAAAGTTGCCATCATATAGGAAGCATAAATTATGTGTTCCAACACTGTGCACAGACTCCACGATATGGCCGTGAGTGGTATTTCTGGTGCCCAAAGTACCAACTGTGCTGGTGAACTATCAGGAGATTGTATGGCTGGAGGAAAGGTTTCACACAGAGGTCGAGTAGGTAGATAGAAACTGAACGGGGATAAAAGAGTAGTTGTAGGACCATGCACCTGGATTTACTGGAGGGAAGAAAAAGAAGCTATGTTCAGGGTGGTATACGTGCTTTTGCTCTGTGAGACACGATGGTGGCTGTGTAGCTGTGCAGAGCCCAAACCCTCCCCTTTGCCATAGGATATGTCTAGTCCTGTGGTAGAAATTTGTTTAAAAGAGTCAATTGAAGAATCCTTCTTCTTTAGTCATTTGTAAAGTTTGTCAGAACAGGATTCAAATGTTGTCAATCATCTTGAAATCTAACTAGTTTACAGCTTGTGCTCTGAACCTATCTATCCTTTTGATCTTTTTGCCTTAAGAATGCAACTGCATGAGAAATACATTAATAAACTTTAAAGCGAATGATACATGTCAGAAAGTCTTTCTGAAAAAAATAATGAAGAATTCAGAAGTATTCCACGTAAAAACAAAAACAAACAAAAAACCCCCAAAACCAAAAATCAAAAAATGCCTTTTTGGAACTGGAACAGACTTTGAGCTGTAACTGTGTTCATTTACTGCAGAATTTAATTGTAATTGCTTACTTCTTCATAAGTAATGCAGAAGCAACATTGGATATGGGAGACATATCTGCATACTTTTACATTTCACAAATCGGCAACAAGTTAGTGTCAAAAAAACTACTTAACTAAACCAGAGCACAGTGAGGCTTAAGGTGCCGCATTGAAATTGTGACTTCAAAACCTTGCGTTCATCGGCTGCCTGGCCTCAGTGTCATTTAAAAATAATTGACTTCCCTGTTTGCTCTGAAGCTTTTCCAGGGCATGCAATATTCTGTTTCTGGCCATCCTCAGAAAGGCTGACCAGGCAGGTAACGCCATCTGACTTGAGCGCTCTGGGGATCCTGAAGATAAGCGAGGTTGCTTGCTGATAGCTGAGACCTGGGAAGTGAGCTCAGACCCACATAACTTAATAGGCTGAGAAAGTTGGGGATTTTTAGCCTGGAGAACAGAAGGATCTGGGGACACCATGTTACCACCTTTCAATATATAAAGGAGGCTTATAAGAAAGACAGAGAAAGACTTTTTACCAGGGCCTGTAGTGACAGGACAAGGGGCAATGGTTTTAAACTGAAAGAGGGTAGATTTAGATTGGACACAAGGAAGAAATTTTTTACAAAGGGAGTGGTGAGAGCCTGGAACAGGTAGCCCAGAGAATTTGTGGATGCCCCATCATTGGAAGTGTTTAATATCAAGTTGGACAGGGCTTTGAGCAACCAGACCCAGTGAAAGATGTTTCTGCCCATGGCAGGGGGGTGGACTAGATGATCTTTGAAGATCTCTTCCAACCCAAGCCCTTCTATGAATATGTTGCAATAAAACTGGGAACCTTTCAGAAGTAGAAGACTTTTTTTTTTTACATCTGCTTTGATCTTGGGCATTTAAACCTCTCATTTCTGAGGAAACACAGCTTACCCGCAGGGTCCCAGGCTAGCCTACATAGCTGGGCAGGTGTTATGCACTCCAGCTGCAAAAGTGACTAAGATTCGTGAAGACAGATAAGAAAAAAAGGAAACTGTATGGAGCAAGATGGTTTCTGGCCTTGGTCTTTGCCCCACAAAACTTTTATGTCTATTTTTCATTAAATGGTAGAACTAGGAATAATTCTACGTAGCATTGTTATGATGATCTCTTTATCAGTTTTACAAAAAGCTTGAACCTTTGAAAGAACAGCTGAATGCCCCGAATGGTCTGTGGATCCTAACTGGATTGGGACAGCCACAGTTATCAGCTGTGACACCGAGTGCCTAAACTCCATACAGTAACATCATTTGAGTTTCAGTATTGTGAGTTAGATACCTCTGCAATGTTTGTGTTTTCTTTGAGTCAGTGCCCTCAGATACTTAAGCTGCCATATGTTTTCCCTAACAAATATCTAATCTTGGGTTTATATTCTACTTTGTGGGCTAGATGCCTGAAACCTAGGCAGATGTTGCATTGCCTGGGTCTGTGGACACCTCGACCCCTTTCTGGATATTCCTGTGGGCACAAGGTCCCTTGGAGCACTTGGAAAGTGCTCAGCGCTTTTACTGGAACTGCGGTGACATCCCTGGAGTTCATTGAGATTTAACATGTAATTCTTGAAAGTTGAATCTGGACCTCAGTCTCCAAAATGGAATATGGCTAAAGATTAGAAATATGCTTAAATCGTAAAGCTTCCAGGAGCTGAAATCTAGGAACTTCATTCAGTTCCATCTTTAATGCTGAAGTAGAAGCCAGTGGCAGCAGGGCTTGTGTTCCAGATCTCAGACTAAGAATGTGGTCTTGGCACTTAGACCAATGCCATTTGTATGTATATAAATAAAGAAAAAATTGATAGTGAAATAATTATGAATACATAAACCTAGGACACCAGGAAGCCATGTTTATAGGCATTTTTCAGTTTATAACCACACTTTTAAGAATTTCCTGTCTTTTGTTTTAGCCAGACACATGGGACTATTTTAACGCAGTTTTATTTGTGTGTTCTGTTTCCTTCACATTTTTGTTTGAGCAGAAGAGGATGGGGATAAAAAAGCAGTCTCCAAGAAAGGTTTACAAAGTTTATGATGCTAGGCTGTGGCAATTCCCCTCTGTGCACTTAAGACAATCATAAAAATGCATACACCATATTTTGAAATGTTATTATGACTTATTATGTAAACAGATGATGATAAAACATTGTGAGTCATTATTCAAACACAATACATCATGATTGTTTCTTTGGAAACACTATGCATTTCTGTCATGGGCTTTATTTACAGGATTCATTGTAAAAACTTCACAAGGGTATTTACTGCATCTTCCCATCATCACATTTCAAAAATAATGATCTCAGCCTCTGACCATGTAAACTCTGAGACAAAAGAAGAGTCCTATTGTGTTCTTGTGTAAACAAGGCTTGTTTACAAGGCTAGGCCTTCACCAATAAACCTTGTTTGTAATATGCATTATGATTGCACAGGTTTTCAGGCTACACACATGAAATCACGGTCAATGCTGGTTCCAAAAATTTTAAACCTAACAAGATAATTTATTTGTTGTAGAACCTTAAGAGCCACTACCATTATCACTTTGTTCTTGTATTCTAGGTGGGGAATAAGCTTACAGGTATCTTCTCTTGGGATTTCATTCTCTCCTTGCGGTTACTGAATCCATAAGTGGCCCCTGTAAGGGATGGATGCTTGGGTGGATCCCAAGGGACTCCACTGAGTCATGTCCCAGATTCAGAGTCTGTGACTCTTGAGTAGGATTCGTTGCTACAGATTGAACAGGATTCATTGCCACTGATTGAACCCAAAATTTAGGCGTATGCCTCTAGGGTATCTGTATGTGGATTAGTTCCCATTGTAGTCAAAGGAAATCCAGGGTTCAGATGGGTTGTTGAAACACAAGACCATTTGAAATGTCCTAGGATATCTACTTTCTCTCCAACTGCCACACCAGGAAATCTCGGTTAGAGGGAGTCCTGTGTTCTTTCTGTCAGCTTTGTGTACTTCAAATGGCACTAGAAATGTAAGTTTAGACAACAGTATCAACCCGACAGTTAACAAGAGTGTAGAGAAATGCTTGGCTTGCCATAGAGTGGGCACCTGTGTGTGGTCAGCAGAATCCTGGAGAAAGATAAGGCAGGGGACACACGCTTAGTCACCTCAACAAATGCGGGGATTGGGACAACACTGGCTCAGTAAGAAAATTTTGGTTAAAGATATAAATCTTGGATACTTGCAGATATCTCAGATGACTAGGTAAGATGGATAGGATTTTGTTGAAGTCTTCCTGATCTTCAAGATTCCTCCCTAGTTTCTATCTGATCCCATCAATGTTTGATTTTCTGTCATTACATTTCTCCAAAAGTGAGCTTCTAGGCATGCACAGAACTGTCCATGTCCGCAGCCGTTTGGAAAAGAGGACTGTGGTACCTCAACGTTTTTACAGTAGCTTTGTGATGAGATGGTCTCCTCTGTGCCGAGAGGGCTCTCCAAACCTCAACGTTTCAGCTGCTATCAGTGTCTTACTGAATAATTTAATCTACTTAGGGAAACAAAGGGGGTATTGTCTCAGAAACAGACTCACTGATGTAATGGTTAGATACATAAGTCTCGGTCTTTGCTCAGAAAAAAAATGGTAAGTCCTTGCAAAATGGAGTAGCTCTAGTAGGAGGATGTGCTGCCATTGGTGATCTTTTGATGCCGGATGATTTAAAGTATATTATTAGCATTCAGGGTGGGACTCTAAACTCCTTTGGCAAAAGAGGGCACTGAACCTTACTTTTCTATAGCCTGGGTAACTTTTCTATTCATCAAGAGGGGGGAAAAGGAAAGGAAAGCTTAGAGGCTCCATTTCTGCTTTCTTGAAAGAAAGGTCAGACTCCCAAGGATAAATGAGCTCTTAAATCTCCTCTGTGTGCCCAGCTCATGGGTTCTGATGGAAGCTGAGGTGCTGAAACAGGACTTGGGAACATAACGTCGCTTGGATTTGCAATTCTTAGCTTACTTTCAGGACAGAAATCATAGTTAGAGAAAAACAGTGGCATTTAGTGGCATTTCTCTGCCTTTTCTAGATTTCACCTCATGGGCACTTGTGCCAGTGTTAATTTTGTGGGACCAGAGAGAATGGGCCTGCTTGTTCAAGCACAAATGGCAGAAATACACTAAGTAACTTTTTGACTGGGGCGGCCAGTGCCACCCCAGGCAAGGGACCATGCTAAGCTAGTGAGCCACTGGCCATGTAGAAATGTCAGCGCAGTATTATCTAATGGGCCTTAGCGGGCTTTATAGAAGAGAAATGAAAACATCTTTTTTTTTTTCAGAAAATGCCTAATCAGAAATTGATGGTTTCATAAGTGTTTGAGACTCATCTATTGCTTTTCCCAGCTTTTTCCATTTCTCTATATAAGTTTATGAATACCTTTAAAACCATTTGTACTGAAAATATCTCCATGTGGTTATCTTTGTTAATGCAACTTACAGCGATGTGATCTTATGAACATAGTCAAGTTTGTCATTAGTTCTACACTCCTGAAAGAAAATCAGTATTTATTCCTCCAGCAAAGAGGATGGTTCTGATTCGTACAGTTTAGGAATCTGAAAAATGTCATCTAGTCTGCAATAAAGACAGGGAATCGATAACAAATCCATCTTGGTATCATAAAAGATAACAAAGAAAATGCAAGGAAGGAATTCCAGGATTCAGAAGGACAGATTTGTATTTACATGCACTCCAACACTTGTTTTGAGATTAGTTTAGAACACCCAGCTATATGTTCAATTTAAATTGCAAGGAGTTTCTCATATTTTAACACAGGACGAAGGAGAAAATAAGTTTCATTTTATATGCACGAGCACACGCACACAGACGCACAAAAGGACACAAACCATTTTAGAAACGATAGTTTCCTCTCAGTCCAATTAGGTGAACTGAATGTGGTTATGTGGTAGTTCTCAGGGCTCTAACTGCTCATAAAACCTTCCAAATCATAACACATGTGGTATTTCCATCCAAAACAAAAGGAGAATTATTAAAATGTGGTGGAATTTCATGTAATATTGGCAGACAGCTTAGATGGCAATAATTTAACACTTGCACCATGAAATTAAAATTTACATTCACTTGGTGCAATTCTTCAGACCAACAGCAGACAGTTTTATTTTTTTTAATGAGAGCAGGGAGATTTAATTACTTCAGTTTAACTAGAAAAGCCTTTCCATTGCTTGATGACAAAGGCAATAATGCTGGCACAAGTTTGCAGATACTTTGTGAGCCTACTTTCCGTATTCTCCATAGCTCTGCTTTTAGGCATCCAGCTTTCTGAAGGTCATGAACCACCATGTAGATTCTTCCACAGATTCCAAGCAATGCATGTAAGTTCTAGCTGCCTATAAATCATTTTTGGAAAAGCAAGTGTTATGGCTGCTATAAACATTAGAAGTAAGTTGCCAAAATCTTCAGCATTGTGTCCTTCTGCACAGAATGTATACAAATTATGCTACTATTTCTTCTCACAAATTCTTCCCTTTTGCAACAATTCCCGCTGTATTGTGTTACTGTCTATTAAAATGAATGCTAAAGAAGTGAGCCGTAACTCACCAGACACAAACTACAAAGATACATTTGATTTATGTTGCCATGAGGTCTGGTAGGACAGAATTACCAAGTTTTCATCCAGAAACATATTTTTTCCTGACAGTTGAGAGAAACTTGTAGCTAAAATGCTATCCTGAGGCTACATATACGTCTAAAAAGGTGTATATGTAAGAAGTAATTAAAATAAGCATCTTCTACACGTGGTCAGACTAGGCTGTAAAGGGACAGATGGAAGTCCTCTTTTATATCCTGGCAGAGTGTTTTGATGAGAGTTGCTCTATGCAAGTTGGCAGGAGGGGAACAGAGAATGAGGCTTAGACAGGTAACAAACACGTGTACTGGAGACAAGGAAGACTGCAAATGTGGGAGATCTGTCATTAGGGCAAAATGGGAAATTAATTCTAGGCTAATATTATACATCATACACGTACCTTTGCTTAATTAATTAGGGAACTTTTAAAATATTTTTCCCTGGATTTGGACATTTGTTTCCTTTAAGAAAGAATAAGCAGTAGATGTGTCTTGATTTCATTATCTCAGTATTATAGGGGTGCATTATCGCAGCCCAGGAATGCTTCTTCCCTTTACCGTCTGCACGATGCCTCTGAAACAGTAGATCTAGAGTTCAGTGCGGTGGAAATTATCCACATCTCTTCATGCTTTATAATCCTCCACTGATCTGAATTTAAGGGCCAGACACAATTCTCAAGGGTGGGAGGGAGGGGAAGAGACGGAGAAATCCTCCTACAACCAACCTTTTTGTATTTATACTTGAAATGGAAAATACAGATGTTGCAGAAGTACACATCTGGGACATTGTTTCCATATTTTTGACAGAGACTAATTTTCACTGCTTTTCAACTAAGTGGCTTAAAATCAACTTCTTCCCCCTGCCTGAAACTCTGAGAGTTTTTGAAATAAAATCATGTGAATACATTTGCTGATCTTGCAGACTATGCTGTTGTGCTTATTTCCTTTCTCTTCTCCCCAGAAGCTTTGCAGGATTCTTGTCTGGGTTATAGGGTTTAGGCTATTTTCTTCTTTCACCACTGTTCCAATGCTCCATTTGCAAAGTGTTTAGATTATAGCAGACGCGAACTTCCTCTGTCTCAGAGCCAGCCATGAATCAGGCTGAGAGCTGGGACCACTGGCTGTCAGAGGACCCTGAAAAGCTGCAGCTTTAAAATAACAAGTGTTTGACAGCTCGGTTTACAAAACAGCAGATTGTGGCTATATTGTACTATGGAGCTACATATGACATAATAACTAGGGACTTAAAGTTATTTAGTCTTTTTCCTCTCGCCCTAATTTCCAATAAATAAATCTCTCTGGGACAGGAGGTCTGGTGAGTTGGACAATGCTTGCATTTTCCTCACCACAGCTTGTCCCCTCTCTTCTCTATTTTACACGTTAAAAAAACCCTCAGTGTCTGGTAATCACAGTTCTATAACATTTCCTGTTAAAAGAGACAGGCTAATGTAAAGATAAATACATATACTTTTGCGTTTTTTTATTAGTCAAGGTATTCATTATAAGTCTTCCTATCAAAAGCTCTTTAGAAATTCTTAATGGACAGAGCTTAATATTGTGTAGTTGGAGTGGAACACAAGCAATTATTTTTAAGGTTTTAAATGGTGCTTTTGAAAAAGAGCTATGCTCACAAGATTCCTGTGAGTTTTATTTTTCAAAATCGGTGGTCAGAGGTTGCATAAATGTGGATTCATGCACACTGAAAAAACCTGAAGTGAATGAAATGTGACTACTGGAATGTCCTTCTTTCTCCAGACATAAAATATGATGTAATGAATGAAAGAACGACTTTACATTAACACATTTGCTAAAAGAAAATTAGCTATTTTTAATGCATTCCTTTTTCAATAAAAACATAGTAAGAAACGCCAACATTTTCTTGATCTAATTTTCCCTTTACTAATATTTAGACTTTCAAAGAAACCCAAGGGATATGCTTGCTCAATTTACATTAGACATTCAAATCCCTTTGCTTTTGAAATCCCATGTCTAATTTCTACTTCTTTTTTTCTTTGAAGACCTTGATTCTTCAAAGTCTCTTTACACTAATTTTTACTGTAACCCTAAAATAGGTATATTAAAGTTTTGGGATATTTTTTACAGGTAAATCTGCAAGAATCTAGGCTTAAAAATATTTATACTTGAACATTCTTTTTCTTCATCCTCTTCTTTGGAAAACAAGACACTGGGTACGATAGACTACATCCACAAAGGTTGTATTGCATAATACAGGCACGGATTAATTTTAACTTCGGCTATCTTCAGTTGAGTTCATCATCTTAGGCTCCATCTGTAGTCTATGAAGAGAAACAGGCCTTATTAGGGCATGGTTTCTCTGACCTATTTTAAGTGTGTACTTTAGGATGACATGAATCACAACCTGAACTCCACTGTCTACACTGAATAGATCTCCATTGACTGTCAAGGGAACCCAGGATGATTAATTGTGTTGACATCCACACTGAGTCAGATTATTTCTACTCTTAAAGCTGAAGTGTTCTTAAAGTCTATGAGAATCTTCAGCCTTGAGCTGAGCATTTTCAGCTTCTCATTGCTACCAATATCGAAATGGAGGGCACCTAGATGTATTAGTTGATCCTTTCAGAAGAACCACAGTGAAGCATATGGTTTAGGCCCCATCTCTTAGCATTTGTGGAGTTGATATAGAGTAAGAAAATATGTCTTGGGGTTCTGATGCCTATGATGGATGGGTTTACTGGCTGTCTACAAGGATAGTAATATAAATGTGGCTTTCAGATTTGATAAATGCAGAAAATAACCTCATTATGCGAAGGCAAAAGGCTAACTTGACTTGGGTTTCTGACTCTAAGAAATTACCCAAACCTTAAAATCTTATCTGAGGATATGACCTTGTGCTGGTTTTGGCTGGAATAGAGGTAATTTTCTCCACAGTAGCTAGTATGGGGCTGTGTTTTGGATTTGTGCTGAAAACAGTGTTGATAACACAGGGATGTTTTCGTTACTGCTGAGCAGGGCTGACACAGAGTCAAGGCCTTTTCTGCTCCTCAGCCCACCCCACCAGCGAGGAGGCTGGGGGTGCACAAGAAGCTGGGAGGGGACACAGCTGGGACAGCTGACCCCAACTGACCAAAGGGATATTCCATACCATATGACATCATGCTCAGCATATAAAGCTGGGGGAAGGGGGAGGACATTTGAAATGATGGCGTTTGTCTTCCCAAGTAACCATTACACATGATGGAGCCCTGCTTTCCTGGAGATGGCTGAACACCTGCCTGCCCATGGGAAACAGTGAATGAATTCCTTGTTTTGCTTTGCTCACATGAGTGGCTTTTGCTTTAGTTATTAAACTGTCTTTATCTCAACCGACGAGTTTTCTTACTTTTACTCTTCTGATTCTCTCCCCCATCCCACCAGGGGGGAGTGAGCGAGCGGCTGGGTGGTGCTTAGTTGGGCTGGGCTTAAACCATGATAGAACTAAATTATGTTTCAAGGATAGGACTGAGATGCCCTTTCTTTGACACTTTCAGCTTCAGGTAATGCTTGATTAACTTGATGGGTTCTGTGCATCTATTAAAAAGTGCCCAAAAGTATTGCTACTACTGCAGGCTTATAGAGTAAGTCTGACTAACTAATTAGGACCAGCTATTTTTACAAGTTTCTGGACATTTAAGAAATGCAGTATTTAATATGCTCTTACAGTTTTATAGTCATGTCCTTAAATGTATTTAAGCATCCAACTTCCACTGAAATAGCTGATGTGATTTAGTGGCCTAAATACTTTTGCAGATCTGACCCCTGGGCTCTCCTCCTGCCTAAATTCACTGGGATTTTTGTAGTCAGTACCTCTGAAAGTGATTTTAAGTGCTTGTGTACTAGATACAAGTACTTGAACTTGAAGTATTGGACATAATCTGTCTATATCTGAGTTTGCTTACCTGTATAAAGAAATAAATAATGCTTACCTGTATTTCTGAAGTCCAGTAAGGGTTATGATTGATATACTCTGAAATCTTAATAGTAGATTATCTGTCTTCAATAAGGTTGATACAACAGTAAAAAGCCACACCGAAACCAAAAGGAAACAAACCAGTTTCTAATAGTTCATCTTTTGCTTCTTCTTGCTTAGAATCAAATTATTTTTAGCATATTTTTTACAGGTTTTCTTTAAAATTTTGAATGAATAATTTTTATTGAGTCTGCTCAGTAGTTAATGTCCTTTTCTATCTCTATCCAAGACCTGCATTCATTTCTTCATAATATTTTTTTTGTAATGAGTTAATTTTTGTTTCTCTAGCTTTACATTTGGGAATGTGGTTTTAAAAATAATTCTTCGTATCCATTTGGAGAGAAACAATCTATAAATATACCTATGCACTCACAGGGTTTTAGTACTTGACAGTTTTATTAAAAACAACAAGTACACACAGTCTTAGTATTGTTTCTAAGATGTTACTTACCCTTGTCTGTGAAATATCAGCAAAGCAAAATGAGACATTGGGGTTTCAATTCGCCAAATGTGCGAGGTTATAAAAACAATTTTTCCTGTACAACATATTTATGAAGAAAATGTACTTCAAGAATAAAAAGTCAGAAAAACTGGCACATTTAGAAACAACTGCAATAGAAGTTAATTTCTGGTGAACATTCAAGGTCATTCTATTTCCTGTTTTTTCCCAACCTTTAGCAGAAAAAATGATTGCTGCTTCTCGCATATTTTTTTGCAGCTTTTACGCACCTTTCATGTTGCTAGATTTAAATTGGAAATGAAGAGCAATACAATTATTAGAATTTATTTAGTTGACCTTTTTCTTGACTAACTTTAGTCATCTAAAAATAAGGCTTCTAGTTCAAACTAGTCAGCTAGCTCTTCTTGTAGTCAGAGAGAGATGGACAGCTTGAGAAGGGCAGTTCAGCTTCCAGGTCTTTGATACCTCTGGAGAGATTGGATCACCCAGCTTCTGAGTCACTTGGTCTAGGTCAGAAGAGCCCAACCAGTCGCTGACAAGTGGAAGTAAATACAATAATTCCTAGAAAACAAAACCACACTCAAAATAGTAATTCCACTGAATCTTCTACTGGGGGACTAAGCACCGAACCTAACAGACATTAGATGCTTTCTCCCCTCCTTAAAAGCTAACTCTTACATGGCTAATCCTTCCACGGTGGCCGCCTTCCTGAACTGAAGCTAAATGGCCCACTGGATTTGTTGTTTTCCAGAATTACTTTTTATTTGTGTCTATTGTCTTTTTATCTATTGTTTTTCATTTATAAAAAGAAAGAAACAAATCTCGAGCCCATGAATTAGGAAGAGGAGAGTCATCCTTAATCTGCTTATTTTGGTGGTGAGAATAAACTACTGTGGGCATTAAAAACATTTTTTAAAAAATCAAGGTAGTATAAAGTTCTTTCCCTTTAAGTGGTTCATAGGAGAACCTGCACTGAGAGGAAAAAAACCTAAACCAAAACCAAAACCCCAAGACTTTGGGAAGAGAGAAATCAGGAGAAAAATAACACAAAAGTAAACAATTTGTTAACTTGCCCTTCAGTAAAACAGCTTTGAAAGGAGGGGGGAGATGGGTTAGATTTCTGCTAAATTCATTAACCTCGAGCATGTCCATAGAAGTCATAGGATAGGTTACCCAGGACATTGAACTAGGCCTCAAATCTTTCCCATGGTAAAGCTTTTCCAGCACTTGCAGCATGATGTCAATGCAAAGCTTTTCCCAAACTTCCTGGAAGAGTTACAGGCAAATCACTGGAGACACAAAAAGTATCTGGGGCCTCAGCCAACAGCATTCCTCTATGAATACTGGTATCTCAATTTGCTTTTTATTTTTCTTAATTGGCATTATGCAATTTCGAAGATTTACAGCCAGCTAGACTGGGAAAAAGAAAATAAAGCAAGGCCAGAGCTGAAAGTGACAGCAACCCTTTTACCACATAGTGGACATAATTTTCTACTACAAATTCAACTAGTTTACAACAAAATCCCCCCTTTAATCTTCTATGATGTTGCAAAAAGTCATCAACCTCCCAGATTATATCTTATCTGTGGCTTGTATAATGAATGTTTTAATCCACTGGAGCAACAGAATAAACCATAATTACATATATTTTAGACTGAGGGTATGTTTCCTTAAAAATGTATCCTATTTTAGCATGAAAATCTCAGCTTCTTAAAACAAACAATCCATAGACTACATGATCATTACTCTATATTTTGTGTATGTTGTCAAACCTTCCAATAGCATTGTAAAGAAGTACCTCAAAGTACTGCTGTTGTGAAACCTATTGTAGATAATCTATGTAATCATGAACATCTGATTCTACAAGGGAAGGTTATAAAAGGCACAGAGGGCAGTCAAGCATGTAATTGTCTCTGAAAGATAACGGGAATTGGGCATGTAACTCCCATCTGTACCTCAGAAAATCTCCCCTAAAGAGAAGAGACCCTGTGGTTATGTAGGATCCACCAAGAGAACAGCAGTCTTCTTTGGAGAGCTTTTACCTTGAAAGCAACAGCAGCTCCTTAACAAGTTTCATACAAATGAAGAGGGCAAAGGTGTGTAGATTTGGCCTCGTGGGAGCAATTCCTTAACTACTTTCCTGCACTTTGTGTCCCTGATATTATCAGTCATAAGAAGTGGTCGACGTTAGCAGAGTCTGGGAACTTTCCTTCAGCTCCTTACACATGAAAATATTAATCATTCTGGGTGTAGTCAGCCCCCTGCTCCAGCTGATAATTTACTTCAGTTTTGTTTTGGAATATAATGTTTCCAGCAGTTACAGCTACGGCTAGACCTGGGTCTGATCCCTTAGCTGTCTTCCCCTGGCTTGTTCGTCAGCTGCACTGGAGGGTGACCGTACAGTTGGCTCTAGTGTGGCCGCTCTTGGGCTGTCTCTTCCAAGGGACTGAACTTCGTTCCCATCCCTAAGCAACCTTCAGCTGACGGTGTACTAGCAACAGTGGGTTCTTTCTTTTTGCTTGGAAAAATATTCAAGCTTTAAGTTCTCTGCATTTCTCTGCAGAGGAGGCTTCTACAGCCTGAAGATTTTTCCAACTAAACTAAAATCCAGCTCAGTGTTATTCTTATGGGGTTTTTGTTTGTTTTGTTTATTTTGTTTTTATGACGATCTTCTAAATTTCAGGACTATGCCACCACCTGCGTTCTGTGCAGGTGTTCTAATATATTTAAACATTAAACATTTAGAAAGATGGCCTTACTTTGGTCTCAAAATGGCAATCTTTACATAAACAATAGCAGTATTGTGGAGAAAGATGCCAGATGAAAGGATTTTATAGCACACCGGGATTTTTTTGGTTTGTTTGTTTCTGTGCCGCAGAACTGTCATACAGTCTCAGACGTGGAGCAGTAGTCCACTGTATGAGGTACTCCGTGTATGGAAAACAAAAAAGCAGGTCTTGATAAACTCAGTAGAGCTTATTGAAATCCTAAATAAAAGAAAATGTCTTGTAGGGACAACTTCTGCCCTCATTTAGAAACAGTGAATTCATTGTGATCGGTTACCAAATTTGGCTTTAGAAATAGTCCATGTATTTTGTCTGTATATGTCTGGTTTATGTATTTTAACTGTGTTTACTTGACAATAAAGGCAGAGAAGCCTTCCTCTTGAACTCAGTGGAAGTGTTGGCTCTGACCTCTTTTAGAAAAGAAACAGACCAAAAAAGGTGATTGTTTTCTGTCTTGAATTCTGTTATTATTTCTAACTCAAATTGTGATTCTTAACTGCCCTGGGTATAATTGGACTGCATACACAATTATTTTTTTGGAGGGAGAAAGCTCACAAGGTCCACAAATCAATTAGACTCCCGTGAATGCTGAGGGAAATGTAAATCTAGAGAAGTCAATACACTCTGCCACTCATTGCTCATTTTTTTAAGACTCGATCGCCTCCAAACTTTCTCAAATGCATATCACACTAGGAAATTTGGATGTGAAATTAAAATACACAGAAGTGACAGGACAAAAAAAGCAACTGTGGAAAAAAGCAGCAATACAGGTAAAAACTGTAAAAATATGAGCAGGGGACTGTGAATGAGAATGAGGGAAGGGGTTGAAAGCTGTGCACAAGAGCTCAGCTATTGCTTTTAAAACTGACATTTTTTCAGACTTTCCAAATCTGCATACTTACTGAAGGGAAACCCCCAGACAGAGGACAAACAATGAAGATTGTTGATGAAAAAAATCAGGGACAGTTGGGAGCTAGACCTGCTGTGGGATTGCTTCACTGCCCTCAGCCCGACTTTTCCAGTCTGCAGCAGTTGGATGTGAGCCTCTCTCTGCGCCAAGATTGCTGCTAACAGCTGGAGGGACGCCCTTCCCCCTCCCTCTCCTTTTGCCAACAGAACAGTCAGTTTTAAATTTGTTAAATGTGGGTGAGAGAGGAAAAAAAGGTTTTCACTATATCTAGGCTGACATATAGATGACTAAACTGAGAGTCTTTTTTATTTCTAGCAGAAAAACATAGTGACCGGTAAATAGTATCTCAGAATTAGAGGAGTTTTGCTTCGAGTGCCTCCTCCAGTGCAGAGCTTTGCAGATGCACCAGACTCTGAAGCAGCAGATTAGAAATACGGTGAAAAGGTAGGGTTTTGCAGAAAACTAGTTAGATAGAGAATGAACTGAGCATTACCGATTTCAAACAAATATATGATACGGTGGTGTTTCTGAAGGATGAGAAATCTAATCTGCTGGTTCCTTCAGCCGAGGCTTAGTGATGGCAAATACCCCATCATGGAATGCAGAGGGGAGAATAAAAAAAAGTTGTTGAGCTGTAACTCACCACTTGTGATCGCATTAACACCATAAATTCTGATGCCTGCTAGACACATCTAGATCCATGGGTGAGCGATTCATAAAAAAAATAAAAACCCACTCAATTATTTTTCTCCTTTTTTCTTTCAGTGACTCATCTATATGCTTAACACATTGTTCTGGGTGAACATTCACTTTTTTCCTTAATTAATTTATAATAGGATTCTTTGTTTTCAAGTTCCAAAGCAACTTGTAAATGGATTTGAGCTTCTATGAAGCCATTAGAAAGCACATGACATTCAAAATTCAAATTGGTAAATTAAGCATCAAGATCACAGCATAGCATATACTTTTTTAAATGATGACATCCATTATTATTAAAATTAGAGTTACTATGAGAATATTAGTAATTATACAGACACATCTCCTTTGTGAATATTCAATAAAATCATTCAGAAGTTCAGTTTTCGCACGTATGTGTTCCTTGTTGCAACAGTCATAAGTTCACTTGTTCTGAAGTCAGAAAGAAAACTTGGTGACATTTAGTCTATCCATTTGTATAACATTGCACATAGGCTTCTTATCACTAATATTTCACTAAGGTGGAGTTTCCTGTGCGGCTGTAGCGTATCTTTTAGAAAGACGTGCTGCCTTAATGTCAAGACAAGCAGTAGAGCGAAAGAACGACGGGCACTACCTTGCCTTTGAGAGGCTGCACGTCAGATTTACAATCTCCCACTTGGTAACGCTAGGGCATCCTCTTGCTTGGCCTGTTCAGGCTACAAAATGGCCCGAGAGGCACGCACATTCTTTGGGAACAAACCTCCCAATGACAGCTGTGATCTCAGTCAGGATTTAAAATAAGAACTGCACGGGACTAAAGTCAGTGTAGAAACCCACAAGCCAAGGAGGCCTGCACTTAAAACACTTTTAAAAAGTGAGTAATCCTCCCTAGTGAGTAAGGTTCCTGAGCGAGCACAGGCGAGACACCTCAGGCTGAGCAGAGGGTTTTGCAGGGTGTGCTTTTCCTTTAGGACTTCTGGTACGTTTTGCGCTATTTTCTTTATTGTCTTCAAGTTCTTTCTTTCCTTTTTCTGGTAACACAAAACATTTCATATTTTTCCTCAAGAGAGCTCCTTTCCTTGTTATTACTTCAACTTACAAATATGAAATGAATGTTGCCCAAATCCTTGTATGTACAGAGTTACACTGAACTTCCAGAGGATCTCGGTATGTGTGGGAGGAGATAATTCCATTGTTTGGAGGAGAAAGTATTTTGGTAGCATAAAAGAGTCAGAGTTGATTCTTTGGCATAACTTAAAGCTAGTGTCAGCTGCAGGTCAAGACACATATAAGGTTTTCTTAAATGATACTAATTTTACATTGCTATTTTATACTTTGTGCTCTTACCACAAACTTAAGAGTAGCTTGTAGACATCTCTAACACTGGGATACCTATGCCTGCCTTCTCCTGTGATGTTTTGTTGCCTCTGTTGATTTAGACCTGCAACTGAGTTGTTATCCACCATCAACTTTTCTCACTCACACATTTATTCATGCTGTAGGTACATTCATCTCTGGACATTGTAGATATGTTATTTACTCTTCATAGACAAAAATAACCTCTGCCTTCCAACCTAAAACCAGCACGTGAGCAGAAATATCGCAAAGGCTGTGGCAAGTTGCTTTGCAGGGTGATATCTATCCTGACAAGAAAAAAAAAGTGCATGGAAGTATTTCTTTCACTGAAGATCTCGGAATGAATTTCTTCTCTAGTATGATCTCTGTTCCTAGTTTGTCTTGGTGTTCCTGTATAAGACTGCATATACTCTCTCACTTTTGGCTTGTAAACAGTTCTTTATCAAAATAAATTCTCAAGACTTTTTCTCAGATATTTGATATTTAACTTAAATGGAATTCTGAAATTATCTAAGCCATATCCCATAAGAATCTGTGCCATAAAATACCTTAACATCTATATCATGTCTTCTACAATTGCTCTTTAAATCTAGGATGGGGATACTGGATGCTGTATTTGTTGATGCTCATTCCGTCACTATCTGTTCTCTCTCAGTTCTGGAATAAACACAGTTGGATCCCAAGTTTGTTCCATTTCATGTCAAAATAGGAAAGCTCAAAGTGGGAAGACTAGAAGACATGTCGCTTTTGTGTCAGCTTTGTTGCTATGGGAATCAAGTAACAGAGACCTCTACCATAGAGCTACAGGAAACTCTCTTCTATATCTGGAGCAAAAATACTTGCTATTATCCAAGGACCTGAAACAAACTGGATATTCAGCAAAAGATGACAATTTTCAAGGTGGAGTAAGCAGTGGAGAGAAAAGATTGCAGATTTTGCATCTTTGTTGAAGAAGCACGTAACGAAAACTGATACTATGCAGATATGTGAATCGCTAGTTTGGTTGTATGAAAAATTGCCAGATCCAGGAAATGTAGTTCACTTTGTTGCTGCAAGAGTCTTTGTTGTTCAACTAAAAATGTGCCTAATGGACAATTCAGTGTTATTGCTGGCATTTAAACTGACCAGGTTTCTTTTCTTACAGCCTTTACCAAGGTGTGATCATTAGCTTGATCAGTAAGCAAGGATATAAACATTAAAAAGGTTTTACAAATAAATAATCTGGTTTTAGATATCATTTTTTAAGTGACTTGGAGCAATACATTATAGAAGTCTTCATCCAGCCAGCTTGTGCTGAATTACAGTGAATAAAATTCTAAGGAGAACATTCAAATATGATAGACCAAGCAAAGGACTGAAAATCACTGCAGTTTTGAATCCTGCCGCCTAAAGTTTTATTTGTTCACTTGCATTTTTGGAAAATATTCAGGTTTATTTTTTTATTTTTAGGTGAATACTGAAAAAAAGCTCTGAATTCTTACTTCTTTCAGTCTTACTCAGCTTGACTTGGACTTTCATGTTCTTTTGCACACAAAACTCAGCAATTTTTTTTGGGTATCCATAACCTCATACCTACATCACAGACAAACTCTGAACTTTATTTTGACTGAAAATGGTGTCTAAAGTCCTAGACCCTTATGTTTCTACTGTACATCTCAGAGGTTTAAAATTATATCTATGAAATGGTGGGTGGTTTTCATCCACCTTTCCCACTGAAAGGGTAAACTTGGAGATTGTATGTCTGTGTTGACAATATTTAAAACATATTTCCTTCCTGGGGAAATTTGTCTGTAGGTAGATTATTATTGAAATGTCTACCCTAAATGCTTACCCTATCTCATTTGTGTATCAGTTTGCAAGCATGCAAATTATTACCTACACTATTACTTTGACAGGTGAAGAGGATGCTAGTCCTGTCTTGAATCTATTTCAAGACCCACTGTAAGATTTTTGGCAGTTAGAAGCACGTTTGTATTCAGAAAAGTTAATGATTAGTAGTAGTGTGGAGATTTCTCAAAGTTACCAGATTCGTCAGCACATTAGATACAAGAACAGCTCTTTAGAGAAACAGTGGAGTACCGTGTACAAGGAAGTTATCTGCTTCAGCTTATCTGAAAACCGATGAGTTATGTGATGGGAAGGTACTACCTGAAAGCACTGCTTTCATCCAGTAACAGTCCTCAGTTGAATCAAGGACAACTCTAGTAGAAATCTGTCCTACTGTCATGGTAAAAGCCAAAATTCATACCCAGGAGTGAAGATCAGCACCAGAAAGTCTACTTTTACCCCTCTAGCTGGTCCTTGGGAAACCATTCTCAGCAGTGTTGCTTCATAGATCTCAAGGGGAAGACACAGATTTACCTCAGCCTTTATCAGGTTTATATTTACATTTACAAAGGACTTTTCTTTTACTTTTTTGGCATCACTTTTTGCCCAAACTCCTCCATCATGACCCCTCTATTTGATTAAATATTCCTTGATTTTATATGGCCCTTACAGAGCCACAGCAAAGGAGCATTTAGATTTAAATAATTTTGGAAAGCAGGTCGGTTTTCTATCCATCTGCTTCTTCCCACTGGGCCCACTAAGCTGCCTTCCTGCCTGAGGGGGTCTGGTGTTAGACCTCTGGAAGAATCAGCTTCCCACAGCTGGGTTTCCTATGGAAACTTGACTTCCCCAAGGAAACAGGGAGAGAGCACTGATGAAGTAGAGAAACCATGTTATTGTCTGCTGGAGCAACTCAGAAGAGTGACAAGTGCTGCTGGTAAAGCACTTTGTCAGCTCGAAGCTGCCCTATTGATGGCTGTGCCCATGCACATCCTGCAGCGGGAAAACTGTCGTGCTCTCCGAACGCATCCGCGGTAGCATCCTGCACTGGGGAAGCGCGTGTGTGTCTCGTAACGATGCAGCAGCCCGCCTTCAGATAGACCTTGCGCATTTGCAGAGACAGGGAGAGCAGAGCTTTGGCACTCATCCAACCCCAGAAGTGACAGAGCAGTTTCCCCACGGTGAGTGTCCTTTCTGCCCTGCCACCACCTTCTCCCACTTAATTAGGCTTGCTCATGGGTACTGAATATTTTGTCCCCTGTTTTTTGGATGATGGTGTTTCAAGACACTGTCAAGACCAATAAGACTTTGCATCATCTTCATTAGTCTATCTCGTAACTTCCCTTGGGGAGTAAAGTCAAATTTCCATCGGAGATTTCCCTTGCAGTCTTACTGCTGGAAGTGGGCCAGGGCTCAAGGACTTTTAGAGCTGCATATGGGAACCTGGGGATATAATGAAAAGATTGCTTCAATATTTCCCTGTTCCCATTAACATTAAAAATACTAATGTCTTGTCATTATGTGCCCTCCTTGGGTTACTTCTATTGTGCCTGTCACTGTCTGTTTTATTTGTTCTTTAAATATATGAAATGCGTAAGTCTTGCAGGACTCATCACATTTTATTTAGCCAAGAAGGTAGTGTGTGTCCAGCTAATAGAAGTATTTATTGTAAAGGTTATGTATTCTCTTTAAGTACCTAGTTTCAAAGTATGGAATTTTTATCAGACTGAACAGCAATGTCGTAGGCTGAACGCTACAAGAACCACATCTGCTGCTCTCTCTTTATGCCTGTAGTGTTGCAGCTGGCACCGATAACTAAGAGCAGCCAGAAGGTAATAAAATTCATAAGGAGAAGTGAAAGCTGTTGTTGAAGCAGATTTTGAAGGAGAGGTGGTCTTTCTTTACCGTCCTAGCTTTTCTTCAGTAACAAAGCACGTTTCTAAATAGTTCGTTAAACTAAAAGCATCCTAAATGGTCAAGGTTTTGGGCCCTTCAGGTATATGAGAGATCCTTAACGACAGGCTGATTTTTACTGTCGATGACAGAAGAAAGCAGACATGGGGCTGCCAAAATAGTAAAGACTGAAATCACATGCACCCACATAGTTACATAGGAATCGTTGATCTTTCTAAATGGTATTCCCTTGTGTTATTGGTACAAACTTATATGCTGAATAGGTTGAATTATGCAACTCTGTATGTGTTGCAGGTGAATCTAATAAAACCACACACCTGATGGCTAAGGCAGCTCAGCGAGAGCTACATAAACATTCATGAACTGCTATGGCTAATGACCAATTTCTGGTATCCATCGCTTAGCCTCCTCTTCTCTGTGGTGTTGCTTCCTTTACCGAAACAAGATAACGTCTAGATGTACGCTGAAGTGACAACCACAGGAACAGAAATATAGCTACTTTCAAAGGTAGGAGGTTTAATACATAAGCCTTTAAAGGATCATGATCCCCATAAGCAAAACCCCCAGTTCTTTATGAAGGAATGGTTTTGTTCCTGAAGTAAAGCATACAGAAATCCAGGTAACCACCGTTTTCATGAGTTCTTAACTTAGCAAAACTATCAAGGCAGACAGAAATCAGTTTCTATTTTGTTAGGCTAATTCTGAACCACCAGAAAACCCACCCAAAAAGCCCTAAACAAACAAAAGAGACGTTTTTGACATAATGTTGAAAAAATCCTAATCATTCCAAGAATATTAAAGAAGAGGGCCACGTCAGGGGCAATTCTGTTCCTAAAGCAATATTTATTAAAAAAGGTTTTCAAAGAAACAAACAAAAAATAGATGTTTCAGTATAGTGTTGGCTTAGTAGCTGAATAACTCCTGTTGCCTTTACCTCTATAAAATGGGTAGTTCCTCTACAGGTTTGCTATGCAGGCTGTGAAACACGGTGACACGTCCCTAGTTTCAGAAGAGTAACACCTGCCCACACTACCTATCTTTCAAACTAGGAGCGCAAATGAAGCTGAATAGATAAATGGACTTTATCTCACGTCCGTGAAATGCTGCTCACCAGATAGTAGTTTGGGGTGATGCATATCTGTCTGCTGTGAACTCTACCGTCAGATGAACTGTCTGTTAATTACATCTAAACCTGTAAACAACTGTCAGATGATTGTAGACTTAAATCATTGATATTGAGCAAGGAAAGATTCAAACAAATGGTTTTCATGTGAAAGGTTACAGAATTCATGTAAGCCAAAAGAATAGTTGTCCTATAGGATGCTGGTTCTGTTTGTTTGTCTTTTTCCCTTTTTATTGATGGGCAGAATTCCTTACACTTTTTGGGCATTTTAGAAGAGCTGGTGTTTTCTAACACTAACCAACTGTTTCCTTTTTCAAAATTACAGCAGTTCCAACATTGACTTATCCTTTTTGTTTCAGTTTTTAAGAAATAGTTCTTACATTATCACCAGTGCTATAGGCTGCCTTGCTTGTATGCATAAAAAAGAAAAAAATATAGGAACTGATTTTCTTTCTTTTACTGACCACGTATTTCCTTGACTATTAAGGATGCAATACCTTCCTTTGAAAGTTAAGGAAATGTGTTGTCCTTTTATAGAAATCCATATGTTAATTAAGGAACTGCTCTAGAAAGAAGCTCTTTCTCTGCTGTAAAATTCCAAAGCAATTTCTCCATCAGACCCCTTGATTTTGGAAATTAATTCTAGTTACATGCCTAGGAAACTATTCAAGGTATAACAGTCCTCTAGCCAACAAACTTGACAGTATCCATTTAAATATACAAACAAAATATGTTCCTGGTAAGAGAAGAACTTGTTTGCTAACTTTTATTCTGGAATACATCTTTCCACTTTGTTATAACCCTCCTGTTCAAAAACAGAGGATTATAATGCTAATACCAAGACAAGCTGCAGTGATTCAGACACAGTCACAATGCTCAGAGTGGGCTAAACAAAGAATTATTGACGTTCACCCCCTAAGCACTCTAAAAATAAACCAAGTTTTTTGAAGTTACTCATAAACAGCTTCCACTAGGGCTTCAGTTAACATGAACTCACAAATATTTTAAGTTCCAAATATGTGAAAATGAGTCCAAAATTGACTATGAATGATGACTTTTATGACTTAGATATGATTGAACTTGAAAGAAAGCATATGTTATTGCTTAGTGTTGTTATTGTTACTTCCATCAGTAGCAAACACATCCAAATTTGGATATACAGAATTATTTTCTTTCAAAGAAAGAAGAAAGGAAGATAGAAAGGGTGAACACTGAAAAACGGTCCCCTAAACCTGGAATCCTTACTGATAAAAGCCTGTTTTTAGAGAATTGTATACTGAGGTTCATTTGAATTGAACAGTGTCAATCTGACTAGAAATAATTGTAGATGATGTAGTATGCTATTTAAAACGTGTTATTGCCTAGATCTGTGGAAATATGATGAGATAAATTATGCTTTCAGTGATGTGAGACTAGAACAGTATTATTCCAACACTGCAAAACGCTGCCAGAAGCGTGGATGCGTGTGTGCAAGCACAGCATCGAGCCTCACTGGCTTCATGGACCTTGCCAACGCTGAGCTGTTTCTTGATTTTCTTTTATTGTGTTATGACTGGCATTGCTCCACACGTGATAGCTGCAGATGGTGCTTTCGTACAGACGAAGCCCAACGTCCTCAGGCAGATTTATTACCAAAACGTGAACAATGAAAAGCTAAACTTCAGATACCCTCTCCGTGCTGTCCCATTTTGTTTCTTGCATCACACACATCGTGCAAGCACAGCTATCAGCTATTCGTGTGGCTTGTGTGTCACAGTGCTGGGTGTAGCACCGTGATTGCTACCTGAAAGGGATTTGCCACTTCAGGTAGTGGCACCAGAGTGGCAGCCATGGGGAGTAAATATGTGACTGTTGCGTGTGGCAATTAAGATAGCACCAGTGAAGAGACAGAGCTCACCTCCAAGATGAAATCATTTGAGAAGAGACTGTTTGTATACCCTTCTTCAGTACACTTCTGGTACACTTTTCTACTTGTCTAGTTTGCAGAAAATACGCTATTATAGCATTAAGTTTTGAAAAAAAAAAAGGCTGCAGACTGTATGATTAAGAAGCAGAGTACAAAAAGCTGCCACGAAACCCAAGGAATTAAGGTTTGGGAATGAAATGATTGAGTTTTGAGGGCCTAAACTGTGGGGGCCACCCTGTCATTATGATGGCAGTGGATTTAGTCTTGATTGGGAGTGATAAAACTCAGTATCTATTCTATGGGAAGAAATAGTACGGAAGATACGCTACTGAGTAATACTGTCAATCTATTTAAATGTAATATTTCAAAATCTAGATTTAAGAATATCATCTTAGATAAAAAAAGCTGTGCCCATAAAGCGTAGGATAGGACAGATTGAAGGTTTAGTGTGCAAAGCTCCTTCCGTCCCCTGCTTCACAGTAATTTCCAGCAAAATCATCAGTTTGGACTGTACCTAATGTGTTTGTACAAGGGGAAAGAATAAGAAGTATAAAACCAATAGTAAACCTCAGCTTGTTTTTGCAGACTGTAGTACTGTTCTTTTTCTGTCTTAGTTCATGTATAATTTATTGCTTTCTTTTGCATTGTAAAGCAAAAAGGTAAAACACATGTTCTTGCAAATGGGACACTCTCTTCTGTCTCTTTTTTTTCTCCTCTATCTCCCATCCTCTCTCCAATCAACATTGGGATCCCAAATCATATTTATTTACTTTATATCTTGGCCAAATCTGAAAGGAATTGGGGGGAGGGGGTGTAAAAAAAAAAAAAAAACCAAACAGTTTTGTTACCCAAGGGAATTTGCTTTGCTGAATATCAAAAGCCTGCAGCCAGCAATGAATGTGGAGGAGCTTTGAAAGAACAAGTCAGAGGAATCCTTTTAAATGGAAAGTTTAAGGCACTGCTATCATATGCTCTTACAGCATTAAAAAACCCTCCAGAATGGTGCTTTCTACCTGAAAGGATTGTCTAGAAATGGTACTGGAAAGCAAAAGGTGTGAAAAACATAACCTCGAGAGTTCAAAGCCAAGGGACAACTACGAGCAAGTAACTTGGCTAGTTTTATAGAGCAACTCTCAAGGAGTTTCTCCATCAGATGCATCACTTCAGATTGCGATACCGAGTAATTTCTGTTCTGGCCATTAAAGTGAACAGCAGGTTGACTTTAGCAGGAACACAATCAGTCCAGGCTGAGGACTTTCAAAGGTCCTCCTACCTCACCAGCTCTGAATAGCACTGAGTGCTATGTTAACAAACTTCTTCAGCTTCCTCTAATCCCAAACGGAATTTCATATGTCAGTACAAGCTCAGTGTATTTATTAGGGCTGTGCAATGTGCATTTGAAGAAAGAATTTCACAGCTATATTTCTAAAGATTTTAAGTTGACTAAACAATGGCAGCCATTGTTGACATCACGAAGCACTGGCAGCAGACATTAAGCAACCAGAGCTATATATTATGTATGCTGTGTAAACCTTTACTCTGATGCTAAACAACACTTTAAAATGCCATCAGTGTTATACCATATATTTCTCACAGAAGCTCCATTGTATGCACAAAAGCCTTCAACAGCTTGCACTGCCATTCCTGGAATGGTCCTGGACAAGACAATCTTTTAGAAGCACATTTTATCGGTGACCAGATCTAGAGAGCTTAATAGCAATAATTCAAGAGAGGCAAGAGTTAATGCAGATGGAATGGCACATTTCCTGAAAGGCTTTTGCCTTCTGCTATGGGCTATTTCACTCGGACCTCCCACAGAGTCAGCTCTCTACGACTGTGGGTTTCTTTTATTCTTAATTTAGAACCCACAGAACACTGAAAAGTCACATAAAGTATTCTCTCTCATTTTTCTCTCTGTCTTAGCATTATGAGCCCTTTCTGAATTTGGTCCCTTCTTGCAAACTCCTTTAAAAAAGCTTGCAATTTTCAGTGGGATTTAAAGACCTGATACTTTTACCAGAACCAGCTGGTGCTGTTAAAAGAGCAATTAAGAGCTTCCTCCTGCAGTCTTTTCTCCAAGCAGTGAAAACCAGGATGATTGCTGAGAACCTTAGGCCAGGGGAAATACCTGCCTGGAAAAGTTAGGTAGCGGGGGGGGGGGGACACGACACTCTGGAGGGAATTGGAATCAAAACTCAGACACAGGGTTGAATCATAAATTCTTTATTCATTCGTTGAATCTGAAGAGACAGCTTAGATGAGCTTCTAGATAGATAACTGGGACTGTATATTTCCCTTCTCTAAAATATTCTTCAATTACTCAGTAGAGTAATTCTGTATTCCTGAAAAAGAACCACATAAGGAATAGCAGCTGTTTACTCCTGAGTAGAATCATACTGATATATGTTTCATAGAATATAGAATGGTTTGGGTTGGAAGGGACTTTAAAGATCATCTAGTTCTAACTCCCCTGCATTAGGCAGGGACACCGTCTCCTAGACCAGGTTTCTTAAAAAAAAAAAAAAAAAGAAAAGCTACATTAAACTTTCAACATCTGAACTGTGAAGACATTGTATGTAGTGTCATGAACATGCTTTTAAAGAAAGACACATCTTTACCTTAAGACTGAAAGGAGTACAATGGAGAGAATGAAGAGAGTCTTAATAACAACTATTCACTACCACGTTTTGGTCTACAATCACTAAGCAAAATCGTCTAGGTTTGTGTCATCCATCTCCCAGCCCATATTCCTACCCTGTAGGTCTTCTACTCTGTCTCCTCATCTCAAAGTGAAGCTTCATTTGCTGTGAAGCAAACAGTGGAGGACTAAATGAAGCTGCAAAAAACTATCTGGAGCAGGAACAAGTTACCACACGCTATCTGGTCTGTCTGGATTTGCACTTGAAATCTGTTTGCAAGAATACAAAAGTGAAGGTTAAAATTAGGACTGTTGCTTAACTGACCTTTACTTTGGCTACCAAGCAGAAAAATCCACTGAAGGAGGAAAATTGATATGGGTTGATTTAATAATTTCCCTGTCCCCATTTTTTTACTTTCCAAGACGGTAACTGTTGTCAAACAAAACATTCGCTCTTTACCACCTACGAGAACAAGAAGAATCTGACTGGATATCTAAGGGTACTTTAATTTCACTGTTTCCACGTTGTACACTGTGCTGTGGCAGTTTGTCTGAGTATAGCCAGTTTGGAAAGAAAATGAAGGGTCAGATTTCCCAGCGTGCTAGAAGAAAGGTAGTATTCAATAGAAGCAGCACTCATCAAGGTTGTGACTGCCATCCTGATCTCTGCGGAAACTTGAAATATTATTTAAAATTGACTGGTGTCAATATCTCCTTACTGTAAAGCACGCAGGGTTTTTAAGTTGATCCGTTGCGTTACAGAATTTAGGAGACTGGAGCAGGAGAGAAGAGATGACACGTGACAGAGATATTAAAAACCGACAAATTTTGTGTTATCTGCAAAACTGTGAGCATGGAGTACATGAGAATGAACAATATTGAGGATGCTTCAAATGAGCTGATAGATAAATCATGGACCTTTGGAATATCTAGAGAACTTGTAAAAGCAGCTTAAAAGGTAGGCTGGAAAGAGGGAGGAACGCATATTGAATCATAGGGGAATTATACAACCTCCTGGCAAGAATCTCTTTAGAAAGCTTGGTTGGAAAATATCACAGAATTCAAACAGAAGTAAAATAAACCTTTTCAAACTAAGGTTTAATTTAACAACAACAACAAAATCTAAGCTACTTCAGTGATCACAGAGGTAGTGGTCTGCCTCAATCAACGCACATGAAAAATCACAGAATTATATGATATCCATAGAAAAGTACTAAAAAAGACCCCAGTTTTAATAAATAGGAAAATTCTTTTCAAGTCATATTGCCAGATATGTGGTTGAGTGAGAGTTCTCGTTCCATAACTGGCAAAGTCTCTATCATTAGGCTTACAGCCCTACTCTTTAAGGGGAAACAAAATCATGATGAGAGGGATGTGATAATGAAAACAGTGGAAAGAGGGGCAGTCCATGAGAAGAGAAAAAGAAAAAGAAAAGAAGAAAAAGAAAAAGGGGAAAAAAGAAGAAGAAAAAGAGAAAAAAAGAAAAAGAAAAGGAAGTGTCGTGCTGGGGAATAAAAGTTAATAAACCAAGGGTAGGGCATGTGAGAAGCCAAAGTCTGGGCATGGAGCTGATTGTTTCATTTTGTCTCCAAAAAAGAAAATAAACGCCATATTACACCCCACCCTACCAAAAAGCAATCAAGTCTCAATGGATTTTCTCCACCAAAAAAAAAAATAAAAGAAGGTTTTGGAAAAAAGTTTTCAGCAAATCTCTACAGTGTGTTGTCTGAAACAATTTAAGAATGCTATTATATTAATTGGCAAACCACTGACTGCTCTCAGTTACACAAACACAATGCCCATGGAGGTATTTGAAGACTGGAGATGCATAAATATGGGGAAGTATAAGAAACTGAAACCGAACTTCAAAATGAGGTCATTATGACTTTCATCTGAGTGTAGAAATTAGCTGCAAGACTTTGTTCTAGTAAAAAAAAAAAATTATTAAAATTAAATTAACCAGCAGGAGAATAATCAGAGTGACACTATATATTGCTAGGAAGTATTTGCCATTGCTTTAAAAGAGGCAAGTGATAAGTCTAAATCAATGAGACTGACAAATGTCAGTAACACACAATGTTGTGAGAACAGGCAACCTCTTCAGAAATAAGACGTATCTGAGAAACTATCCAACACACACTCTCTGCTTTGCTATCTGCCAGGCACGTATGGGGTTTACTAAACAGAAATGATAACCTTTTGATACTTTTCACTTCTATAAATAAATTTGACAGTAGATATCTCGTAGTTATTTTTATAGTACACTTACCAAAGGACTGTGCAATTAAAATTTAGTAAACTGCTTGTATTTAGAATGTGACAAAAAAACTCATAAGTATGTTCAGAGAAAATTCCTCCCGTATGAGGAACTGGAGTGCTTAAATGCCAGACAAGTTGTTTGTGATTCAGCTCATATTGGCACTAGGAGACAGGAAAGCTAAGAAAAAGTTTTCTCTTGGGAGATACAGCCTTAGTGACAATGGGACTGTGAACTTGGCAACAGCTGGTTCAAGCATCCATAGAGTATTACCTTCCCTCCTAGGCTGTTGTGGCAGAGATGAACCAAGAGCACAGGCAGCCATCTGAGCCAGCAAGTAACACTGAGTGGCATCTGTAACAGCATCTCTCCAAAGCTCATAAAGGTGGGCACGAGAGGTGGGCCAAGAGCACCATATTCCCTTCTGTGTGTAGCTTTCAGGACAATGGCTCTGGTTACTCACCCAGCCATCTATCCAGCCGCTTCCACAGGCAAGGACTCTGTCTGGGCATAGTAGGTTTGTGCACCGATGTTGCTTGAGGAAGCAACAAAACTGTTCCTGCAGGGTATTGCTCTGGGTCACCCTTGGCAGAAAACAGGATTCCTCTCCCCACACCCCTGCCCCTACAGGCAGGCGTCATTTCTTGTTGCTAAGGAGGAACTCAGCCTCAGACGTGAAGAGGTTTTGGTTGGGGCTGTAAAATGTAAATGAGTCAGGCTCCTCTGGGTTTTAGTCTTTGCTTTCTATTTTGCCTCTTTAAAGAAAAAATATCTTCCTCCAATTAAAAATAAAGATGTTAACACTTTTCTGATAAGAGTAGGATTTTGCTCCTATAGTGCACACGCAGCCTTTGCTAATGGGTTCAACTGCAATTCAAGGAATTTGTCAGGTCCATACAGGTAGAGGACCTCACAGGATCTCTCATGTTTAACTGTCTAAAGATCACTCATCTAATCTCGGTTCCTGCCATAGCTGCTAGGGTGATATGGTGACTTTTGGAGAATCACCCTATAAATGGTATAAATCATTCTTTCTGGTGTCTATCTTTCTCCATTGAGTAAAGAAGACAGGTTTAGGCTTGACAATGAACTTTAAGATGTTCTGGCATGTTAGCTGCCAGAAAAACAGGGAGTGAAACTATAATCATTTGCAGTAGCAGACTAAATAATATATATCACTTTTACATTGTAATGATCCAGCATCTGTGACTTAGAAGGTGATATTAGCCAGCTTCCTTCTGCACACATTAATAGAACTTATTCCAGCTACTGAGTTTTAGAAAGGACTTAGCTTATAATAATACCATTATTTTTTACATTGCCAACAGAAATGTCTCCTATACTCCCTCCAGTGATTTAATGGTTGGTGGTGAACATTCTCTACTTCTAGAACCTTCTTCTTCAAACCACCAGAATCTCTTGTGCAAAGGCTAAACCCTTTTCTTCTCAGGTCCTTTTTTATTGTTGGATTTTTAGGATGCTCTTTTATAGTTTATACGAGTTTGGCTTAGTTTGATTAGCACACTTTGCTTTGTACCCCATATTCCCTGCAATTGGCACTGCAGTGGTAATCTTTTTCACTGTGCATACATGCAGGAAAGAAAGTCTCCTCTTTCCTTGCAAAGAAAGAAAACTTATATTCAGTTTTGACAGTCCCAAACTGTGTCTAGACTCCAAAAATTAAGACTGTTTTGTTTTTTTTTTCTCCAAATCTCAGACCTAATTCACATCATCAGATTCATTTTCAGGGGAGTTGGGGAGTCATTGGATTCAAGCTAGAGCTGTAAAATATATATGAAGGAAGAAAGTTCTCTACTAAACCATGGCCGCCTGGTTCACATATTTCTTGATGACCTGTCTCCATAAATCACAGTTACTATTAACGTGATGCTGAAAGTCCTTTCTTAGAAAATGGCAAGAATTTTTGTTATGAGCTGAAAAATATTTCAGCCATTCTGAAAGAATTCCCCATGCTGCTTTAGTTCATAGTGGCATGAACGTAATGCCACATGCACCAGTGGTGCCTCCAGCAATGCCTAACTGTAGGACTCAGCATTGTCTCTAATGGTTATGGCAAGACTTATTTGATCAGTTGGAGTTTGGAGCCCCAAACCTGTTAATTCAGCACAAAGTCCTATAGACATGTAGGCAGCAATCTGCCCTTTCAGACAGAAAAACATACCTTCATGTGTGCATAGACCTAAACTGTACATAAAATGGTCAGGGGATATGTTATTTATTTCTTGGTCACCAGGGATTCATACATGAAGCTTGGATTCAAAGTAATTTTCTAATTCTTCTAATTTGGAGAAGAGATTTGAGCCTAGGACTCCTAAATCCTCTAGCACTGAGAGGGATCTCAGGCTGTCCCGTTTGCTTTCACTACCCATTTGCTTACTACTGTAAGATTTTAGTCTCAGGGTTCCTGTAAAACTGTGTCTGAGCAGCTAGACTCTGCTGTTTCTCACTAGATGAAAGTCTCAGACATATTTATTTAAATATTTGCTCTGATTTCTCTGATTCTCCTTCCTCTATTTTCAGTGACACCATTAATTTCGCTCTAGCTCTAGCTCTAGCTCTAGCTCTCTCTCTCTGATCTCTATCATCTCTATATCTCTACCTCTATCTTATCTATATATCTGTATCATCTCTATCTAGATCTGTATGCATCCAGTGGATCATTGCTGGTAGTTTGTAGTCACCTGCTGGTCTGCAATGATTTGCAGGATCCCTGTGGTGCTGATTTGGCACCTCTCTAAGTAGCACTGCCGTTACTCAGTAGGGATTTTGTACAGTACAAGAACCTATAGACTGGCTGAACCGAAGTATTACGAGAGTTTTAAATAGAGTGCAGTCAGTGGGTGCCTGTGGCCTCATTTATTTTTGAAAGACTGTATTGATGTATATCCTCCCCAGAATTCAAATGGAAATCTGGGAGAAGATCCCTTGAAAGACAAGTCAGAGAATGAGGGAGATCCTCTTTACCCCCTGCATTAACATTTCAACCTTGCCTCAAGTGCTTAGTGCTGAGTTTGAGAACAAGGGAAATGATGTCCTGAGGCTTCAAGGCACTACTTCGCCTTTGTTCAGACGTAGGCCATCCTGTCTATATAGATTACTGTGCTTTAGCAGGAAAGGCTCCCTCATGTCCTAAGAAGGTAATAACTTCTCTTCACATCATCACTATCTCAGCTCTGCAGTCGTATTGCTAATTGACCTTTGGTGTCTCTGATACCAGAGACCATGCTTAAAAAGCCATCTGTGCTTACCTTTAAGTGCCTACCTATTCATCAGGCCTAACTGTTGGCTAATGAGTCCTCAAATCTGATGTGTAATGACTAACAAATTAGATAGTGGATTACGAGACCAAGGTTAATCATGTACAGCTTGTGTTTGATAGCAATAGTTGTCTGTTTTTTTTCTTTTGCAAGCTTCTATGCAGTATTTCATAAAACAACAATTAGGAAAATACCTGAGTGATTTACAGCATTCACAAAAGTGAAACTCACAGGAAGTTGATAACGGATAAAGTTTCCAGTCCAGCTTTACGTAATGACTTGGGCAATTCAAGCCTGAGAAGTTTCAGAATCTGAATGTTAGTTTGTAGTTTTTCAGTGGGAGTTTTCACCCCGAGGCAGACATTGATGGAGCTAATACATAAAATGCCTAGGCAGTTAGTTGCCTATATGGGAACCAAATACACTGACTGCTATTGAGGACAGATTTACAGGTAGGACTTTCTGAAAGCCAGGGAGAGAGGGAGGAGAAGTCACTCATGGATGTCCCAGCAACATGTGTTTGTCCCAGATCACATGTAAGGGAGGTGCAAGAAACTTTCTGGATATACCTTGGTAGATTGACTCCTAGATATGAATGATCTTAATTTTGGGGTTCTAAGGGAAGTTAAAGGTTGTAACACTTAGGATTCTCAGTTTGGTAAACCAAAGAACTAGATGGACCTAAGTGTGTTGGTAATTTATGCTAAATGCTACATAGCTGTACTGCAGTCACACAGGGCAGGTCGTGGGGCAGCAACATGCACACAACAGGAGTGGTCGATAGGGCATCAGCATGGACTGGCTTCACATTTCTTAGCTAACTTTGGGCTAACTTCTCCGTGCTGCTAACACCAATCGGTACACCGAGCCTAGAGTATCTTGCACTAATCAACTAGACTCATTACTATAGAGCTATAATGTTAGTGTTCAACTCCATGTTAGAGAATGATAGCTATATCTGATTGGGATTTACAAATTTTGGCCCTGTGTTGAAGTGGGGTGCTTATTTTGGCAAATTTGCACACTGAGAGAAGACAAGGAGGTAAAAATATTAGTGGTCAGAGCAATCACCTGTAGAGTGGCATTCTCGGACTGAGCAACGTGCTTTAACAGAGTACAACATGAAGGAAATTAGAACGCTGGTTGTCTGTGGATATTTTTACAATCTCTGAGAAACAGTCAATTTAAAAATGAAATACAACTTGATGTTATTTGTTATAATAAACATAGTTTTCTTTATTTTTAAGACTTGAGTTCTCCAGCTAAGTGACTAGAAGCTGCAGAGATTCCGTAGATTTCTGCAGTTTGGCATCTACAAGTCTGTCATCTGATTTATGAAATATAAATGTGGCTTCAGCTTTTTGCTCATGTTGCATAAATCAGCAAGTTTTGGCTTGCCCATTAACAATGAAGAGGCACCAGACCACGGATTTGATAAAACACATTCACTTTTTTTTTTTTTTAATTTACCCTCAAGGTATTTCAAGCCATTTCAAAGTTCAGTAAAATAACAGACACTAGCCCAGTGTTTTATTTCCTTTTTTTTAACTGGCTTTGATTAAATGTACTTCATATTTAGGATTATCTGGATTATAACACTGCACTGAGCCCAGAATGTAGGATTGGATCGAAATATCAGGTATTTGTTGAAAAGACAGTACATTTCTCAGTAGGAAGTGATAACCTGGATGAGTAACAGACGTCTTGGTGATTATGAATCCAGCTGAGATGTAATTTCAGTATACTGACATTTCTTAGTGTTCATAAAGGGTGAGTGAGTCAATGTCGGGGGCTAGAAGAATTATACTTATTTTTAGTTCTTCATCCATTTTAGTTTTCCCTTTACACCCAGGTACACAGTAAAGTGAAAGGGTAGAAGATTCTATATACATTACATTCCAAGAATTAATTTTCCATTTGGAAAAACTGTGGTATCTTCCCTTTTAATAGGCATAGTATTTCTTCATGAAATTATTGTGTGGCAAACTATAGTCTTTTAATTGACAGAAACGGAGTTCATATCTGCAAAGTTCATCATCTGCTTGTATCTTTGCTGGCTGAGATACTAGTGCCTTGCTCTAACAAATTACCATTCCTTCCAATCTTACAGTCCAGAATCTCAACTGGTTTTGAATCAATTTAGTCATCAGCCTCTTAAAGTCAATGGAAGGCAAAGGCCCATTTTCTTATGAGACTTTCAGTGGCAAATATGAAGAACACAATTTTTAATTTTTTTCAGAACTGTCTGGTGGCCGTAGCCACATACAGAAAAAGAGTCCTGTTTCAAGTGAAGTGAATCATAGAATCATAGAATCATTTAGGTTGAAAAGACCTTTAAGATCATCGAGTCCAGCCATAAAAAAACCAAAAACTTTTCAAAAAACCCAAAAGTTTTTTAAAAAATAAGAGGTCATCGTAGTCCCTGGTCAAATAGCTGTCCATTTACATTCTTTTTGCAGGAGCCTGTAATATCAAGAACTGAATTGATGACATACATAAGTATGAAATGTCCCATTGAGTAAATATTTAGTATTTTATTTTGTACCTCTAAGACAGATCCTTTTTTAAAGAAGAACCTTAACAAAAAACTCACATTAATTAATTGAAAGGTTTCTTGTTGCTGGGGTTACCTTCTTGAGCAACTAGTACACCAAGTGCTTTTTGCAACCAAGATGTGTATTACGCGTACATGTGTGTAAGCTATTTGTTCTTTTTTTTTTTTTTTTTAATGAATAGAACCTGTGTTGGGAAGGTGGGAGGTCAAAAGTTCACATCTTCCTGAAGAATCATCATGAAAAATGAGTGCATACAGACTGGTGTGGTAAAACACTTTGTATATGGTAGAGCAGTATTAGAAAGTAACCTGGTGAAAATCTTGTACCATTTTCTGAATGTTTCTGTCATATTAAAAATAAACATGGAATATACAATGTATTATTTTATATACGTAATTGAAAATCGGTTCCTCCCCTCCCTACCTGTTAATCTTGTAGTTATACAAAAATCTTTGTGTCCCCTCTGGTGGTGATGATAGCTCTAAGGCTATGTAAAGACGCAGGAAATATTGCTTCCAGTATAATTTTAGGTGTTACTAATCAAATGCTGTAAAAGAAACACAGTGCCATAAGCACTCTTAAATATGCTTGCTGTTAGCCTCTAAATTAAGAAATCATCTGCAGACACTGCAATAGCAGTGAATATGTAGTAGCAATAGTGTTCTAGAAATAAATTTATGTAAAATACAATATTTCTAATATCTTAATCGTATGTGTGTATGTTAACAGTGAGGAACTGACATTGATTAAGTATGGGTTTTGTACGCTGTTACGTGTATTCCAACTCTACCCAAAGGTCCCAGCTGAGCTGCCTTTGTGTTAGGTACTACGAAGATATACAATAAGTCATTATAGAGTCTTTGCAATGAGGACTTTCACTCTAATCATACAGAGGTTGGGAGAAACAAAACACTGCCCTTTCACTGAACAAATAAGGAGCTGAGGCACAGAAAGATTAAATGACTTTTCCTAGAACACATTACAAAAAAAAAGTATGGTGAATTTTATTTTAGCCCTGGATATGCAAGAGCTTCTCACTGTTTTTAAAATTAATTATCACGGTATTTTTTTCATCCATCACCTCTCAAGACATGATGGGATCTTGCTGCTGTTATCCTATTAGATCATAAAAGTGTTAGCAACCTTCTGGGACCTGGATCTCTAGGAACTGATTCTAAATCAAAGTGTGACTCTGACCACATTAATGTCGACAAGTTTTGCTATTGATTTCAGTTCATTTCACATCTATCCTGAGCAAAACTTGGGGCTGATGTATACGGAATTTGTAGGAGGCTTGGCGTTATGGCAAGGTCTTATGATGTGATAGCCTTTGGATTTCAGGCAGGTACCACTTCTTTTCGTGCCTATACCATGCCTCCTCCCATTGCTCCACTGGCCTGGTTATTCCTTTGTCTGAATGTGAAAATCTATAATGTAGAAAGACCCATCAGAACTGATCATTTTAATCCCCCTTTATGATCAGAGAAGAGATTGGGTTAATAGAGTCTCTCGTGTTAGTTGTTTTAACCTAAAGTTAATTTTAAAATTGGACGGCTGAATCTTGTCCTTAGAGTACCAGCTTCTTTCCATTGATTGTGAATGTCAGACACAGTATCTGGCTCAAATGTAGATGTCTGAAACATAAGTGAATGAAATGATAGTTCCCACCTAAGATCTATGAAATCTATGAAAAGAAAATCTTCATTATAAAGACAATCTCTGTAGGCTTCTGCTCCAGAGTGAATTTCATACACTGGGAAGAAATCATCAATCGCTTGTTTCTACGGAATATATGATCCTTTCAATTGTAAAATTCTATCTTCTATGGCGTAACTACTCCCTGAGGAGTGAATGCGACGCCTACAATGATTATGTTCATGTACATACTCAGTATACAAAGGATGAAATACATTAGCCTGCTATTAAAACTTGTCATCTGTACATTATTGATGGATGCTTCATCATACCATGAGAAGTCTGAAACAGCAACTTTCCTATGGGCTTAAATACTTCATAAGATGTTATCTTATATTCCTCTAGCAATTATAATACTATTCTGTCTATCCCCTCTTTTCCCTTACAAAGGTACAAAGAAAAAACATATGAGGCCCTGAGTCAGGCCAACCCGCACCTTCGTGTTGCATATGCTAACAATTTGTGCAAGAGATGCAATGATAACCAAGTTGTATAACACCAGAACAGTAATTATTGACCACTTGGAAAAGAATAAACTGAAACACAAGAGCTGGACATTATGGAAAAGTCTAACTTTGTGGGTTTAAAAACTCAACTAATGAACTTTTCTTGAAACAAAAAGAGAAGAAAATGTCAGCTTTGCTGCTTAGACATCATTGTTAAAGGCCTACTTACGACATTTTGCACCTCCAAAACAATTATAATAGCTTCTCAGGATAAATATTCTATACACTGTGGAGAACGCTGAATGCTGAAGAAAAATGCTGTAAGGGCATGAGAAGGATGCAGGCTGGCTGTATTCCAGCTCCCCATTTGTAGCTTATTGCTGTAAAATTTCCATATACTTCCCCTGAGTACAATGAAAAACTGTGTAAAGTGATACTTCTGGCTTTGAATGAACTAACAGCACCAGGGAATTCTTGCAATAAAATGGAAGAGGGGCAGCTTATACAATTCAATCACTTTTTCCTTGGAAAAATGGATACATAAAAATATTGCTAGAAGTCTGCCTGTAATATTTTCTTGGTATATTTAAACCTTGTTCCCAGACAGGCAAATTTGCAAAATGTGGATCTGGGTACTGGCAGGCCTGAACATGCTTTAGACATTACTGAAGCTTTTAAAAGGTGTGGTATGCAAGGAGTCCTCTGCAGACCTGCATTTTAAGCTAAGGATTTACTGAATACTAATAACAATACCTTACTAACATTCAGGCCTTCAAACTGAAAATTATACGGTGGTGCTCTATTTACAAAAGGCACAGTTCTCAAAAAGTAGAGAGAGGTAGTTAGCTGGGTTAAAAACAAAATTAAAAAATGTTTTTCCATAAGCAACATATACACATACTTAAGGTCAGTATTTATCAGTGAACGGGAAGATTTAAGCTCCTGAAACTCAAAAAAACCTACCGGGTTTACTGAACATATAGCAAACCTTACGTGCAAGCTCAGATCCACGAAGGTGTTTAGATTTGGTTCCATTTAATGCAGCAGTTAGGAGTCAACATACTCGTGTGGACTGGTCCTGGAGGACGTGGGCATGCCCTCTGGTATGGGTTGCATGGGGTGCAATTCAGAGCACATTATTGGGGTGTGAAAGCCTTTATACAGCCCATCCACAGAGGGCAGCTCAGACATGCCAGGTTGGGTACGTGCTGCTAGAAAGGTGAATAATGACCGGATCCCTGCAAAACAGCAAAAGGCAAATGCTTGTTTTAAAGATCTGATCGGGTGAACCACAAATTGAAAAGTATTTACTTCACAGACAGCACATATAATTTATTATAATGCACAAAATATAAAGTTCAGACAAATAAGAAAGTCTTCTCCTTCCTTAGTTTTTTGCCATGATCTGATGAAGAATTTTTCTTTCTCACACATCAGTGCAAACCTACATAGCCCAAAATACCTAACTACAACTTAAGATTTGTGACTATGTGTCTGTAAGAGCACAAGGAGGCCACAACCCTGGGTTGTGTCCTCAGCCTGCCCTCTGCCCCAGGGATCCGGGGTTGTAGGACGTTCACTCTTCCTGCCCGTGGCTGAGCGCAGCTGAGCCACGTGGGCCTCTGCTCACGCAGCTGAAGAAGGTGGGTTAGGTTTTCTCTGCTACTTTTCCTCAGCTTGGTGCTTAAATTTTTGCACCTCTAGTGAAGCTTTTCCTTTTCACTCATGATCTCAGAATATTTATGAATGAGGAGTTCTTTTAAGGGCACTCAGTGTAAGGGAATTTAGGGTGCTTAAAATTCAGGGGTTTTGTTTGTTTGTTTACCAAGTAATAGTAAATAAAGCAGAGAATATTTATTTGGAGAGGCAGAATTATCAACTGAAGAAGATATATGCTGCTTATCCAAAACCTTTTTGCAAAATTCTCAGATTTGACATGCTGTGCTGTCTGAAACATACTATGTTTTTGTGAAAAAGTCTAGAAATTTGTTGTTGTTGGCATTTTCAAAATTATTGCAGCCTTTCAATACTGAAAGGGGGCTTATAAGAAAGATGCAGAAAAACTTTTTAGCAGGGCCTGTTGTGATAGGACAAGGGGTAATGGTTTTAAACTAAAGGAGGGGAGATATAGGCTAAACATAAGGAAGAAGTTTTTTACAATGAGGGTGGTGAAACACTGGCACAGGTTGCCCAGAGAGGTGGCAGATGCCCCATCCCTGGAAACATTCAAGGTCAGGCTGGATGGGGCTCTGGGCAACCCGATCTACTTGAGGATGTCCCTGCTTATTGCAGGGGGGTTGGACTAGATGACCTTTAAAGGTCCCTTCCAACCCAAACTGTTCTATGATTCTATGTAATTTAATATTGTGCAATTTTTTTAAGATTTATGTGATTTTGTACATGTATATATTTGTGTGGAAGGGAAATGGTATATCTAATTCTTATGTTCAGTGTGGATCTTGTTGTTTGTGTAACCATTCATTTCTGCATTGAAAGTTACAAAGCAAGAGAAAAATCAAAAAGACTTTGCTTTGATTTTAACAACGAATGTGAATTGTGCCCATTAACAGATATTCAGATCTATATATAATAGACCATTGACATTAAAAAAAAATGATACTTTAAAGAAAACCCAACAAAACATAATAAATCCTAGAGAACATTGAGCAGCAGATGCAAGTGAGGTTTGATGTCAAGCAAAAGATTTTTAACCTGTGTTTGTGATGAGAAAAATGAAAGAAGGTAGGGTTCCTTGCTGTCTTACAAGACCCTGAAAATTTGCAGCAACTTGCATCTATGCTGGGAAGCAGCTCCCAACTTCCATGGAGTACAGACACGTGAGAAAACAGCTGCATAACACACTTAAGACTCTTACCTTTGTGCAAAGCTGTGGCTCTGAAGTTTTGCTGTGAATTCAACTCAGTAGGATCCTGCCAAAGGTAGGGGAGCAGCTGCCTGACAGAGTCAGAATAGAAGCTGACTGTGATCAGGGAAGTGCGTGCTGGGATCCTCCAAAGAGTGCTGCCACACTTCAGTGGGAGCCGTGGGAAACTGCTGAGTACTGGGCTGCTCTCAGCACGGTTGAGGACAAGCTGCCTCGCATGGCTGTAGGTGCTCGCCCTTGTGCAACGGTGATTTGAAAAGCCCTGAGCTACGACTAAAGAGGATGTTGGACTTCGGGCTTTCATCTCCAGGTCACTAATGTTGGAACTGAATATCTACATGAATATTTGAGTTGAATATCCACGTGAGTATTGCTAAGACCTCCGGTGTGGGGGGTCAGATGTGTCCCGATACCCAGTGCATCGGGCATCACTGGGAAGAGTCCGAGAAGCACCTTTTAGGCAAGAACTGGTTTTGGTACCATCAGTTAGGCACACCTTAAATGTAAATTCCCTATAAAACTTACCCCAGGCACATAAGGTGTTGGGGACATGAAAATCTTAATTGCTTAAAAGCATAAAAAATAATACATCTATTTAAATTAATACCATAATAATTTGCTCTTGGGATAAGCCTTTGTTAAATTTCACTCTAGAGTAAAAATTTACAGTTGACTCATAACTCCTCAAATACAGGATTTGTCTGTGGAAACTTTGAGACAAATTTAATTATATTAGTGACTAATAAGGGATGACCAAAGTAAAAGATCTGGCCTCTGTGCAAGCCAATTTTGGAGGGGTTTTTACAGCATTACATGGGGTTACACAGTATGGAAGCCAGAAGTAATTTTTTTACTCAGAAAACTTTATAGTCTTTTAATGAAGGTTCATTGTGTAATGTCCTGGAAAAGTTCCCTCAATCTTCCTAACCAGAGCTTTGGACGAAATAAAATGAGTCCCCATAGAATCCATCTCAGTTTCATACAAGAACCACCTGAAGTTTTTGTGAGGTGTCTCATCTGACATAAACTGACAGGATACACTTGGTTAAGACATCCAGCTTTGTATGGTTAAAATGGGGTTAAAATATATGGAAGTGGACTTTTACTAAGATGCAGTTCTTTAGCAGGCCTATTTCCAAAGGAGATGGTGGGCCATTTTTTGGGAATTCTTGGCTGAAGTTTTGAAATCTTTCCAAAATATGTGCTTTTACTACGTTTTTTGGTAAACTGTACCAACCAGGTACCAACCCTGTGTACAGATTATGTCATACCACTGGATCTGTCTTATCATACCATTTTAAAATTTAGATTGATCGTGAAGTAATGAGTAAGGGAAAGGCTGAGTCACTCATACAAGGGCAAAATTGGTAAGTGTCCGTATCTCGTGTAGAAGCTTGAAGTTTTTGTGTCAGAGCACAAAGGAAGTATTGAAAGAAGAAGGATTCTGGGTCAGCAAAGGGCAAAGGGGGTGCTCTAAGAGACATCTAGTATGAGAGAGAAAACTGTTGTCAATATGTGAAGACCAACTAATTAGTAAATGCATTACAATAAATTAGTGGAAACGGGATCAACTAAACAGTTGCAGTAATGTACAACATACTTTGCAGAAGCACTTAGGCAACCCTTCCACCTACTGTTAGAGAAGAGGCTAATTTTGCATGTATGTGTGACTGTATAATCTCATTTTCTTTTGCATTCACCAGTTATGATTAGTGTTCTGAATATGCAGTGCATGCCAGGCCATATAAATGTAGTATTGTTGCGTTACAGGAGGTAATTTTGGTGGTGAAGACAGTGATTTTTCTGACAGGAACACCAGGCTGCTCCAGGGTCTTGAGTTTATACGGAATTTTGAAAAGTTTTGCGGTAGGTTTGAATTTGCAACCAAATACCAAGCAAACTAGCATTTCCTGCAAATGAGAAACCCTGCTTTTAGACCACATCCAACTAGTAAGGCCCTGAATCATTTTTATTAGTGACACTACCGTACCTCCATAATAATTAGGATGAATACTTGCTACTTCATATCACATACTTGCTGACCCACCCCTTAGCTCTCAAGCACAGTAAAGTCACAAGACTGATATATTGTGAGCCTCTCATTACTGAAATTGCTCTTATTACCCACAATATCTAAACTTTATTACTGACAATGATGGTTTTCAAGTATCCTTGGGAATTTAGAGAGTTCCACAGTTCAGAAATGCATCAGCCTTGCCAGCACTGAATAAGTAAATAGGCAGCAGAAGAAATTCTAACTTCCAAACAGTCCAGAAGCCAAACAAAATATTACGGGCAGAAAAAAAACCAAATCCAAACATAATTATATAGCTGGAGTTCAAGTTGTTTGGACTTGGAATGAAACTGCTTGCCCAGTCCTACCAGGGGATCTTTACAGTTCCAAACCCACGTATGCCTCCCATTTACTATTTCTATTCTATACCAGCCTGCTATTTTCTGCTCAACTGGTAAGCAAAAGTTACTTTAAAATTTATTTTTTAGTCTGTACTTATCGTCAATTGTCAGACAACAGTAACAGTCGAAAGAGTGTGCTAGTCCATCTGCCTTTCAGGCAATCACTCCAGGAGAGGCTTGCTTTCTCCAGATGGATAGAAGATGGGTTTAAACTAAAGTTGCTGGGGGAGGGGAACCTCAATCCATCCCACTCCTACCAGTTTGATGTCAGTGCCAGCGATAGATGCCCAGAGCCTGGAGAAGGATCACAGGTCAGCAGGAGAGCACCTGAAGAGCTGCACAAAGGAATTCCAGCCACTCCAGCCGGTAAGTCAGCTTCATTGGGGGCCCAACTTAAATGCCTCTGTGCAAACGCATGTAGCATGGGGAACAACCAAGAGCAGTTAGAGACCTGCACACGCCTACAGGGCTATGATCTTATTGGCATCATGGAGAAGTGGTGGGATGGCTCCTGTGACTGGAGTGTTGGAATGGAAGGATACAGGCTCTTTAGGAAGGACAGACAGGGGAGACAAGGAAGGCGTGTCACCCTCCATGTCAATGACCAGCTGGAGTGCAGGGAGCTCTGCCTGGGGATGGATGAGGAGCCGATCAAGTGCTTATGGGCCAGGATTAAAGGGAGGGCAGGGACAGGTGACATTATAGTGGGGGTCTGCTGCAGACCACCTGACCTGGAAGACCAAGAGGATGAGGCCCTCTATAGACAGATAGGAGCAGCCTCACGTTCACAAGCCCTGGTCCTCATGGGGGACTTCAACCACCCCGATATCTGTTGGAGGGACAACACAGCAGGGCATAAGCAATCCAGGAGGTTGCTGGAATGCATTGATGATAACTTCCTTCTCCAAGTGATAGAGGAGCCAACAAGGAGAGGTGCTATGCTGGACCTTGTTCTCACCAACAAGGAGGGGTTGGTGGAGAATGTGAAGTTTCAGGGCAGCCTTGGCTATAGTGACCATGAAATGGTGGAGTCCAAGATCCTTAGGGCAGCAAGGAGGGAGCACAGCAAGCTCACTACCCTGGAGCTCAGCAGAGCAGACTTTGGCCTCTTCAGAGATGTGCTTGGTAGAGTACCATGGGATAAAGCCCTGGAAGGAAGAGGGGCCCAAGAAAGCTGGTTAATATTCAAGGATGCCCTCCTCCAAGCTCAGGAGTGATGCAACCCAACAAAGAGGAAGTCAGGCAAAACCACAAGGAGGCTGCATGGATGAACAAGGAGCTCCTGGACAAACTCAAACACCAAAAGGAAGCCTACAGAGGGTGGAAGCAAGGACAGGTAGCCTGGGAGGCATACAGAGAAATTGCGCAAGCAGCCAGGCATTGGGTTAGGAAAGCTAAAGCCCTGATAGAATTAAATCTGGCCAGGGATGTCAAGGGCAACAAAAAAAGCTTCTATAGGTACGTTGGTGATAAAAGGAAGACTAGGGAAAATGTGAGCCCTCTCCAGAAGGAAATGGGAGACCTGGCTACCCGGGATATGGAGAAGGCTGAGGTACTCAATGACTTTTTTGCCTCAGTCTTCACTGGCAAGTGCTCTAGCCACACCGCCCAAGTCGCAGAAGGCGAGGGCAGGGACTGGGAGAATGAAGAACTGCCCACTGCAGGAGAAGATCAGGTTCGAGACCATCTAAGGAACCTGAAGGTGCACGAGTCCATAGGACCTGATGAGACGCATCTGCAGGTCCTGAGGAAACTGGCGGATGAAGTTACTAACCCACTATCCATCATATTTGAGAAGTCGTGGCAGTCCAGTGAATTTCCCACTGACTGGAAAAGGGGAAACATAACCTGCATTTTTGAAAAGGAAAAAACCAAAGACCTGGGAACTACAGGTCAGTCAGTCTCCCCTCTGTGCCCGGCAAGATCATGGAGCAGATCCTCCTGGAAACTATGGGAAGGCACATAGAAAATAAGGAGGTGATTGGTGACAGCCAACATGGCTTCACTAAGGGCAAATCGTGCCTGGCAAATTTGGTGGCTTTCTACAATGGGGTTACAGTGTTGGTGGATAAAGGAAGAGCAAGTGCCGTCATCTACCTGGATTTGTGCAAAGCATTTGACACTCTCCTGAACGACATCCTTGTCTCTAAATTGGAGACACATGGATTGGACGTAGAGATCCACTTGGTGGATGAGGAATTGGCTGAACGGTTGCACTCAAAGACTTGCAGTCAACAGCTCGATGTCCAAGTGGAGACCAATGATGAATAGTGTTCCTCAGGGGTCGATGTTAGGATCAGCACTGTTTATGATCTTTGTGGGCGACATGGACAGTGGGATGGAGTGCACCCTCAGCAAGTTTGCTGATGACACCAAGCTGTGTGGTGCGGTTGACATGTTGGAGGGAAGGGATGCCATCCAGAGGGACCTTGACAGGATTGAGAGGTGGGCCTGTGCAAACTTCATGAAGCTCCACAAGGCCAAGTGCAAGGTCCTGTACATGGGTCAGGGCAATCCCAAGCACAAATAGAGGCTGGGCAGAGAATGGATTGAGAGCAGCCCTGAGGAGAAGGACTTGGGGGTGTTGGTTGATGAGAAGCTCAACATGAGCAGGCAATGGGCGTTTGCAGCTCAGAAAGCCAACCATATCCTGGGCTGCATCAAAAGAAGCATGGCCAGCAGGTTGAGGGAGGTGATTCTCCCCCTCTACTCTGCTCTCATGAGACCCCACCTGGAGTACTGCGTCCAGCTCTGAAGGGGACCTGCAAGAAAGCTGGAGAGGGACTTTTGATATGGGCATGTAGTGATAAGACAAGGGGTAACGGTTTTAAATGGAAAGAAGGTAGATTTAGATTAGCTATAAGGAAGAAATTCTTTACTGTGAAGGTGATGAAGCATTGGAACAGGTTGCCCAGAGAAGCTGTGGATGCCCCCTCCCTGGAAGAGTTCAAGACCAGGTTGGATGGGGCTTTGAGCAATCTGGTCTAGTGGAAGGTGTCCTTGCCCATGGCAGAGGGGTTGGAACTAGATGATCTTTAAGGTTCCTTCCAATCCAAACCATTCTATGATTTGATTCGATGATATTTCAGACTGTTTCAGAGACCTACCCAGAAAGAGTGTTTCTCAGTCAGTCAGTCATAGGAATAGCAAAGACAGCCATTACAAGACAAGAGGAAATGGCCTCAAGTTGCGCCCGGGGAGGTTTAGATTGGATACTGGGAAAAATTTCTTCACCGAAAGGGTTGTCAAGCACTGGAACAGACTGCCCAGGGAAGTGATGGAGTCACCATCCCTGGAGGTATTTAAAAGACATGTAGATGCGGAGCTTAGGGACGTGGCTTAGTGGTGGACTTGGCAGTGTTAGGTTAACGGTTGGACTTGATGATCTTAAAAGTCTCTTCCAACCTAAATGATTCTATGATTCTATGAATTAAAATATCTTAATATTTCTAGAAAATGTTTACACTTCAGATTGTCTGGTCAAGGTAGCTTACCAAGAAAAGTATAAATATGTATGGAAAAAATTATTCCTGATTTTAATTTGAGCACATTAAAAAGAGTGTAGAGGCAAGGAAGCTATAATTTGGTTTCAATTTTAAAGTTAATCCTCTCATATTATTGAGATTATACTGAGGTTGAGATTATAAGAGTATTTTAGTTGGAGAAAGGGGCAATAGGATTCCCAGCAGTTCTTAGAAGTATTCTAACTATTTAAAAAAATGTTTTTTCTAAAGGGGAATCACTAGATTTCGTATTTCCTTTTCCCAGAGATGTCCCCTATTACAGTAGTCCTGCAAATGGTACAAAGTTGGCAGCAACCTTTTCTTCTTTCAAGGATATATTTTATTTGTATAGAAATAGAAGCTGCTATTCCACTCTCTCTTGACCATTCCCTGGGTCCCCAGGAGACACTGTATCTGCATGTCTGTGGTTTGGCCACAAAGAATCAAATCCCAGGTGGACAACGGGGTCAAGAAATGCTTTTTTGGGGAATTTGCAGAAGAGGAATAGCCAGTGGGTTGCTAGCAGATGAAGTGAGCATATTAAGCCAACGATGAGCATGCTAGCTGGGGAGAACTGGTGTTCATCAGTGTGGGCACCTATTTTTGGAGGAGGAACAGTTCAGGCAGACGGCCATATCATACTCGGGGCTGGATGCAATTGCTGTGTAGGTCTGCACTGTGCTATACACTAGGCACTGCTAAAGAGAGGAGGCGTTAGAGCTTCCATCACCACCCAATTGATCTGTTGTGTTTTTCTTTCTTATTAGGAATAACAGTGTATCTCTCCTGTCAAACAGTAACGTGCTAAATCAGAAATTACTAGTGCAGTGTAATCCAACAAATTATTACTTGTGCAACCCTTATTTTTGATGACAAGTACATGAGGACTCATCATGAGTTACGCTGCACTTAAGGGTGGTGACATCTTAGATACAATAAAGACAAACACAGAATTCACGCGATCCATGAAATGGAGTGGTAGCCATTAATTCGGTATAATTCTAGATTACAGAGACTAGCGCCATTCAAAAATACTTTCTCCAACTAAATTATTATTAGGAATCAAGTGCAGGTAGTGGTATCAAACAAATAAACTAAATGCAAATATTACACATTTATGAAATTTATGTAAAGGCTTTTACCATCTCAGAGAAATAAAAACCAATAAATACACACCAGTATACATAAATGTTTATAAATTTGCACTTTGTTCTGTACAATTAATGAACATCAGAGATTTTTCTCTGATAAGAGAAAAAATGATGGTCCTAGCCAAATGCAGAACAGATACAGCTGAAAAAGCAATAGCACAGAAGTTCTCTTGCTCACAGTTTGCAAGCCTGTTTTTCAATCCTCTCCTATGCCACAATGGTCTTTTCCTCTTGTTTCCCCATGAGTGTTTCTCTGTACAAAACTTTTTCCTGTTTTGCACACCCAGTCCTTGCTGTGAAACCTCCGTGAGGTGTATATACAACCAGCCACAAGAAAAAATCCTGGACTCTGAAGCCTGGCTTTGCTCAGTTTTTACCATTGGGACGATTCTTTTGTGAAAAAGATTCTGTTTTTCATGATACTGGATTCCATAAATGCACTGAATTAGTTTTTTTCAATTAGTCTGAAAGAGAATGGGAAGGACACCGTCCATTACAACCAGCTCTGGAGTTAATAGCAGTCACTGGTGCCTTTAAGGAGACCAATATTACGGGGCAGGGGGGGGCAGAAAGGTCTGTCTGTTACTGAAGTTGCCTGACATATCTCATAATAAAATCCCATTTTCAAATGCTAATATGTTCATCATACTTCAACTGTTTGGACTGAAATTTTCCATACTCCCTGACTGCCTCAGGATAAATTCTTTAGGAAAATTTCAACAAAAATCATTTAGCTAAAGAAATTTTCTCTCAAGTGGCTGAGCTTGGACTCTTTCCAACTACTAGAAATAAACCAGCTCCTTCCATTCCTGCAATGAAAGATTCCTGCAGTAATATAATTTTCCTTGGAAATGCTCAACAAACTCCTTACTTGGTGAAAGTAAACATAAAACTGGTGACTGTAATAGGGAAGGGTGATTTTGCATCACTAAGATTTTGACCTACCATGTAGATCCACAGGCCTTTGTAAGGAGTTAGACTGGTGCCATCAGTTCTGTGGAACTGGAGGGAAGAGAATGCTTGATTATTTTTGTTTTATTTAGTTTTCAAAGTGAAGTAATATGCATTGATCTACAGATATGATTGTATTCTGCCTGGCCACAAGGAAAAACTGTTTGATTTCAGTCTGACATGGACTGATGTATAACTTTGATGTATTTGCTAGAGATATTTCTAAGAGAAATACATATTAAAAAATAGTTAAATTTTTATTTTTGTATTAATTGATCTCTGCAACCTGATTAGTGAAGATATGAGACCGGTAAATGTGGCTTTGTTCTATTTTATCTTGCACCTCTAATAAAAATTTAAAAATCTCTCTGACATTACCCTGCTAAAAGAAATGAAAGTGAGAATCTTCCATACTATTAAAATGGATCTTCTTTCATGTGCATCTTCTACAAACATTCACAGCTTCTGTGATGGTGGTACCACTTAACCCTATTTTGAAACCTCATTAACCTCTTTCTTGATGCTTGTGAAATGAGATTTGTTAGATACTCCACTCTTTAAATATTTCTCTTCTGTTAAGCTAAAAGCAAAACAAAATAAAAGCAGAATATAAAACCTGGGAAACATCTCATCAGCGATGTGCTATTTGTCTTTCAGTAGAGTAAGCGTAGAATATGGACCTCCGGATTTGTTGCTAATTTGAGATCCACTGATATATCCTCTGTACCAATTCTTTGGCTCTTTTGCTTCAGATAAATGTAATTTCATAGACCTTTTGTTCAAACTTACCATTAAAAGATAAACACGAGAACAGGTTATGAGATATAACAAAGAGCCACGGGATTTAACTCTAATAATCCAATCCACTGATAATAATGGATAATTTTCTCACATTCTGAGTAGGTGGTTGCTCCCTGAAATGAGCCATCTCCAGTACTTCTCTTATTCCTTAGCCTTCTTGCATTTCTCACTCTATGTTTAGAGTCCTACACCAAAGACTCCACGTACACTAGGCTTCTTTTTTTCCTATAGGTCTCCAATGAAAAGAAAAAGTGAAATATTAGTCTGGGTAAGTGGATTTTTGAAGCTCAATAGAATTCTAGCCTCTCTATAAAGAAAAGTATCCCCTTTTACGATATCACCTAAACAATATAAAATATTCTCAGAGATGCATAGCTAGCTGTGGTTTCACCTCATGCATTAGTTCAGATATTTTGGCCACCAAGCTCTATCAGTACCACGATCAGGAGAAAAGCCCTATTTCTAGAGGGAGCTGACAATAGTTAAATTTTAAACTGGACTTTTCCTTTAAATCTATCAGTCTTTTTTATTCAAATATTTTGAACGTGAAGCTCCTCAATGGTCTCTGTTTATTTCCATGAGCATTTTTCCTGGCTAAGTGATTAGGCAGGTCTCCTGATGTCCTTATATGAACAGGATTTTATTAAATGGCTCTGAAGAGAACTGAATGGTAGATGTGCAGCTGCTAGATTTATGGACCAAGAATACTAATTTTTCCTAGTGTTAATATATTTGGGTGATAATCTTCTGAAACATGGCTGAAGTCTATAGCCTGTACCTCATGCTCTAGTAGAAGAGCTCATGACGAATGTCCAGTCAAATACCCTTAATATTTTGCAGATGATGTGAACACCAATTACAGAATGCTGACTGCAGTGAAGGGGTTAATGATTAATTAAGTATGATGATATGAATTAAGTATCAGCAGGGTCTAGGGTAATTGATGTCAGGTGAATGGGAAACTCCCCAGGATAATGTCAGTGCCAGAGGGAGTGGTGATTAGTGGGGATAAATGCTGGTGTGATCTGCATCTGATGAAGGCAGAGTTGAAGTGTTTGTGGGACTGGGCCCAGCTGAGAATAATAAAGGCTTTTCTGTTCCCAACTGAGAATAAAGGAGATATTGAATCAAAATATGTAAATACAGGTAGAACTCTTTCCATCTTTAAAAAGTGCAACAAGACATATGCTTTTAATACATATCTGTATAAAGCTTCAGAAAGCAGTTCTAAAAATTCATTGTGAAACATGTAATCCCTAATTTTAAGTAGTTTCAAAAAAGGAAGAAAATTGAGGTCTGTTATTTTTCTCTGTTCACTGCAATGCAGAACACTCTTCGAAGTGCAGATGCAGACTTTGCTGTACTTCCACTTATTTCATTTGCAAACTACATTACAAATATTCTGGCACAACTTTGCGAATCTCCTTGAGGACGCTAGATGGAAAACACAGGTAAGTGTTGTTTGTATTTAGTTTTGGATAGCTATAGTTATAACTTCCTGTTGTTATTGTATGGGCATGCGTAAGGGAGGCTTCTTCAGACAACTCTAGACAATTTTGATTCATTTCCAGAAAAAAAAGTCCGTTGTGTGCATTGTAAAGTGCAGTACAGAATTTGTAGTACATAATCACTTAATTAAAGATTGTCTCATAATGCATGTACTTTACTAAGATGAATTAAGGTTGTGCAAGAAAGCTCAATTATTCCATTACCTAACTTAGATGTGCTTAAAAATGTTCTTTATTGAGTCACCTGATACACTAATCTACACAGACAATTGTATATCTTGTGCAATTATTTTACTTTAAAGTCTCTTCCCCTCCACAATACTGACAAGGGCCATGAGAATGGTGCTTATTTGTTTACTGTAGGCAAATCCTAGGAACTTTTGATGGGAATCTGGGCCATGTCAGTTTAGCTGACATGCCAAACAGGAAAAACAGAGAGAAATTAAAAGTTCCTTGGGGTATCAAATAAAGGTTTCATTTGCAGAAGCCTGACCATGGTCTGTGGATAATACAACCTAAACACAGGTCACAAAGAAGAAAAGTTGATTTTTGCTCTGTGTCTTTACAATCATAATTTTAGCATGATTTTTGAAGGGCTGGATGGTTCATTATCTGTACATACTGCATATGCTGGCACTGTATTACTTCTGCATTATATAGGAAGGTATCTTTAAATCCAAAGTGACAGACACAGTAAAACAATGGTGAATCTGTTCATGTAGCTACAGTAGCAGAGATTGTTCTAAAAGTACAGCTTTACTGCTATATATGGGAATGGATTCTTGGTGATTATTGTATCTCTGGATAGTGAGATAGGCACAAAATATACAATTATTTCTTATGTTTTCAGATTATCATTATTAATATTTTATATGTATTAATTTTATAGATAAAATGAATTTAATTTATTTAGTTAATTCTAACTTAATGAGAGGATTCATCTATGGTGTGCAAAATTTAGTTATACACATTTTGTGAAAGATCTAATAATATGGGAAATGTTTGTTTCACTTTCCAACAGATTGTCTACATATCTCAAATAAAAAATACAAACTTTGTCAGATTATAAATTAATTTTTACAAGTTACATACCTTTTAGTTCACAAGGAATATAATTTAGTCATATACACAGTACTACAAATGGAGTAATCGTGCTTTAATTAGAGGTGTAGGTATTCTGCAGTGATGCCAAAATTTGTGACTGAATTAATTTCTTGTCTTACTGTTGAAGTTCTTTAAGGAGCTTTATGCAACAGAGTGAGTAACATTCTCCATTCCTTTACAGCAGGGAAACTTGAGGAAAAGGTTGCTCAGGGAATCCAATTCTTTGATGTGTTTTATTCAACAGATCTTTCACAGAGGTCAGCTGGAACTCCCATTGACCTCCGTGGAGCAACATTTATGCCAATACAAAGCAGTTGGTGCGTTGGAGAGCTAGGGAACCTGGTCAGTAACTTAAAGCCAGGTCTTGTTCTTTAAATCCCACATGTTAAAACAAGAAGAAATATTTGTTTTTCTGACTCGTTCTCCCTGACTATGAACGCATAACTGCTATGAACTCAGCTTTCTGGATTCTGTGACTGCTCTGAGATCGGGGTCACTTGGCTAGCAGCGCGGCGCTCCGCAGCTGCACCACGAGTTCACCAGGCAGCCCTCTCCAGCAGTGTTTATTATGCTCGGGTTTGCAGCGCGGCTTGCTGAGAAATGCACGCAGCCTCACTGCTGGTAGGTCCCGTGTAGATCGCTCCTTTTAGTGAGTTCATTAAAACTGTCATTATCTAATTTTCCTACAAAAACAAGGGGGAAAAATATCTGCTTTTCTGAAACCGGACATCTGATTGTATAGATGGTCTCCTGCTGCTGGCAGTAAACTGCAGGAAATACGGGACAATCCTTGGAAGAGAACAAGAGGTGACTGAACGTGCAGCCATGCAGCTAACGCACTGAGTGGGCATTCCAGCAGTCCGGATAAAAATTATTTATGTTGTGGCTATCTCTAAAATGGCCTGGGCACTCTCCAAATACAAGAGAAAAAACAATCCTTGCACCCAAGGACTGGAGTATAAGACGACAGATAGACACGTAGTGAAGGCTGTTTGAGGACAGAGCAAAGAAACAAGATGATAAAGCTGAAGACAGAAATAACTAAAAGTTCCTGAAGTTGGCTGGTTTGTTTAATGTCAATACGAGCAGCCGTACTAATGCTAGTACTATTACTAATACTCCAGTCTCCTGTCTTTTACAAGTATCTTCCCTGTTTACCTTGTCTGGAAACCCTGGCTCCACTACTGATTCCTTATGCTCTCCCTTTCACCAGGTAAATAAACTTTTTGGTCAAAAGACACAGTCATATGTCCCTGAGTGACAAATAGATGAAAGTCTGCAGTTTTGGGGGCTTGGGTGACTTACAGCTACACAGAATTTGCCAGTGAATAAATCTTGTGTAGCCGAAGTGTACCCCATGATCTCAATCCTGATGATTGGAGACAGTCTTCAAAATATGAGGGTGAACTGACAGCATTATCTCAGTGTGATGTTGTGAGAAGTTTGAAATTCTCAGTTTGTTTTGCCTGGTGCCCTAGGGACTACAAAACAATACAGCCTTCAAGTGTTCAGCAGAGTCAAAATATAAAAATTAAAATATAATTTGTGACAGGGGAGTAGAGAAACAAAAGCATCGCATAGTGAGTTGGAAAGCCTGGTGAGCTACGTGCCAGCTGAAGTCTGTAAGAAATGTCACTGATGCCATTTCTAACCCCTTAGAAAACAGTCACAGAGATGTTTTTGGTCAGGTCTGGATTGTCTGGATGAATCCTAGGATTAAATTCTTGGTTTTCTAACTCTGGACAACGCTGTAAAGGTACTTTAAAAACAATCAGGGAATGTTTTGCACAGACATATGCTTGTAACTTTATAGCCATGTGATTCCAGATAAGGTTCACTGCTGGAGCCACTGAGTAAGGCGGTGCAGTGACACAGCCCCGAGCCTGCAGCCTTTGGCCCTGCAGGGATGCTCACGGTCACTGTGTGTGCTCAGGGGCAAAGGCAGTCAGCACTGAGTTAGGGGCTGCTCCTGAAGGCAAAGGACTGGTTTGGTCTTGTCCCTTGGATTTAGGTGTCTAATTTGCCTCCTGGCAGAGGTTTCTCTCTCTCATTCCAGTTTCTTGGCTTCCAGTGCTTCCCTGAGGACAGCCGACCTATTTTTAATAAGTGGAGGTGTAGCCAAACCTATTCTTCAAAGCACAGCCCTAAGGGCCTTTTCAGACATTTCCTTAGGTGTCAAAAGATCTTCAGACAGTTTAGGAGCTCTGACCATTAGTGAAGAGTTGCTTACAGGTTTTGAGGGCCACACGTTTGGCTTTAGTTTCCTAAATCCTGCCAGTCTCCATCTTTTTTATGGCTCTGGACCTCAGTCTGGAATATGGCTACAGAATAACTCCCTGTTGGAATCACTTCTGCATCAGGTTGCTTGCATTTCTCTTTATGGTTTAATGAGGAAGACAGTGAGCAAAATTCCTATTGGAATGAAAACCACTGATGGGTAGAAGAAAGCACGGACCTGTAAGTTGAACAGGGCTGGAAGGCAGAAGCTGGACAAAAAGACAGTTTAGAGGAGATGGAAGGAGCTAGTGATGTTGGAAAGAAGGAGCTGTGCTTGGGAAGGAAGCTGAAACTTGTACTTCTTTGGGGTTTGTGTGTATCTGTATGCATAGTTTTCAGGGGAAAGGCAGAGAAGGCTGAATGATAAGACTGAAGTCTATATATTTGGGGTATCGGATATATTTTCTCAGCCTTTTCTGCAATAGACATAACATCCAGAAAGTTGCTGAAGTTAATTTGCATGGCACAGAATAAGATTTAGGCAAAAGAATGAGAAAATAAAATAGGAAAACAAAATGTTATGGCTTCATAGAGGAGAGCATGTGCCGCGGTTCATTTGTTGGATTTGTCCCCCATAATGACCGTCTTTACTCATCATAGGGCATGTTTCTCAGTTAATGCAACTGCTGCCTAAATAAGAGAAACCTAAATCAGTCAGTTGAAGCTTTGCAGAACAACATTAAGCAATGTCACTTTAATTTAAATCTGTTTCCAGAGTAAAAATCAGTTTCAAAAGATATCAATCACAGAACTCAGCTAAAGACAAAAGTTCTTTGGTGCTGTTCTTGATCTAAGGCAAAGTGCTCACCCGGTATAAGTGACAGAGGTGTGAGTCTCAATGCTTTATACTTCAAGAAAACAGGGTATTGTCCCAGGACTGTGCAACCTGGGTTGGGTAACGTCATGAAAAAATGAACCTATTCTGAACTCTTCATTCATCATTCTGAATATGTTGGCTGTGTCTGAGTGCTGATATCTTTTATTGCAAAGGTTCTGGGTGAGGCTTTGAAACTTATTTTCAAGCAAACTCCTCCTGGCAGTTTTCAGGTAGAGGTCTTCTCGGAGCTCTCTGCAAATATTTCTCCAGGTGTAAATGTCTATAAATAGAGCAGGACATCTGTCTGCATGAGATTTCAGTGTTGTGTGCTACTGTGGTGGTCTGAGGTGCTGAGGAGGTGGTGGAAGGACTTCAGAGCTATGATGGTGCAAGAACAAGAAATTAGTTTCTTTTGACATTGGATGGAGGTTTGAGATGAGATTTACAATCTCATCTGGGAATCCCTTATATCTTGAAATGAGGCTGATCTTTACAGACTGAGAACTGGCCACAGTAAGACCAGAAAATGATTGCTTACACTCAAGGATCATTTCTAAAATAACAAAGAGCTTACATTTCTTTGTGAGCTCAGAAGAAAAATCAGCCACCACTGAAATCCAAGAGAACTACCGTTATTATTACAGGACCAAAACTTTATGCATTTACAACAACATATTACCTCACCTTTTAATTGAGAAAATTGACAGTGAAGGAAGTACTCTTGTACTCTTCCGTGACTGCTGATAACTCAAATAATGGGAAGATTTACGTTTCTTATTACACAACCTAAAAGGACTGAGCTATTATATACTGGACTTTCAAGATGTCAAGATAACTGTGTAAAAATATTTACAAATATAAATAATTTTTACATTACTTGATATGACATAAGTTGCTGCTGATAATGTAAATGGTAATTTCAAGAGAAGCGTCTTTGTTTCTGGAGGTGGAAAGAAAATGAAAATGAGTAGTTGCCAAGAGCTATGTACATAGTGTATAAAAAACTGTAATATAGGTAAATCACTATTTGATCTCTAATATACTGTATAACATAAGTTTTCAATTACTCCTTTTTTTTTCTTGTCTAGTAAAATGGCATCAGAATTTCAGAAGAAATTCTTTTTTTCAGCCTGTCACATTTAGTAATTCTGAGAAATAGCTATACTCACAAGTTATATTGATTGAAGTTGGAAGAATCTTAAAATATTTTTCAGCTATTAGAAATGGCTTTGGACATTAGGTGAATACAAATCAGTTAAAACTCTCTAAGATCTTTAATAACAAAAATATTAAGGATGATTCAACAACTGCCTAGCACTTACATTTCTATGACAATTCTCTCAGAACGTTGCTATTGTATGGTTATAACAATGTGGTCTTATTTCTAATGAAATTTTATGCCATAATGTATTCAATGTGAAAAGTTTTCAACAAAAAAAATGATGATTTTTTTTTTCACATAAATGTGACTGAACTAAATACACATTATAGCAAAGCAGGAAAAATGAGAAGGGATGTTGTTCAGTGTTACGTATTAGTTCTTAATTACCTGCTTTCTTACTCTGACTTAGCACCCAGAAATGCCTTAATATCTTCCAGTTAACTTTGTCTAAAAAAACATAGTGACTTTGTAGAAAATTTTAAGTATTATTGAAAGCTGAAGATTATTGTACGAGGAATACTGTATATCAAAGTTTTCATTCTATTAGTTGTGAGTGCTTCAGGATCTTGAATTAGAAAATGGTGTAATATTCCAGCATTAGTCTTGATTCTCTCAGTTTCTTAATGTGTAGGAGGCATCATATCCATTCTTACCTCAAATGAATAGTGAAAATAATTTCTTCCACAAATTGGACAGATTGCAGTAACCTCCTAAATATTATTCTGATATGGCTGAGATTCAAATTAAAATTAATCTCAGTTTAAAAGGCTTTATAAATTGCTTAGAAAGAATTTAGAAGGTACTTGAGTGCATTATACTGGTACTAAGTACCAGTTAATAAATAATTTATACTGGTTGAAATACTATTTTTTTTTCCCCCCACTTGGTTTCATGGGCTGATATAGCTGTCACAGCTGCATAAAATAGTATGAAGAACCAGCCAGTATTGTCATATATTCTCAGTGATTTAACTTTCCTCTCGATACCATGAATATTATTTAAACCATGAACAGTATTTAAACACAAGAGCAAATTCAAAGCTAGCCCTGATTCCACTGACATGAAACTACTTTGGAATTAAAACAATATTAATCAGTTCTGTCAGCCTTCAATTGAAAAGAATATATTGTATATGTTAACAAGATGTCTGTCTGAAAAATTGTAGGGTATTGTAATCATATTAAGAAATTAAGAAGCTTTCATTGTATTTCTTTGGATGTGTCAGTGCATGGACATTGCTACAAGAACTGAGGGGTTGATGGACCAAATATTGACAAGACAGCAGAAGATAAAGATCAAATTTATACAGAGTTTATCTAAAACAACGTTTAAAAGAGGGGTCATTGGCTATAATGAAAGAATGGGTTTGGTAAAAAATTTTAGTTCTATTTGGCAAATATTAGAATGAAGAGATGAGCTTGATCCTACTTACCTGAACAAGCCTTTCAGAGATTTTTATAGCTAAAACAATATCCCAGTGAATTGTTTTGGATTTAAACCAATCTTCCTTATTTTGGAGGTGGTTCCATTATTTCCCCCCGTTTCAGACCTCACATGGAGTGATTACACAAGCTGTATATGTGGAACAGTTGTATTTACCAAGGCTCTCTACTTTAGAGTGGCTGAATGTTGCTGTTTTGCGAGTACTGATTTCACAGCTAAGAGAAAGAAAAGACAAAGGAAAGGAAAGGAAAGGAAAGCTTTCTGTTATCCAAAGCAGCTGCATGAATTGCTGTGAAACTGAAGGCTCAGTGTTTACTGAGGGATGGATATTGGAGGGGTTTTGTTTAATTTACTATATCTAGATACCAGGTATTGTCATCAGATGGTTTTAGAAAAAAAATAGAATTTCATAAATCTAGAAGCCAGGTTTATAGAGGCTCCTTAGCATAAATGAACACTGATGATACTGAACAAATCCCGTTGAAAATGTGTGCTTTGGTCTAAGCAAAGGATAGAGGGGGAATAGAAATTCTCCGAATATCCCCTCTAAGGACTTGTCTGATCCTCACTAGGGAGCACAGAGCAAACAGCTCTCATCTGTCGTAGGCTGAACTGCTGCCGAGGCCGGGCGCGGTGGAGCAGCACCCGTGTGGCACTCCACGCGTGCCCCTTTGCGGGCGGCCCGGCTGAAGCGCGGTTCGAGCGCAGCCGTGCAGCGACCGGGTGCCGGGTTAGCGCGTGCCCCGTGCCGCGTACAACGGGAGCGCGCCAGCCCTCTTGGTGCTGCCTCCTTTCCCTCTTTCCTGTCATTTCAGGCGGGGCCCAGACATGCCCTTCCCGTGGCTGATGAGTCTGTGTCACAGTGGGATTGCTGGCTCTGTCCCCCACCATTTAAGTGCTGGCCCTCTCTCAAACCTCTCGGAGATGCCGGGAGCCCCAGTGAAGTGGTGGTATGCAGCCCTGACACCGCAGAGCTGTTCGAAAGCAGGGGGCACAATGCGTTTCTTATAACACGTTAATTACGCTGAGAACTATACCTGTGCAGAAACCGTTTTGTTGGGAAATCAGCATGGGATTGCAGGAAGTCCAGAAATAGACAGATTGTTACTCCAGCCGGTAAAATGGTAGATTCCTGCCAAATGGGCTGTGGTTTCCTGCACGGACTTGGAACGCACCAGTGACACAAATGTGAAGGGTTTGTGTCCTTTTTGCAGGCAGGCTGCTTTCTCTCCCCACCTGGAGGGAAGCAAGCAGGAGCCACGAATAGGAAATGCTCTTGATATCTGAACAGTCTGCATTGAACTAAAATGATTTTTTAAAAAAATTTGCTAGTTTTGCTGCTATCTGTCCAAAAGAAGGTCGTAAAGCCTGTGTATCATAAAAGGATAAGTAATCCTTACCTCTGTAGTAAGAGTACCACCAAGAAGTGATCTAACACATGATATTTCTTTATCGAAGATTAACCGCATTGTTAAACCTTTTCAGCTGCATTAAAGACAAAAGAACTCTAAATAGTAGAATGTTCCGGAGTACGCTCTTGGTCATGGAGACCTCCACCAGTAGGATAGCTGTCTAGTCATGTCTCAGTGGCTGAACTGTATAATACGTTTTACTATGGTACTTATGGATATTAAAGACTCTGTTTAGGATAATATTTTTCATAGCTGGTTTTGGTGCTTAAAGATTTAGATTATCTAAAGAGATCTTTCGAAAGTTCCTAGGCAAAACGGATACGTAATTTTACTTGGTTACTCAAATTCATGTTATGTATTTTAAGTATTCTTAAATATTTATATTAATATGAAAAGATGAAAAACATTAATCAAAATATTCAGTTCACTGAAGTTTTGAAACCTAGGGATATTATTTTTCTGGAATGTTTTCCAGCCTTTGGAACAGGGTAACACATCTGTGTGCACAGTTACCCATGTGTCACATGCTGGCTTCCATTCTGATGTGTTCTTCGGTACCAATAATGTGGTTCATTTTATAATAATTTACAATTATTTTTCTTTAAAATTGAGTTGAATTACCAAAACACATTATTATGGATTTCACTTCATTTATTGTTTCAAACTTCAGCCTGTAAGTTATTTATAGAAGGGCTTTTTTGTGAGTATTTATAAAACAAACTCCATGAAAGGAATTCAGTTCTAGAAAGGAAGGGGTCTAAGGAGATAGGTGTTAAATCCAATTTGCTTTAAAGCTTTAGATTGCCGTGGTCCTTGGAGTACTTTGGAGGATCTTAAGGGTCTGTGGCGTAACAGAAATCCCAGTGGGTAAAAGCACAGCCCAGAATACCTGCTGCAATGTTGCCCTTGATACTGAAACAGCACGATGAGCGAATGAGTAACTGGGACAGTGTTTTTTGGGATTTGCCATTTTAAAGAGGTAGTTAGGTGTAAATAATTTAAGAAAGAATTCAAATTTTTCATAAGCAGTTGCCTGTCAATAAGGGTAAAGAAAGGAGGAGCGTATGCTATGGTGAGGATTGGTAGGGAAGTAAGCGTTTGCAGCAAGGCTTGAAATGGCTCAGCCAGTCCATAGCAGCATAATTCACGTACTGGGCTTTGTAGTCAATTCTGATGAGATTTTTGTCATCACCTTACAAACACATCCTGTTACGGGAACTTTTTCCATCTTTCCTGGAACTGCTAGGGCTCTTTTACCCACTCTGGAAGAAGTTACACAGATATACCCAGTAAGTGTGAGTGCTTTCAGAAGGCAAGTATAGCTGCAGTTCCCTGCTAGATGAAGCTTAGGAGGGAAGAGTGAAGAGCCACGGGGTATTGAATCCCCTGGAGGTGAGCAGGTGTTTACAGGTGTTTAACAGATATGCCTGATGAAAGGATTTTCAAAAGTAAACCCTTACCTGTGATTAACACAAGATGTCATCAGGTACAGATACTAAATTTTTCAAAGTTTTCCTGTGCCATTCTTATTGATGACATTGTCAGAAACTTTTTGTTAACTTATCAAAATACTTGTGCCAGGACTCTGGGAGGATCTGTGGTAAACTTTCTGTCCCACTATATCAAACAGTATCTCTTTCTATGTCATACAGATAATGTATGACATGAATAATGAAGTGTGAGCACTTGAAGCTTGCTCTGCTCATTGCTTGAGTGTGTACACAGAGCAAGTATACAGCCGACAGGATTAAATTTGTATTAGATAAAATTGAAACAATTTTTCTCTTAGAAAACCTTTCATGCATATATGGTTTTCTTTTTACAACTTTCTGTTGGCAACCTGTTGCTGAGGATGGAAGTAAGTACCTTCGTATACCCCATATGCAATTTTGTAGGTATTTTTTGGTTTTGTTTGGTTTATATTACATAGAAGATTTTCGACAGAAAACCTCTCTGCAACACCACTCCTCATATTTCATTTTTCCATTGGCACATTTTTACATTAAAATGATTCCACAGGATTATAAGGTGACCAGAATGTTAGTGTTGAAGCAAAAAAATGGCTTAGAAACCTTACCTGATGCTTTGAGCTTGTCATTTAAATAGTTAACCATTTACCCAGAGCCTATAGATGGAGATTTCAGACATCTGAAAAAAAGTATTTTCATATAAACACATAGACTATTGATTGATAACGAAATTATGGCAAAACAAATTGAGTCAATTTTACGAAGTCTTAAGGTTGATGAACTTGGAGAAGGCTGGAAGAGCAGAATAGTTAACTGACAGGTCAGAACTGAAAACAAAGCATTCGGTCACCTGGATAAGGATTTTGCTGGAAAGAAATTGTTCACTGAATAGTTGTGGATATTTCAGTTTGCTGGAATATGGTCTGTCAAATGTATAATGCCACAGTAAACAACTTTTTTGAAATTATTTAGGGCCCATTTTTGCCTAAGGCCGTATGCTGCTTAGACTTGCACAGACTGCTGTTGTCATAGTCTTCTGTGGTTTGCCTGTTTACATGATGGAGCAATCTAGAATGGCACTTTTTATAAGTTTCTGATAAATTGCTTAATAGAATGGACTCAGAAATGAAAAAGATAATTTCATAAAAGAAACAACATACTACATGCAATTAGCTTTCAAAGTACACTGGTTTCTTTTGAAAACAGTGCAGCAAACCATTCTGGGAAAAAAAGGAGTTTTGTAGTTTTGAAGCTATGTTACTTCTCTATGTCTTGTCTGTGACTTTGAATGCAAGAAATCGAATATGGAAAAAAGTCATCTTTCTTCCCAAATAATTGTCATTCCTCCTCTTCCCCTGCCCCCCGCCCGCTTCTTTCTTTTTATTTTTTTTTATATTCTTTAGATTTCAGAAGAAAGGAAAGCGAAGGCAGAAATTAATGAAGAAAAAGGGAGAAGGCAGAATAAAAAACACACAATATCAGACATTTCAAGTAAGACTGAAACAAATTTTCAAAATGAAGTTTGTTTGATTTTATCATTTTCTTCCTTCAGAAAATTTAAGAGAACATTTTGAAAAAGAAATGTTCTCAGGAAAATGTTGTTCGAAGTTTTAAATCAATTCTAGTGTTCAGTTATACTTGTTTTTCCTGTGAAGTGTGGATCTTGAACAAAGTTGCACAATAAATCTAGAAATTCCTACCAGAAGACAGCTACAGAAGCCTTGGTCCAGCTGAAGTCAATGACCAAACTCCCATTCACTTCAGCAAGGCCAGGATTTCTCCCCTTGCTGACACATTTAAAGAAGTGATCAAAGTTTCAGCAATGCATATTCTCTGACTCCATATATGCAATAGTTGCTCTCTCTCCAGGCAGAGGGTCATATTTAGCATATTTTGGGCTCTTTAATGTGAACATACTAGGAGAATGCCAATAAAACCACAAGATTTTGCAAGTCATTCTGCAGAACTTTTCATCTCAGGCAAAAGGTTTTACTTCAGCTCTAATAAAAACAGATATACAGCTTTTTTATTTAACAACAACAAAAAAAAGCACTCACTTAGGAAGTCTAGTCACATTTTTCTTCCAAAGTTTTCCTTGAAAGCCAAGGAATAATTGTAAATGCAATTCATAAGGAAGAAAATATCAGTTGTTATACTGGTGAGAACCAGCATGTAGCCAGGTTAGAGCTGAGTCCTTTTTGCCTATTGAAGAAGTGATCACAGGGCTGACAGCTGGAGTTTACTTGACTGTACAATAAAGCAGCCCTATAGGTACCTTTTGTTGTATTCAAAATGCCAAATGTAATCTTAATGCACTTTTTTCTTTTCTCCCCCCCCATTGAGTATTATATCTTTAACCAAGGAAATGAAAAGTAGATAGATAAGCAAAAGAGACCAACACGCACCCCAAATTATTTAGGACACTCTCTAAGGAAATGATACATTTTTCACAAATCTGTATTTTTATTCTTGTGTTGTTAGTTAGCCACTGAAGAGAAAGTCCAGCGGTTACTTGAAGCTGTGTGCAAAGATGATAGTTTAAATGCACAGAAGAGTGTATGGCAACCACATGTCTTGATGATACTTCATGTTGTCTGTGAAATTCTGTGCATTAGCTCTGTCTGAGTGCAGGTAGCATCTACTTAATAACTGGAAAATAGGTTTTAGAATATTGAAACTCAGAACAAAAGAAGAAACCAAAATCCCAAACCCTCTGAATGGTCTAATTAAATAGAGATATTTTCTACAGTTTTGGAAAATATGGTACATTTGAATGCACCTTGCAAACACTTTTAATTATAATTCTAGATGGCAAGTGTGTTTGCCAGTATATATTCCCTATGCACTTTCCAGTCACAGGACTTGCCATAATGATCATTCACTGATCACATTTTGTTAGCAATCTTCCTCCAAAATGGAAGGGACCCGAGACATCTATCTTGCTGTTGAAATGAAACAATCTTTAGCCAATCACAAAGTGTTGTGATGCCCTTGTTGTATGACAAGAAGGGAAGAGACATGGGTGGAAACAGATCTCCGCTGCCTGGAAAATCACTACGTGAGCTCCCTAGTCTTTTCAAATGTATGCTGTGTCACACAAGACTATCGTGGATCACAGATATTTTACCATCATATTTCTGAGAATGCCATCATTTATTTTCAGATGTGTGTTGGGACTGCTTTGTAGGTATTAGGTAAAAGAACTTCCAATGTACTTTGTGCTGACTTGGGATGTTCATCTCTCTTTTGCAGGGAGGTCACATAGGACATAATTAAAATTTACAGATAACGTTGTTTGTGTTACCAAATGTAGTAGGTACTCATTCATACTTTTAGACATCAGGAAGCCAAGACTCTGCCTTGACAGACTTGGACTCCAAAGAACATACAGAATAAAATGAAGCTTTTTGTTCAAATGCAGAATTACATCTTCAGTCACCTTCTCTTCTCCATTAGCATCAGCTGGCAGGGTGCCCTCTTGCAGGACCTTAGTCATGCAAATACAGACCCTCTCTATTTCTACCAGAGCTGTTTCATAGGTGTGAGTGGATGCTTGTGGATGTACAAGTGTGAATTACATCCTACTTTGTTACTCCATTTTAAGAGGTAAAGCAGAATGGGAGTTCGTGTGTTCCAGACAGGCAAGGATCCTGCAGAACTAACTCTACTAGTGATACAGATGCTGGCCAGGAAAGGTCTTCCACAAAGGCCCTTAAAGAAAGTATGTGGCTACTAAGGAAAAACGTGTGCTAAAGCCTTTCAATAAGGGTCATGTGTTTTATTGCTAAGATGCCTGATGAAGGCCGCAGGTGAGTAGGCTTTGCCAACACTGGAGACAAGCACACCTTGTTTATGTTACTCTTCTTCAGAACAAAAGATTTAACTTCAAACTGTTTACTTTTAATAGAAGTGAAAAACAAGGTCGTTTTTTTGTTTGTTTCAAAAGCAGACCTGAAAAATAACTTTCACTTCTACACCCACTATTGGTAGTTTAGTTTTTGAGATTTAGCCAGGAAAGATGCTATATAAGAAGTGGACGTGAATGGTCACTTAAAGGTTTGTTATCTGTAATTGCTGTTGGGGTTAGGTGAGTGTCGTGAAAATCTCACAAGAGTTTTGACTGAGCCTAACATGCAGTCCTTTCATGAGCTGTGGATCATAAATATTTCACGTTTCTTGACAGCTCACAGGCTCATCTTTCTATTTGAAATGGGTACATTTTAACTCGCCCACCAATCCCCCTTGTGCCCTCGGCAAATATTGATATAAACAGGATGGAAATTGTTTATTGAAATTGAAAATTGTTATGTCAGTTGGAGCACCCTGGAGCTTCTGGCCTTGCGCGTGGGCAGGACAGGCTGTGTCCTCTGAGGAAGAGCCCTGCGAAGGGGTGGTGACTCGGAGTCCTGTTACATCTCCCCAGTGCTGCCTCCACTGAAGCTGGCTTTCACAGCAGGGGCGAACAGATTATAGAAAATTCTGGGTTCATCTGGTATGCAGCGGTCAATCAGGCTGGCAGAAAGTGCCAGTCTGGCACAACCTCTTTTACCATCTTGATCAGTCTTTGGTTTAAGGCACAATCTATTTTAAAAACACAGTATTCCTGTAACTTTCCTCACTAGCTCCCATTTCTATTCAGGCCACTTACAGGGTTCAGCAAAAAGCCCAGAAATTGGCATTGCGGCCAAAGTTTGTCTGTTATAACCAGAGAGGAATGTCTTGAACTTAATATGTTTGGTTTGGGAGATCTGTTTTTGTCCGCTATAACCAATTGTCCATTATAACCCTGTCCATCATAAGTGTAGTGTGCACTATATAATTTAACAGCAGTGGTTAGTACAGCAAAAGCCAACTGTTGAGGCTGGGTGGGAAACCTGAGATATTTTGTTAACCAAATATGTCCTAAAATAATCTTAATTTTTTGAGAAACTATCAATCTCTGCATTCTTGGCTAAGTGCTGTTGTTGAAATTTTAAAATGGTCTATTCATCCTTAAATATACACTTCACCAAGAAAAGAAAAGGATTTTTTTTTTATTCTTTCAAAATATCAGATGCTTTATGTACTAAGCAGAACCTTGGCATCCTTCAGCTTGAGGAAAAAAGGTTAAATTGGGAGGGAAACAGACCCAATTAGCTTCTGTGGAGGAAAGTGTAACTTTTACAATATATTTTTATATTTCTAATTTTTATCTTAGGTATAGAGAACCAATATATAAGACTAAGCTTTCTCATCACAGTTAAAATAAATTGTCTGGAAATTTAAGGACCCCAGTAAAAATTCCCACGTCGCTAATTTATTAAGCCTTGTAGCATAAAGAGCAAGAAATGGAACAGGGATTAATTTGCAATACAGTATATTTTACCCTTTTAAATGCCAATGATCTTTAAAAAATGGAAATGAACTTGGCTTGAGCTAAATCAAAATTAACATGTCCTAGTTTTTGCTTCTTGAAAAAAAAATTAAATTGGTTAGAAGTAGGGTTTTTTTGGACAAAATGAGATTTTTTTTTTCTTCTATGAAACAAAGCATTTTAATTTTACATATCAACATTGCCATTAAAAGCAATGCCAGAGAAATGGCATGCCAGACTTGCACATCATTCATAAAATCAGCAGGTGATGCAGTCCATCGTGCAGCCAGTAATTCAGTGGCTGAGGAACTCGCCCAAGGGGTGGGGGAACAAGGCTCTCCTCTGCCAGTGGAGAACCCCTGTCTCTACCTTCCAACAAATATCCCAGGGAAGAATGATTTTTTTTTTTTCTTTTTATGATTCCCTGTTAAAGCAGTCCCAATTTGCACGTGACATAACTTTTGTTTTACTAAGGATTCTTTTACCTTATAAATAAGAGCTTAAATCATTGCTTCCTTCTTCTTGACTCTCACCTGGCATCCTGAAAGCCTTGGTCCCCTGGAGTCCTCTGATAGCCCTTGTTGGACTTCGTGGGCTGTGCATGGCCTCGTGAGTGTCATTTGGAGAGTGTCATGGATGTGAGGGAGCAGGACTAGACATGGGATAGAGGGAAGGGAGCAACTTGCACAACCTTAACAGCTTTTGTAACATATGCAGGCATCTGCATGTACCAAGCAATTGTGGAACAGAAGAGCAAGCCTCAGGCACAATCCCTCCTTGGGTGGTAGCCTGTGAATTTGGCAGTGAAGAACTGTGAGATAGCTTATAAGAGAGCTCTGCTGTTCAGGGGCCATTAGCCAATCCTTATGTAAACTCTTCTTGAAAACTCACTTCTACCATACTGAGACAAAAAGAATAGTGTCTTTTCTGATCCTCCAGCAAGCTGCACATAAGACTTTTCAGTTATTTTTTTCCTGTTTTGCTGCCCTTACTTGTTGCTGGTAAGGTAAAATGGATTACAGGCAGTTTAGTACTAGAGACTGACATTTTTCTTTTTTTTAAGTCTCTACTCTGAATGGAACAAGACTCCTCTTCTTGCTGCAAAAATGCAGTTTCTTGATGAGAGGTGTTATGCAAGTTACTGTAATTACTTGGCCTGAGCACCCCAGGGAGCTCTTCTGAACCACAGCACTAGTTCTTGCAGGCAGGATAAAGTCAGACTTGCTCAGCAGTGAAAGTGAAGCTTCAGAACTGTGAATTCTTCCCCCATCCTGACTAAAATATAAAAAAACACTGCAGTAAGCTCCAGCCTGTCTCAGTCCACCCAGATATAAACTAACTCATCTACTGAAAGTTTATGACAAATGAGATGCAGCCAGTTCCACCTTGGCCTTTAGAGTCGAGGAGAAGTAAAGGCCTGTCTCTGTCCAGTGATAAATGAGATGCTTATTCCAAGATTTTGCTCTGCCAGTGAATTATAGTTGGAACTGCTGGGAAAGGAAAAATTGTGGTTGGAAAAAGGAGTGTATTATGTGTGAGTGACACAATGTTTTTGCATGTATGTGGGTGTTCTGAGCAGATCCTTACGATGCATAAAAGAATAAGGATGAAGAATGCTTAAGTGTTGCCAAGTTGTCAAGTGTTTATCTTTTTAGATATATAGTAGTATCGACAGTCCTTCTTACTGGATGGCTCCTACAGTAAGCAGAGAAAAGGACAAAACAGATAGAATCCTAACAGAATAATATGAATTTTCTTAGAATTAGAAAATAGTCTAAATAATTCGATAATTTACATGTGTACATAATTTCTTACTCCATAAAAGGAGAAGTTGTTCCAGTTCATGACATGAGAGAGAATCTTGTAATGGCAAAATTGTACAAGTTTTGTATTAAATCTCTAGCTGGGGTTAACCTGTTCAGGTAGGTCAACTCTCTCTCTAAAGCCATCAGCAAGTTTTTAAGTTGTTGTGGTGCTTCTGTGTCAGAGTTTCAGTGCTTTGGCAGCCCTGAGGCTTGTCTTGCCATCTATCGTCTGCCCTTCAGTCTTGCCAGGTACAGCCACTTACAACGTACCTGTTTCTGGCAGGAGCAATCAGCCTACTTCATGGGTTTACCTGCCTGCTTCACAAATTCCAGGTGATCTCTTCTTTCCCCTCGTTGAGAGGGGTGATTTTGTACCTCTCAAGATCTGCACAGCCTTATGTCTGTCTTCGAACTCTGAGGTGAAACAACTGAATTTCCCACCCCAGAATCCAAACCACCTAAGCCCACTCGGCCCTTCTGGCTTGTCCGCTGTTTGGACCTCTCTGCAGACCCCAGAGGGTACCTCCCTCACTAAGCAAAGCACTTGCAAACCCAATAATTTGATTACAACTGGAATGCCTCTATATGGTCTACGAGACAGGGAGCAGACTCCTAGTTCAATGCTCCCCTGTCACTTTGCATATATCCTCATGAGACATGCCTTGGGCCCTCCTAAACAACCCTCCATTTGTCAAAGAATTACTGTCCTCCTTACCTGAATTTGGAAACTTTGATGTGGTCAGCCTGTACATCCATACAGGCAGAATTCTGAGCATTCAAGGGTGGTGACTGGGATACATTTAGAACTTTTTATGGTTAATATCTAGTGTATCATTTATAAAGTGAGCACCAGTGATGCCTTCTCCCCTCAGCAAGCTGGGTAGAAGTCATCTCAGCTTTAGCAGGAGGTGTGTATATGCACATAGGCACAGATACCAGTATGAAAGCTTCTGCTTGCTGTATTATTTCATGACACTGTACAGATGGTCTTCTAGATCACAAAGGAAATGCCTCTGGCAAGCTGTGCTCTTCACTGTGATTGATGCTATGAGTTATGAGCTGAGTTTCTGCAAAATATCTCCTTTTCTTATCTTTTTTTTTTTTTTGTCTGCTAATAGAATGGTGTAACAGAGAATACTTCTAAACAATTAGGAAATATGTGTCATCTTTTTAGTCACCGATGATATTTATAATTTGTAAAGATTTCTTTAACTGTGACTTGAAACGGACATTCTGACACCATTAGGCGTTCTACATTCAGCAATGACTAGTGGCTATTTTATAGTAAAAACCGATATGAAATCCTTTGCTCTTATCTTCTCCATCTCAGTATCCCACAGTATCTCCTTCCTAACCAGCAAAATATATCCTCACCCAGTTTATTCTCTCTTTTTTGAAATAAATTTCAGAGAATAGTGAAGTGTCTTCCCTGAGCAAGAGATAAAAAGCTGCTTGCTTCATATTTGGGACTTGCCTTTATATGTTTCATATTTATCTTACCATTTTCATCAGTATCCAAAATGTCAAACGTAGCATTTCTTCATAAAGATTTTTAGTTTTGAATGACACATTAGTCATCGTCCAACTTGAAGTAATACTGAAAACGCTCACTGAAGTAGACATATGAAGGGTCAAAATAATCAGAATATGTTAGTTTTAGAGTTCAGTTGTTAGTGTAAAGTTTTAGCTTTTAGACTAGAAGAGAAAGCCTGTATCTTTCCTTTGAAGATTGAAATGAAACGTACTCAAACAACAGCTCAATTTAGGATTTTTTAGACCTTTGTATGGCATATTTGATTCCCTAAATGTCATATTGGCAGTTAATTAATGCCAGTTGAAAGTATGAGCCTGGAATGTGGTAGCTGACAATTAATGCCCACGAGTTTCATTATGAAGATCCTAACAATTCACTAATTAAACGTATTCCTATAAATGATGGTCCAAGAAGTGGAAGTGGAATTTTCAGATAGGTTCCCCTTTGCTTACTTCACCCCTGCTCGCACTGAACCAGTTGGAGATTTTTAAGAGAGGATAAACGAGATGTGTGCAAGGCAGTCCAGTTTTATAAACCCCGTCTTGCACTTGTTTACTGTTATTTGAATGATGCAGGCATGGCATTAGGAGAACTGCAAGCCAAATCTGAGACACAGAGTAGAGAATATTATTTTTGAAATTACAGATGGCAAAATTCTTTCTCTTCAATTAGCTGAGAAATCCAGATTCCATGCATTCTTTCCAAGTGAACTTTTAAGTTAAGGACTTATTTGGGAATAGGAAGGGTTTTTTTGGTATTGATCTTTTATTTCAGAGATGGTTAAATGGACTGATTTTTATATCTGATCAAAGGCCTGATTTTTCTTCTATTGAAGTTAATGGCTATGCTCATATTGATTTCGTAGAATGCTGGATATTCTTCCAAATTAATTCTGTGCTAAAATGGGGCAATCTGTTTTATATAAAAAGTGAAATTTATGATCAGGCCTGGCTCAGTATATGTTGTTGAAGACTATGCAGGGCTTCAGCAATCAATGCAAAATAATAAAAAATTAAAAAGGAGAAACATTCTGTCAATAGCACTCCTGTAACAAAGGGAATGCTTGTTTTATATTGATTAGCTCCTGTTAAATAATGCATTATGGCTTCACAACCACGTAGGCTCTTGCAGGGTTGTTTATTGCAAGCAGTGGCAGTATAGAAATGCTCTTAGTGAGCAAGGAAATCAATACTGTATCTGTAAACACACTTGCAAATGCAGTCCCATGGCTCACCCTCCAATCTGCAGCTGCCCATTAAACCAGAATAGTGTGAAATAAGACTGGTTGTTACATTCTATATTTCTCTTTCAGCACTTTTCTGGACAGCATTAAGCTGCTGAGGCACTTCAATTAGAATCCAATCCATAAGTAACTTGTTTGGTATACTCACCTATCGAGTGTATAAGAGTACAAACCAGCTAAGCCATTTCCAACATGCCAGGTTTGCATATGAGGACAGATTTTTAGCAGCTTCCATTTGTTCAGACACCAGAAGGTTCTGAGAACAATTTACTTGTAAAGCTACCGAATAATCCTGGTTAAATTTAGGGTATTCTCAATTTAGTCTAGCAACCCTCTCCAAGGAGTTAGCTAGTGAAATCTCATTGAATTAGGGTCCTAAAACAGTGACACCTCTTTGGAAATCTTTGAAGGAGATTCCTTAGCATGGCTAAGGAAGATGCCTCCATTCTTTGGAAGTGTGGTGTGGGTGCTGACTGAAGAGCCAGGTGAACGAAGCTAAAGGGAGAGCAGGGACCAGTGGAACACACGTACTCCTGGGGCACCTGACGCCGCGTCACACGTTAGTGTCATTTGGTTTAACATGCTCCTGGTCACACAGTGGCCCACTGTGGCTAGGTCTGGCCCTGTCCTCTGCACGTTATACTAAGGACAGTACTCCAAAAGGATTGAGTGAAGCTGAGCTTTCTGTTGAGGGAGTGGTTGGTGATGAATGGTAAATAAATGAACATCCGAGGTCCTTTCAAGTATTGCAATCCAATCCCTCTGAGCCAAACTCCCTGAATTTAGGAGAGCTGTGATGCTTCTTCCATCATGACTTTGATTACCTTTGATAGGGTATGACTGGCTCAGTGAATGATACAAAAAGACCCTGGTGTAGCTTTGTGCATATTAAATTCAAGACAAAATAAGCATCGTTTCAGATGACGAGCACTCACAGTGCCCCCCAATATTACCAGAAATAGATTAACATTTGTAGCTCTGGATACCTATAAGTAATGGTAAAATGATAAATAATATAATGCTAAACATATTTGATCATTTCGGACAAACTACATTAGATTGAAGTTTGGTTTATTTTCGTCGATTGATTCTGTGAAAATGTATCTGCATAGTTTTAGGTTGTGATCATTATTGTACAATGACTTCTCTGGACACAGAGAGCGGGATTTATCTGTAAGGATTTTAGCCACCTAAAAGTCAAGTGTCTAGCCTCGGCCGATACTCTGAATTTCCCTCATAGTTTACGGAGATGTATGGTCTTCTCCAGGAGACTGAGATAGCTATATAATATAGGTGGAATGTATAAATTTATACATTTATTTGTACCTGACTTTCTTCATTGGCTCCATAGGGAGCCTTGGCAGCTAACCCATACCAGATGACACATTTTACAACATTAGGCTAACTGAGGGAATCCTATCGTATGAAAAATAATGACCAGCAAAGGTGTGAGAAGAGATAGAGACGGGGATTTCAAGTTAAATATAGATGCTATGCAATAATTAGTAACAGTTGGAGACACAAACTAGCACTGAACAGTGCTGATTGGTCTCATTTTGAATTCTTTCAAAAGAGAAAGATTATTTTTGAGGTTAGCTATTAGTTTAGAGCCAAATTTCAGCTAAAGAGAGCTCCAAGTAATTTTGCAATTACTCTAATAATATTGCTTCAGAGGGAACAGCCTGGTTATTTAATAGACAATACTTCACAGAAAACTGCGGTGACTGGGAACTGGAGTCCAGAATGCTGCACTGGGGGCCATTATTTTTCAATGCCTATATAAATGTTTATTGGAAGTCACTGATCTTGTTCCTTAATTTCTAACAGGGTCCATGACAGACATAGAAGAAATCAGGGAAACGGTGAATTTTAGAGTTCTGCGATCTGTCTGAAATCTCTTTTGGACAAGGTATGCTGGGAAGATCTGGCCCTGAGCCTCGTGGAACAGTATCCAGAATAACATGTCAATGGCCCCAGGCCATGGTCAGAGCAAGGGAATGACATTCATCTTCTGACCACATAGACATGCTCTATATTTTCTTCTCTCTCTTAGGAATTTTTCCAGACAGGGTCACCCTGTATACGAATGGGTAACCAGCAGACCATGTCTGAGTGGATAGTAAGTTTTGGACCGTTTGTATAGCACTTTCATGAACATATTTTTTACTTTAAACAATTCTAAGACAGTGTCTTCCTTTAAACCCAGTAATATACATAATTACCATGGTGCACTTTGCTGTCATGACTGGGCCTGTTCATGTTCCTGAGGGAGCTTGTTTAACTCTAGTTTGGCTATTGCCATATTACAGAACATAGAGAGCCCCTGAAACATGGGTAAGGTCCAAGGCTGCAATGTCACCGACATGAGGAACGTAAGAGTAAGTCACGCTTAAGAGAAACAATATCTTCCTAAGAATGATTTCAGCTTATCTCTGGTGTGGCAACTATGAATAATAAGGGCCAGATTTGACCCACCTGTGGGTTGCACTCTATCCAGGCCATCCAAAAGGCAAATGGAGTGAGTTGGGGAGAGGGAAAACATCTAGCACTGAATATATATAGCCCCTGAAGTTATTTTCCTGTAACTCAACACAAAGAACAATGTATATAACTTAGTTTACACTTTCAGGGGATTCTGCAACTAGTAAATGCACAAATGAAAAATGTTTTATTACATCTGTAATAATACCTTTAGAGTCTCAATAGATAAACTTATCACTCACAATGAGGTTTAAAAAAGTCTATGTTAAGGTTTCTTATTGCTAATCATTAGCCATTAAAAGATCAATTATTGTTATGGTTTATTGCAAATCTTGGAGCTGATCCCTTGCCTTAGTCCTGCAGCAAAAGCACTTTTTGATAGCTCTTTACAAAGAACTAATCATGAGATTTCATCCAAGGGAAAGAAAATAATCGAAGTCTTTCGTTAATGCATTCTATAAGAGAAATGCATATTGCAAATGTATTTCTCAACTCATGGGTGCAGAACTGAAGTGAATTATTCATTTCCAACAGAGCCTTCAAATCAAAACATTTCAGCATTCCTTACTTACTAACATCAGTGGATCGTGTGAACCAGAACGCTATGTTACAATAACCTCATGATTTTTAGGCAGAAGGATCCTTGAATAATATTTCAGTCTCTGCTTTTCCCTGGAAACTTCCTTACTTTCAACAGTCCTCCGCTACTTGCCAACAGTGACCTAACTCTGAAATTATTTGCTACATTTGAACAGGGAACAAAATTAACTCTTAACAAAATGGGTGGCCTATACCATCAGCAGAGAGCGGAACAGGGCTCAGATGTGTGTCCTGACTGGTGCACTAGCAGGGCTTATAGTCTTTGTGAAATCCCTCCAACCGGTGAAAAAGCAGCTTTTTGTCCAGCGGAGCTACCTTAGCTGCATATTACTGTTATGAGATTTTGTCAGCTAGTTGGATTCCTTTTCATGTATTTCGAGGATTACCAGAGCTGTGCTTTGTCATTAGTTTGCAAGCGTAACTTTTCAGGGTGGGAATCGGGCTTAAACATATACAGCACAACGTGGTTCTTCCAGAAAGAAACTCTAACACAGAGGACACTAATTTTCAAATGTTGTTACTGTATACACTTGCCTAAGTGTTTTTTTTTATTAGTTCTGGGGAAATAGATCGTTTCGGGGAAAGGAAGGAAGTGAATTTCTTGCTGTAGTTTGCAGGGCACATTTCTTAGATTTGAGAACTGTTCAGACATTCAGTCAACATCTTCCTCTGAAGGCGCTCAGGTTTTGGCAGGTACATTTATCCATGGAACAACACACAAAAAGAAACCCTGATGGTTTGGAAGGGGTCGGTGGAGGTCTGAAGGTTAACTTAAGCCAAAGATCCTGAGGGAAATTATTCTTAATGAAAACTGACACATATATGCCCCTGACAGCTTTAGAAAAAACAAACATATATTTCGTCTGAATCTCAAAAAGCTCAAATATTTAAGCTGTGCAACAAACCCTGAACAAATTTGCACTGAATAGCGTTAGCTGCCAAGGAAAAATTAATTCACACACTTTTTATTTCTACTGCTCTGGTACCCAGTGGAACTGTTTTACATTTATCTGACCCCATGCAATACCTTTCTTTCAAAAGCATTACATTTAATAGATTTTCATAAGGAACAATTTGGAGGGTTGCTCAATCATTGTCTAAAATGAAGCAAGAACAGAACCTTTAACACAACATGTGCATATACTATCCCCACATTGTGTATGAACGTGAGAGCAGATATCCTTTAGAAGCAATAAAAGCTATGTCTACCTAATGAGCTCCAAACGGCATTTCTTGCACTCAAATTTCCCATTGAAGTCCATGGGCTTTTTGCATGTGTAAAATAAGCATGGTAAATGTAACTAACTATAGAAGTATATTTATACTAAAGTATGACATCCTCTACTGCAGAACTGTTTACTATAACAACAGGAACAATATGGAGTTTTCCAGAAGTTATACAAAGAGTTTTTGGGTGTATGCTCCCTCTGAACATGAACAGGATACTGTTCTTACAAGTTTCTTAATGAGAAGACTGTGTCTCCTATAACTGAGTCTTTATAATAATAACAGATAAGCTAAGACAGGAAGGAGCTTGAGAAAGGGAGAGCTAGGTACATGTCTTTCAGTAGGTAGCTATGATAGAACTGACTCACTAATTAAAAGAGGTTGAATGCTTCAGGGATGTTACAATTCAGTCCAGACCTTAAAAGATCAGATACCCTTACAAGATGCCTATCATATTGCTCATTGTGCCGTTACAGATCTCAGACACATTAAGCAAAGCATGCTGCTGATAAAAGCCTATGGCAGTCAGAAGGCACATTTTCATAAAGAAGGTGAGAACTGTTGAGTGTGATGTCTGATAGGAGTTATACTGGTTTGTACCAGCTGAGATTCTGCCTGTAATCAGCACGATGGCGGTGACTGATGACAGCATCTTAATGGCTGGGAGCTGCAGAGTGTTTGTTCATCCCAGCCTGGGTTAAAAGGGAACGCTGTTGTTAATGTTTGCATCGCAAGGATGCCCAGAGACCTATTCTAATATCAGGAGTCCATTTTGCTGCCCTCCTGGAGAGTTTATTTTCTCAGTAGGCTTATCCTTAGAAGGGTGTGAGAAAAGCAGAATTACTGTCTGTAATAGAATCACAATTGGAAGCTAAGAGAGTTTAAAAGCTTTCTACATCTGATTATGGGAGATAAGACACTTTTTCACTAGAAGAATAAAGAACTACTGGAGTAACTTAGCAAGACTGAACCCTTTATTTAAAAGTGGTTTTAGTTAAAGCAAGATTTGAGTTGTGGAAGTAAAAAATACTGAAAGGAAGCAGGCTAACAAACTTCAAATGTGAAATGTAAATGCAACTGAAAGGTAGAAAACAAACTTTTCTCTGCATCTATAAGGACAGAAGCTAGTTGGTTTAAAGTGTAGCAATAAAGGCTCAGGAGAAGCTTTATAACATGGAAAAAGATGGAGCCAAAAGGTATAAGAAACTTTATCAGTGGTGGTTTATAAGTACAGGTTATATAAACATCTCCTAAAAGTAGATTCTCAGGGCAGGATGAACATCGGCCTCGCCTCCATGTTCTGTCTTTCCATCCTCTGGTGTCCTATTGCCTGTGGTATAACAGACGTCAGACAATACGATCATGGCTCTCCTGTTATAGGTCTGCATCTGCAAGCGTCCAAAGAGGTCTGCAGCTCTGCTGGGAGCTGAAGGCAAGTCTCCGGGTCCTAGTCCAGGACATGACCCTAGAAACTACCACCTGTTTTATACCTATTTTTGCAACAATGACTGTCTACTTCAAAAAAAGAACTTGGCACCTTAAAGTGGGACTTAAAAAAGTGTAGTGTCTATATTTACAAATGTGCTGCTGCTTAGCTCTGAAGGCACCTCATTTTTCTTGGCATCTTCCTTCTTATCTTACTGCTCCCAATGTGCAGTCTTGATTTATCTTAATTAGAGTCCTAAAAGGCTGCTGGTGCATATGCCCCAAAATGGGCACAGAGCCCATTTGATACCGATGTCCAAATGAAGCTCTAAAAGTATTTCTGCCCATTTCCTGGAAGGACCAGAAACCCTGGAAGTTACACAAACTTACAGGACATATCACAAAATGCATTCATGCCTACCTCTAATTGTTAAAGGATAGTAGTTTGGAAGTTGTAAAGTATTTCTTCCCTCCCTCCCTCCTTCCTTCCTTCCTTCCTTCCCTCCTTCTCTCCTCTCTCTCTCTTTCTGTTTCTGTAATTATTAAGATCATTATTAAATATGTGGCAAAAGAAGGAAGAAAAAATTTTGTAGGAAACAAACGACTGAGAGAGAATGAGACAGAACAGACATGGTTCTGCAGCCTGTTTGGAGGCAAGAATCTTGGATTCCTTGCCTATGATGATTTTTGTATTTAACATAAATTGTCCTTGGCTATGATTATTTGGGTATTGAACACAAATTGTCCAGTAAGAGTCCTGAGAATGAAATCCAGGATTACTTGCCCCGTGTGGGTCCTCTAATCGCAAGGCTGTGTAATCAAGTTCTCTTTTGGTTCTGAATTCCTTTCCACATACCAACACAAATTCAGATGGAGAGGTAGAGTGCCTCCTTTACCTGGGATGAGAATTATAGCTGCTCAACTCCTTTTTTGGAGTTAACCTCAGGTCCTCTTAAGGGGATTTGCATTCTATTCCTGAAAATGGAGAAAGCTGAGTTATATTTCACAGCAGCATTGCAAAGACATGTATCGACGCGATTCATTTCACACACAATGGTATACTGCAGTGTAGCCATATATATGACCTATAGTGGATCTCTCTTATACTAGTTCCAGATGGTGCAGAATAAATTTCTTAAAAAACTACTATTGCTTGGAATTTCAGACACTGAACCTCCTGTTAAAAACATCTGGAAATGTATATGTATATGTATGTAGTGTGTTTACAGAAGAAGAGATGATTAAAAGAATGTTATTAATCCGAGTATGTTTGACTTCTTATTTAATCTCATCCTCAAGCTCACTTTATATTCTACACACAACTGTCAGTAATTCCAGCCCAATAACAATTTAGGGCATCTTCATCTGCTCCGAGCAGCTGGCGTGATGCATGATGGTGTTTGTGATAAGACTTACACTGTTTTCCTGTTCAATAGCCTCTCCTAATAGCGTGAACATGCACTGAACTTTCTGTGGCAATCCTTACAACTTTCTTATCACTGATGTAACCGATATTTGTTCCTGGTATCTGGCAGGTGGGTATACAGCCAAGTTCCATCTTGGCCCAAAGTGCTATTTTTCCGTATTCATATGTGATAGCCCTCTCCAGGAGACGGTGCTGGTGCTGGTAAATAATCTCTGTCCTAAGCATTTTGAGGTTTGAAATACTTCATTCTAATGGTGGCTTGACACAAGCTAGAGGATTTTTTTAAAAATCGTTGTTGAGGAACCATGGAGTATATGTATGATTGAGGTATTTCGACTTTCTTGCAGACATAAAGGCTGTTTCCTTTTAAGCTGTGAAATTGGAGGATACTGTTTGCCATTGCAATTAACTTCTTAAAGCCTTTTTAAGTAAATTGACTTTAAAAGTATTTTCATCTTTGTCTTAATAATATACTTACAGAAAACAGGGCTGGAAGGTGGTCAGCCTGGCCACCCTGCTTCCTGAAGACAAGACTGACTGCACCTCAACTGTTCCTGACAGATGTTTGGTAAACCAGTTTTTAACAATGTCAGCAATTGAGATTCCACAACCGTCCTAGGTGTTAATGAGGAATTTCTAATTTTAGGTATCTTTATAGTTCAGACAATTGCATACCAACAATTAGAAGAGGTGGCTTAAAAGGAAAAAGCCTTTTGAAAATTGGATAAGGACTCTTCTGTCAAAAAATTTAATTCAAATCTTGAGATGAAAAATACCACATCTGTTGTTGCTGCCATTAAAATATTTTCTAAGGCAAGCAGTTATTTCATTTTTTTAGGTTTTAGATCACTTAGTTATGAGGAAAAAATTCAGGTTCCTACTGGACAGCAGATCCAAGAAAAACATGAGGCTACTTTTAGGTGCAAGCTACAAAACAGAGCTCATGGAGTGTGCTCTGTTACATCGTTCTGAATGATTGTTCTGCTCTTGCATAGTCCCAGGGACCACAGGTTTCTTTAGGTGTTTAGGTAAAACAGTCCAGCTGTTATTCATTGATACCTAGATGTGTGCGTCTTCAACCCAGCAGCCCCTCACCTCTCTGGTATTAGTGAAGAAAGTTGATTGGATTAATAAGCCTCTGGTGAACAGGGGGAAAGAATCAGTGCAGTTAAATAGAACATCTAAACAAATATATGTCTGCGTCCACTGAATTATACTTCCAATAAAAGGCAAATACTGTCTTCTCAAAGGTAAAAGAAAATTTTATTCTAATACATAGAAGAAAGTTATATTTTTCTACATTATGATAGCATGAGCAACTGTGAATCATCTATACAACCTTGGGCTGTGACATTAGAATAAATACAGAGGAGAAGAGAAAGAAAAGTCTTCCAAGGAGCTGAGTAGTAGTGGGAACAATGAAATCTATTTCTTGCTCTATACCTTCGCTGAACTTTTGTCTACCATCTTTTCCAGAAGCAGAGAGTATGATAGGTCCTAATTTTCAAGACTTCTAATCTATGATAGCAACAGGCTAGGATTTCAGGTTTTCATTTAGCTGGGAATGAGCATTGACCTGCCCTTAAGTATTTATTTTAGCTTTCAAGGTGGAATATCAAGCTATTGCAGCCAAGATGAATTTTTCCCTCTCTTCCAGTTGCACTTTTTTCTTGAAAGACAGAAGACACAATTTTTGCAGCCAGCTCCATTGAAAACTTTCTACATAAAAGAGCCTGAAAAATATTTTTCAGAGCTGTGTGCAATGAGGCGCATAACCTGTGCTCCGTTGAAGCTGTAACCACCTATGAAAAAAAAACCCAAAACCCAAACAAATCCTTTAGGGTCTCTTCCATTCTCTGTTTTTGTCTTTTTCCTGCATTTGCTGTTTAAATCACACCTGTCATTTTAAAACCTAACAGCATATGAAAAGCAGAGAAAGTCAATGGTGGTGATTGCAGTAGATTCTGGACTTATATGAGAGAGAAAAACACTGAAATCATTTAGTTTGTAGGAGATAGCTGTGGTGGGTAGGTATGAAAGAGGTGTACACAGTATCACTAACCCTTCTACTAGTACCTTCTGTTCAGGTAAGTGGGGACTGAAGTTATACACCATCACAAGTTTTTATGTATTACTACTTTTTTCATAAAGCACCCATCTCTATAAAAAGGGCAGGTATGATTATGAGAGAGTATGGTGTGGAGGCTCTACCTCTGAAAGCCTGGACAGGGACAGAGGATATGACACTTTGTGAATTCTCTTTTTGTATCTGTTACCAGCTTTCTCTTTCATGCTAGACAATGAGCTATGGGTATGACCCACAGAGAACAAAGTCAGAGAAATAGTAACTAGCAGCCAAGTCGGCTGCTAACTCAAGTGAAAATGCAAGCCAACTAGCAAGGGCTGAACATTTCAGCAAGAGAGGGAAGTGCCCAACAACTCCATGAGAATACCAATGAGAAACATTTGTTCTTGATTACTAGGCAGATGTTAAGGGATTAATATGAAAGAGAAGATTTAATTAGGAGCAATGCTTTGCAGAACAAGTTAGGACATATGAATGGATGGAGAAGGAGAAAACAATTCACCCTTAAGGTCTCAGCTTTATGTTTTTTTAAAGAACCATACTATACGTCTATGATGTTTTGAGTGCAGAACTGTGTAAGGGTCTGAAAGAAACAGAGAAATTAAAAATCAGGTTAAGAGAACAAATGCCACCTGAAAACTCCAAGGACATTGTCACCAAGGTAAAATAACGTTGGACCTGAGAAATTCCTTATGTATTTTCTTTGGCATTGCAAAAAATATGAGAAAGAAATAATGGAACTTACACATGTATTTGTAGACAGTAAGATGAGTCTTGTTTAAAACCACCTCTCTTGAAGAAGCTATACCTTTATAACTACCTAGTCTAGAAAATGATTAACACATAGCCACAAAAATAGGCTTCATTTCTTATGTCCATTTAAATTGATAGCTCTTAGCATCGCTAATGCTAGCCACTCTACGATGAACAGGCAATATCAGTTGTTTCGTTCACAGTAGGCATCATGTACTTGGATTTTGTCACCTGGGCAACAGCACACATATTTCTGTTTCCAAGGGCACTTCAGAAAGCCGTCTCTGCTGCTGTTATAATGGACTTCCTACCGGACTTTCCCCTGCTTCTGTGTTCCACCAGCTCATGCTGGTTCCAGTAATTCATATTCTTGTATTTTCAGCATTATTTCACTCCATTTGAAACCTTTTCTAGGAGGTGTAAAACAGTGAATTCTGTGCTACCCCACTTTAAAGCTGGAAGAAGGAACTACAGAGCTAGGTCTGCTGTCTTTTGAAAATTTTGGTGAGAAGTTCATGCTGGGGTATTGTCTGTTATGAAAAGTCCTAGAGAAGCTGTCAGAAATGAAAACAATATGCTCTGATGGAAAGAAGCTTCTATAAGAAATCCTGTACAGTTAAAACTGTCCAGTTCCAATGACAGTTTCTGATGGTGCTTCTTAACTATCTCAAAGCAGATGTTTTGAATACAGAGGACCGCTGTAACTCTTGTTATTTAGCATTCATGTTCTGATAACACCATAAAGCCGTGCTGAAGTTGTTTTAGGAGCTATTTAAACAAATACTCTGAACATGTAGACTCATATAGAAAACCGCAGAAAGATTCTCATTCTCTATTACATTTAAGAGAATGTTTCCATAAGTGTTTATTATCCAGACAATGCTTACAGAGTTCAAGGGTGAACTTTTCGGCTTAGCATAAATTTGCACCCTACTGCAAGGTACATTCAGTGTCTGCTTACCAGACACTGAATTAAGGCTCGCAGGATTCGGCGGCTCATGCTTCTCTGCCCTCTTTGTGGCTGCTGCATGCAGCTAATTCCTCCTGGGAAAAGAAGCAGGCCATCGGTTTGTTTACCATCCAGTAAAGATACCTGGCAGTTTCCTTGCACAAAATGAGCTGCTCTCTTGTCAGGAAGATGTTTGATCCTCTCACAAGCTCTGCCATCTGTTGAATAAATATAGGCATGTGAAAGTTCAAAGTGTTACTGTGCGTAATAACAGGCAGTGGAACAGTGTAGAGTATTGACTGGTGGAATTAAGACACATACAGTCTCCAATTATGCCAGAGTTACAATGCTGTTAGGAACAAGACAAACTCTTTAAAAAAGTCACCCCCTCAAATTTCTTTCAAGAAAAAAAAAAATATAGAGATCAATATTTTCTGTTGGCTATCACATGGATTTTATGCTTAACCGCCAGTTTAGCTCTGCCCACAAAAAATTCATTCATAGTCTGTTTAATTTACTTCAGCACTCTGGATTGACCTAAAAAAAAAATCCTTAAAAATAAAGTTTAAGAGACACTGAATTACAATGAATAAGGTGGCAATTTTCAGTTTGTTTCTTAGTCCCAGACAGTCTGTGAAATCTCTTGTGCAAACTGTGTGGTACTGATGAATGTTTCCCTTTTAGTGTACAGAGAAAAAAAACCCCATATTATTCTGCTCATAAGCAAAATCTTCTCTAGCATTTCTTGTGTTTGTAAATATTCAAGTAGACTTTTTTTATTGTTGATATAAACTTATTCCTTACTATTTCCAATAGTAAGTGGAGCAAACAATTTTGAGCATAAATGTTGCATAGATACATCAGTGTTTAATATAGCTTATGAAGGAATTTTCAAAATACTCCTGAAAGATCATGTTGTTATATTATCGACCTTTACTGGGCTAGGAAATGCCCATAACTTTGAAGCACCGATTCAGTAAGACATTTAAACACTTGCTTTCCATACTCTGAACTAATAATATGTGTTAGAGATTTGCCATACTGGTTCAGAATCTGTCACTGTTAAGCCATTAGAAAATGTTTTGTTATTATACTACAGGTAGTAATGTAATAAGGTGAGATAACATTAAAATGAATATTTATTATACCTCCTGTAATTAATAACATGATATGTTAATGTGATTTTCATTGTCTTTGTTTTTTGCGGTTTTGTGGGAATGCTCATAGTTTCAGGGTTCTTGAAGAGACGCGATGGCAGCATGGTGCCAGCCCTGGGAAAGATTATATTATTAGTCAAGAGGCAGCAGAAAGCAGGGGGAAGCTTATGACAAATAAGATGGAAAAGTAAAATAGGAGACAGTTATTAGTTTAAGGTGGGGTCACAGACTACTACAAGTAGGATTTATCTGACAATGTAGAAATCTATATGAGTGACAGCTAAACAGTTTAGCTGATGGAATATTTTAACTACTGTAGGACTTTCCTCACAAATTTTATCCATGTGTATTTACATATCTTCTAAATTAGTTGCCTATATGTCCTCTATTTGTCAAGAGAGAAAGGTACCTCTAGAGGATGTTTATTTCCACATTAAAAAAGGTGTGTATGATAGGAGTCATGGATTGCTCTCAGCAGCCGCCTATCTTTTTTCCAGTGACTTAAGAAGAGCACAGAGGACTAATTAAGTTTAGATAAGTTGTAGACAGCTCAGGTTGGCTCAGCAGAATCCAACCCTTAACTTGCAGCTTATTTTAATGATCTGACGATTGAATTATCAGTGACTACTCCATTCTCCGGTTATTTCATTGTCAGAGCAAACGGAGATCTGATTCTTTGTCTGAGAAGTGTGCTTTAAGGAATAACTGTGACATAGTTCACACATATGTCATCATGATAAATAGATATGACCTGTGGAGCTTTATCAGTTATTTGCTAACGGATGAGGATTAGCAGACAATAAAGAGAACTACTGATACATTCTAGCAAGAAGAAAGACCTTACTACAGTATAAATCTCGAACAAGTGATTGCTTTAGCTCGATTATAAACTGTATTCTCCAAGCTATTCAACACAAATATGTATCTGCAGGCACCAGAAATCCTTGTATGTCATCTGATTTCTGTCAGTGCTCAAAGTACCACTCATGAGGAGTTTGTGATCCCGATTTCAACATTAGTTTGCTAAATGACTTCGGCTACTCACTCCCCACTGCACATTCCTTATTTTCCCACCTGTATGGAGGAACTAGGAGTCATTACTTCTGTAACATGCCTTAAGATCTTGAGCTAAAAAGTGCTTTTTAAAAGATGAGTAATTATGATGTTACTGACTCAAAACACTAACCTGCTCATTTTCTGCTAATGCAGGCAACATGTTCTCAAACTTCAGAGCTAAGCAGTTCAGCTCATGCACCACTAATGTAAGACAAACACCAAAACCAAATATAAAATGTAAGATTTTGCTGCTCTAATGTCATGAGAGTATTAGTGTGATTCTCATATCCTTGATTCAGGCATAAAATATTGATAGCTGTTGATTTTTAACAGCATTTGGTTGGGTGGGATTTTTTTTTTTCTCTTTCCCAGAGGAAGAAGCTAATGGGCCTTAAAGCAAGTTTTATTCTTCTGTGGCCTGACTCCATTATTTTTCTCTTGGCTAAATTTTGTCTGCTGATGGGACACACTTCAGAAAATTATTATGATGTTGATATTCTTGCAGTAAAATCTTGCATGCTGTTAACACATGACAAAAGGAGATAAAGAGCAGGGAAAACAAGGTTAGTGTCAAGTGAAAAACGATGTAATATTAAGCTACGTTGTTACTTTCTGTGGCAATCATTTTCTCTCGTTCGTACAACTGTCAACGCAGATGACGATCCTTATACTTTTATGGCCCAGCTTGTTCAAAATGGCTTCCTGGTTTGTGGCTATTATTTTTGAATCTGCATTTCATTCATTATACCCAATGTTTGCATATGCAATTCGCTTAGGTAGTTATACTGACCCCAGGGAAATGTCCAGCGAACATTCATTGTGACTGAGCTGGAATGAATAATGAAATGCTAATGGAAAAATGTGGGCCCACCTGATAGCAACTGAACTTTGCTCACCATAAAACAGGCTGGATCAAAGGTCTCCATAAAAAAGTTGATTCCTATACCATAATTAGAACACATTAAGATTTGACTGTAATTTTACATAGGTAATACAAGTAAGTCTCCTAAAACTGCTTCCTTCAAATTTCATCATTTGATCCCTATTCATAGGGAATGAGGGTGGCGTACAAACCACTGGGTTTCCTTCTCCTTTTAACTATAGCAGAGTAGAAGGGGAAGTGTAGTGCCACCCTTCCCTTTCCTTATTTCTTCAAGATTTGTGAGCTGATAATAATTCAAAATGACTATCTTAAAATTCAGATTATACAGGGAGGATGGAATCTAACCGATTCCCAGGTGAATTTCTGACTGAAATAGCAATGATGGTTAGGCACTGCCTGTTTCGTAATTGTCACTGGTATACTATTTGGACTTTTAGACTGTTTTTTTTGGTTTTGTTTTTGTTTTTGTTTTTTAATGGTGGTGTCTATACACTGTTTACAGCCAAACTACTGGTTCATATGTGTGGGCTTGCTCTTCTCCCATTCTAAGCTTGCCAGCATCATACCTGGTACTGTGGAGCTGCATTATTTGAGAACTGCGGCCAAGCTAGTAAGTCCAACTGTATGGCTTGGCTCATAGGCTTGAGTGCACCAGTACGACAGCATGGCTGCCGTCTTCACATCTCCCCAGTGTCCCATTCCAAGGACAAGAACAAAAAATTCCCTTCACACCAACCAAAAGCACCCTTCGGCAAGCATGACATGAAGGAAGTGTGTGCTATAGCCGGCCTTATCTCATTCCACTGTGTCCCCCACAGATCGTGGCTAGGGATGTCAATCCTCCCACTTCGGTAGGAAGTGTTGAGAGGGTGACTTGAAATATTGTTGTTCAGTACTGGTAGGAAAAAGCCTTGGAATAGCACAACATGAGATGAAAAATCTTTTCAGGATGATTACAAAGAAATGCGAAAGAGAATACATCTTTCTCTGAAGGGAAATTAGCTAGTGTATAAACAAAATGAAGCACAAGGGAATTTGCTGCATGCGCCAGCTACAGGCATTAGACGTGGATTGCTAAGGCACAGGTGAGCACCGGCTGGGGAGGAGTTTGGAGGAGAGGCTTTAGTTTCAGGCATGCCAGACTCCTTTGCTCTGCAGACTCTCTCAAAGGCCAGAGAGGAGAGGGACAGTAATGGTGAAGGCAGCTCTACAACCCCCAGGGTCAGCTCTGGCGACCTGCCATGAAAGAATTTAAAAGAATATTTGCATCTCAGTAGCTCTTATTTGTCCTTGCCATGTGTTACTTTGGTTGTATTTTCTTTAACTATCTAAGTAGCAGCTCAATGAGCATCTGAAAGCACAGGAGCTGTTGGGAGGAAGGAGCTTGGCATTGCTAAGCTCTGCCCTTTCTCCTCTCCTGACTCACTGGGGTCTGAACTGCTGAGCCACTCTGCCCTCTGCAGAGACACCTCCAGCAGCTTCGGGCAAGGCACAATTCAATATTTAATTTACAGAAGAGAATAGCAAAGAGGATCACTGAGCCCTAGTAACACAGCTGGCAATGGACTTCCAGTCCACTGGAAGGAATTCGGTTGTGCTTGGTCAATGCAAAGCATTCAGAGACCCACTCTAAACTACTGTGCCTCAGTCATGCATGAGGCAGAGTTTAAAAAAATATTGTCCTACCCCATACTGGTTCCTAGGTTAAATGAGTGACTTTTTCTAGTGAATATTACTTAAAAAAGACAATTATGTCAATATTTTTTTCCTGGCAACTAGATGTAAAAAGACAAGCTTCATTCCCAAACCTCCGTGTGATGAATGAATGGTATTTCTGTTTCCATATAATTCAACGTTTTTTCTACAAAAGCTGTCAGAGATGTGTTAACATGTCATCCTGATGTATTTTTCAGAAAGGAGGAAAGGACAGCGGTCCAAACTTATCCTGAACCTTATAACAGCATATTCAACATATAACATCTACTGTACAGGTTCAGTCAGTGACTCCTTGTGGTGATTTGTATGAGTCATTTTTCTTCATAAGGAGAGTTAAACTGGCTGCAGCAGCTAAGCAGGTAATCCAATGATCTGCGTGAGGTATTTTTATTATTCACAAAACTCAGGGAATACAAGACCAAAACCAAGCTACAGCTGGTTTTGACTAAGTGTAATTCAAGCATTGAATTACAATAATGTAGTCTGTTTTACAAGAGTAATATTTCAATCCTCCACTAAAAGTGTGCGTTTCTACTGTACAAAAGACGTTTGCCCCTGACTACCAGGGATAGCACATTTCCTTGTAAGGTAGTCTATTGCTTTTTAGTGGAAAGCAGTATCAGGCCCAGTTTTTCTGTTCCGTGTGCTCTAGACTTTGTGTTTTCCCTCTATAGTATACTTAATAATATAAAAGACCTCATTACACTGAGGTAAGGATACTCTTAACATAGGATTCCTTATGTTTTACCTACATTTTTATGAATTCGAGTTTCTTTTACTCCTTAAACTACCTGTAAACTGTTCTGATTATATACTACAAATAGTTGTAGATGTTTAATATATCATTAGTCATCATCTGATCAAGTTACATTTGGAGTCATTCCAGTGAATTTAAATGTTAGGGCCTTGCCCACGTATGTTCTGATTTGTCAATGTACTTCTGCCTGCTGATGTGTTCAGAAGCATACATAATATACTTGCTAGTAATTTTTAGCCATATGGAGTCTTCTTTGAGCTGTCTGTACAAGCCTGCTAGGCAGCTCTTGGCTAGGCCTTCCTGTTGAGTCACCGAATAGCCACTCATTTGACTATCTGATAGAGAGTGGTCATTTGTTTTGGGGTTTTTTTAATCAAAACTACGTTAGTTTGCACTTTTCTAATATGGTGGGACTGTTGATAAAGGATGTGCAGTCAGTTAGTGGAAAGAATCTTCCTTTTCAAGAATTAATATTCTCTCCACCTTACTCAGACATTGTTAAAGGCTTCAGCTGTAGCAGGTCAAACAATAATTTCAGCATCCCCCAGTTGTCTGCCTCCTCCCTGTGTGAAAGGTTGATATGCCATTAATTTTAATTTGGGATTTTCAGACTCTGTAGTTGGTGATCAAATCAGATTATATTAATTTTTCAATTATAATTTTACGCAAGCATTTTATTAACTCAAGCTGCATCTGGAACTCTTGGTAGTAAGTGAGATGTGACTTGAAGTTTCCTGATAATAAGGAAGATGATGACAATATTATTTGGTCTACCACAGCAGAACAATGCAGAACATCAATTATATAGCACTCTTTAGATATTAACCATATAATGACAACTTTTACCACAGGACTCCTGCCTTTCCATTTTTAGATTGCCTTTTTAGCTTTGGGAATGATGCAGTTAAGGGATCTTTCAGAAAGTAATTACCTCATTAATGGTAAAAGAATAAACTTTTTCTATCTCTAGTCTTTACTTTGAAATATGGACTGATGTAATCTGAATGGGGATCAAAAAATGACAAGTCTTTAGGTCCTTCAGGAGGGAATGAATTTACACAATGAAAGACAGCTCCATACATTTTCTGTGGTGGATTCATTTCTTATCTGCAATAATAATTTTGAATATTTTTGCTAATCAGACCAATTTTTTCCATCCTGTATTTTGCGAGAAGATAATTCAAGAATTACAGAGTTCTTTACCAGCATAGGAAGGAGAGAACTGATTCTTACTGTTAACATTTCTAAAAGCTCAAAAACTTGGGTTCTTTCAATTTTGAGCTTCATTTTTCTCATCTGTGTATTACTGTGTATTGCACTGTGTAAGACAGGTGGCGTGAGATGTAGTTGCTATGTGTAAACAGTGTTGTGATTCTCATATGACAGCAGGAGTAATTGCTACTATATGCAGTAGCAGTCCAGAATGACTGATGAATTAATGTCTTTTTACTCACTTCTCCAGCCAGTTGAATTGCCAGTGTTTTGTGTTTCTACGTCAGGAAGTGAGAGAAGAATCTGACCTTCCTTCTGCTTTAGAAAGAATTTTAAAAAGTGGAAATTAGTATTCTCAAAGTGTAATGCTACCTGAGTGGCAGGTTTTTTGCTTCCAAAATAAATGAATACATGGTCTGTTGCCTAACATCCGCTTACAAAATATGGTTATCTGTTCACACCTATCTATGTATAAATCATATTAAGTTTAACCTACTTTTCTCTCTGGGACAGAGGACAAATTATATAAAGCATGCTGTTGTGTAACAAATACATTATGTTCTCTAAAAGCTGGCAGTCTCCAATACAGGCTTTACAGCTGTGAAGAATGTCATGCAATACTTTCTCTGGAAGAGTAATAGTGAGCACTAAGCACCCTTGATCTTCTTAATTTTCAAATGTATATGACAAATGACAATACAGATATAAAATAGGGACAGCATCATAATGGAGGTGTGTAGACACATTCTCCATTTTTTTTTTATGTATATATATAAACAAACACTTTTATCAGGAGGCTTTTGTGTTTCAACAAAATAAGTTTTCTTTACACCTCTAGCTAAGGAAAATATCTCTGCCTTTATTTAAAAAAAAAAAAAAAAAAGAAAGAAAGAGAGTGAGAAAGAAATGTCTAGCCTTCTAGCTGAGAGAAAAGTTTGCAGGCATGAAATCCAGAGTCTTGAAAACCAGAATGTAAATAAAAAAGAACCTGAAATCTATTAGTTTTAAAAAAATCTCATCCTTTAAAATCACACTTCAGGAATCCCATCCTTACCTGCAGTGACTTAGGAGCCTGACTCACAGTACAGGATTTATAAACTGATGATGGAGTATTATAGACAGAACAGAATCAACACTCTTGATTTTTGTAGCTGAATAACACAGAGCAAACATTAAGTAATATGTCTAGTAAAGGACAAAGATGTCTAAAAGTTAGCACTGGTTTACAACTGCTTGGGTCTGAATCGACATTAAGACTTTCTGCTATTTCCTGAAAATCCTTCCCAATGCAGTGTATGGGAAGAGTTAGGGGGATTAGTACCCCAAAACAATCAAGAACCTGAGCAAGGTACTGCCTGGATGTGGGCAACAGAAATGTTGAAAAAAGGTCTCATGGCCTCTATGGCGTTTAAATAATCCATCCTAGGGTGCAAGAAAGTGCTGCCATATGCCTGCAGTCCTGTTTTAGTGGGTCAGAATCTTTCTTTCAAGGAAATGAGCAGCCTATTATTGCTCTCTGCAACTATCTGAAAGGAGGTTGTAGAGAGATGGGGGTCGGACTCTTCTCCCTAGTAACAGACGACAGAACAAGAGGAAATGGCCTCAAGTTGCACCAGGGGAGGTTTAGATTGGATATTCGTAAAAATTTCTTCACCAAAAGGGTTGTCAAGCATTGGAACAGGCTGCCCAGGGAGGTGGTGGAGTCCCCATCCCTGCAGGTATTCAAAAGACGTTTAGATGAGGCCCTAAGGGATATGATTTAGTGGGGGACTTGGTAGTGGTAGGTTAATGGCTGGACTCGATGATCTTGGAGGTCCCTTCCAACCAGAACAATTTTATGATTCTATGATTCTATACTTTTCTCCTTTGGAAAAATGTTACCAGAATTTCAGTAGTTGAAAATCTTTTCCATCCAAATTCCCTTTGAGTTCCTTTGGCAATAAAATGCATGAAGAAAGTTTCACAGATGATGAAATACATACACCCATAATTTAAGATTATTACACAGTTGAGGGAGCTGCTAAAATTGTTACTTACTGATGATTCAGTGAAATATTAAGAAATGTGGCCCATTTCCTGCAGAAAAGAAGGAGCCTAATTCAAAGACAAACTGCAAAATGTAAATAAGCAGCATCTGAGGCATTCATTTACTCCTTACGCTGTCCTCTTTCTCTTTTCTCTCCACCATTTTTCTAAATCACATTAATTTCCTCAGATGTTATAATTCTTTTAATCATATATGTTCCATTACTTGTACATTCTTTTTGTAAATCAATGTACAACTTATCTTATGTAAGGATGGATCTCAGGGAATTCTTTGGAATTCTGTGTATTTCCATACCCATTCTGTCCCTTTGCAAATATTTTGGTCTTGTTTGGGGTTTTTTTTGATACAAAAGTATGGCGTTTCAACACTTAGAGAGAAAATCATGTTAAAAGTATTAGTGTACCCTCTATGAAGCAAGGGTGTCCACAGATTTTTTTTTAATACATTTGGTTTAGGGAAATTACCCACTTTCTGATTAGTAGTTTAATTTGCTGGTTTAGACCTCAGTCACACAAGCTATACACATTATTTTCACCCTATTAAGTAAAGCATATGCATAAATAAGGGGTGATAACTGAACTGAGATCAATTTAACTAGAATAATTCCATAAGGTAGGCAGAAAAAGATAATTCACTAAAGTATAGGTAAAAATAATATCTAACTGCAATGATAGGGTCAAGTTTGTAGTTTTAGCATTGTTTTCCATGTGCTTTTATCTGGTGGGTTTTTTTGGCATAGAATCAAAGGCTAGTTTAGGTCAGAAAGGACCTCTGGGTGTCATCTAACCTGAGCCCCTGTTCAAAGCAGGTCTAATTAAAACCTACTTGCTCAGGGCCATGTCCAGATGAGTCCTAAACACCTCCAAGTATGAAGATTTCAAAACCTCTCTGAGCAACCTCTTCCAGTGTTTGACCACCCTCATGATATTTTTTTTCCTTAGATCTAATTGAAATTTCCTGTTTCCAAGTTGTGTCTGTTGCCTCTTGTCACGTCACTGTGCACTGCGAAGAAGAGTGAGCTCTGTGTTCCCTATGTCCTTGCATTAAGTATTTTGCAGACAGCAATAGGATGTCCCCTTAGCCTTGTCTTCTGAAGACTGAACAGATCCATTTCTCCTCTCCTCAGAAGGCCTCAGTCCCCTAATCATTTTGTGGCTCTCCACTGGTCTTGCTCCAAAATGCTGATGTCATTCTTGTCCAGGCTTAAGATCAAACAGTCACTTGTCAGTCACTTCTTTAATAATATCTTTGTTTTTCCTCTGCTGCTGATCTCTGTGTTCTTGGAAATTACTGGATGCTTTGTGCCGCATTTCTTCCATATAAGCTCTTCAAACACAGAGCACAGAAATGTTCTTTGCACCTCACCTTTCCTGTGAGTTTCTCCATTCGGAAAATAGTTTTTCTAAAAGAAGTGGCAATGTTTGGCTTCTGCACTGGTGGAAGGCTTTTCTGTGCTGCAGACTCCCTTCCCTATCACTTCCTTCACTGAACCTGGAATGCCTTTAGGGTCAGATGTAAAAGTTCTGAAATGAAAAGTTAATAAGAAATTCAGTCAGATTTTCTCTAACCGTAGAGCTCGTGCTCAGCCCAGGGGAGATAAAACTCATCTTAACTCAAGTAGCCAGAAACAAGGAGTGTTTTTTGTGAAAATACCACATGGTATTGGGATAATAACCATGCCTGTAACACCCATGGTAAGCTCCATCTGTTGCTAGGCTGACACTCCTGGGCTTCTGGTACCTTCTTTCCATTGCGTCCACATTAGACAGGTTTCTTGACTGTGTTTTCATAAAGAATTGAACTAAATTTATTTTTATTCCTTTTTTTTTTCCTGTCTGTCATCCACATAGTGCTATTCTTCTACTCATCAGGGGATCATAAAGCCATAACCTCCCATCTTATTAACAATAGACCTAGTAATTAATATAGAACACTGACAGGTATCATTACACAACAAATGAGTTCACATTTTAATCCCTTAACACATCATTTATCTTACTCATTTACAAATCCACATTTCACAACCCAACTTACACATTATTTTATCAGTGAGTTATTTCTTTGAACACTAACTTTTTGGTTATTCACTAAACCAGATGCTTGGCATTTAATAAGCCCTACATATCCTTATCAACATCCATAACAGGTCTGATGATAGAGCCTTTTGCTAGGATAAAGGCCTCTACTCTTGCCAGGCTGCATTTGGGATGGGAAATTTAGTCCATTAATCAAGCATCTATAATAGCAGCACTGACAATACCAGAGCAGACAGAGAATAAACATCCTATTGACTCCCTGAATTATTTGAGAACAGGAACAGGTCAGCACAATGAGGTCTCTGAAATGACTTTTTCCCTTTTGTTGCATTTCTCCCATTTTTCACCACCTTTGAATAGTTGTCCCAAATAACGCACAAAAAGCTGTTCCAGATCTTGTACCGGAATGAATGAGACAAGTAAGAACTCGAGGAATTCAAGGTCAAGCCCAAGGCAAAGATTAAAGCAGAAGCTTTGTTTTTCATTTACATTTTAGCTCCACCTCAACTGAATCAGATGAAGCAACCAAGGCAATCAGCTACTTACAGAATTAATACTCAGGAAGACTCTGGCTCACTCTGCTGTGAGGGCAAATTTTTCCACACTTGATTCAACAGAGAATATATTTGTGGAGAGAAGCTAACCCAACGCTTACTTTTAAGGACCAAAGAAAAAAAAGATTTTTTGTCAAAAAGTGTGACATTAACCCTTTAGCTTTATATTATGAGAACGGAAAGATATAATGAAGCATATATTGCATGGCACTGTGGTTTGTAGCTAGATTCTGAAATTTCCCAGTCTCTTCTAGCACAGACTGATGTCACCCACCATTGTATAAAAATGCAGACTTGAGAACTTTGGGTGAAATTTTCGCTGCTTGCTACCCTGACAGCTAAAAATTTCAGTCTCTACTTTAGTCTGGAGCTCAGTAGAACAAAGTAATTGGTTCTTTCCCTGCACACAGATCCTACAAACACTCAACTTCTGTACATACTGGCTTCACGCATCCTTTTCTAATATTCCCTTGTAAAAAGACACATACGTACCTGTAGAGTGTAACTGAGGAGAGTATGATATTCACAGGCTTTTACTTTGTGCCTTGCAGTCTGTAATGTTTTACCAGATTTACCAGACCTGCCAAAGCCGAGCTCTGACTTGCTCTTAATTTAGGTTAGGCTATCAGGACTGCCCAAGACTCATCCTTGTAGTCAGAAGCAATCGAAGTAAGGCAGCTCTAAAGCTGTGTATCATTACCATCATCCAGACTTTGTGTCTGGGCTTAAGTCAGGCCGCAGGAAAAGAAACCAATAGGCTTGTGGTTCTTGTTTCTGAGTAGATTTGAGATATCGAAAGTTTGGTTATATTTTTGCAAAGGCATTTTGGTTTGGAGAAGCTTCCAGTAATTCCCATTAACAAAGAGAGCCCCAAGAAAAAAAAATAAGCTAGTAAAACCTAAGACATTTTAAATGCAATTCACCATGACCAGCCATATGATTTACACTATTAACTACATATTCCATCATTCCAAGAACATGCAATCTAAATTTGTCAGCACTGGGCAAAAATAGTGCATAGCTACAGCCAAGTCATTGGGTACAGAAATATTGGCAAAGTTAGAAGAGCACATCCCATTCTAGGATCTTGAGTCATATAAATATATCTGCTGGTAAGAAAGCATATAATTTTAACTAAGGATTATATATATATTGTAGAGAGATGACTTTAAATTAATTCCGTGTAATCCAGTTCTTCTTTCCTTATGGGTAGGATGCCAAAAAAGCTTATTAATTCCAGAGAGTGGATCCAAGATTTCTTGGTCTTCATTCTTAATATTGGTGGACATAAGGATGCTAAAAGCAAGCTAATAGTGAACAGCCATCTAAAAGCTAATACCGACATGGACCAACATCAGCATTTGCTGACCTTTAATACAATCCATGGAGGAAAGGTTCTTTAATCTTACAGTTCTAATGAGAAGCAGTATGAAAGGATAAATCACACGGGAGATATTCAGGTAGGGTCAAATCTTCAGTTCCAGGAAAGATTCAGAATACCTCCACATGCTCTTAGACATAAAAAATACATAGAGCAAAGTGATTTTTTTAATTGTAAATTTTCTTTCAGAACTGAAAAAGAGTTGCCAAAACAATATTTGAGACAAAACCAATAGCATGGGTATGAATAATTTGTCATTTCAGAGCATACAGTGTTCTTTATTCTTTCTTTTTGCCATCAGTAGCAGGCACTGTTGCATTCACTCATGCTCTGCTTTGCCAGTGAGTCACTGGAGAGCCATCTGCATTCCTATTGCTGGGTCACTACTTGCACAGTGGTAGAAACTCTCCTTATGTTGTGATGCATGTTTTTGCACAGGTATAAGATTCTACTTTCCGGGCAACCTTCATGTATATGTTGAAATGATACCAAAGTTTACAGTCTATGTAATCTTAGTCTCTCAGAATCTCTCTCACATATAGATTTTTAAGTACACTTAATTTAATTTAAGAATGAACCACTTATTCTCACACACTGAATGACTCTAAATTCCCTCTACATCTCTACTGAGCCTAATATGATGTGCTTGACTAAAATGTGCATTCTGAAAGGAATCCAACCAAAGTTCAAGATCTCACAGCTTCTCCAAATAAGTTGTTTCACTAATTAAGCAATCTCTCTGTTGGAAAAGCGTGCTTCATTTCCACTCTTAATTCCTCAGGCTCCTCACCTCTTGCCCTTGTTAAGCATGATGGTACAAAGGTAAAAGGAGAAGCAATAACTCTTAAAGATGGTATCAGCATTGCCAGTCAGAGTGCAGAAGGGAATTGTAGCGAGAGAAGACTTTGTGAGGAACAATGATTATTAGGCAGACCATGAAATTTAGGTTGTTTTTCTTATGTTATCCACCAAATTCTCAGGTAAACTTGAGAACACTATTTAGCCACTTTTTGGTTTGCTTTTAACGCTTGAAGAGAATTCTCTTCCTATAAAACAATAGCAAGTATTTCTGAGTCCTTCATGTAAATAATGCAACAAATGCCAGCATTTAACTCCCTATCTGGGACTGTACGCAAACGCGAAGGTTACTGCACATATTGTTTTCTCTGGGGTGTGTGGCAGTTTTAAGCGTGTCCTTTCACAAGATATTAAATAACTGTTTCATATAATGATTTATAGATGAAGGAATTATAACACGGTGTCAATTTGCCACCCTTTTTCATTTTGATACTCTAAGCTGCTTTGTTAAACTAGACTAGGTAAGGAATTGAGACAGAAGTGGAGAAAAGTGATCAACTCACACAACGTAGCTATGATACAGCTGCAAGACTTCTGAAATCCGCGGTCAAGGCTTTAATATACTCTGCTCTTTTGTACAGATAAAATTAATGCACAGTTCTGGCACAACTGGAATCAGAAGCAGCACAATTGTCTGCATTACCAATATGTTCCCTCTTTAGTGTACTACTTTTTCAATTGAATTGTGAACTGAGACCTCATTGGATTAACAAAACAAGTTCCTGGAAGTGGTGATGAAGCATGTAGTTGTGTCTGCAAAACCCTGAATTATACAGTAAATGAACACATTTATCTCTGAAAGTAATGACTGGCTGCCTTTTATAGGGAATATTTGCCTGCTGCCTTCTTCAGTGTTTGCTTTGCGAAGACATGCAGAACATGACCTAAAGGTCCAAGAAGGAAGTTAAATTAATAATATTTTTAAATGCTTTCTGATTTTTATTTCTCAAACAAAAATTCAAGTTGCTTGTTCTCTGAACTTCCATCAATTGTCAATGTTTTACTAAGAGTTTTCCAGGACAGTCAAAAAGGAAACTGGACCAGAACAATGGGTAACGTAAGCATTTATCTCCAATACCGTGCATGCTGATAAGGAAAAGCCAAGTAACTGTTCTCTCTCATCTTTTTAATTTTCTGTTTGTTACCTCCTGAAATAATTTGCCTCATTTAACACAGAAAATTAGATATTTTGATCTGTAAATTTCCCCTTGTTCTCATCTTATTATCCCATCTGCTTATTCTTTTTCCTGTACAGAAGGAGCAAACACATTTTTAATTGGTAACAATTTTCTTTTAGGTATTTTATGTCTTTATGTCCAAATTTTTCCCAATCCAGGTGGCACAAAAGATAGTGTAACTTCTTCCCACAGAGAGCATCTCTTAAGTTCAAAAGATCTTTCATGAGTGAACAGACACAGTATTTGGACACTTGCGTGCTTTAACTGAACCAGAATACAGTTGTCTTTATTTTTTAATGAGTTTTGACATCTAATAATAGCCCTAGGTGCCTTAAATTTCAGATTTACAGTGTCAGATACCATTAACGGACTTGGGTCTCAGAACGGCCAGACTCTTTTCAGTGGTGCCCAGCGACAGGACAAGGGGCAACGGGCACAAACCGGAACATGGGAAGTTCCGCCTGAACATGAGGAAAAACTTCTTCACTGTGAGGGTGACAGAGCCCTGGCACAGGCTGCCCAGGGAGGGTGTGGAGTCTCCTTCTCCGGAGACATTCAAAACCCGCCTGGACGCAGTCCTGTGCAGCCTGTGCTGGGTGACCTTGCTCTGGCAGGGGGGTTGGACAAGATGATCTCCAGAGGTCCCTTCCAACCCCTACCATTCTGTGACTCTGTAAAAGTGGCTACGCAGCACAACCTGGATAGAGGCCTCTGCAATGCCACCCAAGCACTGGTTATGCTGAAATTCCACTAGTGAAGGGTAGGAAAACATCTCTGCACATCCCGGTGGGGCCTTGGCCTCTCAGGCATGCACAGATGATACTTAACTTGTTTGGACAGCCTCAAGCTTGGTTTAAAATACACCTGGGTGCCCGCTGCCTTTTGGGTTTAATAGCCCAGGAGAAATCTAATACACCCATCTTCAGCATGTATGTGCCTAAAGCACACAGTCTTGATGGGAGGAGCAAATTTCAGTCCTCTTGAAATAAACTTAAGTTCATCATCTCATGAGATACTCAAATTGTCTATTTTTTTGAAATCTATGTCAAAGAAACCAAAATGCAGTTGTATCTCTAGATCTTTCTTTCTATTAAATGTATTGTTGATGCCATTTTTGAAACTAGGATAATTACTGTTGCTATTTAAACTATTACTAAAATCTGATTAATTTCATAGGAATCTTGTGTCTGTGACCATACAGTCCTGAAGCAAATGTGGTGTGACAAAGAGCTGCTCCTCTCCCCTGTTGACTGCCCCTTTTTCAATTACTCTAATGCATCTTAATCAAGTCCAGTGCACAGAAGATACAAGAGATGGTGTTTGGGTTCATATTTACAGTATCGGTACCAGGATTTCTGAACACCAATTGTTTTCAAAAAGGATTGAGGATTGTCTAAATGAACCTGTAAGTGCTGCCTTGGTGATTAGGACCTAAACCAGAACCACTCTTAGAATATGAAACTACATAACACAGCAGCATCACATTGGTATTTGCCACATCAAGCAGTGGAACAATATTATTAACAATGTTTCGAAATTTGTTTGTTGTGTACATCTGAAATAATTCTGATTACGTAAAGCCTAAGCAGAGCTGACCTCATAGTACACATTGGGAGCATTTTATGCTTTCAGCTCTAAAAATATATAGCGACACTTTAAATGGTGGCTTTTCATGCTGCATGGCTCTGCTCCACAGCAAAAGAGGATACATAAGTTTGCAGATTCAAAGGCAGAAATTCTCATGACATCCTGTCATCCAATACAGTTGGATGTTGTCTTTCTCATTTTCATGACCATTAAAGAAGGTTAAACAGCGGTTCCTTAAGATCATAAAGGAATGCCACCATTTCTGTAGACTAAGCTGTTCTGAGGTCACCCGAGAGCTACCTTTTAAAACAGCTGTGACCACATTACACAGAGACTGGCCATAGGACACTTCTCCACAGAAGAGAAGCCCAAATAAGGGCTTCTTTAGAAAGCCATAAGCTTATCGCAGGTAAATCCAACTAACTTAATGAAACAGTAGGCCATTTAAAACTAATATATATTTATAAGGTCCTCGAAGATTTGGTATACAACAAAATTTTGACACTGGTCAAATATTTGTGGGGAACTCTTTCTAGTTTTGAGTCACCTTAAAAGACCCAAATGGTGTTTCAGGAATGAATATTCACTCCATGTGTGCAAATAAAGAATGAAAGACCTCAGGATATGCGTTCAAAAATGGTGATGCCCCAAGTCAGTCTCTGCTTTTGAAGATGTTGATATAAATGATTGCTAAGTTTTCTTGGGGCTCCTAGTCTTTCTCATGCTGACCTGCATTTCACGCCATGATTGAAACAAAGAACACACAAAACACAACCCCCTGCCCCTTTTGCCAGAGGTATATCTAAAATAATAAACTGAAGGCCAGAGCACAGTTTCAAGCAGTCTCCCACATTGTTAAGACTCATTAATTGTTAGTCTTGTGCACAAAGCTTGTGCAGAGACTTTCCCAGGCATGCTTGAGTGTGGTTCAGGGTGTAGCACAGGACACATACTGTTCGCAACACACAGTGTAGGTGAAGGCGAGAGAAAAGAGTTTACCTGTACAGATGTGAGCAATGCCATCTTATTTTGAGTGAGGGAATAGCTCTTCATCTTTTTTTTTTTTACCCAGCCACTGAAGGTAAGTCTACATGAAGGTCCTTGCATGAAGACCTGAGCTTGCAGTGCTCACACTGCAGACTGGCTGTAAACCACCTACAAATTAGATGTCATCTGTTAGTGTGGTGCCCTCTTGAACTAATAAGTCCTGTTGAGAAGCTGTAAGAATGACAAAGATAGACCTCAGAGAAATAATGTTGGGCTTTTAAAATACAACTTTCCATACCTCAAATGTGAGATGTAGCAATGGTGCAAAAAAACAGGCTAAACAAAGAGAACCTGAAGGAACCAGCCCCACCTTATTCTTTGGCTACGGAATGAGCAATAGTTGAACCAAAGTAAACAGATTGTGCTTGCCCCATCTTGCTGTAATACAGATTGTACTATGCAAATTATCTTTAGGCCCACACACAGATACACTAGTAAGAATACAGGAATTATCATCTAGGACAATCTAATTTACTGTTATTGAATTAGCTTTAGACTTTCACAACTTTTAAAGAGTTTCTCAGCTGTGAAGTGATGTTGGAACATAAACAAATATCTGATGATCTATAGTCTGTGCAGAACATCAAGCAGGCCCAGCATGCTTACAGCATCATGTTTAATATACTTAATAACTTTCTAATACAATAGCCTTGTTACTTTTACTCACATTTACTATTCCACTTCCAAATCTGCTTTTGAAGAGATTTGCATTTTAAAGGTTACATGTATGAGAAAGTTACAAACTTAAGGATTTCTTAGTTGTTTGAATCTGTATATTTTATCTTACTAACACTGTAGCCTTTGAATTCCCTGTAAATTGTAGTTTTAAAAAATTAGGTTAGTCATGGCAGGTCTACTACTTCCTTGCAGACATTTTTAGCTTCCTCTGTAAATTCACTCACACTCTAACAATTCTCTGGGGGCACATTTGGCCATCATTAACTCTGACTGTGAGTTTTACGCCACTGTATCGTCCGCTATCCATACATCCCTGGAGCATGATTTGGGTGCACACAAGGGAGAAGGTGCAGCTAGGCAGGGATTGGTAGGTGGGTGGAAGGTCTTGCCTCATCATTCCCCACATGATACAAAACCTACATGGCATGTAGGAAACGATGTAATTGTGAGTGCACGTAATTTGCTACAGGTTTACTCCAGCACTAAACTTGTACTTAGGTGTCCAAATGACAATTCAGGTGCAATTTAGGTGCCTAGATTCAGGAGAGGGATCCAAAAAAACCCACCTAATCTGTTCAGGTACCTGAGATGGCAAAGGTACTATTTTGGATCTCATCCTAAATTACTACCTTCCATATTGAAGGGGAGGCACAGAGGAAGTGTGCCTCAATGCTGTGCAGCACCTCAGAGAGATACCTCAGAGGTAATGCCTAATGTCCAAGTCACAAACTAGGAGACACAAATTAGAAATGGATAAATTGTCTTTCTCTTTCACTGTCGTAGCCTCCTTCTCTGGTGTCCATTTTCTGGCAGAAAGGTTGAGAGACATTTTTCTCTCACATTTGGTTTGGATATTCCTCCTCTAAGTTTCATTCCAGTGCATGAATGAACTTCCTCTAATTTCTACAGATCTTTCTACATCTGGAGCATGAGGAGCTAAAAGTATTACAAACCATTTATCCCATCGTCAGGTGATCATCATAAAATAAATACCCTTTTGTGAGGAAAAAAATGTCAGTAACTACACACAGAAATCAAAATACACAGAGCCCAAATGAAAACATAGCTCTGGACCACTCTGCAGTTAAAAGAGATGATGGAAACATAATGATGTAGGAGAGGAATATTTCTTTGTAGAAGTAGATTTGATGGAATAAGTTCAATAACCTAAAATTAGGACATGGTTCCAGCTGGAGGAGAAAGAAGAAGAAAATTATATTAAAGATAAAATTAGTGTGTGGAGACTATTCAAAGGCACTGAGTTTCTGCAGGAAGATTATTTTTTCATAACACAAGAAAGAAAAATAGTCAATGGATCTGTAACATAAATGGAGAACTGGGAATGGAAACTATCACAGAGGGATTTTGGATGCATGAAAAAGGAGCAGGTTATTCCTGGATCTCATGATGAAAAAGGAGGGAGAAGTACTCAAACTTTATAACTGGGAAACTACAGCAACATGGGTTGTCTTATTTTGAGGAGCAGTTAGGTCAGATGGGAAATTTAGAGGGAAGGAGGAAGAGCGGTGATCTATCTAGTGCAGTGGACATTGCATTCAAGTCTGGGGAGTACATATGAAAAGTGACGAGACTTCAGTGACAAGTGTATTTAACTGTAGTGATCTTTTTGTTATTATTTGACACTGCAAACCAATACTTATATTTCAGCCTTATACATACATGCACAACGTATATAGTATATGCACCCAACAACGTATATCATAGAATCATAGAATAGTTTGGGTTGGAAGGGACCTTAAAGATCATCTAGTTCCAACCCCTCTGCCATGGGCAGGGACACCTTCCACTAGACCAGGTTGCTCAAAGACCCATCCAACCTGGCCTTGAACATTTCCAGGGATGGGGTATCCACAGCTTCTCTGGGCAACCTGTTCCAGTGCCTCACCACCCTCATAGTAAAGAATTTCTTTGTTATCTCTAATCTAAATCTACCCTTTTTTAGTTTAAAGCCATTACCCCTTGTCTTATCGCTACATGTCCTTGTCAAAAGTCCCTCTCCAGCTTTCTTGTAGGCCCCCTTTAGGTACTGGAAGGCTGCTAGAAGGTGTCCCTGGGGCCTTCTCTTCTCTAGGCTGAACAAGCCCAACTCTCTCAGCCCATGTCTTCACAGGAGAGGTGCTCCAGCCCTCTGATCATCTTTGTGGCCCTCCTCTGGACTCACTCCAACAGGTCCACATCCTTCTTGTGCTGAGAGCTCCAGAGCTGGACGCAGTACTCCAGGTGGGGTCTCACGAGAGCAGAGTAGAGGGGAAGACTCACCTTCCTTGACCATGCCTCTTTGGATGCAGCCCAGGATATGGTTGGCTTTCTGGGCTGCAAGTGCACATTGCTGGGACAAGTGGAGCTTCTCATCCACCAACACCCCCAAGTCCTTCTCCTCAGGGCTGCTCTCAATCCATTCTCTGCCCAGCCTCTATTTGTGCTTGGGATTGCCCTGACCCATGTGCAGGACCTTGCACTTGGCCTTGTGGAACTTCATGAGGTTCGCACAGGCCCACCTCTCAATCCTGTCAAGGTCCCTCTGGATGGCATCCCTGCCCTCCAGCATGTCAACCACACCACACAGCTTGGTGTCATCAGCAAACTTGCTGAGGGTGCACTCTACCCCACTGTCCATATTGCTGACAAAGATGTTAAACAGAGCCAGTCTCAATACCGACCCCTGAGGAACACCACTCATCACTGGTCTCCACACATGTACCTATACATTTGTGCCTATATTTATAAACACATAAACATAATGCGGTTTCTCTCCAGGAGAAATTTTTAGAATTTAGAAGAATTTCCATATATATTCTTCCTCCTAAACATGTATTGTCATTTTTGATGTTTTAAATCTGGGTAGAAAGAATTAAATTGGATTTTTTTCAAATTAATTCTTGGTTTATTTCTTGTCAGTAGGTCAGTGAAATTTGTTCTAGTCCCCATTTACTTTATCTCTACTCACTTTTACGCAGTTGGTCACACTTCAAGTATGTATTTCAGCAACAGTAATTAATCGATTCAAAACGTTCAATTGTTAAACTAAATAGAATTCTTGATGAGCAGGAACAGATTTTGGCCTTAAGACAAATTGAAAATCTAAGCTAGCTACGCACAGCATGGGAAAGTAAGATATACTGAAACAGAGGGCAGTGTCTATGGAGCGAGGCGTATCTAACTACATATAATCTGCCCGGCTATTTTCATCTTTTTAAAATTTGTTCTTCCCATGAGAAGAGAAAAATAAAATCATGCTGGAAGTCACTTTCTGAGGCCTGCAGCATACATTACCCTTGTTGCTACAGTATTACTGAAAAAATCATGGGGATGTGTATATCAAATATTCCAGGCTAGAAAGCCAACAGGTGTCTGTGATAGTGTCAATGCTTCCATCATAAACCCTTTTCCACTCTCCAGGAGTAGCTGACTAAGCCACAGGAATACACCTCTGGTGAAAGAATACACAAATATGCTGAGGATTTATTTCCCCTTTATTGTTTTTTTGAAATAGTTTGGTTCTATTTAAGCTAGAAGGTTTTTTATGCTGAAGAAGGTAACCGTAATTAAAATATTAAAATAAATTAAGAAAATATTCTCTAGAGCACCAGAATCTGAGCCAACTTCTCTTGGTCAAGTCTATGACCTGTGCCATCAGTGGGCATATGTAGGCCAATAGAAAGGGCCTTTGACAAAAGCACAGAATTACTACTTTGTGATGAAAACCATCACACTGACGTGAAGCTAGATTTGGGAACTCTACGGGGCTTATAGGTGGGCAGAAGCAGAACATTGGATGAATCAAATTCCACACTTCATGTGATGCAGTGGCACTAAGTGAGCTACAGATTTCTCTGTAGTGCTGCCACTAGATGTAGAGGTACTTGTTCCACAGCTGTGGTTCCAGGGTGGACTCCTGTGCAGACTACCATACACTGCACAGATTGTCCTTCTGTGGCACGTAGCATGAGACTTCTGGGCAATCCTATCACAAGAATGCTGTGAATGACACAACCAGCCTTCTGCTGACACTGCATCGTAGGTAACTGCCTAAATTTAGCAGTGATATGGGAAAATTATCCTCCCAGGTACTGTCCCAAATGGAACTATCCACATTAACAAGCACTCCTCTTGCATGAATGAGGGATCCACAGCATGACCTTATATTGTATATAATCAAAATTTTAATAAACAGGTATGTTGTCAAAGTGTTATGATAAAAAAATACAAAACCTATTAAAAACACACCATTTACCTAAGACAGATTCATTTTGGGGGGAGTAAGAAGTATATCTGTGAGTGGTAATGAAAAATTAAACCTTTGACTAGTTTAGCTAACGCATTTAAATGGAATCAATAGTTTTTCAGAAAAAGATTTATTTTTCAAAAGACAAGGACTTCCCACGCTGTACTGTTTTGTGCCTAGTGGAATGCTCACATTGTTTCTATTCTTACAGTTAATTGTTAGGAGAAACTCTGTTTGTATTTTCACTGCAGTAACTGGAATGTCTTGTTCTTCGGTAAGAACTCCTCGGGACTATTTGCTTGGCAACCTCTTGGGCTTTTTAGCTAATGCACAAATAAGATAAGAATATTCAACTTAAATATTTACATTGGACGTTTCCAATGGTTAATTCCAATTTACAAGTTTCCAAGGGGCTGGAAAGGACACTGCACTGTGGACAGAAGTGTGTATCCTGAACGACTTTTCGTTGTTAATGTTCCCATTCACAGTGTGATACTGAAAACCCTTAAGAGCTTAATGACATACCCCAAAAGGCAGGCAGACTTGTGGATGTCTAGGTGCTGCTAATAAAGTAGCATTGGTGAGAACAGAAAAATGCTGGCAGCTCAGCTACTTAGTCATCTCTATTTCTATATTATTTTCTTCCTGTGAAGGTTATTCCGCACATGTACTAGACCTTCCTTGCAAGCACTTTAAATGAATCCAGCAGCAGCAGACTTCATAGAATCATAGAATCATAGAATCATAGAATTGTTCTGGTTGGAAGAGACCTCCGAGATCATCGGGTCCAACCATTAACCTATCACTACCAAGTCCCCCACTAAATCATATCCCTTAGGGCCTCATCTAAACACCTTTTGAATACCTCCAGAGATGGGGACTCCACCACCTCCCTGGGCAGCCTGTTCCAATGCCTGACAACCCTTTCGGTGAAGAAATTTTTACGAATGTCCAATCTAAACCTCCCCTGGTGCAACTTGAGGCCATTTCCTCTTGTTCTGTCGTCTGTTACTAGGGAGAAGAGTCCGACCCCCATCTCTCTACAACCTCCTTTCAGGTAGTTGCAGAGAGCAATAACAGGCTGCTCATTTCCTTGAAAGAAAGATTCTGACCCACTAAAACAGGACTGCAGGCATATGGCAGCACTTTCTTGCACCCTAGGATGGATTATTTAAACGCCATAGAGGCCGTGAGACCTTTTTTCAACATTTCTGTTGCCCACATCCAGGCAGTACCTTGCTCAGGTTCTTGATTGTTTTCTTGCACTCATCATCCCGGCTTTCATTGCCTTACAACATGCAATATATGGCCCAATGAATTGAGAGTCAATTTGTCTGTATTCCTTTGAAAGCTGCTTGATATCAGCCATTCCTCCTAAATTATAACAAACAATACAGTATGTCAGATTCCAGGTTATGCCTTCGTACAAGATCCAAATTGACCCATCACAGTAAGTGACATTTGAAGCATTTATAGTATTCTGACTGAACCCTGACTTTAATATTCCAACTCGTAGTGGGCCAGATTGGACTTTGTGAGGGAGATGTTGGTTATACTTTTGTGTGCCAGCATGCCCTTTGGTGAGGTGTCACTGATGTTACTCCTCAGAGTTTCAGTCTGCACAACAACAGTTTAAATTTCGGCTCCTCTTTCATTACAGGTTTCTTCTCAGACCTCTTTCTGAGGGTCATCTATTATTCAGGTTGTTTCTCTCTGCTTCCATAAAACTGATTCTTAAAACTGCTCCATTTTAGTATTTACTTTTTTGTTGTCCTCAGGAGAATGAAGTTGAGTAGAGGTAGTGAAACCTTTCTATCATCATTTCCACAGAAGAACTTTTGACTTAACAGATTGCTTGGTTTAATCTTACCAACTTCTAGCAATTAGGTGCTCAAATCTGACAATGATCAGGGCCACGAAAGAAGTCAGGAGAGAATGACAGTATCTAAGCAATAATAATACAAAAATATGTACATTTTAATTTTAAAAGACAAGAATAGAAGAAAATAAGTCAGTGGTACAAGGCTGGTGATTCTTCATATGATGTGACTGAGGCACCAAACATCAGACTCATGATTCAACACTTGTGAACGTTTGCTCAATCAATGAAAGTGATTACTTTTGCTTAGAAAGGAAGAGGAAAATGTTACAAAAAGTAAGGACCAATGGTCATTTTTAAGTGGTACCTCTCCATAAGACTTCTTCAAAAGAAAATTCTCCAGTCTGAAATAAGTTTCTATGTCTGTTGGACATGATACACTGCAGACCCTCTAACCATGAGAAAGGCTGTTTACCAGGCTTCCAACAAAGAATAAGGTCAAACTTGGGCAGAGATGAAGAAAAAATGGTATTTTATTTTCTTTTTATCATTTAAAATGCAAATTGTTTTCTTTTGGCAGAGTATGTACAGATGATAACGAGATCATGCAGTGACCACAATTTAGCGATTAATGTCTAATGAATATCTAGAAATCTAAAGCAGGAAGCCTGACTACTTTCAGAAAATCCAACCAACCAACCAATGAACCAAATATTTTATTTTCAGGGCCAAAATTTTGTCTGCCATACTGTCTATGAATGCAGTGTTGTCTTTGCTCAAATCACTGTGGGAGATTGCTTCTCCATGTCAGAAGCTGTGATGCAGAACAGATGCTGAGACATAATATAGCCATCCACAAATCCTTAAACTAAGAGCTGTGACCAGCTACACTCTCTGTGCAGGAGACTCACTCTGTGCTCATATACAGTTTCCTTACTCACAGGCCAAATCTGTGTCCCATTTCTATCCTCTTTCGTGACTCAGAGATGGAATGGAAACTTGAACTACTCAGGTCCAAAGGAGTTATATAGGACCCCTGAAAGCCCTCTTCATAGCTCATTTCTACCCCTAAATAGTGAAATCATGATCATTCAGCTGCTTTCTGGAGACATGGACAGTTGTGCAAGAAATACAGTTGTGTAAAGTTTGTTCCTGTTTGAATCTAAAACTCTGCAAGTTAGGTCTATTCCCAAAGCTCAAATTCCAGTATTAAAATAAGTGAGCTGGAACAGGATCCAGTGTATTAATATTAACATGAGAACACCAGACATTCTGTGTTGCATCCATATTCCCAGAGGTGCAGTCTATACTCTCGGCATAACTGACAGCTTAATAAAGTCCCTCCTCCCCGTTTGTTTCAACTAGCTCAGAAAGAGGAAAAATGGTTGATGTATTTAAGGATGAACTTAGATAGCTGGTTGACTCTGACACTCCTGTCTTGGATTGTGATCTAAATATGAAGGACTGTAATAGAACAGAGGATGAAGACCCAAATACAATTAACTGGATGACTGGTGACATGTGCACTTGCATCAGACTGGTATTGGCGCACTCACACGTGAGGGAGTCTCCGAAGGCTTAATCTTGTGGCTGCCTTGAAAACAAATGTTTGTCTTAATGTGAAGTTATGCCCAAAGTCACTGCTAGTATATGGTTTCCGCAACGGGCCCAGGTGAAAATGGAATTAAAAATACTGTTTTTTTAAGGCAGAACACTAATGCTGTTGAGTATTAATTTTGATGAGTTAGTGCTGATTAATTAAATGAATAATCCATTGTGAGAGAGATGAGAAAATAAACAGGAAACTGTTAAAATGCAGTGCGACCCCGTTTGAGAAAGCTGTGAATGTAATTTTGAGCACATTTCCATTCAAAACAAAAGCAAATGTGAGTTTTTTCGGGAGTCCAGCATGCTTGGGTGGAGGGGGATAGGTACTGCTTCAGGAGATGGGAGAGGTATAGTGCAACGGAAGAGGCGGGACGGAACAGCAATGTACTGGCCTCTTTCACATATCCCGCAGTATTGCCAGCTGCTTGTATAAAAAAAGTCCAGGTACTAAGCTGTAGTATGAATTTGCTCAAAGTGATACTACCCACAGTGATTGTATTAGAAGGAAGAAGTTAAGGTGATGAGTGGTTGTTAAAGAAATGTTGGCAAGGATGCTTGAAGCGCACAGATAAATGTAAAGCAGCAGTAGTAATGGTAGTATCTTGCCGTTACTTTTCCTGCCAGGATACTCCCTTGCATACTCCACTCCTAAACCCATCTCTTAAGATAGATTTGTGTGGTAGCTCTGAATTTGGCCTAATAGTCACCCGTTTCAGTCCTGTTTGGATTTGTCCCTTAGGACCAATCTAACAGGTATCTAGTAAGTATCCACTAATTATAGAGGCTCTTAAATACTTCACCCCTTGCACATATCCACAGAATTAATTTGACTTAATTATCTAGCCTTGTTCAGAGAAAAAAAAATCAAGGGTAAAAAGCTGTTCTCCAGATCATCTGAATAATAATTTCAATTCCCTCGATCATCAGTATGGCCTCATCTTACCCTAAATCTTTTCTAAAAGAGACTGTATTCAAACTGTCTTGAGATATCCATGACCGTAGTTTTCAAATGCTAAAAGCAGTGCAGTGCTAACATAAACACTGCCTTATCTAGGACTGCTGAGGATGTATGTGATTTCCTGAGCATATCCTGAGCTTGTATCTGCTCACTTACCAACTGATAAGTAACATGGCACTTTTGAAATGAAAATAACAGCATTTAAATAGATCCCTTTAAAACAAGAATACTAAGATATAAATATATATGAAGAGATTTTTATCTAATACCTGACTTTTATCTGCATCAAAAGCAATCCCTGTTGCATTGGAAAATCAGAAGGAAAAGGAGGAATGATGCCTAGAATGAGCTGAAATATTTGTTGCTGGGCTAAATGACCAGCAATGAAAGACATAGTAACTCTCTACAAAATGCTGTGTAAAGATTCAAAATAGAGAGGAAATATTTAACATAGTAAGAGAGGTTGTAGTAGGGGTGGATAGGAAAAAATTAAGAAAAGAACGTATGGAACAAAATACCAGTAGGAACTTCCTGCCCATCAGATCTGTGCGAGTGTTTGATTTTGCTGTTTTTAAAACGAGTATTATATTAAGGTCAAGAGACTACAACGTATTTGATTTTAGCTGCTATATTTACTGTCCACTGTTTTGTGGCAATTCCTAAGCAAATGTACAGAAGAGAAAGAGCATTGTCATGTAACTGTGCATGTGAGAAATTTTAAGTCAAATATGAGTGTATGTATATACTTCTACCAGGAGGCTTAATTGCCGTTTGCCTCTGGATCACTAATGTCCTGCAAAGACGTTCAGGCTTGCAGGCAGTCCAGTTAGGCGATTATTCAGACGTGTATTATCAGCCTTTTCCTACATAGGTGGCTGGAGCCTTAGACAGACCCGTACGCAGACTTCAGAGTGAGCATTGGCATGAAAGCAATTTAAAGATTAAGGCTGCACATTACTACAATGTAATAATAACTAGAAATGCAATGAAACAAGGCCCCTGGCCTCTAGGATGGTGTGAATACAATCTCAAATCATTCTTCAAACATCAGTAAATGCAAACATAAGTATCATATGATGAATTGCTGCTATTTATGAAGGCTTATATTACGTGCAATTTTACCTGTTTGCACTCAATCTATTGCTTGTCAGGAGTCCTCGTGAGATGGAGCCACGCAAAAGCAGCTGTGAGTGTTTTAAAATTCAACATGTGGGGCTAAGTTTGGGAACACCTAAAATGTAAATTAGAGTCTTTTGCAAAGAAGTTAATTTGGAAGCTGACATCAGCTTCTTTGCTAACTTACATGTCAAATTCCAAGTTAGCTTCTCTGCACAGGTAAAAATCCTGTTTCTGTCTTAAGGACCCCTGAAGCGTTCATACCTTCTGTTTTTAAGTGTTTCTGATGATTTCATATCAGGATGGAGAGAGACATAATATGAAAAATTATATTTGAAATATGAATGTAAGATATGGTTTTGGCTGCACATGATAGTGCATACAGCACAGAGCAAAATACCCCTAATAAACATACTGGAAGAGTAAATTAAATAAGTATAGCAACTCACTAATATAGATAAGCACATGACAACTGGATTTGTTTTTAGGTTACTCTGAAAGCTATAAATCGTATTTCTATTGAAGGCACGTTTCAATTTATCATTTTTACTTAGCATGTGATTTTATGTTTAATAATTCCTTATTTTACTGTTTAGTACATGTGGCATTTCACAAACACACAGGATGACAAGTTCTCTAATTGGGAGAGTATGCAATAAACATCAGACCCTTCTCTTGAAAAGGAGTCTTATTGCAAAAGAAAAGAGAAAACACAATTAGAGTGAGATCAGCATTAGAGCGAGGGACAAAACAGGCAGAGATATTCTGGGGTAAAAGCACTGAAGAGCCATCAGGAAAGAATCTGGGACCTCATATACAAAGAATGTGGCTCAGCGTCTCAATGACAAAAAACCTTTTAGGGAAAAAAAGTCATGCAAGAGACAGACCTTTTTAGCTCATATGCAGCAACCTTGGAAAAGGGAGTTTAGAAGACTTGCTGAGAGAAACAGATCACTTAGTGCAAATAATAAATTCAGCTGAAGAGAAACACTGATTGTTAGAATATGATTGACACTGGCTCTGGAGACAGATGTCCTCCTGCCCTCCCAGCTGGAAAGGCCGGCTGGGTGGAGCTCCTTTAGAAAACTGGCTGCTGCCATTGTACGGCTAAAAGAAGAGTGGACACGCAGAGGTAAATTTTCAAAGCAGTGTGTTTATTAACTACCCATTGACAAATACAGGCAATTGTTAGTGAACCTCCTGCACATCCCTTTGAAAACCCACCCGGTTTGTCTGAGATGATATCTCACCATTTATGCCAGAAAAGGTGGCTTCCAAGATAGAGGTGGGCCTTTCTTGACAACGGATAAAATGGGTGATCTCAGGAACCCTTTGCCTTTTTAAAAAGCCGTGTGAGGTCTCCCATACTACAATTCACATTCAATTTAGGTTTTTTTCTCTTCTCGCAAGATCAAAGAATTTTCTCTTATGTCATCACACATGACATGGGTAATGAAGGCTTTGAGAAGCTAGAACTGACAGTTTCCAGCATGGCCTCTATCTAATTCTGTAGCTTTTCAGTATTCTCATTTATATGGGGGCAAGAGGGGGGAAATGATTAAGAATACTTCACCTGGCAATCCTTGAACGCTCACCATTGTGAGTTGAGAGCAAGCATAGCCTCACTATTATTGTGCTTTATCCATGTATACGTACAAAGAATAGACCAGCACTTTGAGTATTTCTTCATTATAGCCATGGTTTGCTTTACAAAGTGCTGGAGCACGTATGAGCTAGTTATAAATCAAATAAGTGAGAAGTTTTGGATCCCATGCAAAAATCTCTGTGAAGTAAAAGTCACACAACAAAAAGGATAAATTCAAATTTTCAAATCATTCCATTAGCATGTGTTTGGACACATTGCTGTCTGAACATAAGTCTTGACTGTCTGGCTGGAACTTAGTAACATCAGATCATGGCTAAATCTGACATGAAAAATGACACTGTCATTATTTAAAGGCTTGGTTATTTAATGTGGGTTTTTTCCCTTCTTTTTCTTTTTGTTCCTAGCAGGCTCTCTATGGTGTGCAAGCAATTATACAAAAGCATGTGTAGCAAAGCAACAGTCATCAAGGAGTGAAGGTGTTAATCAGTTAAAATTGTGCACTACACTGTCACAGTCAATGGAAGCAACTCTCTTGCCTCTATATACAGTCTTCTTGTTCTCAGTATCCCAGGAGGAAAAAATAATGAGGCATAAGTTTTCATAACATCCAGCAGCTTAAATGTGATTCAAACAGTTATATTTTGGTTGTGGCTTTGAGGAAGGTGTGTTAATTCTGCTGATGAGGTTTGTAATGGCACAACAAGTGCCACTCAAATTTTTATATGTGCAAGATTAAATTGTTCTGGGCATATCCCCGGATAAAATGGTCTGCTTTTGTATTATGTGGAACTGAGCCAATATGAGGCAGTGTGTGAGATGCAACTAAGAAAAAAGACTGGATATATTGTGTAAATACAGTAATAAGAATTCCAGTGTGGATGGAGACGGCGATCAATATTGTGTTGCATGTTGTATCTGCATTTCTATTAAAATGCCTACAAATGTTCAGAAATCTCTTTTTTGTTTCATACTGAGATGGGAAATCGAATATCAAAATACATGATTGAAAATAAATGGTAACAATTTGGGAACGTTATGATGCTCAGCTTTGATTTTAGTATAAAATACTACATTATTATGTACTGATATTCTGCAAGCACAAGCTTTTGTTTTGTCTCAATTTGATATTAATTTCTGTCCTTCACAGCTATTGTAGTATTATGGAAATATAGCTTCATTGCTGCATGGCTCTGTTTTCACCTCCACAAGCAGAATCGAGTTCCTATAATAGGTAAGTTTCTTGAAATTCCATGAATCCAACATGTAGGAAACTTGTGACCATTATGGGAACAGAAGAGTAACAGGAAACCTGTACAGAAGGGATCTTGGAACAGCTAATTTACACCTATTATGAGAGCTAAGTTTACTTAACTTTACTTCCTTATAAACATTTTTAAAAAAGGAAAAAATAAATCCTAATTTTTCATATTTAAAAATGTGGTCTGGAAAAAGATCATCTTCGGTAAGAAATATTTGAAAAGAGAATCCTAATCCTTGAGTTCAAAAGTTTAGGTTGCTTGCAGTAGTATGCAAGTACATAAAGAACGCCAATTACAGCTTCATTACAAGCCAAACACAACCTGTCTTTTACAAAAGTGGTATTCTAGATAGTTTTGAAAATGTAGCATAGGAAGCATAGAAATACAAATAGGAAATTGTCTTTTCAAATGAATTTCTCATTTCAGTGAAGTCCTTCAATGTCACAAGATAATCGGCTGGACATCGTTAGTGATATGAAAGACAGTTTTGAGGTAGAAAGAACCCTGTTCAGTCAAGGATCTTAAAAAAAACCCCATCATTACATTGAAGGAAGGGATTGTTCTTTTACAGGTTCATAGCCGAAAAGACACTGGGGGTGTTGTTTCTCAAGAAACATGGAATCTTAGAAGACAACTCATGGGAGTGTCGTCGCAGAGCTGCTAAGGAAGCTGAAGCTGGGTGTATATGATAAATTTATACTGTTGCCTTCCGTGATGTGAACAGAAGAAATATGAAGAAAGAATACTTGGTTTCTCATGTTGTATTGTTTAAAAATAATATGATTAGTTTGGGGAATGAACATAACTAGAGCATCTTAATTATCTCTTTCCCACTTTTCATCCCATAAAGCTGCTTCCAACAACCTTTTTTTACAAGTTTAAGTTTCTTTTACAGAAGCTAAATTGAGAATCATCGGACAGCTCCCAAGTCCATGTTTTTTTCCCCCAGTACCTTTGTGGAAACAGCTTAGCTGCATAATTTGACATAGTCTGAATGTCAGTGCAAACATCCCACAAATACTGGGTGACTGTTTAACCTAAAAAACATAGAGTGTACTTTGAAAATTTTATTAGCAATCTTTCACTCTCAAGTATTTTTATAAACTGTTTCCCAGTGAAAATGAGATGGTCCCTTAAATTGAAAAATGATTAATTATACAAACTATGTGACAGAAATGTTTATCTTTATAAAAGAAAAACATTTACAGAGCGATTTCAGTAGTTTATAGTAAGGAAAGATAATTAATAGTTTGTTGCTATTCTATGATTTTTCAGTGAGATAATCCATAGCTGGTGGCGTGGGGAATAGCTTCTATTTCTCAGTTCACCAAACACAAGAAACCTCCACTGAGTGGTTTATCTTAATAGCAGACATCTGTCTGTTTTTCATTATTCACATGGTAGAGGAAAGATCTTTGTGCTGCTTAGGAGAGTCTTAATGTAGCATATACTCTTAAAGTAACAACAGATACAGCTGGGAGCTTTTTCACCACTCGTATCTTGCACTTAAATGTACACAGAGTTAGTGGAAAATCCTTCAGAATCATAATAAGTGTTGTTGTGAAGAAGCTTTTTGTAGAAAACAGCACTGTGCTTGGAAAGCCTGGGAGGGCAGGACTGTCTTGGGAAGGGACGGATCCCAGCAAGCGGTGTGTCCTGTGGTCCTAATACCTGCGCTGACAAAGTGTCTCCTGGGCAGCTGGGGGTGAAAAGCCAGGTGTCCCTTCCATGCCCCTGTGCTGAGGAGTAAATGCCTGAGCATGCTCATGGCCCTTGCGCTACAGTTGTGACAGCCTCTGGTTTGAATGCCTTTTCAGGAGGGGTTTCCATGAGGACTCTTTCCTCACCAAAGCAGAAGGGGAAAAAAGCTTTTAGTGAAAAATAATAAAGATTTTGTCAATAAGTGTCTCAGCACTTATCCTTGCTGGTCACCGTAAGCAGGGCAGTAGTTACAGGTTGCCTCCCCTCTTCCTTATTCCTCATCTCCAAATGTCATTGTGCAGTGTGATGTGGGGATGTGACTCTTGAGCTCCTGAGGGGAGAGGAATCACATTGCTACCTCATCTACCATCGTCACTATCCCCTGTCCTGACTGTGGCTGCATTTAGCCCCACTATGATTTTCAGGTTAAACAAACAGAATTGGCTAAAACCCCTTTGAAGACTGGCTTACCTATGCTTATGGAGAACGTAATGAAAGCATCTGCCCACAGGGCCAAGTGCACAACAGAAGTGTGAGGGTATGTCTGTTAGTTTAAAGCAATGAACAAAAATGCTTGGTTGTTAGAGAGAGAGAACACAGAACAATACCACAAGTATCAGTGGTCTGCTTTCAACTAGATGACTGTCTGCAGTGCTGGTAACATTTTGCATGCAGAAATGGATGGCAAAATAGAGTTCAGAAATTAACATCAAAAACAACTGGAGGTTCAAAAGCTCTCTGTATGAGGAAGTATTGGAAACATTGGAACTTATTAGAAAGGTGAGAAATCAAAGGAGATCAGATAAAGGTGACTAATGCAATGAATGATATTGAGAAAATAAATCAGGAGCTCTCATTTAGTCTTTACAATAAAGTCATTTACAATAAAAGAACAAGGGGCATTCAATGAAAGACACCAGATCTAGCACCTATTACAGAAAATACCTTTTCTTTATTACCTTGTGAAAATCATTGTAATAAAATGTTACTGAGGCCAAGGGCTTAGCAGGATTCCAAAAAGAGGTAGATGCCATATGGGAACATCTGCAGTAATGTTAGCTAGGAAGGCTCATTTCTGAAGGAAGGTAAGCCTTTCGCTCTTCGTGACTTAAATAAAGCCACGGGAAGAAACTTTTCACTGATGACAATTACTTAATTGAAAGATCTCCTATAATTTCTCCCAAAGAACTCTGTGTTGCTCATTATGGTCTGACATGGGGTGGTACTCTCATGTTTCTATGGAACGAGTTTGTCATGGAGTTAGCTGTTCACTGAGGGATCAGGCCAATGTATCTTAAGAAGTTATCACCACTCAGATGGGAATTACTGACCTTCAGGTCACAGTCAGTAACTAAACTTTGTGTGCTCCTAGTTCAGCACAAAATGTGGTTTAAGAGAACCAATTTTCATGTTATATTTCAGCAAACCTAGGGACAGGGCTAGTCTTCCTTGCAAGTTACTTCACTCATCTGAGTGTCAGCAACTTTCCCACACTGATCGAGAAGTGCAAAGCTATTTGACCCTCCTCCCCTCCTTTCAATATCACTTTTTTCCCCAGTGGTTTACCAGTTTAAAAGCACTGAATCCTAACTCTGAAGAATTCTGAGTTAAGAAATCAAATTCAGAATTGTTAATAATATATATATGCTCACAGATATGTATGTAGCTATGTATATACAACTGTGTGTTCACCCATACATATGTATGTATGTGTGCATGTGCATACACACATACATATTTGCATGCAGAAGATGTATCTTCATAAGTTTGCCTTCCTCCTAATTTCTTGCGGGCCATTTATAAATACCATAAATTTATGTTATATTTCAACATTGTCAATATGAAAAGTCACTTTATGATCCATTGACTTTATTAGGCAATTGCTCTGAACACAGGACTGCAGATGTCAAGTGTGGTTTTATAGAGATAGGGTGTGCAACCTGAATCCAGTAATCTTTTAAAAAATAAGTTTATCCCAGAGGAAGCAATTCTTTCTCTTGCAAAATCAGCAGTGTCAGGAAACAAATGTTGTCAGAGAACGGTTACATAGCTTATTTGTTATGTGGTTTATTTTGAATGCCTCTCTTTTAATTTTTTAATTTCTCTTAGGTAAGTCACTACATGCTGGTGGAGATAGTGTAGTAATATATATAATATAGTAACAGTAGAATAATAAACCTCCTTTGTTCCATTTTTTAATCTGCACACCATTACCTACAGAATTTGTACAACCAATAATATGCAGAAAAAATGTGACACTTATCAAGTCATAAATACATGGAAGGAGACTCCTTGTTTTGTGTTCATTTTGTGTTCAAGCCCTTATTTCCTAGGTGGATGAAATTCAATGAGACCTAAAAAAAAAAAAAAAGTTGCTATTAAACAAACAAGCCTCAAGAAACAAAACAGTTTAAACATTTAATCTCTCTTACCATAGCAAAAAACATATGCCCAGAGCGCCTATATGTCTCCCTTCTAACAATGCAAGGAGCTCTCGAAGGATGTTTACCATTCCCAAGAATACAGAGCAAGAAAAGATGTTGTGTTTTCCCTCTGCTCAGAGAGGCTGTGACCTGAGACTGAGATAATGACACTCTGGTTAGCTGCGAAGGAAAATGCGAGCAGGAAAGCCTACAGATTTAGGCAAGTACGGCATTGAGCTTTTTCTGGAACCCAGAGGGAAGACACTGGATAGGGCAAGTGCGCTGTGGAAGAGGGCAGTCTCAGGGAGCTCTTTGTGGAGAAGGAGATGTGACCCCCGGCAGGGCTATGTGACCTGTGGGCACTCCTGGCAGGGAATCTGAGCGCGGGGAGGCCAAGGAGCAGGGGTGCCGAGGAGCAGGGAGGCCGAGGAGCAGGGAGGCCGAGGGGCAGGGGTGCCTGCAGAGCTGCAGCCCCTGGGCCGGAGGGGTGATTACACGGCAGGAGGCTGGTGTCCCACCATCCCCCACCCTCCCTGCAAACAAAAGGCCAACAAGGACTGGGGGGAGACCGCTGGGGCCCAGCGTGTTACCTTTCAACTCCACATAATCAAACACGTTGTGGCTTGTCGGTGCTGGGGTGATCCCTGGCGCAGGCTGTGAGAGGCCGCCGGCTCAGCATGGCCGCTCCCCCCATCTCCTGCCCAGGCACTGAGGGCGTCCCTGCACGGGCTGGGCCGGGCTGGGTGGCCTTGCTGCCCCCTGCCCCGTGCGTCCCCCAGGGGACAGTTGCTGCTGCGGCTGTGGAAGAGCTTGAGTCCTCTCAGGCCGGGAGCCAGGCAGGTGTTGGGGCGGCTGCTCCCATGCCCCGCTCCGGCTGGCTCCCTGCCGCCCCGCTCACCCACCCGGCTTCTGCTTGTCACCTCACACACCAGCTCTCCCCTGCTCCGGCAGAGCCTGATACATCGGATATGGTCTGGGCTGTTGTTTTCGGAATTCTAGCTTGCCTTTTTATTTTATTTTTACTAAAAAACTGTTCAATGCATTCTGTTCCCTCTTTCTGTTTCCTGGTATAAAATACGGTTTATGGATCAGTATGCACTATTTTTTTTAAAAAACACTATTCTCTGTTTTCTCTGCACCCATTTCCTCACCTTTCCTCCCCAAGTGAAAAAAAAAAATCGGGCTTGTTAAATTCTCATCTCTCGGTCCGTGTTTTATCAGTTTCAAGCGTGCCAGCACAGAGAATAAACGGACGGGCCATGCAGTTTGCCAGCTTGAATTCACCTGCGTGCAGGCAGCGCACCACACCAGATACCCGACAGTGGGCTGTCGCGCGTTACCTTCTGGCATGAGCACCCTAAAGCGATTTTAATGGCCAGGGGCTACTTCAAAAGCTTTCCAAAAGCCAAAAGTATCTCTGAGCATGACAGTCCAGCTAAAAGGGGGGATTTTCATGAGGTTTTGAAATCAGCTCAGTGCTGAATTTAATAATTTGTACACATAGAATGTGTGCTTGGGGATGTGGTAGACCAAAACCAAAGAAAGACAACTGTGATGATACCCTCATCCCAGTAGGTCGGGTCATTGTGGAGTCATGCTGGACGTTTTCTGAAGTGAAACAAAAGATGAACAGCCACAACAGACTTGAAGTTCCTCATCTTGCTTCCCATGAAATTCGTGAGAATATGGTAGAGACATACAGGAGAAAAACAAGTTTAGGACCTAAGAAAGGAAAGAAAAAAATAAGCATTGGCACAATCCTAGGTGCTTTATCAGATCATGGGTCAATGAGGACTGAGTGCATTCTCAGGTGATTTATTTTCTGGAGAAGTTCAGGGTTTTTCAGGTGTAGGAATGTGAAGGTTGCCACGTTAGGGATGACTTTGGACTGTTCTGGTGGTCAGTGCTGATCAGTGGGTGATGAAAAAGGTTGCATACAATCTGCAAGTGTTCAAGCCCTTTGATCAATAGGAAAATACTTTTATTATATTTAATATTTTTTTTTGCTACTAGTACGTTATTTTTCACTGGTTTGTGACCCAGAACATAAAGGTTACATCCTTTATGTGAGGTTTGCCCACTTCTTTTAATAATTCTGCATATTTTTTTTCAGACAAAGGCCACCTCAGTGGAATGCATGACGATACAGTTGTGATGCTAAGTTTATCATGACCAAAGATGCATCAGTTTGAAATATTAACCCAGCATTGCCTTGAATCAGTGAATAATTAGTTTAACCTGGCAATGAACAACTATAAACTTAACCCAGAGATGGTTGGTGTTATCATCTTATGTTTTATAATGCAGTCAAGCGAACCAGGCTATCATGATTATAGCAGCAGGAGAGTTTGTAGAATGAGCTCATGCATAAATAGTTGCTCAAAACACTGTGAACATTTATGAGGCTCATTATTTATCATTAATCTATTTAACTTTGGTCCCCATGTGGGCAGTGAAATCTGCTGATTTACTACTTATCAGGAAGAAATACCACTTACAACTTGGGGTTTTCATGATTTCCTTTTGTCATCATAAATAAACTTAACTATAAGACTGTTTCATTCTCCCTATTACACTGACTGCTGCAAGAGGCTTTTTGGCTAGTGACCTACTATGAGACAAATATAGGATAAGTGAAAAGCTGTGTATTTTTATGAAGTCTCAGCTTGTTTGCAATAGATCTGAGAACTCAGCACGGGATCAGATTTTTACATTACAGCGATTTGTACAGGACCAGATTTTTGAAACTGCTCAGCAGCCACAATTAAAGCCAGATTTTTTCTGAGGAGCCGTTTCAAATTGCCAGCTAACTGAAGTTATTTTAGTACCTAAATGAGGACCAATAGCTAAATCCCCATTTCAGCACCACTCTGATCCTCAAAATTCCAGCTCAGCTTCTGTCTAACCCTTTAGGTGCCTCTGTTGCTGCCCGCAAAGTCACTAACGATGCCTGTATTTCTACTACGGAGCACATATAGAAGGAAATCCTAATATCCTGAGACAGCTTTCAGGCCTCCTTCATGCTTAAGCCTCAGCAGGATTTGAAACCCACGTAGTCTTCAGCGCATCTTTTGGCAGGTTTCCTGATAAGGAAGGCATAAGCTGATGGACTCTACGGTACTATGCCTCAGACGAGTGCTACCCAGAGATACACAGATGATTTGCCCATGTGCGCACGTGCATGTATGCATATGTGCGCATAGAAATTCAGTTTATGCCAAAGCCCAGAAGTTGGTACACTCTGCAGCCAAGGAGGCAGGTCTGCTTTGCCTAGTTGGGCCTGGATGCTTCAGTACTCAGCTCAGGGCTGAACCCTGTCCGGACTTGCGTCCTACCCCGTAAGCACACCTGGGTTGCAGTAGAAGTGCCGCTATGGATGTTAACGTATCTGTACACCTGGCTGCAAACTTCTGCTGACCCAGACAGGTGTTTGAACAACCCAAACCCACCTAAATCTCTGACCCTTTTCAGACAGGCTCCTCTAATATGACTACGACCACCTATGATGGGCTCTTCAACATATGAATTAGGCAGGTTTTATGAAAAGGCTCAATTTTGTTTTTGTAGGACACAAGGGTATGTTTTATCTGATCCAAACATTGTGTTTAAAAATGTGGTATCAACTTCATTTATTTCCTTTTACATATATATATATATATAAATATATACACACAATATACACAGTATGCATGTATTTTCACATGTACACACATTATATACGAACATATTATACATACACAGACAGAGACAGACAGACACATATAGTAGTGATTAAAATGAGGTGGTATATGATTCTATGCCATTCTGGTCCCTCAAATTTCAACCTTTTTCAGGCCTGGGTAGAATACATTTTGTATTCTATTCCAGATTTTCATATATGAGTTCACAATTTCTGTGTCACCTACTTCCTATCCTGATGTAGTGTTCAAAAACTTAGGTCACAAACTCATCTCAAAAATTTCTCATATCATCTAGAACTTAAGAAATCAAGGAGTAAAACAGAAGTTGCATTTTAATATTGTTATTCACATATAAATTTAAAAAGGTGCTTTTTTAGTTTAATAGATGTTGTTAATAATAAATCAAATATTCTCTAGCTGACTCAGTGGCATGTTACAACACTAAGGAATGAAATATAACTCTGCAAAAATTAGTGCCTACTTATTTAGGATAATTTACAAGATACTTGTAAGCTATGTTGTTCAGAACATCTTTTTTTTCATTTGTGGATGGTGTTTAAAACCTAATTTAATTATATACCTGTAGGAGGAAGGGGCAAGACTTAGGTAATTGCACTAAAATGTTGTGCTTGGGACTAATTAGGTGTGTAAAATTGTATGTTGGTTGGGGCTTCATCAAAAATGTGCCCATAATATGTTACTAGGCTCATCTCTAAAAATATAGTGAACATCGGCAGTATTATCTCAAAGGAAAAATATGTCGCCATGTTGTACTGGAAGAAAAGATTTTCACAAGCAGCCTTTAATATAGTTCTTGTGATAATTCTATAATTGAATTGAATCTATTTTCTTGCTGTTGATCAGAAAGTTTTGGGTCCCCCCCTTTCTTCCGCTAAATCCAAAATGCATACACAGCTAAGGGGAAGCATAACCTGATATATGTGACTTTAGCCACTTGTAAATGCAGGGGGTTTAGCCCTTTCTGTACTCACATGCATGCTGATTGAGTACCTCTTTCTTATTACCTGTGAAGACACACACAGGCCATCCCTGTAGAGTTTCTCCTCCCACCACAGTCAAACTGATGTGAAAGGTCTTGCTAGTGGGTTATTTAAATCCTGATATTCTGTTCTTGCTTGTCAAGAATGCTGGGTATAAATCTTGGCACTTATCTTTCTACACTGCCCACTAACATTCTCTGCTACTTCTGTCTGTCCTCATGACATTTCCTGGAGAGCTTAAACGGAAAGTGCTAATTATTAATTTAGGGCTAGATTCTGGCTCCTACAGCCAGAGGCATGCTGGAGGGAATGCAAAGGGACTCCGATTTGTTATATGCATGTTCCTTACCACTGAGATCCTCGCGCATCCACTCCTTGGCTCATACTAGGAAACACTCATGATTCTTTTAATCAAACCTGTCCACATCAGTTATGAGTTCAGATTACAAATGAAAAAACAGACCGTTAAAGTTCGAAATTTTTTTTTTCAAACATGTAAGTATATTTGCTCAGTTTGAACAATGGATTGCATTAATCACTGGTGGTTTTTTTTCACTTCACAGAGGGGATTTAGCTCTAGGAAAGAAATGTTTCATCATCTTGAAGCCCAGTAAGGCTCAGTGTTACTATGTCAGCATAACAGGTTAACAGAGGCATAAAGGTGAAATGACTTGCCTAAGGTCATGCAATAGATCAGTGGCAGAGCTGTGAATCAAGTAGAGAATCATTTAAATCCCTGCAAAATACTTTGCTCCGTAAGATTTTCTTCCTCCCTCTTGTTTAGACTTTCTGTGGCAGGCCGAAAGCCCTCTACTCTTTCTCTTAATGTATTCCTAAGATAAAGTATATTCGCTGGCCTGACTCTAACAGGAAAACTTTCAGGCCAAACAGAAAGAGACTGTTTTGTTCAAAGTACTTCTTGAATTTCCTGCAACTTCACCATGGATTGACTTACACATTTTTCCAAACCTTCTTATTTGTTAGGCAGCTAGTTCTTCTTATTTCCCCTGTCTTCAGGTCTCTTCCTCCAGTGGTGTCCCTTCCTTCTCTTACCTTCCTTTCCAGCTACACCCTTCATGCATGTTTTGGCAAATCAGAGGTTCTGGTTATGCACAGCTTATGAATTGTGATAAAATAAGTCCCCAAACATATAAAGAAACCCTCTGGCTTTTACCATCTCCCCCTTTATATTTTTCTCAAAAGCATCCTCTGAAAAGGTGCCCGTTCAAGAGTTGTTTGAGAGAGTGAAGATGAAGAGAATGTGATGAATTTACAGCTGAATGCTGTAGATTTTGTAATAGCTAAAGTGTCAAGTGATATGGTTGTATATATTTCACTGGATTCTCTTTTCCCTGTCATATGAACAAGCCAGGGACCTGATGTCTGCATAGCACTCACTGATTTTTTTAAATTTAAGATAAATATTAAAAAAAAATGTTATTGTTCAGTGACACGTGAAGGGAAAGTGGTTTTGCTCAAGAGTTGAGCCATGAAGTGGAACAGTATGTGAATGTGTCATCTTTTAACAGAAAATGGATCCTCATGCGGCAAAGAAATACCCGGGAGTCTGATCTGACATATAGTCATCGCTATGAATTAACGGCATTGTGGATAGTCTGGTGGGTTTTTTTCTCACTAGGAAAGAAAAGTGTATAAAAAAAGCCTCAGGGAGGTCAAGTAAATATAAAGGGGGTACCAGAGATGCCTGCTCTTCTCTCAGCCCCTGTCCCGTGCAAGGCCAGACTTAGGAGCACCTGAGAGCACCAGGTTCCACCAGAGCAGTTTTGATGAAGGGGTCTGGGTAACTTCAATGGCGAGTGTGTGTGCTGGGGTTGGAGGGATTAGTAGTGTGAAAGAAGAGCTAGAAGAAAGTTTGATTATCTCTTCTCTTTGAGGAAGCACAGCCAAATTTCAATTTTGGTTTGGAATCGGGGATCATTTTATTTGTTTTGTGGTTTCTGACTGCTCCAGCAGAAACTTTGAGTGAAATACTTCGGTTTTGTTTTATTTTGCCAGCATGATCTGACATTTTATTTTCACCCTGCTGTATTATCAGGCATGTATTTATCTCTCCAGGATTAGTCCTATAGTAATGATTGTATCTTAGAACACTTGAAATGAAAGCACTGTAGAATGTTGCTACCTGGAACTTACACTGACAGCAACAAAGCAAACAGTTTGTATTTAGTGGCCATTGACTTGAAGGTGTAAAGTCCTTCATATTTTGAAGCCTACTTCAGAGACTAATCTCTCCTACTCACATAAAGCCACAGTTATGGACAGCAGAACTGCTTAAACTATCATTCCTCTGGTATTATATTTACTGGGCATTTTCAGAGACATTTTTTATGGGGAATTATTGACTATGGAAATTTGCCAAAACAGGTGAATCAGAGAACGCACTGGTGAAAAAAATGGCACCTATGGAAAGAGCTGATTATTCTGTTTCTCCATGTGTATTTGTGTATACATAGAGAGAGATGCTGGCAAAGAACAGGAAGTATTTTTTCAGGTGCTTAATACATCACAGAAATAACAAATTGAGGGAAATTACTCACAGTAGTAATCTTTGCATGCCTGGCGCCACATGCATTAACTATGCTTAAAGCTTTTATTCCCAAGCAGCCAAAGAATGAAGTTTATATTGCTCCTCTTGATACCATTACAAAGTTGGCCTTCATTCTCCGTCTTGCAGCCTGAGCTTTACACAATTATTGTCAACGAAGCACTAATGAAACTGTAATCTTTTATTCTGTGTGTTTGGTTTGTATCCAAAAGCTGACTAGTGATGGAAGGTGTTTAGAAATGTCTATGCCTGCTGAATAGGGTTGGATGAAAATGCCCCTTTCAGTAGGCAAAGAGAAAGCAATTGGACCACTCTGCAGGTACTCCAAAAGCCTCAGCTTTAGCTGAAACACAAATTAAATGCCATCATTGGGAAAGTGCTCTAAGTATGGATAGAGCCAACAGCAACCTTTTACAAGCCCCATATAAAAACTGTGCTGGTCTACAAAATGTGTCCCCATTATTTGGCATTTTGAAAGAAGTTTTATTTGTCCTAAGCTATATCAACAAAAGCCAGTGATTCAGAGCTCAACTAATTCTTATTTAATGTTTACGGGGCTCCTGGGTGCCAACATTTTTAGTTCTAATGTTTAATATTATTCATGTTGCTTAATCACTGAGGAAATTCCCATCAGAGGGGGAGGCAAAAAAACTGTTAGATCATTTTTGTCTGAAACTTCAGCACTCGAGAATAATTTCTAAAACAGTAGTCCTGGAGAAGGGTGCTCTGATACAATATGTTCAATTCCCCTACATTTTAAGAAATACTTACTCATTGGCCAGATTAAGAAGCGTGGCAAGCAGTTTGAGGAAGGTGATTCTGCCCCTCTACTCTGCTCTCGTGAGACCCCACCTGGAGTACTGCATCCAGCTCTGGGTCTCCCACAAAGAAGGACATGGACCTGCCTGGAGCGGGTCCAGAGGAGGGCCACAAAATGATCAGAGGGCTGGAGCACCTCTCCTGTGAAGACATGGCTGAGAGAGTTGGCTTGTTCAGCCTGGAGAAGAGAAGGCTCCGGGGAGACCTTATAGCAGCCTTTCAGTACTAAAGGGAGCTTATAAGAAAGATGGGGACAAACTTTTCAGCAGGGCCTGCTGTGATAGAACAAGGGGTAATGGTTTTAAACTAAAGGAGGGGAGATTAGACTAGACATAAGGAAGAAGTTTTTTACAATGAGGGCAGTGAAACTCTGGCACAGGGTGTCCCAGAGAGGGTGAGAAGCCCCATCCTGGAAACATCAAGGTCACGCTTGGACGGGGCTCTGAGCAAACCTGATCTAGTTGCTGATGTCCCTGCTTATTGCAGGGGGGTTGGACTAGACTGACCTTTAAAGTCCCTTCCAACCCTAACTATCCTATGATTCTATGATTCTATGATTATCATTAAATCTTTTACAGGGTGTACAGGGTAAAACTATCTGAGTTTTCAGGTGCCATAATGAGTCAAAAATATATTTGAGGAAACTAGTTCTGTGAAAAGTCAGGCTGAATTAGAAAAACATAACACCTACCAAAAATATTGAAAAAATTGTCAGAATATCAAACCTTCATAGCTTCTCACAAAATCACTGAGCATTTAAGCCGATTAGATCCCCCTCCAAATGAAGTGAAATCTCTTTTTTTGGCAATAAAACTCACTAAAATTAAAGTTTAGGTTGACCTAAGACAGGTGTTCAGTTTTTATTAGCAATTTAACCACCAAAGTGAAAATAATAATTTATTCTTATGGCTTTAAAACCTCTCATTTTTGCACTGCTCTCCAATGTTCTGTAGAATAGCCCTTTGCCTCATGTGAGATACCTTGTAGCATAACAACAAATAAAAAATTAATGCTCAGAATTCATGCTTTAGTTCCATTCCTAACGATAAAGTTCTCCAGATGTGAAATGGAGACAAGCCACTATTTGTACCAGAACTTCAATTTCTCATGCAGAGGGACTGACAAGTGTCTGTGTCTGAAATCCCAGATGGTTTCTCTGGAGCTATGACTTGCAGGTAAGCTTAAACAAGAGGAAAGCAGAAAAAAAGTTTAAATTGCAGGGTTTTTTATTCCCAGTGGAATAACTGTAATAGAAATAGCAACAATGATAAATTAAATTCTCTTAGTGCCATGTAGGGCATGGCTAAACATATCCTCTAGAGATGCCAGTTACAGTGTGGTATTACATCATGTCGTAGTGTGAAAGAAGTTGATACATTTTCTTTAGAAATTGAGTTCTTTTCAACATACCTATGTATGTAATTGATACCTTTTGCTCAGACATCTTCCCAGATTAGTCCACGTTAGGGACTAACTTGCAAAGGCCTCATTATTAAAGACTCATTACTGCTATGCCTGGAACCCTCTTCCTGATCTCTTCTTACTGCAACCTCTCTATTCACTACTGAGAATTCAAGCTTACTTCCAAGCCAGAGCTTTACAGCTGTCAGCTAGATCCACTTGAGGGTAGACCTCACTCTCTACCAGTCTTCCTTACTCCATCCCAGCTTTGCTTTTTCTTCATTCTTGTTATGACATTATTGATGAGTGTCTTTGTAACTAGCTCTTCTAAATGGTATGCAGGGTAAATTGTGAAGTATCCCCCATTATACTGCTCTAAAGAGAGTTAGATAGTGTTGCTGCACTTACGATGATTTATCAGGTTTTCTTTCACTTTCAGCCCCCGTTCTTTCCTAGGAGTGCAGCAGGAAGAAGACCTGTGTCCTTCATATGTGCCTAGGTTGGGTGCTGACTGCTCCTGACAGGTCCCCATAGTCTTTGGCTGCCATTTCAGAAATTTCCCCTTGTGGTTTCTATCGTGGTTTCTATCATAGGGGAAAACTGTTGCAAAGGGATTAGTGAAGGATTTGTGTGGGATAGGAAGCGGGGGAGAACAAACTGCTTTCCTTATCTTACAAAGAACAGGTCAGGTGCAGTGAAGCAACGGGTTGCGATTTCCAAAAGGAAGGTAGAGTTGGGTGTAGTCCTTTTCTGTGCCTTGAAGCTCTGGAGCACTTCTTGCCAAAGCATGATACTCTCAGTTGTGCCTACACAGCATGACTGAGCCCTGAAATTCAAATTTGCTCTAAGCAGGGAGTCTGTCCTTGTTTGATATGTTAAATGTTGTGCCCTCTGTATTCTTCTACAAATAATTGTCCAAGTTTTAAAAGGGAAATACTTTTGTGAACCCATGAAAAAAAAGATATGAAAATACCAGCAAGAAACAAGGAGGAGTTTAGACTGGAAGTCTGCACAGCTAGGATTATGAAATTGCAGTTAATAATACTACGTCATGTATGAACATGTTGTTGACTGACTGGCCTCCCTGGATCTGAGTAATATTCTGTTTGTATCAGACACTACTGTTCTTGGGGGCCAGGGAGAGTGCCCTTCTGTAGTCAGTGTGAAAAATAAACATGCCAAATAATTACAGGAATGATGCAAAGAGCTGGGGATGCAATGTAAATTTCATATTAAATCAAAGTCAAAAGTGCCTCTTGGCCTGCTAATGCTAATGCTTTCTGCAACCATAAAATTTGGCTGCAATTGTGCAATACATACTGGTGAGAAAATGCAAAGATTATTACCATGTTCTCTTAAAAGACAAATCCTAAAGCTGGACAACCAAGGTATGTAAAGCAATGGCAATTTATTTCCCTAACCAGCAGAGAAACACAAAAGTATAGTGAAAAAACCTCCCAGACCCTATGATTATGAAAAGGAGAGAGACATGTTTACGTAAATGGTGGAGAAATCCTAAAATGTTTCATCTGGCAAATGTCCCAAAAGAGGAGGCGCAGAAATCATTTTTCCTTGTCTGCCTCTTGGCAGGAGGCTTGCTGGCTTTCATTTTGCACCATGGAGATTATACTTCTTCGTTTAGTGGAGGCCACAAGGCAACCCTGCCGATAAAAACAACAAATGCCAACCTCATCCTCTTGATGTACCCCACAAGGCGCATACAAATTAGTAATCAGTGTAATGAGTTCAAGGTCCCCAAGGTCCCCTCTTGACCTTCCTATCCCCTTTCTCTGGCCTCTCCTATGGTTTCAGACAGCTAGAGTCCAAGTTTTCTCTCCTTCCCTCATCCACTCACTTTGTAACACACAAGAAATTGCCCCCCAAAGTACTGTTATGTTTCCTCCCAAAGTCAATGACCTTATAAAATTGACTTAAAAATATAGCAAGCTTGCCTGCTGCTAATCTTTTTGTGCCTTTTCTAAGCCTATGCATGTGCACATAAAGGCATACATGGTGCTTTCTGGATGACAGAGCGATCCTGAGAACACACAGGTTTTCAGGAAGAGCTTGGTAGCTTCAGGCAGAAACATCTACAGATGTACTCCCTCTGTCACCTCTTTCTGCTGTGCCTGCAGTGATCGTGTTACTGTCTCAGTAAATCTAGGCAGTTGCTGTAAGTAACCAAAAAAGGGTTTTTTTTCCTGATAAAGTTGAGTAAATTAAAGTTGTGCTTTACTGAACCATTTAAAGTTACAGAATTCTTAGAGATCTTGTTGCTGGAGTGATTGCTGTCTAAACAGTCTGGTTTTTACCTTAAATGTGCTATCACTTTGAAGGAAAAATACTTGCCTATATCTTGAAGATACATCCTCTTGAGTCCAGAAGTGCTTGTCAACCTCCAGTAATACACTATGATATACCTTTTTATCTATACCTTGCTTCACAGTATACAGCTTTATCAAACCATATGGCACTGATATTTGAGAGTGGTTGTAGAGGGGCACATGAACCTACTGTGAAATACTGTATCAGCTAAATACAGGTGTGCCAAAATTAATGTAATTTTGTATAGCTAGGTATTGATGGTATAAACACTGAAGGGTGCAACTGCTGAATCTCTTCCCTGGTTACTCTGCAACTCTCACTTGCATAAGAATATTTGCTGATGAGAACTCTCTTTCCAGAGCTACCAGGAATTTGACATGAAAGTTACCGTAATGAGCTGAATGACAGGCTTAGCAGAACAGTATCAACTGAAGTAATTGGATCATCAGCATTTTGGTTTATTTATTATTGATAAAGACTGATTAAAAGAGAAATGTGCTTTGAGTTATTCACGTACACTATGTCAGAGACAATATTTATTCTTTTTAGTGTACATACTGGGTCGCTTATTTATCTACAGACACAAGCAACCACATGTTAACTTTTCTTATAAGAATACAAAGAGGCTTTGAGGAAAAAAAATCGAGAGGCCAATGATGTTGTAGTTGGTCGCATCCAGAGAGTAGCGGTCAACAGCTCAATGTCCAGATGGAGATCAGTGATAAGTGGTGTCCCTCAGGGGTCCATATTGGGACCAGTACTGCTTAATATCTTCATCAATAACATAGTGGGATCAGAGTGAATCCTCAGCAAATTTGCAGATGACACCAAGCTGAGTGGTGTGGTTGACAGGCCTGAGAGAGGAGATACCTTTCAGAGGGACTTGGACAAGCTCGAGAAGTGGACCTGTGTGAATGTTATGAGGTTCAACAAGGCCAAGTGCAAGGTCCTGCACATGGGTTGGGGCAACCCCCAGTATCAATACAGGCTGGGGGATGAAGGGATCACAGAGCAGCCCTGCCAAGAAGGACTTGGGGATACCGGTGGATGAAAAGCTGGACATGAGCCAGCAATGTGTGTTCACAGCCCAGAAGGCCACCGTGTCCTGGGTTGCATCAGAAGAAGCGTGGCCAGCAGGCTGAGGGAGGTGATTCTGCCCTTCTGCTCTGCTCTGGTGAGGACCCCACCTGGAGTCCTGCGTCCAGCTCTGGGGCCCTCAGCACAGGAGAGACATGGACCTGTTGGAGCAGGTCCAGAGGAGGGCCACGAAGATGATCAGAAGGCTGGAGCACCTCTCCTATGAAGACAGGCTGAGAGAGTTGGGCTTGTTCAACGTGGAGAAGAGGAAGGCTCCAGAGAGACCTTATTGCAGTCTTTCAGTATTAAAGGGGGCTTATAAGAAAGATGGGGACAGACTTTTAGTAGGGCCTATTGCGATAGGACAAGGGGTAATGGTTTTTACACTAAAAGAGGGTAGATTCAGAGCTGATATAAGAAGAAGAAATTTTTTTTATGATGAGGGTGGTGAAACCCTGAAACAGGTTGCCCAGAGAGGTGGTAGATGCCCCGTCCCTGGAAACATTCAAGGTCAGGTTGGATGGGGGTCTTAACAACCTCATCTAGTTGAAGATGTCCCTGCTTATTGCAGGGGGAGGTTGGACTAGATGACCTTTAAAGGTCCTTTCCAACCCAAACCATTCTGTGATTCTATGATTCTATGACTCTATGATTTCAGTTCAAAAAGACCATTTCTGACTGAGTCACTGGCTGTGGCCTACATTCACCTGTAATGTGGCCTTGCAAGAACAGATCTATAAAGTGAAATAGAGGTGCAAACGATCCATGTCCACATCATGGATTTCATGGGGATTTATTTCAAGCCAGTTTTAATCTGAAATGGTGGACTGAATCCTCTTCAGTGATTCTGGAGCATACCTTCACATTTAGTTTTATCTCCAAAGAATCCAGATTGCTCTTGCTGATGAGCTCACTCACTGATATGAATCACTTTTGATCATTTTCAACCATTTGCTTCAAACCACACTATTCATTCTGAACTAAAACAATAATTGGACACACCCACAAAGAGGTATAATAGTATAGCAACATATATACATATGTTATGTATATAGCAACACATATGTATGTGTTGTATATGTAGCAACACAGAGTATGTTCACACAATGTATTTATCCTGTGCCTGACCTTGGGCTTATATCCTAATGAGCCTTGTGGCCCACTGTGTTCGGATTAGGACACTGCTTTTATTTACTGTCTTCTTGCTGAGACTGAATCTGGTTTGTGGAGGACCTATGCAATCATTGCTCCAGTAGAGAAGAATGACATCCAACAGATATTTTCACCACAGGTTGAAAGACAACTTACCCAACCAAGGCAGACACCCATTTCATCTGACAGGCAGCAATTAGCACCGTACCTTCTTAATGGTCAGCTGGTTGCAATTTTTCTGTGGTTCCCTGTTGTGCTCCAGGTGGGAGAGAGCTCAGACTCCCTGGGGGGTATGGGCTGCCTTCTGACATCTTACTCCTAGATTTTCCAGGGAAGACCAGAGAGTCAGAGAAAGCATTAGAGCAAAAGCAAAGAGATTTACTCAATCACCCATAAGTGTGGACTTATGCATGTAACTAAATTCAGAAAAAATGTACCCCAAATAAAAGAAAGCTTCCCTGAGACTTCTCTCTCCCTTCCAAACTTTTGTCAGCACCTTTATGGGAGAAGCAACTGGTCAAAACTGGGAAGGTTTCAGTAACTGAAAGGAAACGCATTTGAAATATAGTATCTATTTGCACCCACCACCTTCATTTTGACCTTTGATAAATAATCTCAGTTTACTTCCCCTATTACTATTCTATTTATTAATTTTATTTAAAATGATAATATACCAAACTTTGCTACTCCCCAGCAGAGAACTTTTATGGTACAAACTGTATGATAAAAGATGTCATATGTATACCTAGATCTTTTAGATCAGTAATGTCTCCTACAGAATCTCCTTCTATGGCTGGTAAAATACTCCCCAAATAATATTAGTGTAATGGACACAGTTAAAACCCCAGCGTCAGCAAATAATTCAACATCCTACTAAACAACTGAAGCTGTGTCTTATCACAAACTTACTGTGTATTGGTACTATGGAGATTTTTAATGTAGCAGCTGTGGTTAATTATTACAGGAAGCTGCAGAAATTGTGGCCTGCTAAATGAAATTAATGGTTTCTGATTAACTAGTTGCAGCTAATCAATTGGATAAAACTTCAGGGAGTCTATAAAAGAAAGCTGCATTTTAAAGGGTTTATATTAATTATGATGGGAGAACTACAGCTGCTGCTCATTTCTGTTATAACGGATGATGATCAGATATTTAGGAATAAGCTGGTTGCTGAAACAGCGGAGAGAAAAGATGAACTTATGTCTACTATATGATTACCTGAACTTTCCTATTATCTAAAAGCTTTGTAATTCTTGTAAGGAAAGGAAGAAAGAAACAAAAGAAAGAAAGAAACAAACAAACAAAAGGAAGAAAGGAAAAAGAAAGAAAGATGAGAAGAAAAAAAGAGAGAAAGAAAGAAAAGAAAGCCAAACCAAGGTCCTGTCAATTGTAGTAAAAACTCTGGTAATAGAAAAGTTTAATAAGTATTTGCAAGTGAGACTCAGCCAACGTACAGGATATTGTGTTGCTATTCAAATTGTAGATGGATTGGAACATCTTAGAAGAGAACTATAATATTAAAACTACCTCCAAAACTGCCTACTGAAAACAAACTTTCAGAAAAGGTATAATTTATTTAAGGCTCCAATTTTTTGTGAGGATAGACATGATATTTTCAAAATACTGCAGAATATTATACAAAGATTGTTCTTGCACCTAAACACTTAAAAACTCATCTAAATAGGTTTTTATTTCTATTTTACATTTTCCCAGGTTTGAGACAGTTTGTATTTTAAGTCTTACTTTAATGTTTCTTAGCTAAATTAAAAGTATTCCTGTAGCAACTACATATAGCAGAGCTGTTGCTTTCACAGAGCATTGTGCTTCAATATCGCAACACATGTAGGATGAAATGCACTCCTCCCATCATAAATCTTGATTATCAAAACATTTTGTTTTGACTGAAGCAATAGGATTTATGTCCTTATTAGAGGGTGAGCTGTGTTGTGGGGGACTGCCCCTTTGTGGGTGTTTGTACAAGGCCTGTGCTGGGGACAGTTTTGGTTTCCATCAAAAGGCTGCCTTTTAGATCTCTTTCCAATGCCTCCATCACAGCTTATGCAGCACTTTTACATCTCTGTGCTTAGATGTTGTGGATAATCCATTTTTTCACCCATCCCATTAATTCCCCCAGCTCTGTTTATCTTGGTGAGCTACTTGTGATAACACTCCTCTAGATTATGGTTGTAGGCATGTCATGGAGTCAAACCATTGGAATACGTCAGTGCTTTATTATAGACTCTGTTTCAAGCTAAGAAACATCTCATTAGCACATTAATGCTCACTAGCAGGATTAAACCAGAGAATCGAGATCCTGAGTGCTGAGTTGAGAGGCAGTCAATGATTTAGCCGGATGCATGTCAGGAACGATAGGATTCACCAAGTGTTGCTGCTGCATATCAAGAAGTGCCTGTAGCCAAAAGTCTTAGAGTAAAAGTTCAAAATTCACTAGAAGACAGTGAGAGAAGGTTAGTTTTTCTATTTTTCTATTGGGAAAGAGATACTAAACATTGTATAAAAGTCAAAAGTTTGCAAATCAATAGTTAACTTTTAATTCAGTCCAAACATGGGGAAAAGCCAGTGGACAGATCGGGGAAAATTATAATTGTGTTCACTGTGAAGAGATAAGTGGTCTGGCTTTACCAGGTTCAATGGGTCTAGTATATAAGACATATAGTTTAACTAGCAAAGAACAATCAGAGTGAATCAGCCCTTTTGCAATGTAAATAAAACATCAACCTTATCCATCTGATTATCATTCCGGAGAGTAAAATATTCCTCCAGTTAATAAGCAAAACATAACATTTGATGTAATAGATCTACACAAAACCCAGTGTTCACTTTTTAACTTCACAAGAAAAAAGGATGGAACCTGTGGTGAGCCAGGAAAAGTCCCAGTGCAATCAAGGACCTTGCATCAATACAATGCTGATGTAGGAATTCAGTTAAATAGGAGTGAAAAGGGCAATTGTTTTTCACACAGGCATGGTTCAAAGTATCCAGATAATGCTTTGTTGTCATCCTCAATTAACTGCATTTTGTGCTGTTATCATTTTGGTTTTCAGTCTTCCCATTGTGATCTGAATCACTGACAGACATTGGGAAAAGCTGAATGGGGCATACGAAGTGTTGGACACCTATCCTAGAGTAAAACCATCTCCCATTCAAACCAGAGATCTGTTCTTTCTGCTACTGCAGACTTCCTTTGTAAAAGCAAAAGACTCATCTTGACTCCTTCTGCCTCAGGTTCCCCCACTGAAGCTGGAGGCCTTATTGCCCGTCTGCCTTATGCGGCAATTAAAGGCATTAGATTGCAAACACTGTCAGTTGCTGAATGCTGTAGCAAAGAGGACTTAGGACACAGACAGTACATCACATCAGCAAGGTATTTTGTGCTAGAATGAAGGAAATCTGAAACCACATGCATAGCTGCTGCTACAAGAGAAAATACCTCCCTTGACTGCTAAAGAAACAAATGTCCGTTTGTTGTTGGAGGATGTGGGCCACAAAACTGGATCCGGGGTTTATGTGGATCCCATGTAACAGAAAGGGTGACCAGAACACATACCCCATACAAAGTAATTACATTCTAGAGAAAACCTGGCTGCACCCAATCACTTGGTTGGAGCTTCCACATCTTGGCCAGCAATGAACACTTGGCTCCTGTTGCCTCCCTCAAGGGTGGGTACTCTAATTACCGAGCTAGTGGGTGGGGGAATCTAGGGAGGAGAGGACCATTGCTGATTGGGAAAACGCACTCGACAACACATCCCCAGTCAGCTCAGTAGGTACTAGTTTGTGAGTTGACAAGATTTGGCAGGTGCCCAGTGTTCAAGAGCGTTAGATTTAGTGGTGAACATGTTCAGAAAGCAAAAAGAAATGTGATGACCGTGTGGGTGCCTATGGACCCCAGCTCAAATATTAGGCAGTTATATCTGAGAGCAGGAGATTTGATAAACTCCTTTTGATGAGTTTTGTGGAGTTGATTCTAGGTTAACTGATAGTATTGCATATTTGCTAAGGTGGTATAATATGAGCATGTTATACTTAAAGATACATGTAGCATATGCAATATCAGTACTATATACCATCAGTAACATTATATATAAGGACACAGATGTCCTTATACATGTATAGTGTATATACATATACAGACATAGAAGCCAAAAAAGGCAGAGATCCAAAGATGATAGCCAAGCACATCTGCTCAAATAGTTTGACAAATTTAGATAAGCCTAGGGAAAATAATCAAAACAATTTACGTATGTGTCAGCTCATGGCCGCACTTGAAACAGCCAGTGTATGGGGCAACTGAGCTCTAACTCTACCTTTTGTTTCTGCAGAGCACTTGTTTGTTTCATATAAATCATATTTAACCACTGAAGAGGTATTAGTATGAACAGACGGAAATGTGGGATTAACAGGCTAGCAAAAAGACTTGAAACAGGGAACTGATTATTCTTCTAATGAAGAAATGAGAGTTAACAATGGTCAAGCTACCTTTATAGTCAGTCACAGTGGATTATATTACAATAAAATTAACATGGAAAGGATGGAAGATTTCTTCTTCTTCCTTTCTTTCTTTCCCAGAGAGGAAACTAACTATTTTCACAAACTAGCAAAGGAAATACTGGGCCATTCATATTTTCATGTAAAAAAAAAATCAAGGCTGGATGCTTCCCTGACATTGCCTTTAATCAAAGAGACAAAACTGGCTCTAGTACAGGGTAATGTTGTACAGCGGTCTTGGTATAATGATCCTTTCCAGCCTTAGAAGTCCTTGAATTTGCCATCTACTGTATTTTTTTTTCTTGAATTCCCTAATAAGCTAGAACTTCTCACTCTTTAGTGAAATGGAAGAAAGCCTGAAGAAACTGGGCTCTTTTGACATGAAATTAACACACAAACTAATGTCTACAGCTTGTGTATGAGATAATCCTTTTTTAGCCACAGTTCTGAGACAAAATACTCTCTTATCTAATTGCTAGAGCATTTACCCTAGAGATGCTGGTTCAGATTCCCTCATGCAAAATTGAAAATAACCTCAGTTTCACAGTGAAAGCCAGTGTACTAGCCACTAAGATGGAGAAATAAAAGAGGATGATTCACCTTCCCAGTTTTTATGAGAGAACACTGACCAGCCATACTAACTCTTGGTCAATCTAGGTGAATTTGTTGTGAAATCGTTTTGATTATTTTCACTCGTCACTGGTGAGGCCGCACCTCGAATACTGTGTTCAGCTTTGGGCCCCTCACTACAAGAAAGACATTGAGGTGCTGGAGCGTGTCCAGAGAAGGGCAATGAAGCTGGTGAAGGGTCTGAAACACAAGTCTTACGAGGAGTGGCTGAGGGAACTGGGGTTGTTTAGCCTGGAGAAAAGGAGGCTGAGGGGAGACCTTCTCGCTCTCTACAACTACCTGAAAGGAGGTTGTAGCGAGGTGGGGGTTGGTCTCTTCTCCCACGTAACAAGCGATAGGAGAAGAGGAAATGGCCTCAAGCTGCACCAGGGAAGGTTTAGATGGGATATTAGGAAAAATTTCTTCACTGAAAGGATTGTCAAGCATTGGAACAGGCTGCCCAGGGAAGTGGTTGAGTCACCATCCCTGAAGGTATTTAAAAGACGTGTAGATGTGGTGCTTAGGGACATGGTTTAGTGGTGGACTTGTAGTGATAGGTTAATGGTTGGACTTGATAATCATAGAAACAATTCTATGATTCTATGATTCTATGATTTTATGAAGTTGAAATCATTCCTTCAACTCCAGACGATAACACCTCTTTTCCAAAGATCACCCTGTTTTTATAAGAGATCTAAGATTATTATTGGTTTTTAAGTCAACTTTTTTGAATCACATCTTCAGGGCAAATCTGCATGGCCAGATAGCTACAGAGAAGCTCCTTTTCTCACATCCCAAGTTGGCCAGACATTTTCTAGCTCTAGTACAGGATGTGAACATCTGTCTTAGCGACATGTCCTTCAGAAAGACAGAAATGAGGGGCACAGCTGGCATGCTGTCCCTCCTCAGGGTGGGAAGAGGTTGGCTTTTTCTACCTGCATGTATTCACATATACATTTACTTAGATACCTAACTATCCCCATCCATTGCATATGGAAAACCGGTGCATATTTCAGCATGGTAGACTCCATTCTACCATGATGGTAGAACTTCTAAAAGTTAGATCTTAAAATGTTCTCTAGCTGGAATTCTTCTGAAGAAGCAGGGTTAGCTTCTCAATGAAGGGAAAGGAGCTACTCAATTTCCTCTCAGAAGTAGGATTCTGATGAGCAGTTGTGTTTGGGGTCATTATTCTCACAAAATAATAATGGCAAGATATCTGCTACCTCATGAAAAATTAGGTGTACAGTGCACAGACTGGGACTGGTTCAGTAAAATTCCAGCCTAGTGTATGTCAGAAAAGAGGAAAGGACAGATCTCAGCAGGATTTCTGCAACTTAGCCAGGTTTCATTAAATTAATTGACGGATAACTTCTAAGTGATCAATTTAGACAGTTTGTTAAAAGAAATTTATTACCAGCAGAAAGCTTATAATGTCAAAATTTCTAGGAGTAATTTAGGTGAAATTCTTTACAACTATGCAGTCATGCACAAATCAGTGCCTTTGCAAAGAGCCAAGCCGTGCCATTCAAGGGAGGTGTGTGCCAGCACAGGGTCTCCAGCTGGACGGTGGAAAGGTCTTCTGACGCTGCAGTAATTGCTCTCCAGCTGGAGCACAGAAGGAAAAGCCAGCCTGTTACGCTTATGACTCCCGATCAGGATTCACCTGGGGGGCTATGACTACATGTTATCCTGGAGTCCAGACTGAGCTTAAAAATTTCTTCCACACATATATTCTTTTTCCTGGGATGTCCAGGCTAACTAGTGTTTTCAAAAGTCTTCTTTCTGCTTTAAATCATTTTCTCTTGAATTTAAGCTATCAGGAAAAGAAGGTTATCATGATAGAACATAATTTGTTATTCTGTGGTATTTTTCACAGAAGGAATATATTTTTATAGCATTGTTCTTTGACATATTGCTCCTCCAAAGTGCATGTAGAAAGAGAAAAAAAAAGGCTTAGTCTTGTAAAAAGTTGATCAATCTTTCCCCTGTGAAACAGATGAAGCTATCTGTTTGAATAAGGACTACTTCTAGGGTCTGCTCCTGAACATGTATGTTCTCTATCTTCAGTTCACAGTCGGACTGCAGAATAATGGCTACTTCTTGAGTAAAAGGCTTTTAAGGACTGAAATTTATCTCAGCACACAAAAGACCAGTTAGGACCTCTGAGTTTTCCAAACAAAGAAACCATTTTACTTGCCTCCATTTTCCAGCTTCGAGTATGTATTCTTTCTTAATGTTAACTTGTTCTAGGAAGCAGTGAAAGCAAGCCTGTTTCTAAGGTTACCAGAGGAATATTTTAAAAAAAAAAAAAAAAAGGAAAAAAAAAAAAGTGGCAAACAGCAGACCAGACCAGTACTCAAAAGTTTCCAGGTCTGTTTTGCAATACAGAACCCAAGGGGTTTTGATAGGGTCTAAATTTGGCAAAATCAGCTTTCCCATCCCTCCCTATCTTTATTTTTCTGTCCTCTAACTATTTTTACTCCAAGTTTCCCTCTGTCTCTGTGGATATAGAGAAAAGATCTATGGATAGGAGTATGGGAATAGGATAAGAAAAGTAAAACTTCCTGTAAAAAATCATTATTATGCTGAAAGCAAAACCAGGGACATAACACTAGAAATGAGTATATATCAGCATAAATGTGTGGGGACTATATAATACATTAATTCATGTTAATGAATAGGTCAAGTATGTTGTCTAATTCATAGATAAAACAAGAGCCTGTGGTCTCATCTGCATTTCTTTAGTACACGTGATGTTTTGCTGCCGTGCATTAGTTCATCAGGAAATGGGTAAGGATCTTGTTCCAGTGTAGAAGTAATAAAGCTGACATCAGCTATCTCAGGTAGCTTCAGCTGCAGATGTTCAGGCTGGCAAGTTTTTTAGATCTCATTTGTAGGTACCCACCATCTGACTCAACCAAGTATATGAAGCTGAGGAAGGCAGTCACAGCACTTCTTTAAGAACTTAGCTGCATAAGTGTCACTTGTAGGCTTCCCCGTTCCCTGGGACAGCAATGGAAAGCAGTAAGAAGCAGTTCAGTACACACAGATATTTAAATCAGGTACCTAACTAATGCCTAATTTAAATAGCTTTGTTGTAATTCCTGGAGGCACCCACCTATGTTCCATTTCTTAAAGGAAAACTGAGAATCTGAATCTCTTCGTTAAGGTGTAAAAATGAAGTTAGACAGGATCAGTAGTCCCCTTTTGCACTAGATTAATACTTTGGAGATGTGTTTTTTGCTGGGCACTATGGATTCCTACAGTACTGTAGCATTCAAGCTACTGTTGGTTTCTTTAAAAAGCTGGTATTTTTAAAAATGACATCATTATTGGCATCAGCATTTAAAAAAATCCACCAAGTCTCATGAGACGATAAAAAAAGATGATGAATATTGGAGTGGATGGCCACTTGCATAATGTTTTTTCATCCAGCAGGACTATACTTTGATTTGACTTGAATATAAAATGTACAGAAATATCTGCAAGGCCTTAGGCTCTTACATGTGGTTCTAAATGCAAATTAAGATTAAAATCTTCTTTGTGTGCTATCTTTTTATTTTATTGAAAGGATACATTCTGCATTCATAACCAAATGAATGGTTTTCAGAATAAAGTTGGGGAAGTACTTTGTCTCTTCTTAGCAGTATGCTGATATTATGTTTTCCACATTATTTCTACCAATGTTTGGAAACATTAATTGGAAGAAATACATGTATTTATTGTGTGAATTTGATCTACTACCTGAAAAGTTTTTAGACTTCAAAAGAAATGCTATCAACAACTTTTACCTTCATACAAATTTAAAAATAGTTTCAACTGATGCTATAGATTTATTTAAAAAATTCTGCTGACATTATGACTTATTTAAAAATCTTAGTTTTTTTCACTGAAGGATATGCAGGAAATCCATCACTACTCGATATCTCTATAGGATTCGGGCTTGACTGGAGTCAAGTCTCCAGCTGCTGTGAGATTTAATAACACCCTGGTTATGATATCATCAAATAACAAAACCTTCTGGACAGCTGGAACAATTTTTACACTAATGCTGTAATTAGATACATAGAATTGTCTTGGTACAGAAAATTACTTAAGGCTCAGACAAAATACAATGTACCACTTACTAGCCAAAGGTCAAAGAACTTGCTTCCAAATCCGCCAGCCTGTTCTTTAGAAGACTTGTCTGGGAACGCTGTGTCCTGGATAGTTTGACTGAAGAGCTCATATGGAGAGACAAAACTACAGTTTCCAATTGAAATTATTTTTCTTATCATGTCACCACACTTATACCATAGGCCAGTAGTTCAATGTTTTTCTCCTAGATGGAAATCTTTACCTTAGTTTGGATCCATTTCATAACAGACACCTTAAGATACTGTTTGCTTTTTCTGAAAACAAATATAAATATTTCACAAGAAAGTGCATGCAGAAACATAAGCTTGTGACCAGAAAGATTAAAAGCACATCTACATGTCTGAGATGATTATACCCATTTGATATCCAAACTTGATCACTCCATAAGGTCCACATCAAGTGAATAGAGGATGAGGTCCTTGCAAATAGGTCATGCTTCTCAAAGACTGCCATTTGCCCAATTTGGTTCATTAGTTATTGAATTATTGATGGTTCTTCATACACCTTTGATAAAAGTGTATTGATTCAGACTGATTAAAGGTGCCATTTGCAATGTGAATTTTTTCAAGACCAAAATGATGCTACACAGCACTATTATTGACAAAACTGAGTTTGGCACACAGATAAAAGCTTGAATCAGAAGTCTTTGAATGATTTGAAAAACTGAAGCTGTAAACCTTGGCAAAATTGTAAATTTTTTAGGAATTAAATCTATAAGTGTTTGATAAAAGAGTGGGATCTAAATCTGTTCTTCTAAATTCAGAAGAACAGAACTGCCTATGATGTTAGCCTGAGTTTTTAACTGCTACACTAATCGGAAAAGAAGCTATTCAAGCTTTCAAGCTTTTTATGCACTGCAGTATTATTTTTACTTCGTCAATAGCTACTTGAATGAATGTGAAATGAGTTAAAGTGATTTGGCTGGGATTCAGTAATGCATGGGAAATACTTAAGATGCAGTCAAGAAGGCTGCAATCGAAATTAATCCAAGTAAAATAAATACCCATCCCCTAAGTGGCAGAAAATATAGTAGAATAGTGAAGAAAAATATGAGTGAAAAAGATTAACAGAGGGCCCTTGAACAAGATAGCTAATTTCTTTGTACAAAGTATTGTAGTCAGGCTGCAGAATGAAGACTGAAATCTAGCCGCATTTCAAAATTTATCTTTGTTTCTCTCTCTATAGAGAAAAAACAACTCCTCCCCACCCCCCAATTAAGAATCAATTTTCTGGAGGATAGAAAACAGGGAGATGGAAGTGAAAATGGTTGATTTCACAGAAGGTGAATCAAAGAATGGCACCAAGAGAGGTGATTAATTAAATTTAGAAGGCAGTCAGGTATGTTTCTGAAGGATTGCACTGAGGAACAAAGTGAAATGACAAAGTGTACAAAACACAGAAAACTTTTGACAGATATGCTTTCTTCTACACTGCACATAACCTGGTGAATTTGTGAGATTGTTCCTAATATGACGTGCAACTTTGGGAGTTTGAGGAGATTCATCAAGTCTTCATCAATTCTTCATCAACCTCTCAAATCCACTCTCTCTCGCACGTTGTATCTCATCTTTGAGATCATGACAGACTCCTGAGTAAACCCTGCCTTATTTGTGCCTCCCAGTGCTAAAGAAAATGCTTCTGAGAGACTGACTGACTGGGAAGAGATGATGCCCCTGGACGTTAAAGGGAGAGTTAGTATATGGATATGAAGCTGGACATCCTGGGTGGAAAACTCTGTGCCATAAAACCCAAGTATCATGGTTTGATATCTGACAGCTGCATAATATCCCAGCAGCTTTTTCCTCTCCCAACCTACCAGCTGTCCAACTAAAAATGGAAATGATTTATGTTCCCCAAAGACTAACTGATTGACAGGCAAGGCAGGAAGGAGTAGTAGGGCCCCACTGTGACTGTGGCATGTCTAAAGCAGTGACAGGGAAAGCGGTGAGATCACAGGGATCCTCACTCTGCTGGGATCAGGGAGATTTCTCCTACCCAAAAGGTTGCGCTGTGCATGCCCAGGCATGGAAGAGAGCTGGGCTGTGATTTTTATTGAAATTAAAGAAATGCACTAGCCAAAGAGTATATATTTTTCTGATTTGTAACCCAGAGATACATGGTATAGTGGATTATATATGTTCACCATATAGCAAACAATCAGATATCTCTTTGACACAGTGTATGTGTATATTAGTCTCAGGAGGGTAAAAATATAAACTCACTGGAGTTTCTGATTTCCCTAGGTAATAAAGTTATTTGGAGAATATTAGTTGACAGCTACACCCACTTGCAGTCATCAATTCTGCAAGGGCTGGTACGGAAGTTTAAAATGCCAGTATTCATCTCTCTCTCTCCCCTAAGTCTTCATTATAATGTATCTCACTATTTTTTAGAAACTTTCAGTCTACTTTTTGGCAGATGTGACAGGTGGCTGTAACATTGATACCATCAGTGCTGTTCATCCTACTTCTTCTTCTGACAATGATTCTTAGCACATATTAATTAACAGAAATAGGAAAGGTGCAATCAATTTATTTAATGCAGTTAATTAAAAAGAACTTGCAAGCTGCTATCAGATAAAATTTGGCTTGTGCAATCGCAATTCTACAAATTTAAATGAAAACCTTTTCTTTTTTTTTAACATAAATGTGCTTCTCAAAGTTTTCTTTCATTAACGAAAATATTTCAGGACACATAGGAGGGAAGCTTGAACAAATCTTATACAACTTAGCAAAATATAAAGACACCCTGTAAATGTACGGCTTATGTTTTTCAAAGCTCAGTGTTAGACAAGGGGAGGAGCAAGGAGGGAGAAAAGGTTTTGAATGCTTGTAAGAACTGAGTTGCCTTTTCCTTACATTTGCTTACCTATTAGTAGTTATTAACAACATTTTAAAATATGATTTATAGGATATACTTATGAAATGTTACTTATCATATGCACAAATATGCCACAAGTTAATTAAATCACAGGCATAATTTTAAATAATTGAGCTAAGTGCAGCTGGAGAGTTCAGTGGGACCAGTAATGAAATCCTTAGCATAGTATTTAATTACCTCCTTGTGCGATCCAACAGAAAAAATTTGGCCTTACAAAGTGATCTAAAGGTCAGGAGATTCAGTCTGCATTAGATCAAAGACAGCAGCAGGCAGATCAAGAAATACAGCTAAAATATAGAGGTAGTTTATTAAAAGGAATGCTTTAGCAAATCTTGTGCGGTAGGGCTAGAAGAGGGAGAAAGGTGTTTCCTAATGGAATCAAAGACCATTTGAGGGCTTTGCAGTTCACCTGCAAACAAACTGAGGTTGGAAGGATACATTTCTATCCACCTAAAAGGAAAAGCACCTCAGACTGTGTGTTTGTCACAAGAGCTGCTTGAGATTTACACTCATTTCTCTGTTGGGAAAATTATTTTGAAAAAGCCTTGATCCTGTTAAAAAGAGTCTTGTTTTGAAATTTAGAGGTTTTTATCATTTGAATGCTCAGAACTAAAGTGACACATTTCAAAATTGGAAAAAAGAAATCTTCATTAAGTTGAGAGGAGAAGACATGAGTAGTAGCAAATATTTTCTTAAATTCTGAATTTGATCCCAATGCTGAATGGGGATTGTCTCAAATTTAAGAAAAATATTGAGTGGTTGCTGCTTTCTGCAGGGACAGCAGCTTCCAAGAGTCTTACCCATTTGCAGAGCACTGCATTAATGCATCCTGTCGGATCACAGACCTTTATCTTCCTGGTTGTGGGAACTTTTCTATTCTGTGAGAGTGAACCTGTAAATTTCTCAATGTCAATGAAGGAGCAATGACTTGGCTGAAGACATGACTTCATTAAATACTTGTTATCCAACGGAGATTCTGCATAAAGTTACAAACTGGAGGACAATATCTTTTTCGTCAAGGAAATGTGGTCTGTAGCGTGCCTTATACTCTACTCATTACCTTTTTTCTGCCATGATTTTTGTTTTGTTTATTCCAAACTTCAGCCCATGAATGTTCAACTCCAGTACAGTGGGAGTGGGTAGCAGGGCTGAAAGATGATCCTCATAGGAAAGTTATGAGTAAGGATAATCATCACAGAAATGTTATGAATTTTTGCATTTCACTGTTGTAAGCAGGCACAACTAAGGAAAATAAATTTCTCTCTCTTCTAAGGAAGAAGTTTTTCACAATGAAGATGATGAAGCACTGGCACAGGTTGCCCAGAGAGGTGGTAGATGCCCCATCCCTGGCAACACTCAAGGTCAGGCTGGATGGGGTTCTGGGCAACCTGACCTAGTTGAGGATGTCCCTGCTCATTGCAGGGGGGTTGGACTAGATGACCTTTAAAAGGTGCCTTCCAACCCAAACTATTCTACAATTCTACGTAATTCAGCAGATTCCTATAAGGCAAAATTTCTGTAGTTGAAATTACACTTGTATTGTCCAGAGAGGAACAGAACAGAGGCATTTATGTTTTATGTCTGCTAGTGTCTCTACCTGCTGATAACTCAATAGTTTCAAAACATGCAGTAGATTTGAAACCATCATAAATAGAATTTCCATATACTTGTAGAATACTTAATTGTAAATACATTTTTCATATCAAAATCATGAAGTAAAAACAATGACTGCTTTCTAGCACAACACAGAGATACACTTCTGTTCATGCCAATTACTTGTACCCAGTTTGTATGGAGTGTCAGGATGGTGGTTCAGGAAGGATTTCAGAAACAATTGAAAGAAGACCAAAAATGTATTTAAGTTCCCATAAAAATGTACTATCTATGATAAAATTGTAAGCGAAATCTGGAAAGAAATTAGTACAGTTGTTATGGCAGAAGTAGAACAAAATCATGGACATAGATGAGAAGAGTTTGAATTTTTGCTGTAAAAAGCATGAGAAATGAATTCAGATGAAGAGGTACACCAGATATTTGAGAAGTGAGGAAATACCGTTTTCAATGGAGTAATTCTGAAAAGTGAAAGGCAAGCGAGAAGAAGATGGAGATGGTGAAGTGGAAATTATGAATTCAAAAGTGGGAGGAGAGGGAAAATAAGATTAGATGATAACAGCTTTGTTTCCTTCTCTAAGTTTTTAGATGTGAAATTACTACTGAAATGGATCACTAAAATATATCAACATTTTTACTGGGTGCTTATTTCTACTTCTATGAAATGGAAGTTTCTAGAATTACCAGTGTCACCAGTTTCTTTGGAACAGCTTGCTATAATTACATGTTTGTAAGCAGGTTCGTGTGGGATGAACGTGTTTGTATACGTGTACATGGATTGTGTACATGTGTGCATGTACATGGCCATATTGTGTGCATCAGTTTAACTGTACTGCAATTAGCAGAACTAAACTGGTTTATAACAGTTGAGAACATGGTCCATGTATACATTGTACAATTATAATGTCTGTAATAACACAGTCTGCTTTAGGTGTATTTTAGCTTAGTAAACAAAGCTATGAAAGTAAATGCAAAAGCGTATCACCATCGCAGGCAGGCTTGGAACTACTGAAGGACTGTTATATACCTTGCATCATAAATATCTCCTATATACTAAGCTAATCCCTTCGGACTGATGCAGTATGGCAAAATAAAAGGACCTTTTTGCATTTAGTCTAAAAATCTTGAATAACATGAAAAAATACAGCATTAGTGTTGAATTTTCTGTTTTTAAAGTCAACAAGTGAATTCTGTAATTTAAGTCATACATTTGTTTCTTAGAACTTATCCTGCTACTTTATTGCCCTTGGAAGCAATTTGGAAGTGTTGGGTGCATAATAGTCAATAAATCATATAAGGAAAGAAGAAAAACATCTTTGTTCTTTAACAAACATGGTAGAGGCTGTAAAATGACTGCATTTTTTAAAGCAAACAAACAAAAAAACACACTAGAAAAATAATTACAGATTCAGGATCTGATAGTGTCAAATGGCAATGAGGTTAAAGAAGTGAAAAATTATCCAAATATAACTGCCATAAACTGTTGATTTCAGAAACAGACCAGAGCCATATTCACAACAGACTTCTTTCCATTTAACTCTTATCTTTACATTATGTTATGTCACTGATGAAATACAGCAGCCTATGCAACAGTCAGCAGGAAAGCAACATTTTAATTGCAAGTAACTGCAAGTATGTTAAATCTAATCTCCAGAGAGCAAATATTTACCAAGAGTTTATGATCACAGATAGGCTTGCAGAATAAACAAAGTGTACAGTATCTGCTTGTCTACATATGTATTTGCCTTTTTTTCATTTAAAAAGCATTAGACTACTGAATGCAAGCACAGCACTGGCTCAATGCAAACCTTCATTGCTCTCCAACCCTGGGTGCTAAGGACCACACACACAAAAATGTATTCTTCTAAGAGAGAAAGATTTGTAAGAGAGCCTTCAGGATTTGAAGACTTTATGGGTCTTTGTAACATTTTAAATAAATGACATACATATTTTGAGCTTTATTTCATTAGATGTGATCTGTGGTTTGTTGTGTCTATGTAGATGGTTATATGCGTTTCACACTACCAAAAGAATTATATGGTTCTTTTGGTCGTTCAAATCAGAAACAAAAATTGTATGAAAATTATCTGCTTTTCAAGTTTGTTGAAAATTATATGACAACATTATTAGTATTTTGAAGATAAATTTCAGTACTGACTATCATGTATCATACCCTAGATGTTATACAGTACCTAATTTCAGAAAAGATGGACTATAAAAGCAGGCACAAAGAGGATTAAGTTGTATATTTTAAAAAGCTGGGTTTAACTATCTTGAACAATTATAAAAGCAACTCAAATTAGAATGACAGGAATTTGTCTTTCTACATTTAAAATATTTGGAATAGAAGAAGCTCTTAAGACAGCCAAAACTACATTTATTCCTAATAATCATCACGTAGGATAATCAAATGTTTTGGAAAAGAAAACCAGTTTTATAGACCCTACTGATTTACAGAATAATATTGACAATGTGCTATGAGAGGAATCAGCCTGAGAATTTAAGAACATAATGGTAACTACTGTGATGTAGTTCAGTGCTTTACTTGAATACTATAGGTGAATTCTTCTTCAAGGATGGAAAATGACAATTAAAAAGTTACAGTTATCTCTTTGGAAAAAAGAGATATCTATCAAGCTGCTAGAATTAAGGCTATCACCAGACTGAAATCTTTTTAATCCAGTTTGACATTTGAGGGATAGATGACTCAGGTTCCTATTATTGTGTTGTTAGGAAAATAACGTGAAATGCTAAATTAAATGAAAAACAGATATTTGGTAACTGGTGTAAGCAAAACACTCTGTCCCAAAACTTGGAAACATAAAGTTGCATGACCTGACTGACCTCAGCACGATACTCAGAATAACATTATTTATGTGGGTTTTTTCCTTTGATCCTTGTACGTAAAGGCCAATCATAGATGAGAATAAGTAAGTTTGAGAAGGAAACTGGTATAATTTATATTTTCTTTGCTCTATCAGCATGTCTATCATTACTAATTGTGTTTCCCATTGGACTGAGATTTTACTTAATGCTAAAAAAAGCTAAAATTCAGGCACAATGAGTAAAGAACAACAACTCTAACACCTTTTAACATTCATCCACTCTCAGTATAAAAGAACTGGATGCTAATTTACATGCTGAGAGAACAGACGTTTTAAAACTAAAACTCTTCCAAAGTGACAGTATCCCAGGGTGACTTTCCCTCCCCCTTGGATAGGTTATACGATGACTATGCTGGATTCTGCTCCTCTCACTCAAAAGAGCACAAGACCTTTTAACTCCAACCTTTCCTGGTAATGCCAAATCCACTCCCTGGAACAGACAGGTGAGACGGAAGAATGTCCCAAGTTCTACTCCTCCATCATAACAGTGGCAGTGCTCCCTCTGGCATGATGCAGCTCCAGCCACCTCTCAAATACAGGCTCCAATACAGGAGCTGGTGCTATTTTGCACAATTAAGCCCATAATCATTGTGTGATCCACTGAATGGCAGTGTCCCGAGACTTTGTTAGAGCACGAGAGATCTATAGCACAGAAACAGTACCAAATGCCTAATCTGCAAGGCCATTTCCATTTTGAAAACAAATTGATGTTTGAGATCCATGTCTTTCCACCATGGGCAGTCATAGTTCAAAGGCCACACTGTAACTCTCACACTGTCTCCAATATTTTGCATACATCTTTCTAAAAGAGTCAAACCCACCTACCAGTTTCTTCGTGTGCTGCCTCATCAGATTACCTGTTCCTAGGGATGAAAAAGGAGGTAATAACCAGCTTAAGTTTGTTAGGAGACAGAGGGAAGACAAATAGCCTGCTAGTAATGCTGCTGTTGTGGATAATGTGTCTTCTAGATCCCATCATGCAAGACTCCAGGTTGTGCTCATAACCCAGAAAGTGGTTTTAGGATAAAGAAATCAAAAATGAACATGTCAGGATCTCAGGACTTATGGTTTTGCTGTGGGGCAATATTTTCATGATGATGTTCTCAGTCAGTCAACAAATTGTGTTATTACACAATACATAGTTATCATAATTGAGGAAATTTTTTTTTGTTACACAATCTATTGACTATTCTGACTCAACGCCTGTGAGGGAGAGAGTTAATTTTTCATGTTGGCTCCTTCTGCAATGAATTACTGTGAGCAACAAGGAAAGGGACAGTGAGATTTGTGCTTCTGTGTGAATTACTGCAAGCTACAAATATAATCTAAAAATCCTGTCTGTTCTTCATTTACCTATTCCTAGATAAGATTCCCGTTCCCTCTCTTTCAAATTGCTTCTGCCTCCAGGAAAATGCCATGTGGTGTCTGTGCAACCAGCCCGTCTTGTTGGTCAGCTGGCAAGAACAAACAAATGCTGAATACATGTCGGTGACCTTAGGAGTTTTCAGCAAGCTTCGTTCTGCTAGATCTTATTCTCCTGCGTTGTTAGTCACTTCAGACACGTCAGGTCAAGGCAGTGAATCAGCGTAGCTGGCTCCGAGCTGGAGTGTCCTGCCGGCCAGCTGCCGTCGTGTGATTAACCAAAGGCACTGCCAGCACAGAGGCACCAGGCAGTCTACTGGTTTTGCAGACTAAGGGTGGCAGTGGTTGTAGCACTGAGTCAGTCATCCTTCTCTGTCAAGTGGTGTCACTTAAACCACACAAACTCCCAGATGATGAAAACCAGACTGCGCTGTTTGAAGGCACCTCGTGTTTGTTACTACTCTTTATCTCCACCTGCTGGAGCTGATTCCAAACATTCCCAGTTCCAACCTCGTTCTCAGAAGGTTGAAGTACAAAAGCTATAGAGATGATATGCAAATACCAGCGGGGGTTATAACAACACTTTAAGTAGACATGCATAGAAATTTGTGGATATGGGCAAAAATAATTTCAAAATGCTAAAACTTTTCAGATATTGACTTTTTCTGAACCAATATTTCAACTTTCCCTTTGGAAGGAGTTTTAGTTTCTATGTTTATGTTTTCGTGTCTCAAAGTACCAGAAAATTATTAGGATTTATAAAATGAAGAAACCAAGTCAAAGCAAAACATACTCAACAGGCAGATTTTTTTTGCGTTTGAGGGGGATTCCAGTTTCTGCTAGAACAGATTATGATTCAGCACTGTTAATTTGCTCCTTAAATGATAAAAGATAATGCTCATTTGTAGATATTTACAGTACTTAAAAACAAATAGTACACATAATTAAGAATTCTTTTTAATTGGATATGCTAAGAAAACATGAAATTTCTGTTTAGATTTAAATAGAACCCACCGCCTGGATAGCTGGATGTACAGGAGTGTTAGTCACAGTATTAAAAAAAAAAAAAGTAAGAGAAAGTGTTTAATTCGTTAATGGGGTTTCTTATGTATGGAACTTTGTGTGAAGAAAAAGTAAACTGAAAGAATAAATTTTTCACATACTCTGACAGAGATATCTGTGGTTTATTTATCTCTTGTAGAAAAGTGAGTTCCGTTATATACGCTCAGAGCTTTTGAATTTTCCATGTCCTCTGCTTATACATTTTTTAGGACACAATTTTATCATTACAGTAGAAGGTAGGTGTTATGAGACATTATGGTCATAAAAAGAGAAGTGATTTAGTATTGGCGACTGGGATGAAGAGTAATCTTTAATCTAAGCTTCATATTCACAGTTAGTTCACTGGTGTGGGATTAATACCAATAGGTTCAATATCTTGCTTGCTGGCTGGGGGGGTCTACTTTTTCTGCTTCATGGACCCAGGCACTAAGCACTAGGCTGTTACACAGAATCACTGCAGGCAATACAAAGTTGTCCATATTGTGTTTTCAGCTTGACTGGATGCAAGTGGAAAGTATGAGAAGTGCCCTGATTACACATAGAAGGGCTCTCATGACGTGGTGCTTCTTTGTTGATTCTGCCAGCTGTTAGGGTATTTAGGGGGAGCGCAGATGGAATTATGATTAGGGACGAAGATATCTTCAGAGTTGAAAACATGATCACAAGACTAAATGTACAGATTTCCAAAGTCTAGAAACAGTGCAAACCAAGTAACCTGAATAACTTCTTTCAGTCATGTAAATGCTATTGGTTACATATGTTCTAAGTCCCATATGAAGTGATCTGAGTTTGGCTCCAAGACTCTTGTAGAGCAATGACATTGTTTTTGGCTTTTTTTTTAGCTTGCTTGATAGGAAAGACATCGGTGTACATGCTGAAATAAAAGAAGTTTGCCTAGGATCAGTACTATGTCTTTGCTAAGGAGACACAGAAAGCTGAGAATATGGAACCTGATTAAGAGATCAGCATTAACAGAGAGATCATGAATATAGATTTTTAAGCAAGAAAGAAAGTCAATTTTGTGAACTTTTTCATCTTGTCAAAAAACCAAGAAAAACTTTCATAGTTGGAGAGACTAGAGATTAGCAGGAAGTAGAAGATATTCTTTTCTCTAGAGTCTCAATATGGATTCACTCAGAGACTAGGGTTCAGGAGAGCTTATCAAAATTTATTGTCTCTGGATCTGAATCTGTAGTGAATTAAGCTCTTTGGAGAACATGTTCAGCTAACACAGAATAAATGATATCAATCAATCAAGTTTCTGTGATCAGGAAATGCATTATACTATAGCATTCATGTATGAGATATGTATTTTTCATAGCACATCATTCATACACTACAGAACATTTCATTTTGTTATGATGAATCATTTAAAAAAGAGAATCTGGAATGTGATGCTACAGAAATTCTATTAGCTTAAATGTATTCACATCTGTACAATGACTTTGGATCTTGAGATAGAAATGTTTAAATAAGTGCAAAATTTTCCATTGAAACCACTTCATCTTATATAAAATACAGTCCCAATTATACAAAAAATAGAAAAGAAGATAATTTTCAATCTATAGATATTTATAATTTCTAATAAACCCTGATGCTATAAGTTTCTTTTTTGGGGCATTATAAGGTACATAAATTGTTTACAAAACTATAACAACTACTGTAGGAGTTCTAGGAATATTATTAGTTTAAACATATGGCCTCTGCAGTTTAGACCTTTAGACTCAATCTACTGGATCGAGTTTCCTGAATCGAGGCATCTAGGTTTATTTAAGTTTTGTGGTGTCTCATGCCTGGCCTCCATTTGACACTCTAGATACGTTATTGTGTCCCTGATGTCTTGTGTCCTGCCTATAAGATCAGATCTTACAGATGATTTAGAGACTCTCAAATGGCACTAGGTGCTCATGTTTAGGCAACTGAAATCTCTGCTGGGTGCATTGTTAGGCCATCAAACAAAGAAGGATTCAGTTTAATACAGCTACGTTTAGGGGATTATTTCTAATCTAAGCTCCTTATACAGTTCACAGAAGTCAGTCACTCAGTTCAGTTCCCTACAAATAGTCACCTAGTGTCAGTATGAAATAATTTAGGATATATCACCCGGCTTTACATTTTGCTCTAGGAGAACATGAGTTTTCTGTGAGTCTTATCTATTGATCCTCCATGGATATCTTGGATGCTCCAGGGCATCTCAAATTGCACTAGAAATCTATGTTTCAGCAACCTTATCCAGCCCTTAGTCAATTCAGATGATAGAATCTGGAGAGCCACCCAGCTGATCAGATGTTAGTGTCCACATTGGGTTCTGAATTGTCTCCAGACACCTCTGTGTAGGCACTTACAATCATCTGTCTTCAGCTGTAAGCAGACTCTCACGTCCTGTATTTCTTTTAGAGCTAATGGGAGATCAAGAGACAGTTGAAAGAAAAGAAGGAAAGAAAGAGAAAGAAAGAAAGAAAGAAAGAAAGAAAGAAAGAAAGAAAGAAAGAAAGAAAGAAAGAAAGAAAGAAAGAAAGAAAGAAAGAAAGAAAGAAAGAAAGGAAGGAAGGAAGGAAGGAAGGAAGAAAAAGGAAAAAAGGAAAAGAAAGAAAGATCAGGCTTCTGACTGCTAAATATCTACACACACATGAACACTCACATGTGTATGTGTCAATATGCACATGTGTGTGTGTATGTATGTTTGTGTGAGTGTCTGAAGTCATCATAAATACAGGAAAGCATCTACTGTTTAGAAACAGAAATAAACACTGTCACATCATTCAGGATGTGTGAAAGCATTGACCTTGTGTTAGTGTCCTGGAGCTATTTACTTTGTCTATCCTAAGCTCTTTGTTGAACAAATGTCTCCTACTTCCACAAGGAACTAAACTAGCTGAGATCTACAACATTTGTGTATTTATCTATAATGTGTTTATTAGAAGCATTTCATTGACAGGAATAAGTTTATCACTTGTTACTCATACTATAGTGCTCACTAATGTTTAGTATTAGTAGTTCCATGTTTCATTATAACTTATATGTATTGGTATTGAGAAGAAAAGCAAATTTGTTTAGGTAACTGTGCAGATCTACAACTAATGAGAACATCTGAGATGTCTTGAACACAGTAGATACTGATTAGACCTAAAGTTTGCAGTATTGGAGTGGAAAAGTAATCCAGAAAAGGCAGATAAAGAAAGACATATAGATGTAACCTGTCCTTCAACTATGCGCATACACAGGTTTACGAGAGGAAAGCTCTGCTGTCCCACCTGTGTACAGGTAGCATTGACACACTTTCTACTGTCCTGTAATCCAGACCATGTAACTTGCAAAGGAGTAGAACTGAGTTATGACATTTTGGGTCAATATGTGACAAATGGAAATTGCCTGTAGTTTATCAACCTTTCTTTCTTTCCTTTACCAATTATAGGCAATCATTCTTTTCAGTTATTAGATCATTATTGTCTTTTCTTCCTTGCTTTACTACAGTGCAATCTTGCTGTAGATTTCAAAGGAGACAGCAACATGAGGAAGATAGTAATAAAGAAGCAGTAAATGGAGGTGGTATCACTTCTTAGAGCACAGTTATAATTGGGAAGAAAAAAAAAAGAAACCTATAAAACATCTTTGAGAGATGCTGATAACTAAAATTTATCTCTCTACTGATAATCACGGACTCTATAAAGAGATACTGATTTTATGGCAGGGTAAAATCTCTATCCCTCTGCCTCTCAATCCCTCCATGTTCCACAGGATGTTTTTCTTTTCTCCCTGGGCTGAAAGTACCTTACCATCTCTCTGCTTCTCTTTCCTCTTCCTCTAATTACATCTCCTCTACTCCACAGTCACCAACTGTCTTTTCTTTCAAAGATGGTCTAATTGATACGTATCTAACTAAACTCTGAGACATGGGTCTCTACTAGTATTTAGTTTTTAAAGTTATTTCAGACCTAAAAAAGGGCCTGTGTGCCTGAAAGCATGTCTAATTTCTCCAGCCACACCAGGTGGTAGAATAAAAGGTACTGTGTCTGCCTACAGACCTTGTCTTGCTTTGTTAGAGGCCTCCTATGGAGCACCGGTGTGAGTTCAGAATTCCCTCTACTTGAACCTGAAGTGCTGGGGAGCAATTTTTTGACAAAGCATTATGACTCATTAGTGACTCAGGAACTGAGCCGGCTCAGGCATCCCCTGGGGGATTTATATCAAGACATTCAATATGATTGATTCACCTAGTATTAAAAGCAAGAAGTTCCTCAAGGTACCTGACAAACCTGAGAGCGGCTTCTTAAATTGTCATCCCATATGACTCTGTTATGGCTCTCTTCTTGTTTGCTGTTGTTGGTGCCCCCGTAAATGCCAACTTCTTTCCATTCTCAGAGTTGATTTTGGGATATGGAAACTGCAGAGTGTATAACCAAATAGCAGCTGTAAAATCTAAGGCTATGAGATTGCTGTCACAAGTAAACATGTTACAGCTCTTTGGAACCTAATGTTGAATCTTCTAAGATTAGAAGTGTTTAATTATTCATATTTTCATTTATTCATATTTTCTTGCCATAGTTTCGGCTAGCATTATTAGCACTATCCCAGACAATGTCTGGGTAATGATAAGGGGACAGCATTCCCTGAGGACAAACCGATGAAATTGTCCTGTTCTGGGCTGTGTCACAGGTGGGGACACATTTTGTTTGCCAACATGCCTGTCGACCAAGAGGAGAGAGAGCTCTTCTGACTGAGAGAGCCTAACCGGGTGGGAGTCACTCGCTGATGGCAGCAGCCCTCACCATCTTTTAAATAGCGGACTGGTAGGAGGGGATTTATCCAGGAGGTGTTTTAGGGCCTTTGCAGTCAAAGAGGGTTTGTGTGTAGATTTCCTGCCTTCCAGGAGACTGCCCAAACCATGATAGAAATATGTTTTTGAATTTTTTTTTGTTGAATCCATACTTTCAGGCAGTCAAGATTAGGAATACAAGGGCTACAGGAGAGCAGGTAAAAGTAAGACTCCTGCCTGTTGGCTGGGGAAAGCCAAAAGTGTGCTCTTGGGATTATTTCAGATTATCGTGTTTTTTTCTGTACTAACACTAACGGAAAATGAATATATAAAAAAAACATGGAGAGATATTTAGAAATCTGCAGCTCTCCACTCAAAGCCATTTCTTGCCAGGCTGCCTACTTGGTTCTTGCCCCATTATTCTTGAGTAGGTTGCACAGCGTCTCTTTTCCACCTCTTGAAATTTCCTTATAGCCTTGAAGTGAAGTCTGTAGAGGCCTATTTTAACATAGAATACAAAAGACAAAATGAAATGCATGAAAAATGTATGCAGTTGTATATTTCTGCAAAAACACATATGACTGGCCATTAGAATTTTTGCTAAGTTAGCAGCTGGTTTATTTGCTGTCCGTGTGGTACCACCTTGCTTTCTGCGTGCCTTGCATGCTAGGTTGCAGTGTTGTCTCTACGTAACAAAGGTTACTTTTCTCACGGAGAAATAAGAGAAAAATGGATTAATATAATATTGTGTTAAAAATGTACTGAAGATCTGCATAGTGGGAACTTCTAGGAGGATGGGGAGGAAAAAAAATCACACACTTTTGTAGACTTGTGAAATGAAGTCTGCAGCTTTTGGCTCAGGGTTTATTTTTCAAACAAATCTGCAATAGTAATTTCCGTTCTGAATGCTCTCCCAAAGCGATGTAATTATTGGCAGCATTTCAATATGCATTGAAAACTGAAGTTGAATTAATATTTTATTAATTTTTGATACTTAAAACCAGAATCTGGAAGACTATTTGATTGTGGTAGCTGCAGAAAATATTACACATGTCTGAGTTTTTCAGGTCATATGATACATACTCAGACATTATAGTGACCTGTAGTTTTGGAATGTAGAAATGAACTGTGTAATTATTTTACAAGTGGTAAATGGTGGGAAAGTGTACTAAAATGATCCAAAAAAAAAAGATAATCAGCCATACGGATAGGCAACCGGATAGGGGAGGACAGTTATTCACTCAAATCTGATTCATGCACATAACCGTTCTGTATACAAAAGACTTCAGACTATATTGTGTCAACCAAGCCACTGTGTAAATGAATTGCCATACCATGCCATAATCTGCTGTAAGTGCGCTTAACTTCCTTCTATGAAATGGAGAGCCTTCTTTTTCCAACTTCTACTTCATTTCTGATTTTGATATATGTATAGCATCTGTAAATTTAATCAGCATAGTTCACAATGTATTACTTTCTTGTTACTAATATAGCTAGTATTTTTTCTATTTTATTAGCCCAATATTTTGATGGTGTTCAAATCAAGACTTATTCAAACCGTAAATATGTTAACTAACTTATAGCTGCAGCAAATAATAAAGAGAAGCTGATGAGGCTGAAGAAGTTAAATTCGTATAATTGTTACTGTGTATTATTTGTATTGCTGTAGTACCTGGATGTTACACAGTTCTAAATATTAATCAAGCAACAGTTTCTCTTTTTAGGTGCACAAGCTAGGCAGATTTTCACATTTTTGACTGAGAATTAGAGCTTCTTCCATTATGATACCTAATGGATGTGAAGTTGTGAAGTAAAACCAAAACAAATGATGCAACTTAACTTTGGAAAAATAATCAAATGGCTATCTAATCACTAAAGCTTTTTCTATAAATTAGGAATGAAGTGTTAAATAAAAAAAAAAAAGAAAAAATAGTGTATTTTCAGTATAGAAAGTTTTTTATTTCAAAACAGTTTCAATTTTCAGCAAATTGCATTTTTTTTGTCCATATTCCCCCCTCCTAGTAAATTTGTGCTTCTCAGATGCTACCTGTAAATAACAAACTACAAACTACTCTTGCAGTCATATGCAACACACACACCCCCTGTTACTTCTATATGTGCATAACCACAGTGCAAACACTACAGTGCACTTAAATTACCTCCTTTACTCTTGCATAAGTACTCTTTGAATTCTCTTACCCATAAGCATTGGGTGCAGAGAGTTATATTTCAGTTTACTTTCCTGCCATGGGCAAGGGAAGAAAATAATGTAAAATAGTAAAGGTTACACAGTTTGACTTATTCTAGTCCACAGAGAAAGGAAAAGGATGATCTCAGCATGGACAGATTTCTCCTTATTCCTATGGTCTTTCTGGTGAATTCCACTGATTTTGATTTCTGAATGTCATTCTGCTTTCAATATAAGAAAATTCAAACAGACAGTTACACTTGATCTTAGCACATATACCCCCAAGTTTAAAACATAAACATTTGTATAGCGTTATCTTTGGTGTCAAATGTCAGGCAAACTGGCATTGTATTACACGCTGGGCTGTGCTCCATACATAGACACATTTCACTGCATAAAACAATATCCCCTCTGCTATGTAGAAAATTGCAAAATTTCCCTCTTCTATAAATGAAAACTGAATTTTTCAGTGACAAACCCAGAATGAGCAGAGGCTAGAACATGGCCAGATTACAAGAATTTATTTGTTCAAGAGTTTTTAAGCCAATTAAATAAAAGATATGTGTTCAGATGTTTTCATGAATCTGAGAGATTCTTTGAGAAACAATCCACACTCTGGGATTGTTAGGAAAGATGGCAAATATATTTTTTCTGCCCAGCAAATTGAACAGAAAGTATACAGTGGCAATCTAAGTATTTTGCTTCTTACTCCTTTTTCCTTGTTTTAATATATTAAACCTGGTCCAGCATAATTCAGACACTAGGTTACTTAGATTTGGATCCTTAAATATTTTTACAGGACTAGAGGGAGAAAGAGAAGTCAGCTTTGCTGATAAGAAATCACATTTCAGATGCCAGAGAAGATTACAACATGATGAAGAATGCTGGAATGGAAAATTAATTTAGTGGCATTACGGTAGTTTTGAAGAAAAGGTTAGGGAAAAAGAACATTAATTTCGAAAATAAAGCCTTCCTTTCACAAGTTGCATATGTTTATGTAGAGTTTTATGCCTTGTCCTACTTTTGGCTTCATACATAAAATATAAATTGACTTTGACTCCTGTGTAACTTTTAGGGTTAGAGGAATTTTTTCTGCTCCCAGTCTGCATTACTTTCTAGTAAAATACTAAGAAAATTAGACTCATCACTGTTGCCAGTTTGACAGTTTTAAGCAGGAAACATTTCTTGCCTGTGAGCTCTAATTTCAGCAAAATGCACTTTTATATACATATTTTTTTACTGCCGTGTCTTGGATTTCTTCATGGTAGCCTACTTTGCCTGCCCTTAAAAATCACCCCTAAAAATTACAATTGGGAATGAACTGCCAGAAACACAGCATCTTGCTTTAAACGCTGTGCTTTGAATAATGTGCAGGGCTGTTGGTGAACTGGTCACCACAATACTTTTATTTATAGAGCGTGTTTGTTGGGGTTTTTTTGGAGTGTTTTACAAAATGTGAATGTCCAGATTTTCTTCAGAAAATTCAGTTAATTAACTTGAAAAAGAATATTTGTTACTAAGTTTAGAAAAATAAATAGCTATGTTGTTTTTGAAAAACATGTTATTTTGCTTATATTCGCTTGCTTTCTGTGTATGACCTGAACATCTGCATGTGAAGATCCAGAAGCCACTTGTGTGTTTTACATAAAGCACAGACACTGTCAGAGGCTTTGGCTCGTAGGTTTCCTCATTAGGAGTTCACAGAGGGGTACTAGAAGTCTTGGTATGTGCTCTGAGCCTGGGCCTTAGTGATAGCATCAGGCCATCAGCCAAATAATTTTTGCCTGGAACCTCAGCAAATGTAGGGGGAAAAAAAATCCAACTGTTATTACTAGTTATTGATGAATTCATTTGCTGAGAGTAAATTACCTGTCACCATTACTATTAATGCACTAAATGTATCTACCTTTATCTGAATCTGAGGTCCTATAGGATCTCAACATTTATGCCACTTTGCTCCTTTGAAAAAGAATGGTGTAAATCCTTATAAACCTCAAGGAATTTCTTTTCTGGTCCAGTTTCCCTTTAAGTGCACGTAAGCTTTTTGTACCCTCAATGTCCCTTGGTAAGGAATCCCAAAAGTCTACCATTCCCTATGAGTCTACCATTCCCTGTGAGTCTACCATTCCCTGTGAATGATCACCTTTCATTTGTGTAGAGCAAGGACCCCACCAGGTTCATCTGACGGCTTCTGAGTCTTCTGGAGGATCAGACAGTGAATATTGGACTCCATGCCATTCGTGATTTTATAGAGCTCTGTAATGTCATTTTTTTTCTACAACTATTTAGTCACTCCTTTTACAAAACCTGTTTTACACCTTTTAACATCCTTTTTGTCCTTCTCTGGACCTTGTCTAGTTCTGATAAACGTTTTTTGAGATGCATATAGTGTTCAAGGTTTGGGCAAACACATGGCATTTTGTTTTGTTCTCTATCTCTTTTCTAATAAATCATATTATTTTATTTTGAATTTTCTTCTGCATTGATATTTTTATGAGACGATCTAGCATACAGCCAGATTTTACTCCTGAATTGTAACAATCTGCTTAGAAACAATAATTTTATGTGTGCAGCTGCAATTCTAATTTTTTTGTATGCATCACTTCATAGTTATCTGTATTACATTTCATCTGTCACTTGCTGCCCAGTCACTGAGTAGTTCTATGGATTTCTTCATAGTCTGCCCTCATTCCTACTACCTTGAATAACTTGGTGTCATCAGCAGAGTGTCATTTTGCAGCTCGTCTCTTTTTCCAGATCTTTTAGGAACATGGTCAATAGCAAAGTGCTTGTGGCACTTGCCTTCAGCGGTAGGAAATAACCATTTATTCCTAACCTCTGTTTCCTACCTTTAAATCAGTCCATTGTGGTGGTATTTTTTTGTCATTACCTTGTTTTATTTTTGTCTTTTGTCATCTTTTTATGAAAGTGTGCCTATACAGTATATGGTGATGCAGTGAAGAACTATCTAACTAGTTCTTATTTCCCTCATGGAGATGAAATTAGTTCACACTGAGTTTAGGTTAAGTTTTACAATATTAAAAATATTAGCATTAATCTGTATTAAGATTTTTTCTTTTCATAAAGCCCAGTTGCTCTTCAGACCCGAAGCTTTCTTTGTGCCTGGTTTGTTGCTGGGAATCTAAAACACGACCACAATAAAAGTGGTTGGAAATCCTGACTCTAGCTTTTGCTTTCCCCAGCTTTAAGTTGTACCTAGTTTATGACTCTTTAGTTCCTGTTTCAGCTCCCTGCTGTCCATTCCTACAGCCTCCCATTCTCTCAACAGCCCAGAATTCTGGCGTAGATCATCTGTCGGATTGGAACCGGCTCCCACCACTATATTCCCCTCTCAATTGCCAAATGAGGCTGGGTTTACTTAGCTGGAGTGGTAACAGCAGGGCAAGGACATCTTATTTTCCAGCCACTTGACCTTACCTGTACATATTTGCAAAAACAGAAGAGTACAGAAGGAAATCGGTCTCTGTCTTTGTAAATTTCTGTACAGGATAAGAATCTCCAGATAATTCTTTGTTCCAAACCTTTTTTACACTTCCTTGCCACTAGCCTCACTTTCCATGTTCCCTTCTCAACCCAGGCACTTTTATTTTCACAATACCTTTCTCCTGTTTACTTCCCCCTCTGCATTGCTATCATTCAAAACTCGTAAACCTTTGTTAAATTAAGCTAACACACCCAGCTTCCCCAAAGCCACTTTGCTCACTTCACTTCTATTTTTCTACCTTTCTTCCTTTTGTGCTTACAGATGTCAGCGCCTCTGCGGCACAGTCTGTCTTTGGCACACTTTGTGCAGTTACTTTTGCTCTAAGCAAGATGGGTGCTGAAGGACTCCCCCGTTACCAAGATTAATATAAGAAGTTATTATGTATGACCAAGTTGGCTGACATGTTGGTTGTCTGGGGGCTTAGAAAGAAAAAGCCAATTTAAAGTTATACGAAAGAGAAAATTAATTTTAAGATTCCAGAATGGATTAAAAGTAAAGACTGGAAAATTAATTTACTTAGATTAGAAGTAGTTGTTGGGAAAAAGAGGTATTTCTGAGGGGAACCCTTTGTTTACCTTTAACTAATGAGGTTCAAACTTCATTAAAACTTCATTATGGTTAGTTTTTAAACAGTGATTAGAAAAGGCTAAAGAAAACATACAAGGCCAGAAAATATCAAGCAATATCTGGAAAGGTGCTAAGTTCCTATCCCATCCACCTGTTGAAGTCAGAGCTGACAACTAGATTCTGCTCAGATAGGAGCCACTTGAAATTAGCGACAGCATGGAGACATTGCCCTCTGACAGGGCTCCTTTTGCAAACAAAGATGGGGAATTTGGTCTGTAAGTGGATAAAGAATCCTTATGAACACAGGCTGTGATATGATCTCTCTGCAAAATATGCTGCTTAGGAGATTCTTATACTTGTATACAGCCTTGGCAAAGTATAAAAAAAAGACCAAAAGAACCCCCAGTATGGACCTCTGAAACGGACTGTTGAGTTTAGTGAGATGAGGCACTCAACACTTCTGTGATGAAGCTTTCTGTAGACGTCACTGAAAGTTTAACCCATCACTTCATAGCATGTGGAATCAAACAAGTGTGAGAGTACTTGTAATTGGTGATCTGCGTGGAGAAGAGAGAGTTTGTTCCTGTCAATGAGCAACGGTCGGCAAGGTGAACTGCATCTCTCACTTAAGGGGAAATTAGTGGGAAAAAGTTGCTAATGAATAATTTTGACCAGCTGAAGACATTTTAGAAGATGGAATAGCAGGGCTTTGTGGAAAAAAAAAGTTAAAGATTTCTAATGCATTAAATCACTTGATATCTATACATGAAGGTTTTAACATGTATATATACATGTTTATATTGATCCTGCATATATCCTTCTGTGCTACGCCTGAGTATACTAACAGGATAAGTGTATGTCTGTACACACCACTCTACCTCTTTCATTATGAATCATGATAACTTGACAGCAAACCCCACATTTACTGTGATGAAAGAATATGAAAGAAGGAAGAAAAGCAACTTTCTTCCCCAGCTCTGGTAAAATCTTTGGCTCACTCGCTACAGGTAGAACTCACCGCTTGTGAAGCCAGACTCCAGCTGTTGGTCCAGCATGGCGCATGTCTGCCCCAAAATCTTACATTATATCTGCCAGCCCTGGGTTTGTGTCTACGATACCCCAGCCGTCTCAAACAGAACTACATGTCTGTATTTAAGCAGCTGACAGCCCCAAGTTAGTCTGGAGTAGCCATGAGGATAATGCAGCTAAGTCTAAAGTAAGCACCTATGCTTTAGGTACCACTGGCTATAAAGTGAGTTTAGACACCTGGTGTGTGTGTAGAAATGCACATCATGTCACTGCACAACCAATCCCATCCAAAATACTTGTTTCTTTAGACCGAGATAACTTATTACTGTTCTCCCACATCTAAAAGGAATTTTCTTAGTGTGTGATTGTAGTGTTGAAGACATTGAGGTTAATAACGAACATCAACTATAGCTGACTGTGTGTACATAACTCTACTTCTTTTCATTAAGAAATATATTATAATATTTTGACAAAATACAGTGCCATATTTAGCCCAGTCTTCCTACATTAGCTACTCTATTGAGGATGGAAAACCTGAGCAGGAAATGTCACAGGCTTGGCAAGGTGACACTTGGTGCTGTCCTGAGCTTCCTCATTTCCCTACTCAAGTCTGAAAGACAAGTGAGGATTCCTCCATGAAACAAGTCAGTGGGAAACTGTGGGCACAAGAGTGTATCTGAGCCTCCTCTTCCTCGCTAGTTTGGTGCTTACATAAGCAACTCAAGGCAGCAGGTTAGATATGATATCCACTGTATGTTTGCACCACCATGTCCCTGGAGTAAACCTAAACCTGGAATACGAGTTTCTCTCTTACTTCATTACTATTAATTTGTCGAAGATATTTTAAAAGCATTTTTCTCCACCAAAAAAGGGTTTATAAGAACACTTATTTTTCTCCTATACTGTGTTTGCCTCCATGGAAGTATTTTCCCTTGAAAGAGCAATATATACAACATGCTAAAGATTCTTCACTCCCTTTCTGTTTTCTTTCCTCAACATATCAGTGTTGATAGTGACACTTAGCAATGTACACAAGTCTTTTTAATTGATTTTCCAGGATTAACTCACCCTAAAAATAGAAGTTTATCCTAAATGAATACTCAATGCTGTTAACTAACAATGCCGGTTTGCCATAATTTGTCAAGAGGAGATGCTGAAGTTACTCAGGGTTCAACATATAAAATCTATACTTTGGCAGTTGTCATTGGAAAACAAAGAGCCCTACCCCGTATACCCCAAAGCGTGTCACATGTTGCTGCTGCAAATCCTGAGCAAAATGTAGTAGCTAGAGCAAAACAATTCCCAGAAACAGGCTGACATCTTGATAATGGCGGTACCCAAAAAGGAAAGTGAAAACCAGTGATATTGCTCATTTCCTGAAGGGGGGGGGGAGAAGAAAACAAGAAAAGACTAAGAAGGTGTGATGAGTATTGAGAAGTAAGCCATGTTGTGATGAAGCACCTGAAACACTGTGACAAACAATGGAACGTAAAAAAAGGTAATTCAATGAGATACTTGGCATTTTTTTCCTTTGAAAATGAGAGATTTGTAGTGAAAATACAATTTAAAGCATTCTAGTGCTCACATATAGTCTTCCCTTGTGGCATCTGTTAACAACGAATTGTTGCAATTACAACTCCACCCGTTATTAGAATAGAAATGTGTACTAACGGTTTCTCAGCTAGAACAAGGCTTTCTCAGTGACAGAAGAAACAATTGAATGCAACCTTTAATGGGACAGTGTTTCCTCTCAGAACACCGTGGGATATGAGTTTCCCTCTGTAGCTTTCTGTTAATTGCACACAAAAGACTGCAGGAGATGGTATTTGTTTAAAATTGTTGCTGGCATTGCAATAAGAGATGCCGCTCCCAATTAAATTGGAACATGTTGTAATTCTGCATGGGAAAGTGGTGATGCCAGTACAGATCCTGAAACATTTTGGGGTGACAGATGCTGGCAATGAGAAGACACAAGCATGAGCAGCAAATACATGAAAGAATTCTACTTCATATCAAATAGAGTTCCAAGAACACATTTTTTGAAATAGCTACAATTTTAGTTACCTTTAGTTAAAAAGTCAATTTGGTTGACCTTACATTTAAGCAGATCTGAATATTCCTGGCTATATTCAGCTTTGGTGAAATGACCTAGATTTCATAAGAAATCAATATAGGGAGTGATTTTGTCCTTTAGCCGCCTGTGAGTAAATGTTCAAAATCATTGTCAAAATGTACATCTGTAAACCCAACAATCCAGCACTGTTATTTTAAGGAAAATTTACATGTTCTCCTGCCTGCAGCAAAAGTATAGAAGGTTCTTTGGTACCTAATATTAAATCAAAGGGCAAAATTCAGAATTGAGGTAGGTTGAATCTAGTCTTATAATTAAAGCAACAAATTAACTAAATGTTTTCTTTTGGAAATAAAGGAAGAAAAAGAAGAAAGAATATAAAATTTCTTCTTCAGTCAAAACAATTATGCTATATCTTTTTTCCAAAAGATGTGTTTCTTCACCTAAATAAGAGAAATTACCCTCCTCCTCCTGAAAAACTTATCAGGCCAGAAGTTGCCCTTGTAGATTAGTAGATGACTTAAGTGTATAAAGTGTAGTATAAATGAAAGAGAAATACAGATCTTTTTTCATTAAATTTCTTCAACACATCAGTGGAATATTTTGTTTCTCACAAGAGCTCAGAAACTAGCCTCCAAATTTCTTGAGGGTCTGGTCAAATTCAGAACATCATTACTGTGTCATTAAAAAAGTTCATGATTTCCTAAAACATGCAGGAGAGTTGATTGACAATACAGACAGATACAAATAAAAAAAAAAAAGTATAAGAAAAGCTATTTAGATGTAAGAAAAAATAATTCCCTTTTTGCTGTAGAGCAAAAATGGTTTGGACGTATCATCTCGGGATATCTCCTCTTCCTGGAACTCTTTTACCTGCTAAATTTAGTAGCTGTACAACAAACTTCAATCTAAGCTTTCCACCTGAAACTCAGTCTTTCCTTCACAGTCTTTCTGTTCCAGACATTATTTCCCTCTTGCCACCTGGTGTAAGCTCTTCAGAAGTTTAGTGTGCTCCTGGGCTCTAATCTGTTTGATTTCTATGAAGTGACATTTTCAATAAACTAAAAAATCTCAATTAACATAATCCAAGATGCCATTCCATAGTATATTTCAACAATCCACTTCAAGGATTAGAAAAAAAAAATGGACTGCTGAACTCAGATCAACTTTAAAAAAAAAGTTAAATCACTATTTTCTCTGTGGTTTGCAAATGGTGGTCAACTATTTCAATTAACACCACTTTAATTAAAAAAAAAAGAGAAATGCTCCCTTAAAGATTGTGACAACTGTTTATGCATTCTTCCTTACTGTGTGTGCTACTCTTTTAAAATGTTAATCATGAAACAGTATTAATTCAGGCTAAATTTTTGGCAGCGCATGCTTTGGAGTGGGTTTTAAATCTTGTAGGTTTTCCCCACCGCCCTGCTACCCACCAGTGGCCAATATTTTGTACTGTGCCAGCATAAAGTCAGGGCAAAATGTGCCTCATTAACTATCTCGCCTTAATAAATAACAAATACATTTCAATACTGTTCCACTTAGAATCACAGATTTTCTACCTCCTGACTTTCCAGCTCCTGTTACCTGACAGTGACCTGAATTCAGGCCCGTGGACGCTCGCCTGTTCCTTTCTGCAGCTCCATCACTCCCGGGTGCTGAAGCTGGGGACCGCGCACCGTACATACGTACCCGTCTTGTTTTAGCTCCATTTGTTAGCATATGGTGAATAGAGCTTTCTGCGCTGAGATGGATCTTGTACCTTCTTAACAGTGTTATTTGTTGTTTCGCCACAACGTACCTCTAATTATTGAGCATCAAACTTCTAAAACAGACTTGCTATTTCTAAAGATGCTTTATGAAAAATGGAATTTAGCAAGTTCACTCTGCAGGCAGCTGTGAAAGTTTCAGGCTGAACATGCAAATAATCCTAAAATTCCACCAGTCCTTTCGGTAAGAACAGCTCAAATTACTCCATTCTGTGGGTCAATGTCTTACCTCCATCCTTGTCCTCACAAAAATCTATGAGAACAGATATATCAGAGTATGTTTTTAAAGTATGTTTTAAGTATGTTTTTAATCTGGCCCCTGGCCAGCCACACTGCGAAGGCAATTTCACAGCTATTTAACTCCATGCCAAGAATGTCCTGCGACAAACCAGTTCCCATTTCTGTCCAGAGCCGGGTGGCGTTAAGAAACGTCAACTCTGTAAGTGACAAAGAAAGAGTGAAGCAAACTCCGCTGTGATAACACTCATTATAAAATCAGTGGGACCCTTACCGTTTCAGGTACCCTTCCAGGAGTGCCTGTGCTTCCTCCAGGTTCCATTAGAAATTCAGTGACAGCCAAATGAATTCCGTCATTATTATACTTGTAATAGGTGGAAATACACAGTGTATATTTGTCAAAGCCTTTTATATGGAAAAATGGTGTTTTGCTAAATGATTTGGGATTTTGACAAAACATTTTCATCAGTTTAAGAAAACAGAGAGAAGAAATAAAATGTTTCTGGCCCAAGCAGAAAGGAAGAGTTTCCATTTTTACTTGAAAACAACTTTTCCTTCAGAAATCTATTTTATTTTAAAAATTGTTTTCAGAATAAACCATTTTTATCTGGTAAAATGGTGGTGAACATACATAATGTTTCTTAAAAAATGATACTTTTGTTTATAAAAGTATCTTAAATCTTTTTTTTTTTTTTCCCAATACATGGAAAATCAATTCTTAGCCCAGATGTCTTGACCTCAGACTTGATGTTTATATATGTTTTTCCATTATTAGATTATTAATTAATATTTTTAATTTACTTTTGGTTTTCCTCAGCAATTAACAGACATGTTGTTTCTGGCACTGTGCAAGGAGGAGTCTCTCTAAGAAGACCCTACACAGGAATCTTACAATCTACCAGGCCAGTTTTGTAAAAAAATAAAACCAGAGTTTCTGACTCTGCTACTTTGTGGCTTTCGGACTATGGTGGCAAAGCATAAGAATCCCCATTGCTTGGACCACTTAGTATTGCTGAAGTAAATAACTATGCAGTACAATCTAACTAACAGTAATAAAACATAGCAACCAATAATAATACGTGTGCATGCGTGTAATTAATACCTCTGCCAGTTTCACAAGAGTTGCAATGTGCAATTTCAGGTTATAAGAAAGAATAAAATTTCCCTATGGATAAAGACACATTTATTCACAATCCAGCAATTTCTAAAATAAACGCTGCTACAGGATTGTCTCCTAGAGGACTCGTCACTAGTGAAACTAAAACACAGTCCTGTCTCTTTTGAAAACACAGTGCCCGTGTTACAGTTTCTGTGGCAAAATGCAGTTATTTAATTTATCTTGATTTGAGAGTTCTCTTGAAAGCAACTTTTGTATTTCTCAAGAGCTTATGCACATTTCCTTAATAAATAAATATATGTCATCAGGAAACATCTTTTCTCCTGAGACAAATCATCATGTTTTTAAGAGTACTTAGAGACAGAGAAACGAAGGGGCAGAGTTGAATCATCACGCATTAACAGCAGACACAAAAAAATTTGTGCAAACACAGGGCTGGTTAAAATGCACTCTTTGGAGCTTTGCAGAATATATTATGGTCTGCAGCATAATGCCTTCTGCTTTAGATATTTCACAGTTCAGCACAATATATTTCAGTGAGGCAGGAAAATGCTAATAATGGACACGTATATACCAAATTAATTTCTCAAGGGACAAGCCTGTTCAGCCCAGACTACTCAGACATCTATTCTAGACTTCAGCCAATTAATGCAGTGCAATTTAAGAAAAGGTGGAGGGGATCATATTGATAAGTGTCAATAGTGTACATTCAAAACATCTATTATTTCTCTTCTGTGTCCTTGGAGTCCTGAAAAAAAATGTCCAGCAATCACTTATAGTTAATTGCTAAACAGAAGACAATTAAAAAAACCCCACACACCCTCTTCTCTTTTGTTTCTATTTCATCTATATTCCCTTCTCCCACTCTCAATCTATCAGAAGCATATAGAGAACCAGGAAATACCCTTTTTACTCTATTAATTGCAACACTGTTTCTTCAGGAGTTGGATCATCATATAACCCATTTGGACATTAGAAGAATGATTATTTTTAAGTAGATTTTTTTGTGTCTGGTTGTAGGACGCTGTCGAAAGCCTGGCTTGCACTGAGCATCCTTCATTCTCACTGATTTCGATGTAGAAAATACATTACAAAATTAGGACATCCAGTAACATTAAAACACATAGGTGCTCTAAATCTTCTATAAGCTCAGATCCTATGAAAAAGAAAACTTTACTTGAGACCTAACATCTAGATTTGTTTTTTGCAAGGTTAAAGTGTCTCCTTTTCTCCTTTATTGTGGAGACTTGTAATACTTTTTGTTTAATTAAGTGACAGAATAAATTGACCAAGGCGATCAGGAAGTGTTTTGATCCAGATTATTGGAATGGAAACTATACTCAGCTTTCCCAGTAACTTATGAGCCAGCATCCTTCTCCATTAGATCTGACAACTACAATTTACTCTGGACCTCCTGATGCAGCTTGTCACTACCAACAGGACAGTATGTACATGGCCAGGGGTTACAACATACTGATTCATTAGGCTACAACCATGAATCTGCCACTTCAGAGAAAAGGCCCATCCATCTCCCTACATTTAGCTGTCATTCCTACCATGAATGTAATGCTATTACTGAGACAGCCAAGTCTATTGCTCATGCCAGATGTTGTTAGGAATTCAATCCATCCTATCTGTGAACACTAGTCCCTTCAAACAACAAGATGTTGAGTGAATTACATATTGAGTGGTGAGGTTTTTTGGCATTTAATTATCCAGCTGAAAGGAACATGCTTAATTGTTACTGCAGTTACTGGTTAGTGACTAAATAGAGGAATTTTATGAAGCGACGGTAGAGCATCGGCAGCTGAATAAACGTTTCACAGCACTGCAATGGCTATGACAAAAAATCTTTATGTCGTTACGGAACACAAATGCCTCTCTTGTTGGGTAAAATGAACAGGTTTTATTTTTATTTTTAAGTAAGAAAACATGTCATTATTTCAATAGGGCAAGTTCATGTTGCTCAACCTTCTGCTAACCAGTTTTGGCCCTTCAAGCAGGAATGTTGCCAGGGTGTACGGGGGTAGCAGCATAGTGCCAGTTATTCATACATTCTCAGATATTCACGCCTGAGTAGCCAGGGAAGCATCTGTTGGGACTGCTGTGTTCAGCAAAAGGGGTATGTAATCCGTTTGGAGACGAGCTGGTCCTACAGAAGCCCAGAGACACAGGACACAACCACGTCATATCTCCTTACGTCCGCAAGGCAGCAGAACCCAAGACCATTGCTGCACATACCACGTCGAAGCAGGACTCTGAAACTGAAATGAAGTTAAGCCTCATCCTTTCATTAGGCTGATTAAAACTGTCCACGCTACAGAAATAGCCTTGTGCTTCTGTACTTGGCTCAAGCTGAAGAAAGAAATATTATGAATATACATGGTATTTTCAGACTAGCTAATAACGCCATACTCTCCATCAGTGTTTTATCATCTTGTAATATGCCCAGCTACATTTCAGTAATAAAGCCTTGAGGAAATTGAATCAGGACTTGGGACTTTATTAATTTATCTATGTGAAGCTTCATTCTTATTTATAAACATAAGAAAGCAAAATAAGCAGCTGAAAAGGCAACAGTTTATTCCTCTAAATTTTAACTGGGAAATAAAACTTGCTCAGTATGACAGAAACAGAATAAAGCTGACATTTTCTGAGAGTAAACATGGACACTGCCTTTTTTTTTTTTTTCCTCTGGCTTAATGATATAGTCTGGAATCTAGGAAGTAATCATTCCATTCATTCACTAACAAGTAAGCGATGCTTGGTTCATTTACCAACTGTACTTTGTTGCCAGCTAGAAAGAAATTATTTGTGATCTTTATATTCCTTTGATGAGGCCAGTTTGTCTAACATTGTGGAACTGACCGTATTTAAAGGGGAAAAACAAGTGCCCAGACTGACTACCACCGAAGGTTTTTTGAAAGTATTTGAACGAAAATCACTCTAAATTTAGTGATAATTTAGCATAGTTTGTCAGAGCTTAGACTGAAGAGGGCCAAGCAGCTTGTGCAAGATGTTTTTTGCAGTTGTATATATAATTACTTACAAGGACAATGTCTGATAACATGATCTAGTCTAGGAGCATGTTTTTCTGCTCCTGCTCTTTATCTGGTGAGACTAACGGCTTGCCGAGCTGACGGATCCCAATTAGCAGCAATATGTGGCTCCACTAGATTGGCACTCTTGCACATTAAGACCTAGACTTAAATCATTTCACAGATTCCAATGGATGTCACTCACACCAGTGCAGGGAATGCTGTTCTTTCTTCTACCTTAACTCTTCTTTCAGAATCTTTATATAAACAAGAGCATTGCGGTCAGCTGCGTCTGCTACTCTTCTCCTAATTCTGCTCTCCTAATTCTTCCCCTTTTAAAGCCACAGCAATAATCACTCGAGGTTGGCCACATCTAGGGGCTCTGGTGGCTAGATGTCAGTTCAGTCCGGCTTGGTAAATACTAAAACACTTGACAACTGACTCACAGGTCTCCTGCTAAGTATTAAGAGTTAATCTGTTGACAGCCTGATACCTGACAAAAGAGTGGGAACAGGTATTAATATAGTTAACTATTTAGGGTTAATAATCCATTTATACAGTGCCTTCTCCAAGATCTGATCTTGCAAGCTGGAAAGCAGTCTTAACCTTCTTTTGCTTTAATGAGGTTTAGACCCATCAGGTCCTGAGCCGTGACAACTATGTACTCTACACAACACAGTCTGCAGTGCTAATCTTCATTTATTTGGTTTTAAAAGCCCATAACAAACATCACAACACCTTAAAAGAATTTATGTACCCTGTATAACCACCTTAATGAAGTGTATACAACCATCTCCATGGATTCCTCAGTGTATGAAGTACAGCAGTAATACCCGGTATGATCTGACCTGGAATTTGGCTTCACTGAGGCTCACAGGCAAATATTTGTACATGTGATATTTAAGGTAAAGACAGAGTCACAGGAATACAGCGTTCCAGCTCACACGCAAAAAATATGAAGAAAATGAAGGAATCTAAAAATTATGTTATTACTCACAGTCCCTGTGAATCTACCTACAAGTTTTCAGGTTTCTACTCCAGTCATTATTATCCAGTCACTAAATCTGGTTGGAAGTTAATGTGCAATGTTATATTACTTACTGCTTTGTAATGCAGATAATTGATACAATGACCTTTGCAATTTTCCCATTTCAGCCACGCTTTGTCAACTTAATTGATTGTATTTATAACATTTATTTAATTGTATTTGTCTATTTATTTATCATCTGCAGCTGATTTAGGTGAAACGGGAATTGTAAGACCATGGGAGCTTTTTTGGGCACCACATGCAAGGTCATGGAAATAAAGGAACAGCGTTAATAGACCTGCTGAGTTCCTCTTCAGTCTCTTGGATTCAGGTCTTGAAATAATGATATATTGTTGACATAGACATTTGGGCATTGATTCACAAACTTCAATTATTATGGAACATTGGATTTTCAATCTTCCAGTCATCTGTGCTGATATGGGCTAATGGAGTCTCTGCAAACAGCTAGAGGTACATTTTTGTCAACTGAAAATCTAGCCCACGTGATCCATTCTGCCTTTGCCTTTAATTCCTGTGTATCTTAATTGCAAAGCATAGCGTGGTAGTCTGATAATACTCTTCATGTCTTTTTTCTTTCTCCTGAGAAAAGGAGAGCCATCTCTGTAAAGGACAGCATGGAATCCTGTAATGACAACCAAGATCATCCCCACACTTTACAGAAGCTATCCTACATAAACAATTATGTTTGGAGCAGCTCAGGAGCGGCTGAGGGAACTGGGGATGTTTAGCCTGGAGAAAAGGAGGCTGAGGGGAGACCTTATTGCTCTCTACAACTACCTGAAAGGAGGTTGTAGTGAGATGGGGGTCAGTCTTTTTTCCCTCGTAACAGACGACAGGACAAGAGGAAATGGCCTCAAGTTGCGCCAGGGGAGGTTTAGATTGGACATTCGTAAAAATTTCTTCACCAAAAGGGTTGTAAGGCATTGGAACAGGCTGCCCAGGGAGGTGGTGGAGTCCCCATCCCTGGAGGTATTCAAAAGATGTTTAGATGAGGCCCTGAGGGATACGATTTAGTGGGGGACTTGGTAATGCTAGGTTAATGGTTGGACCTGATGATCTTGGAGGTCTCTTCCAACCAGAATAATTCTATGATTCTATGATTCTATGATTTTATTTCAAGAGTAGTTACTGCACATTAGAGAAATCTAAAATTATTGGGCATTTGTAAGACAAGATGCCTTTAAGAAATTGAGATTCTGACTACTTATGGCTAAGAGAATATTAATGACCCAATGTCCTGGACACTTACCATTCTACTTATTTAAAGTTTGCCTGGGGTGTCCATAGGAAAACTATTCTGCACTTTCCAGGCTGAAAGAGGTACAGCCTTGCTTTGTACTATCTAAATGCAGCTCCTTTGCTATGAAATGGCCTTTCATCACAAGGCAAAGTAAATGCCTCACAGAGCTCTCCTGTTTGCATGCACTTTAGTTTATTACATTTTGAGGCCTTTATTACGGACTAAGTATTGCATATCTGAGAAGTACCATTAATAACTGATTCCTAGTTGTGAAATATATAGTTGAAGAGTTATCAGTGTTATATCTTTTCAATATCAGAATCATCTCATGGTTTTCACTTTCTCCTCAGTTCTTATTATGCAGGGTGAATATTACAAACAGCGTATTATTGAGCATTTCTTCAATTTTGTGTTCTTAGTAGCTCTCTTTCAAGTGTTTAACTTTTGGCTAAAATCTATTTTCTGTCTTGTACCGTATCAGGGATTCTGTTAGCAATGCACAAACAATTAGATATAAATAATTCTCCCAATAAACAGAAATCTAATCAAGTCACTTCAATATAACATGGCAAATACTGACAAAAATGTCCCACAAGCAAACAAACAAAAACTCCTAAAGACATTGAATAGGAGAACTATATATGAAAATGAGGTAATAAGCCATAGATAAAATCTAAACGTGATTTATGAAAATGATATCATTGAAGGGAGAGGGGATGTCCTGAAGTGGTGAAAAGATTTAGGAATGGAAGTCCTATTGTTTTCATAAGGACTCAAGTTTCTAAGTTTCCTACATACTTTAGTTATTCTCCCATACAATGAATTATTTACAAATTATTCACTCTATTCTAATTAACTGCATCTCCCAAATGTAAGTACAAATTAACTAATGCTAATGTCATTTGAAACTGGTCTTAAAGGCTTGAGATTTAAATTTTAAAATTCTACAATTGATGATTAGCAATACAGTTTTTATTGCTGAGGTATTTTCTATAAACTTTGCTTAAAAAAATGGATTAATCGGGTCAGCACTGGATGACTCTGAGGGTAAATATTAATGCAAGATTTTTTAAACACAACATCAAGTGTTTACTCATTCAATGTGATCTTATTCCTTGTAAGACTAGCCCTACTGCATGAGTTTCAGTGGCTCGTGATGGGTGTTGTAAGTCTGGCTGCCTTTCTCACTTCTAAGGGTGTAATTGCAATCAGGATGCTCGCTGTGCTTCATATTTTGGTTTGGGATGCAGCTTAGCAGAAACTGTAGCAGAGACGTTTTTGCAATTCACTGTGATGCAAATTTTTGTCATCTAGTCAACTGTACAGTAAGTGTAAAGGGATTCCAAACAGCTAACTCAAATTTATATGTCTACAGTGTAGGCTCTGCATTAGTTCTGTTGGATTTCATCTTTTTCATCCCACCTTTGATGCTTTTGGCTGCAAAGATGTGGTCAGTAATTTATGGCGCATCATTTTCTGGCTACCAAGATAAAACATTTGACCTTTAACAATTCTTGAAGATGAGACCATGGAGAAATTTATCCTGTCATATTTCCAGTTGATACTAATCAATGATTTCTGAGGGAACTGAGAAGCACTTTGGCCTATTTCTTAAAACTGATATGGAAATAACCAATATTATGTCTGAAAAATAACTAGAGACTTTGCCTGTTGTGGGACGTATCAATGCGCATTCTCTCTGTAGGAACACATGGCAACCCTGATCCAGCACAACTCCAAGTCACACCTTGAACTTTGATCATTCAATAGGTTTAGTGAAATGTTTACTTTTTTTCAGGATCAAGTCTGTGGTCTGATACAAAGCTGTGAGGCGAACAGGAGAATTTCAATTGGCTTTGAAAGGTTACGATTGTGCTTTAAGCACAGGCAGCATTGGTATTATGTGTATTGAATAATCTGACTGTTCTTCTCCAAGTACTTGGGACTGATACTTAGACAGTAGCTTACTAAAAGAAAACTGTCCCTGCTGACAGCTGCTGGGGTAAATAGCAGAGGGAAGACATAGTTTGTGAAAGACAGGTCCACCATAAATCATTCTTCCTGGCCATCCACCAGGTCTCTATGCAACTAGTGAAAAATGTATATTTAATCAAGCATTGAAATTGGGACCTCAAATCATGTCACGAGTGGAATGTATCTGTTCAGTAAATCTGTTTTAGCTGTTTAATCTTTGAATATTGGATTTATTTTGTTTTTATTGTAAAGTGTAGGGGCTGAGTTAGAAATAGGTCAGTGCGTGAAGACATAAATGAGAAAAATGGGTGATTAACCTCAGACTGATAGTTATGGGTTAAGGTGGGAAAACTGGATTTGTATAGTCCATTAATAATACCACTTGGTGTTAACCACGGTATCAGTTTTGCACTAAGCCGCTTGTCACTTCATTAAGGCTGCAGTAGGAATCTAGCTATGGTTTGCCATAGCCTGACAGCAGTGTGGCAATTAAAACACGCTCGTGGTGGAAAAGGCCTAGATTTGCTTTTTGCTATAGAGTTCATATTGGCAAGAAATTGTTGAAAAAAGAGCAGGAGGGTGGGCGGGTAGCAAGTGAGACTGAGGGCACAAAGGAAAGAAACCTTTCAGAGAATTTGCAAGGAGTGAGAAAATATATTCAAATATATTCAAGGTAGCAGTGGCTAAATGGCTACAGCCCAGATGACAGGACTGCAAGTGGTTCCCTTGGAAACATCCTTCTATTCAGAGAAGTAGAAGAGTGTAACTGGCTTTTAGGTCATGCAGACCATCATTCCGCTAATGCAAAAATATAGCTGAAAAACATGAAATAATCAATATCAGCTAAAAATAATTTAAAAAAAAAAACAGTTTCACTTTAAATCCCAAAGTCTTGCATCATAGGATGCAGACTTATTCTGCCCCCACTACTTGGTGCTGTATGTCACATAAAATTAGAACATAAAGGCTGTTTTCAGTTAGGGCCTCTTATCTCTCATTTGGATACGTGGGGGTTCAGATTAATACAGGCTGAGAAGCTCTTTCCGTTCCTCTGATCTGTGCATTGTACCAAAGATGTTCTTTTTCTAGCTACCAGCTACATAGTTTAAAGAGCTATAAGAGAGAAATCTAAGTTATATCTCAGATGACACTTTTCTGAATTTGGCCCTGTATATATATATGAAGAGGGTTATAACACCTTCTAGAGAAAATTAAAGGCTGAGAAAACAGAAAAAGCCTTGCATTCACTGAGGCAAAGCATGCTTTGAGAGATCTTTCAGCTTTCCTTTCAGGGCTCTATAGATATGCCTGTTTTGAAGGACATGTTACTTGGTGAACAGGATATTTATTGAAAATTAATTCTATCCTGTTCAGCCCAAAATGATTAATAAACAGAGGTTTTTCATAAATAAGAGATACTATTTTTCGTGAATAGTCACTGTTATTAATTTAGTTTTATTGTTTCTGAAATAAAACATTTATGGTTGTCAGTCTGGATTTATAGCCACTGAGAAAACCGCAGCAAAAGAAATTTCCTGGCTTATAGATCATATAGGATCCATCCTCTGAGTCCAGCAGAGGAGGGGGGGGTGGAAATGAAGATCTGAATCTCTCATATCCCGGAAGCAAAAGGTATGTTTTTCTAGACGGGACGAGGTACCTGAGGAATAGGCTAAATTAGCCACTACGGAATTCTTTGTGGATGCGGCGGGGCAGCTGCTGCAGCTACCTGAATCAGGTCAGGCACCTTCCACATCGCCACTGGCTGAAATCTTATTCTTCAGCTCCCGTAGTATCATTGTATTTTTTCATTTTGAGTATTTATGCCTCACCATAGCCACGTAGATTGAAGGAAGATTATTTTCCACCCTATTACACGATTTTGTTGAATCTACACAGCACTGATTTATACCTGTCTTCCTAATAATTTTTCTCATCTTCGAATTATCATCACATCAGACCTCCGTTCTCATAGAGGACCCTTCTGCGACCTTTACTGTATGTATTCACAAGCAGGTGGTTCACTGAGAACAGCAAACACCTGCGCTTCCTTCAGAGTGCTACGGCTTTGATTTTTTCTTGCCTGAGTAGACTGACTTGAGCGATTATTTATGTCAGCTCAGCAAAGCTCTCTCTTAATACAGAATACATCTAGAGCATACTGTAAAGCAGAAGGGAAAATTTCAATTATAGCATCTCTTTCACCAGTTTCTTCCCCCTATCACTGCTTGATCACCACTGTGTTTCAGATCAGGTTTTTTTTTTCAAGATCAGCGAATGGTATATCGGTAACAAAATATAACACCAATAAAATCAGCGATAGAATTGCTAGTGTCTTCCACGGAGGCCAAGTTTTCGTTATTTTGTGGATAGTTATGCAGGCAAAGATCCATCAAAAGCTAAACATGCTTTGAATTGAACAATATGGTTGACACAAGATACTTTCTACACTTCAGGAAAAAGTAATAGCTTCATTCATGTTTCAAAAATGTCAAGACAATAAAGAAACAGCTCAGAAATGACAAATAAAGTTAAATATCATACCTGGAAGAGAAGAAGGTCACCTGTGGCTGTTCCAGGGTTCCAAGCAGAGAGGATTTGTGCTAACGTCCCTCTTGCCATAGTCCTAAGATGTGAAGTGCATGGTGGCCACACTGTCCTAAAATTTCCTGGCCCATCTTCTCTGCAGCTACTTGTTCCCAGTCTTCACTGGGAGCACAGTTTGCAGTCTGCTCAGCTGCTTCAAAGCAACTGTTTGTGGCCCCACTTTGCAGACTGAATAAATGATCTGATCTGAGATTGTTTTTTGAGGGACAGAGTATGAGGCGGCAGGGAAGAAAAGTAACCAGGGAGAGGAATACTTAAATGTAGCCCTCCTATAAAATGGAATTACATCCTGACACAAAAGCACCATTCTGTAAATATATGACAAGTTAAAAAAAGGAGAATCACTGGCTAATGAAGTTGCAGGATTGCACAGCTGAATAATGCTCATGATCTAGAAAGGGCCTTCCAGTAATGGCAACGAGAAAGGTCAAATGTGGTGCCATTTAAGGTTAAGATGGCTTCACAGTGAAAAAGAGAAGATTTTAATACCTCACCAGCAAAAAGAGAACAGATTTTCTTTTCTCAGACTGTGACTTACTATAAGCATTTGTAGATTCTTGCTGGGTGAAATCTTAAATTCCATCTAAATGAAACATTCATCTACTTGACAGTTTGTGGTGAATAGCAGCTTCTGTTTTCTGTCAGTATGAATTATGCATGTTTGGAAAAAAGCTTCCAAATTTCAATTAGTGAATCTTAATTTTCTTTCTTAGACCAGATGGACTTTGTTAACAAAAGGATTGTATCTATATCTAATGGAACCTCAAATTGTTTTAATCAATTTCAATTGAGATAAATATTTGAAGCATTAAACCTGTCTCCACTATTTTTTTAACAAAGTCGATTCTGGATATCAACAACACACTGCTCAGTATTACTTTTTTATGCAATTAGAAAGCAGAATCCCCATGCACTAATTGGCAAGTACATAAAAGAATCTACATGTTGCTTAAGCAGCAGAGAGGCAAGGAAGTTTAATTAAGTTGTAACAGGCAATTTGTAACTAATTACATTTGGTGTTAGATGGTGCTGGTTTACTGGCATAGAGGGGGGAAAATTCTTGTACAGCTTATTGCAAATCCCAAAATAGATAAAACATTTTTCCTATAGTAGTGCCATAACTTTTAGTACTGAATATTTTGCAGCTTTTTGAACTGGTTAATGTCTTTGAAACACTACAGTACTGTACACACTGGGGACTCGAGGTTTGCACCAAATCCCACTGTATTCAACAGGAGTCATATATTTTTTCTCAGACTAAGCATTTTTAATTACACAGTTCCTTTACTTCATCTTGTTCAGTAACTTTAGTATGTTCATTTACCTCAATATCTCCAGCAGTTCTCTCTCTTGCTTGTGAAATACCATTTAGCAAATGTATATGAAGTTGTGAATAATTTAATATGCATACCTAATTTCTTGAAATTTTGTTAAACCATAGTAACTTAATTTGTTTTATTTTCCAGAATTCATCCAACAGCTACTTGGGAAGTTTTTGCAGGTACCTCAATATCCAGAATTGAGAAGTATTCATGATTGGATATATACTTTTAACCTATAGCTTGACAGTACTTCTTAAACATACACACTGACTACCTCTTAAAATGAGTTTTTACTGTGAATATTTAAATTTAGACATTAAAGTTCTTCATTCATTTGCTGTCCAGAAATCTATTGTGCTGTTATGAACATGTACGAAAATGAATGTTTTTATGACAATATTTGTATGAGTATGTACAAATGAACAGAAAAACACTTACCGCGTTCTTTCGGTAGGACTGCACAAGCAGAGTTTAGCATTGGCTCAAAGAGGTGCACTAATTCTCATGTTCTCTAGTGGCCTGAGCAAAATGACTTTGTGAGTTCAACACAGCTCCGTGAGTTTCCATTACATAGATAAGTCTATAAAGGACATGAATATCAAGCTGGAGAAATTAAACCTTGAATGATAATGATTACAGAAAGTAGCCACTCAGGAAAAACTTTCAGACTTACCGACAGTTGCTTAAACTGTAACTGTGTTATCTAGTGTCTATAAACCACATGCATGAGATTAAAAAGATCCATTCACAGCTAGTTCCCTTCAGCCCCACTGAAAGAGTACGCGGCAGCAGAGGAGGGACGTTCGCATTGCCAAGCCTGAGGACTTTTAGGCTCCCTACACAGTTAACAGAGAAAGTTACAATTAGAGGCGATTCAAAGAATTGAAGTGGGAATCCTAATTGCTGCCTAATACAGGTATTCTGAATAGCCCCTTGAAAATATCCACCTTTCTTCACAGAGTATAGGGAGCCTAATCACTGAGGTCAGGCTCCTAAAGCTAAGGAGTGTGATTTCGTCCACCTATTCCTAATAACTACACACTGTGGCAAATACTATAGTGAACAGGTGACTGATAGAAAGCTTTCTCTGCACAGCAGCTGTTAGATCATTATTTCTCATCAGGAGAATGGTAAAACCAGACAAAATACTTTTCTGTAAAATTTGGAGGTCTTCTTTATAGTATATACCTTCTATATACGCATACAGAATATATAACACTACATACAGCACTACATACAACCATCAATAACTGCGTTTTCCCTCTCCCTTTTCCATGGCTGTATGGATCAGTTTGGCTTCTTAATGGGTTCGTTGCCCAGACTAGTATGATATTTTTGTCTATGGTGAAAAAAAAAATCCCTAATCCTTTTTGAGGACTTATAACATCTGTTACAGGTTTTGGATTATATGGAAAGATGTTAATGGATGCCCAGCATGAGTTCCAGTTAAGTATCAGTTTGTGTAAACAGAAAAGTGACAAAAATAAAAGTAACACTAGCAGCAGCACATCTGTTTCAAGAGCTAATGCAGACTACAAGTACTTCAGGACAGTAATTTAGGCTATTTTTCAACATTTCCTGTTTGACACATAACCATATAAGATATGTCACAAGCTTGATTCAGTTGAGGTGATGTATACCAGCTCTTTCTTTAGGGAGAACAAAGCTATGAAGCACAATCTTTCAAGGTCTGGGGGGCGGTGAAAGGCGCAGTACGGGCTGTTAATTGTGATACATTGCTTCTCTCCTCTGGAAACATGTTCTGAATGTCTTACGCTATTAACTGCTCTTTCATTTGCTCAGCATACATCACCTCAGAAATAAAAAGTGATCCAAAGTCACAGCTGAAGAATACTTCTCATACTGAACTGGAATATCAAAAGGTAAGCCATTCCCGAGTCTGCTGCTGTAACAGAAACATTACAAGTTGCACAGCCATAATAGGGACAACCTAGTCAGAAATATGTGAATAATGTGAGTGGCCGGGTGCTCATTCCGTAGCTTAGTAGGTTCACTGGCTTAGGCATAGCTTTGTGAAAATATGGATCTACTGCTTCCACGCTCCTCAAAGTCATGCATGGGAATATGGAAACTTGTGGAACTCAAGTTCTAGTTCTTTGCTGATTTACACCTTGCTGCATGTTTCTGTGCAACAGAACTTACATGTCCTAAGAATAAGTTGTTTAATATATTATGTACAAAATGTTAAAAATAGCTTAGGAGAAAATGCTTTGTGCAGAAATGCTTCTAATCCTACTTTTTTCCCCTCTGTAAATTAAAACTTTTCTTGTATCCCGTTCTCTTCAAATGAAAATCTGAAGAGTTTAGGATTTAGGTCTCCGAGCCTAAGTGTGTACAGTAACTCTAGGGTGATAGGCACTGCCTATCTTTGGCTTTTCTTTTCTCTCTCTCTTTTTTTTTTCCCCTTTCTATTATGATTATTAAAATTTATTATTATTATTTATTATTTACTTAACAAGCGCCGGGTTTGTGCTTGTGAAGGAAGTCAGTAAGCAGAAGGTGCATCAAACTGAGTAAGCATCTACTGAGCAAGTACAGTAGATTAAAGTGGTGGTATTAAGACACCTTCTATTTCTACCCAGTATGAAGTCAGGCCACTTCTATGAACCTACTTACTCAGACTACTTCTATGCATACACATGCACCCAATGTAACAAGAAATCCCATTTCTTAATCATTAAAAATTCTGATTATCTATAACAGTGGTGCTGAGCTTTCTAGGTCAGCACCTCACCAGTGACTGAGGACTCTACAACACCATTTCTCCTGCTATTTACAGGAAGGATAGAGCTAAGACCTCCTGCGAGCATTTGCTGTGCTGATCATTTGTGCAAGTGCAACAGGCGTCTGGACTCCCTGTGCAAATCAAGTGCACTGTACATACCTGGTAAACCTTCTCCATCATGGGAGGGCCTTATAGGATGTGAATGGCGTGGCGCACCTGAACTGCAGCTTCCTCCTAAAGGACCTCTGGGAATTAAGACGATCAGGCAACTGTAATCAGGCCATCAGCTGCAGTATAAGCACAACAAAGAGCTAGTCAAGAAGAATAGTGGCAATGGAAGTTGTGGAATTTACAGCCTTCATAAAAGCTGTACACTTCATAGTCAGGGAGCAAAAAATTTATCATTAAATTAAATTTGTTTGTAATCAAAGCACAAACCTCTCCTTTCTTAGCTGCTTGTTTTGCTGTTGTGTACTCATCACTGCAGCAGTATTTTCACTGCAACATCACATTCTCTTATGCTCCAGCATAATGCATTATGTATATAACATTATGTACGCTACAGGTTTTATAAAATTTGGGTGAAGTCTTGGCGAAAAATACATAGTTCTTCTTGGGACAGGTAATATAGCTTCTTCTCCCCAGGTCTTAGCCTCATGGGACTGATCTATTCCTTATTGAAAGTCATTAACAAGGTTCTTACTGATGCCTGTGGTGGTAAAATTAAGGGATGTGGTTTTGATTGCCAGGTTGCACATAACAATAACTGATATCTTATTGATTTAAGAACATAGCCCTGTTGATAAAGCACTACATTGAAATTTCAGGCTGGGATCTTCCTTTTCTTGGCCATGGGCATTCTGCGTGACAGGAGCCAGTGACATTACTTCCCAAAGACTGTCTTCCTCTTCTCCTTTCCTTCCTGCATTTAACTATTGACTCAGGAAACAGACTCTTTTAGTTGAAATATTTTGTACAAGTCTATTTTTTAATACGTCTGGTCTTGATTAGAATTTCTAGATATTACCATAGTGTAAATAAATAATACAAGGAAAAGTTAAGATTGAATTGATTACAGTTTATAAACCCATTTTTGTGAATAAATGTTGCCAGGATCAACATAAGGTAGCGGTGCCAAATCCATCAAAGTACTGACATTAATTAGAAGCAGATTTTTTTCTTAATTTCTTGAAAGAGAGAACCATGACTATTACACATTTTGTATCAAATGTACAGCATATCTATTTTCTTTATGAAATCATCAGAAAAGCGTAAGATGTGAGCAAGGTTGAAAAAATACATTGAATATATTTAAGTTAACTATTATTGAATAAAATAATGAGATCAGAGGTGGAATGGCTGATCAAGTCCTGGCCTCTTGGAAATATAAAAATCAGTCTAGTACAGAATTTAAGATTAGCCAGTAGCTTGGGGTACTGGTAATGTTAAATACTATGAATCTTGTTAAATGTTGGCAGTCATCTGAATTTTTACACAGGCTAAACTGCAAAGAACATTACGCATTTATTTTATCCAAGCTTGAGCTAAATAGAAATTCGTATTTAGTGAAGTTCACCTCCTCGTAGGACAATGGAAAATGACAGGGGGAAAAAATGGTGTGTTGGAGTTTGGTGTGCTTCTGTGCCCTTCTGTGAGAGTGTTTATCTGTTCATATTGGCTCCTTGGGAAGGACATAACTGTCAAAGGACAAGCAGGGTTTACCAGCAAGAATAAAAATAGTTATTTAAAAATATTAAAGATTTTTTTTTTTTTAAATTAAAAGTCATTAAACATACTCACATTAACACAGAACATGATTATGCTTTTCTTGAAACCAGGGACAACTTTACAGGATCTGTTACACAGTGAATCTCATACACAGCAGAACTGATGAACAAGCTCACACTTTTACCCAGCCAAGAGCAGATCGTGTTAATTTTTAAGGCATCAGCTGGCTGTTCTGGCACGTGGGGTCAGAGCGAGACCTCCATTTTGTTCAAAAGCAGGAGATAAAGGGTGAAGATAGAGAAAATACCTCTTTGTGGGTTTCCTGTGCTCATAGGAGCCCTCCCAAGGTATAAGCCTTCAATATTTCACCTTCCTCCACTTCCCTAACCAGACATGGAAAGAGGTAACTTGAAAAGTTTATCTTGTCTGAGTAGATTCTCGTGTTGCAACCTCCGAGATCTGCATGGAGCTCCAAAATGCTATTTTGACAAATGTCTTTTAAAGTAAGCCACCTTCTCGCAAAGACTGTTACAAATTAGAGAAAACTCGATTCACTTTGAGCAAAACAGGATGCTGAGAAGCTGTTCTGACAGCAAGAGCAAGCTTTGTGTATTTTGTTAACCTTTCAACATATTGGTTACAAGATTTGCTGTAGCCACTCTGCCCAATTACAAAACAAAACAGAACCACAGTAAAACTGGCTGCCAAGTGTTGTGAAATATAGAAATGGAAGAGCCAAACCCACAAAGATCCCTGAGGCAATACAACCTCCAGGATAGGCAGGTACACAGACGTCTGGAAATTTAAGGAAACACGCCTTTAAATTTTATGAGTTTATGACCTGATTTTTTAAGAAAACGCAGAATAATGGAATATTTTCAGAGTAATCAATCTATTTATGTCATAAAGGGAATATAAGACAAATTATAGTTGGAACAAATTAAAACCTTTTTCAGCCCAACCTGAGAACTTGCTAAGTAGCTTTGCCCTTAGAAATGAATGAATGATAATTAATTCTATTTAGATGTGTTGGAAGACTGGATTCATAAACAGTAATAATAATGACATTGCCATACACTGAATGTATTTCTCTTCTATTGTAATTGAATGAACTGTCCAGTTATTAGTTGGGAAAAAGAAAAGAATCAATCCAGAAGTCATTTTACCCCTAATCTGTTGAAAGATTTACCTCTTCTTCACTGAAACATAAGCACTGAAGAACAGTCCACATTTGTGAATACAAGTGGACAAAATACTGTAAACCTTTATTCCACACAAACAAGTGCTCCCTGTAGAGAAACTCCGTCCAAACGCACCATTAGATTGAATCCATTGGATGAGACACTTTAAAAGCGGCCAAATTACTTACTTACCATAGGGCAAACCTGAAGCATTAGTGATAGCAGTAATGGAAACTCTGCACTAAACTAACTACTGTCACTGTGTTCAGCGATGAGGAATTTTAAGAAAAGTCTCAGTGTTTACTCAGAGCTAGTGGATGTTAGAATAAACAAGCAAACAAACCAAAAGCAATTGTGTTTTAAGTCAGTTAGTGTATTTTTGACAGCAATGATTTTAAGTAGGGCTTGGTACAAATAAATAAATATGGGTTGTGTTTCAGTGACCTCCTTGTGGTCAGTCCTAAAGTGGGCAGGTTTCATATCCTCTGGGGGAGTAATCAAGAATTAGTCAGCATAAACAAATTTACATCAGAGAGCTAGTCCAATATATTGTAATAAATGTCATTTTTCTTAGTCCATAAAAGATTTTCAAGAGTGTAGATAACATCCCCCTGAAATGAATCAACAAATGCTTTAAGTAGGGCTGAGTGTGCCCCAATATTTGCCTAGAATTACTCAACTTTTTATGTTTGTGTGCATATAAAAGTGTAAAACAATCACTTATTTATCTTGTTCTCAGAAAATGTAACGTATGCAAGATAATTAAATTTGTTCCTCTTATAATTAAATTTATCAATCTAAAATATCCACTCCTGAGTTGTTGTTAAAATAGAGCCTATGAAAGAAGTTGCTCACTTCAGTTACATGGCCTTTTTCTAAATGCAGATAATCATATTCAGCTAGACTAAATGGAAACACAGCAATCCTTGATCTTTCTACGAATGAGTTACCTGGAATAATTTGTTCCTTATATCTTACTTGGCAATTGTCAACAAAGACAGCGATAGCGTTAATTGCCTTATCATGCTTGCTTACTCCTGCTGGAAGATTTTACATTCCATTAGAGAGTCCACAAGCCTTGGCACAGATTTCTGGGTTTATTTATATGAGATTATGAAAACTAGTAAACTGCTTGTCAGAAAAAGTATATGTTACCATATTTTATCTTGTTTAACAGGCTTGCTGTTGCTTCAGACTCACTGTGGGCTACGCTAAGGATGATAAAAGAAACATTTTAATTACAGCTTGAACTCAAGCCACTTCTTCCTTGAGGTACACTGCAAAAAACTCACAGCTTAAATGTAAATGTAAAATTCGTGAATTACCTTTAAAGATCTTTCTCTCTAAGCATAAAATACAGTGATAGACAATACCCATTATTTACTCTGTAAATCCATCAGTTTGGGTATTGAAGCAACGCCCTGGTGATTCAGCTAATGCCACAGAAAATCTTTTTCCTGTACTGTTCTTTGGCCGAAGTACTATTTGGGGTTGTTTGGTTTTAAATTACTCTGTTATTTGGACCTGTTGCTGCTCTCATTGAATTCTCTGCTAATTTCACAGTGATTTCAATCACACAACATTGGGTCCTCATATAGGGCTACTGTAATGGTAGTGGTACAGTGATGAGCACTTCCATTGTAAATAATAATATGAAGGCAGAAAGGTCCGCTATTTTCTGAAAATTTAGATAGAGCAAAAATATTAGAATAAAGTTTTAAAGCAAACATGTATTGTTTTAGTCAAACAGTCTGCAGAAATATAATGATAAAATTTTAGAATGGGCATTGAGAACCTTCTAATTTCATTTTATTTCTGAGATTTTTTTGAAGACTCACAAAGGCACCTATCTGCTGGTAGGCAAGGGCTCTGAAATTTGAATGGACAGCAATCCATGAACTGAAGTTATTGTCTTTTCTTCTGTCCTCCATGAGGAGCAGAAGTGCATTCATAAATGCAGCCGAAGCATTCTGCTTTGGTTAAGTGATAATATACGGAAAGCAACTGTTTAAATGTGAGGCAGATCCTGCAAGAAGCTTGTTGATAAAGTACACCTCAACCAGACGTACTTCCACTGTCTTTTCTCAGTATTTCAGTACAGCACAGGGTAGTGGCTCCTCAGCAGGAAGGTGAGAGTGAAGAGACCATAACTGGATGGCTTCACTACCGCCCGTTAACTACTGCTAGCAATATCACATCTCTTGTGGTCCTAACTGAAAAGCAACCATTAGATAGCACTGAAAGTTTGCAGGTTTGAAGATGACTGCCTGTTCCACTTCAGGTGGAATAAATATTTGCCTATGTCTGTGAAAAGGAGCTCGAGTATACAATTTGAGAAAGAGATGTTCAATCAATCAATCAGTTGTATTCAGGATATTGTCGGCAGTTGAACTCATGACCTCACACTGGTTGCGTGTAGGTATTGCAAAGAAGATGAGGAATGACCAGCAGGCCTTTGGCAGGATTCATTAAAGACTGGGACATCAGGATAACTGCAGTTAAGCCAGGAAGCTCAGTATAAGAGGATGAGATTAATATTTTATCTAATGTATTTACTTGGCCAGGTCAGGTAAGGAGATAGATTTTTTTTTTCCTTAATTGAGGCATTTCATACAAATTCCATGGAAAACTTCCAGTCTGTACAGTAGGAAAGCTTGCAGAAAAAAACACATTAATGAGAACTTCTTGATCTCTCTTGTAAATAACAAACCAAGAAATGAAGAATCCCCAAGCCTGATTCCTTTTGCTTTTGAAATACAATGGATGATTTACTTTTGAAGAAAACTAAACATTTTGCAACCAAATCTTTCGGTATAAGAAAGATTTTACATCCCCTCATATACATTAAAAATCAGAAATTTCTGAATGATCATTACTTTCCTTCCTTACAGTGTTTATAATCTTGTAAAATTTTGAATATCTCTTGGAATTACCAGTAAAGGGAAGAATTTCAGTAATCACAAATGGATATAAATTTAAAAAACTGAACCCCTCAAAACCTCAATGAATTTTCAAAAATATTTTGAAAGTTAATTATTTTGAAAGTGAACAAATAAAATAGGTTGACTTGTAAAAACTTGAAAGAATTGATCAAAAAGATCTTAACCATTTGCTCTGATTCTACTATTCATGACAAGCATCCTAGAATTAACGTAAGATCTTCAGGACAGAGCAAATTAACAGCTGGAAAACTCGTGGAACACTGAATTAGTCATTTCTCACTGCTTAAGGATTTTAATTTAATTTTTTATTTGCCATATGATGTCTGGAACTGTACAACTAGCCTTCCTAGCTGGTGTACAATCATTCTATAATGTAATAGATCATTTCTTATATTAGTATGACTACAATGAACTTGAATTATAGATGAATACCCAACCAACATCTGGTCCAAGTGGTACATAGAACTGTATTTTATAACCCACACAGTGCTCTCTACTGCTAATACCTATTAAGTTACATTTTCTGGCATGCAGATTATATTTAGTTTTAGATTACCTCATAACCTTAATATGTGTTCTCAGTTTTCTTCACTATTGACACTGGGAAAAAAAATGCTTATACCCTGTCTCATTTTCATCACCTAACACTTCCTTTAACTTTCTTTGTGTATTCAATCTTATAGGGCATATGGCTTAGTTACAAAAAAAAAACATTGTTACCTTTTCTTGATGATCTGGCCAACACTGATTATTCAAAATTCAGATTTTTTTTCCCTAAGTAACATTATGTGTTCTTGCATATACATATAGTGAAAGGCATAAGTAGTTCCGTCAGTTCTAAAAGACATATCAGTAGGTTCAGGATAATGAGGCTGATTCAGTAGGACTAGACCTTCAAGCTACATTTTCCATTCAATGAATACACATTCTCCTTAAAACTACAATGACACATGCATGAATGAACAGCAATGAAGTGGTTAATTCGCTAGGAAAAGAAAGAACAGCTGTGGGCAGCTTATGAAAAACTATGTTTGACCTGTCCATCACGGAGACATTTGTTCTTTAGTGCTGCAGGTGGCAGAGTTACTAAGAAAATCAACTTAATTCAACACAATCTTTGGAATGACTTGCTTGCTTGATAGTTTTCTGAACAGTGCACCTCTATGTCAAGTCATGATCGTTGCTGCAATACTTAAAGATCCTGACTGGGAACCGAAAGATCATTGCAAAGAAAAGCATTGTGAAGGAGACATTATGCTCAGCATCTTTTAGCATATGCAAATACAAACTAGAATGTAAGATTAGGACACAACTGAAAGAAGCATTTCACCATTATAGAAAGTAGCACCAATAAACACACTGCTGCTACTAGTTCTAAACTATTATCCTTGCTAATAGCTAAATCTTCTAAAAGACTTTTTGCAGATACACATTTTCTGTAAGTTTAAAAATTACTTACAGATTTAATTTTCTTTATCTTGTATTTCACTGAAATTTAGGTCATGCTTACTATATTTAAACATTTAGTCTGCAGGTCCTCAAGCCAAATTCCTATGAAAATCAGTGGTATTATACTAGAAAACAAAATGGTCAGTTAAACACTGTGGGAACTACAGCTTCCAGTTATCTATAGCTGCTGAAAATGTATGCTTGAGGAGCTCACATATTTCCGACAAGCAAAAAGCAAAATATAATTTTAATTGTCCATGAGACAGGAAGAAGAGAAGTAATATGTTCCCTCAAGTCCTCTCTTAGAAGTGGCTCCAAAAGACAGCAGAGGCACATGGCAGATCTTTTATATTCTTCTACTACTTATTGCCGACTATCAGTTCTCAATCTGCACACCTAAAAAGACCCATTCACACCAGTAGCAGGGACAGAATATACAATGCGTACATTGGAATATGAAGCTGGGGCATGAGTTGTGTAGGCTGCTGAATCCCTATTATTTTAGACCAATGACTACTGTTACCCTTCAGAGGTCTTCAGGGACTGCCAACAGGGTCCATGCACCACTCTGAGTTGCCAGTGTGGTGTGGCCTTAATGGATCTGGCCATGAACAGAAGAAGCTATTGAGTTAGCTGAGAATGATGGCACAACTGTGAAATTTGGTATAGCAACTATACTTGCTTGGCTCTCAAACATGAGAATTACACGAGTTACAATTTGGTTGAAAATAACAAACAGATAAAAAAATTCAATTTGTTTGAATATTTTTTCCTTGACCAGTTTTGGATACAACTCAAAAAAAAATCCTATTTTAAATGGAAATTAATTTAGCGCTCTTTTTCTCCATTAAGCAAACACGCCAAGAGAAACCTTTTTAGTGGTGCAGGGCTAGACAACTGGTAGAGTTAACCTGAAATACATAGAGAGACATAAAAAGTCTGTTTTCAGCCAGATGAATGCAGTTCAGTTTATTGTTGTGTTTACTATTTTAACACCCAAGGGAAAATCCAGAAGACAGTCTGTTATTCCAATGTGAAAGATGCCTGCCCTAAAGAATTTATCATATAAATAGACCTGACAGAAATAGCCATTAAATATATGTCATGATGTAACTTTAAGAGGTCTATTTTTTCTGAGGTACAACACACTTGATATTATATCTGTCCTCTAAAAATGAAGTTTTACATTTTGTTTAGAGAAATAGCTTTGTACTTTTTATCTCTTTCTAAGAAAATATTTTTATTTTGCTGCTACTTCCAGGGTTTTGCTCTAGGTATTGGATTATGTTTGTGGATTTTTTGGAACTGTAACTCTGAAAAGAAAATAGATCAAAGCAGCATAAAGTGGGACTGATCAAGTGTTGGAGTTGCTGGCATACTTTCAAATATAAAATGTGCTTAAAGCTTGGAAATGATTGCAATTTCATTGTAGTGATATGCACAGAACTGGCAATGATGGAGTTAAAATAGAAAAAAAAAATAGATGTAGGTAATAGGACACGTGCTGCTTTCACACAGGTGATAATGAAAATTCTTTAGACCTCCGCAGGTGTAATTTAGTCAATTAGAGCACAAATTGAACAATTTCCTAATTGTTAAAGCAAATAACTAATATTATGTCTATCCCCTGAGCCATCAGTTGAAGAAAGAAACAGACAATTATCAGCTCATCAACCTAAGGGCAATTTACCAAGCCTAAAATAAACAGGTTGTAATTCTCTGTATTCTAATAGTGACCAAGTTATAAATAACTTCTTTTATTTGAATAACAGGCAGTCATTTGTAAATGATAGTCCTGGACAACTCCAGGATTACCTTTCCTTATTCAGATGTAGACACAAACAAATTGCTTAGAATCTAAGTAAGTGTGGAGATTAAAATAGTGTGCGAAGAGCTTTTCTTTTCAACTACAGATGTTAATCACAGGTAAAGATCTTATGAAAACCTGATCTGCTATGTATCAGGTTTAAAGAGACAAAAAGGAGCATTACCAGATATCTTTTTGTTCTCTCAAGATACCTGTTTAATCCTTTTTACTTTATTTAATGTTTTCTTCAGATGGGGGAAGAGAAGAGGTTTTATCTCATATATATGGATTTATTTGCTCTCTAGGACCACTGGTATAACCACACATCCATCTGTTAAGTTTATTTGTTATGTTTCATCGAGTTCACACCTCTGTGGCCAAATAATGATGTATCCCTTTCTTGCATATACTCGTTCTATGTCGGTTATAACTGAGCGTTGAGATTCTCTTGTCATGCTGTTGTTTATAAAACAGCCCCATAAATATAACACAGTATATCGTATGATCTGTCGTATCATCTGAAGAGTAGGTTTCTTCTCACCTTTTGTTAAAAATCTATGGTGAGAGGCCTTTGCCATCCGATCACCTTTCATTCTGGGGGAAGAAATAGGCCTCTCTGAGCTGCAATGTATCACATCAAGGTCGGAGAATTCAAGCTGCAATGAAGGAACATATAGTGTCTATTAGAAGGTTATAAAACTATCTGTTCAAGTGTTATACAGCCCCATTAAAAGCACAAGCACACATGGCTTCAGCGTTTTATAAGATGCAAGCATCATGGTGCAGTATTCGGTTGTGCATAGAAATCTGGGCTCCACACTACCAAGGTCGTCAAGTTACACTGAAGACCCCCAGTTTCTTCACTCCCCGTGTCAGTGCCATTTCCCTCAGGTGCGTCACGCAGAGAAGTATGTTTGCACAGTAGTGCAAAAACCCCGCCACGAGTGGAGAATCCTAGTTAGATGTTCATGCTTTTTTCTTTATTGATTTTGTATGCTATTTTAAGAAGATAATAATGGGTATGTTTTCAAAGCTGCTAGGCACTTTGTTTGCTACACTGGGACTATTAGGAGGTAGTGGATGCTCTTTAAAAATCAGGGTCTTGGAGCCCAAATCCTTTCTCGGTTATTTTGGTGCAGTCTCACATACCTCAATAACAGTCATAATCAAACAGAGAATTACTAAAAGAAAACAAAGAAGAGAGGCTAAAAGGGTGAAAGGTCTCTACTTTTTGCCAGTTCTAGTGAAACCGTGCATGCTGCCATATCCTGTAATACAGCTCGTCAACATACTTCAAATCAAGTCAGGACTAAGCTGAAACCTAATCATAATTACTCCTTATTTCTTTCTGGAACCTTGTACTCGCAAGTCTCCGAGCATCTTGCCATTTAACAAAGAAAGAAATTGAGGGTGAGGTTTGGAGACATCAAAATTCAGGTACCTGTATGCCAACAAGATATCTAAGCTCCTGTTATTATCAGTGGATGTCTAGTTAATACAGTCACTGGGCTTTTAGAGCTATTTACATCACCCTGAAACAGAGACCTGCATTGGCTCAGACTTGAACTCCCCTATCTGTTGTACAAACCCCGTGCTGTTAATTTACTGAAAGGTATGAAAGCTACTACCTGAATCTTAAGCACAACTGGGTCTTGAAGACAAAATGACCAAACCCCTTACATAAATGGGAACAGCTATGATGTTGCGTATGTTGAATGATGATGGTGAGTTTTTAAATCACCTCGTTCTATGTGGATATTGAAATGGCACGCTGATGAAATGAATGAAAGCACAGGTTAACAGAATGGCACATAGCTTCATTTACACTTCAATTCTCCTAAAGATATTTTAACTACCTACTCACATTAAGTAGCTAATTGCAATTCCCAATCTACTTTATTGGCAATTCATTTGAAATGCAAGTCGGTAGTGCATGCTTTACTATTCACTAGAAAACAAGGAAGCATTAATCTTGCTTTATTTGTACCTGTGAGATCTCATGCCAACATTTTCAAGTGTAAAAACTCATGGCATATAAATTAAGCTTAGCAGAAATAGAAAGCCACCTTTTGATGGAAATTTGACGTTTCCCATACATGCTGGTCCCCAGGCAGTTTGTATTATTTCTTTGTCTCAGTGAAGTGCATTAAGTAACTGTATTTTGAACTAGAGTTTTCAGATGAATGTATGCTTAAAATACAGAATGTTGAGGATGTCCATTTCAAATAGTTATACGTTGACAAATTATGTTGTCAGGTTTACTACCATTCTGCCACCAGCTGGTCTTAAGCTGAGCCTGCAAAGGTTGCTTAAACAGAACAAGAATGGAGGGGAGTGGGGAGGAATTTATTGTCATTACTGTACTTTAAATTTTTTGAAAGGAAAAAGTTGTATCTTTTTATTTCTTGAGCACAATGAAGACAGGAGTTTTAAAAATAGTATGTTAAATTCTTCCTTTAAACAACTCATTCATTCACAGAGTAGATATTTAAAAAGATTTATTAAACTATCTTGTAGCATAAAATGAAGGAACACTAACTGACCTTTATTGTAACTCTATTAATATTTTTCATGGCAGGAATTAATTTGGTTGCATTGATTTTCCTATAGTTATCCTGCTCTTTCCTCACCTGTGCCAGGAAAGAGAATCAGAGATATTTTGTTCCACATAGGACAGTGAAATAGAGGCCTAAGAGTAAAAAACCTCTGGATTTCTTTTTACCTTTTCTTTGTGCTTCTATATACTCTTTGCTCTAGTGTCAAAATAAATTACCAGTGGGTAGAATAGAGCCGTGTAGGAAAACAAATGTTATTCCCCAGTAACAGTAATTGAAACAGTGGAAATGCAAAACAAACAATAACAAAACCAAGCCTTGGGCAACATGTAGGTTAATAATTTATTATTTTATTTAGGTTCCATTTCTCTGGTGTGTGACTACCGTGGGTAATACAGTCAAAGACTGCTCTTGTCTTGCAGTTTGAATAGTTAAGAAATTAAGAACTTGGATAGTGTCCCATCCACTAGTTTTCTCAATGCTTCTTTTTAAAAGTTTTTTATTTGATACAGTTTTGCAGCTTTTGCTTGCTCACAAACATACAAAGAAGCAGGAGTTTGTGAATCTCAGGAATCTTCAGCTTAACTTCCTATTCAAAGCTGTTCTTCCCAGAGATCAGCTTTTTAGGGAGCACTTTATCGTTCTATTGATTTTCATTCCCTTTGTTTATTCTTCAAATTTCTTTCCTTTTTTGTTCACTGAATCTCTACAGCCTGTGTCCAAAACATGATCACGTCTCCAGTTTTGACAATGATACTGTGACAATAAATACTTTCTAGTTTGTGAGCTTGTGAACATTCAGATTTTTTGCAAAATTTAGAAAGATCGACGGAACAATATCAGTAAAGATTTGTAATGTTGACAGTGTATGTTGTGAAGAAACTGAATTTTTCTATTGAACTTTGAACAAGTTCTACTGGTTATTTAACTTACTCTAGCAGAACTTGAGTGCTTATCTAACAGGTTACTCGACTAGTGACTGGCCTCCGGCTGGACTTTGTGACACTGATGACAACCCTTTGAGCCGACAGTTCAGACAGTTATCAACCCACCTCACCATCCACATATCTAGCCCACACTTCATCAGCTTGTCAATCAAGATGTTATAGTAGACAGTGATGCAAACTGAAACCCTTACTAAAGTCAAGACAAACAACTTCCACTGCTCTACACTCATCCACCAGGCTAGTCATTTTGTCACAGAAGGCTAGGTGGCTGGTCAGGCATGATTTCCACTTTCTCAATCTATGCTGACTGTTCCAAATGACCTTAACCATTTCGAAATGGTTTTCAGAGTTATATGCTTTGTCACCTTCTCTGGGACAGAGGTGAAGGTAACCAGCCTTTAGTTCTCCAGATCCTCCTTCTCGCCCTTCTTGAAGTTGAGTGACCTTGCTTTCTTCCAGTCCTCTGGACTCTCCACATATCACCATGACTTTTTAAAGATAATTGAGAGGGGCCACTCAATGGCATTGTCCAGCTTCTCATGGACTTGTGTATGTCCAGTCTACTTTGGCTCACTTCTTTGTCCAGGTCTCCAGGACTACACCAGTTTCTTCTTTGCACTTTTCTACACAGCCAGCTCAGCAGATGGGCTCCACACCTTTTGCCTCACTGCTAAAAATTGTATTTGATCTTAAAAATTCTCCTTTCAGGCAACACATTGCACTGTGTGTCTCTTGTTGAGTTCCAAAGGCATTGTCGATATAATTAGAACTAATTAATCAGAACTAGCTGTGTTTAAACAGGTATCACAAAGAGCTAAGAACCTCAGCTCCACATCAGCACTGCTTAGTAAAATCAAGTTATTTAATATCAACATATGTTTTACTCCATTGTCATCTTCATATACTTAACTAAGTCATCATTGCTATTACTAACTGTGGCAGGACAGAAAGAAAGTTAGAAGCTCTCAGTCCCCAGATGCTAAGAAGAGCACCAGCAACATAAATCATCATTACTGTACCAAGAACTCACAGTTGAGCAGAGGCATCAGCACAAACACAAGAGCATTCAGACAAGTAGCGACCAAGGGACCACCAAATATGTAACCACAATATCCCAAGAACCTTGCAACCAAGACAAAATCAATTATTCAAGTATTCAGACTGCACAGCAAATATAGAGCTCTGGTTTGTATTTGGGTCTAAATGAACACATTTCCTGGAATTTCTGGGAAAGAGATATCAGTTTCAGGCCATTTTTAAAACTTCATATGGAAAGACAGTTTTTTCTTCCAACTAAGCCAAATCATACATTTGATTTCATAGGAGGCCTCCTACCTGTTTTTTTGAAACATTCATTTAAAGTTTTCTGGTAGCTGGTAGTGATCATCCTTTGGATTAAACATTGTTACCAATCTGTGCTGATCAGAAATGTCCTCTATTAGGGGAACAACTTTGCTCCTCACTGCTCACTCATGTTTGTATAATTATTACCTCTGATTTGACAAATTATGCCTTCTTACACTATGGTTTGTAATTTTGGATGCCTAATCCTGTCACTGCTAAAATAAATCAAAGCTCTATTGCACTCAGTGTGTTTTACCAATAACTCTGAATTCGACAAAAGCAAAAATGACAGAGAATAGAGCCCCCAATAATGGAATATACTGTTATGTGTATATCCCCTTGACAAAACCTGATCACACTGGCAACTGGAGCATGCTCTTGACATGATCAATTTGATTTTGATAGCCTCAGGACTCACAGGATATGCTAGCAATTGTGAGACCTCAGGACTGAGTGATAAACTCAATCATAAAACCCTGGCATCCAGTGAAACCCTTTCAACTTATTTGGTCGTGCCTGTCAATGAAGATTATATATAGGTAGATATGACTAAGATTTTTTCTTTTCTCTTCTCTGATCTAATTAAAACCTTTCTTGAAGAATATTTTGTAGGAAATCAAGTAGTATGATACTTTCTGATAGCGTACAGAAGAAAATTATGTAATATTCTTATAGTAAGTAAATAAAAAGTTTAATAGGCAGGAATATGGATCTTTACTCATATTGATTAAAATACTACCCTGTGAAGCAGTTCTATTGATTAATGGAAATGTAAATGGGAAAGCACACTGGTTTAATCAAATTAGAAAGCAAGGGACACAGAAAATTGAAATGCGTAAAAAAGATCCTGGATATATTTTATAGTCATTCATCTTTTTCCATGCCTAATCAGAACATAACAAGCTAATGTGCCAAGAAGGCATAAGATTGATTAACAGCAGTAAAAGGACAGGTATGTAAATCTAATCTGCCCAGACTTCTTACAGTCGAGAATAACAAATCTTTTCTTGGAGTGTTCTCATCATTCATATGAATATAACAATGGCTGCATTAGGTCAGATTAAAGATCTGCTTTACCCATTTTTCCAGTCTCTGATACTGGTCAATAGAAGAAGGAGTTCAAGCAGGAATAAATTCAGTTAGGAGGTGCCCATGGGCATGTGAGGCTGATATTGATGCCTGGCACACAGTGACTGAGTCTTCTCTGATCTGGTAGGAAACTCTGTCTGCATATGTTAGTGATGTGGTATCAATAGGCAACAAGTACCTCTGGGGAAAGCTGGATGGAAAGCTGGACAGAAATCTGGAATGTTCTGGGGGAATTCTAGCCAGTATGGGAATGCTTTTGGCTCCCTGGTCCTATCACACCTCCATGACTGGCCAGCACCTGTCAGTTTCCCAGACACCTTCAAGGAGTCTTGAGTGTTGTTGGTGGTGTCTTCATTGCTGGCTGTGACCTTCCGGAGGAGTAAAGGACCCCTCTGATGCCTTGCTTTTGCACTTTTTGTGCTTTGATTATTCCTTTTTTTCATGCATTGTCCTCAATAATGACTGGATTTTATCTACAGCTGTTGGATGTTTTTACCCTTTGATGATCTCTCTCTTTGGGAGGCGGATGGAAGACAGCATCTACTGTTTCTAGGAATGAAATGGTATCTAGTTATTGCTAGAAAGGGAAGATGTGACATTTCCATATGGGCAGTGACCTACATGAAAGTGTTTCTTCCTCCTGACTATAGCTTGTTCCACTAGTGCCGGTGCCACTGTACAGATCACAAAGCCTAGATTTTTTTCCACACAGTTGTGTTCAGGCTGTAATTGCGATGGCAATTGAATGTCAACAGCTTAAGTAGTTTTGGAAAAATGTAAGCTTACAAAAATATGAAGAGAAGTTTGCATTTTCACTCCAGCAACATATCCAAACCATTAAAATAAACACTTTTCAGAAGAGTTTGGTTCTTCTTCTTGACCAAATAAAAGTAATAATAATAATAAAAAACCCTACTCATTTATTCCTGGATGGAAATGCATTTGTTCATTTCCTTTCATGAAGCTGCCTCCTCCCAAGCAGAATTGTCCAAAATATTAAAACAGAGCTACTTAAATACCAGAGTCTGTAATGTGAAGGTTCTGCTTTCAAAGTGTTTGGTTTCTTTACAGTGCCAAGATTTGAGAAGTGTTATTCTTCTCCTAGCCAGAATAAAAAAGCCATCCTATAAGGACACTGGATATAACTCTATATTTAAGGTCCAAACAATATTATTAAAATCAGTGTTAGCATATCAAGAAAAAGTCTGATATATATTTCTGAACCCCTGGATGTAGTGCTTATGAGTCAGGAGGAAAAAATAGTACTTAAAAAAAGTGAAGGAAGAGCATGAAGCTTAGAATAACAATTCTAACATTTCATATAGAAAAATGTATTTTTGAAAGGCATTAAACTGAAAACAGTTGAATCTAAAAATCTCTACCTTTGGATCAATTCTTTGAAAATAAACATTATCATGAATTTTAATTAATTTTAAAGTTATTAACAACATTATAAAGACTTAAACTGTGAAATAGACTCTGCACAATTGGCAATACTTCAACTCCTGAAAATAATGACTATGGACTATGTTTCAGAGATTTCTTTTGATTTGAATTAACCACCAAAAGCATGAATGCTTTTTAGTCTTGAAGCTATAAAGTGGAAAAGCTTGGGTCTGCTGCTGTAATCTGGGGTGCCTGAAAGCTGAATGGCACCTTAGCATTATATGCCCATGTCCAGCTTGTCCACATAGCAACTCCATGTAAACGTTACCTGGTGGAGCAAAGAACTGGAGGTGTTATGGGATACCTGGGAGAGACTTCATTCTACACCATTAAAAAACTATGTCTAAAGACTACTGCAATTTGGCCTCACTGATCCATTTATTCTTTTTGGTATTAAATGGTATGTCATAGGTGTATGGTTTCATAACTAGCTCAATGGGTTATAAAGACCATGATACTGAGAGAAAGATGAGATAAAGGGAGCTGAAGCAGACTTCAGATCAGTGACTCTTCTCTGTCTCCCAAACGTATATTGCTCTACTCAGAGATCCTCAGATTTGCTCAAAGGTTTAATTAACTCTGTGCTTGTCCAGCTTTCTCAGTACAAAAGTGGTAGCCATAATCGACAATTGGAGAGTTCCCAGAGTATGATTAAGCCATAAAAACAGATCTCAGTCAGTTTTTGGACTGTCTCAGTCATTTATGGCTTGCAGGAGGGGTGCTGTTGATCTTCTTATCTAGCTCTTCTTCTCATGTATTTTTTCCTCTACATCTCCCTGTCAACACAAGCCATGCAAAATGTTCTAGAGAGTCTGAAGTGACCGTCTGCAGGAACACCCAGAACTTACAGCAGGTAGCTATAGGTGTAGGTATTGCTATAGGTAGCAGGTAGTGTGATGGAAAGGGCTGCAAAAGCCATGTGATCCAGGCTTTCCAGGGGGCCTGTGTAGACCCACAATCCTGATTGTCATAAAGCTGTTACTGTAAAATCATTCTATCTTGTTTGCATTTTGAATCAAATGTACTGGATACTTTTCATTCAATGCACACATCCTCCTTGTCTATAATACTGGTAGTGATACTGCCCACTTCAATAAATGCTATAAATGGAAGCTGCTTCCTGAAAAGAAACTGCACCAGGGGACTTTATGCCCTAAATTTGTAACAAAAAGAAGTGAAACAAATGGTTTTTACCCTGAAAGTGTTGCTCTTATAGTAATTTCTCAGCACGTGATTACAAATATAGTTAATTTTCCAAGGGATCACAACATTAATCAAAGAACTGATTAAACCGTATTGTTTGTTGCATGAAAATCCTATTGAGAGAAAATCAGATGCTGAAGACAAAAGGTAATTTTGGGTCACACTGTTTGCAGTTACTTTTTCTTACCATTTTTTTAAGGAGATTTGAGTTGCTTATTCAGCCCTCTTACTTAATAAGCTATCATTTTGATTTTCAATAAGAGCAAACAGATCGTCTTAAAGAAAACTTTCTGAAAGTCACAAACAAGCACAGAACACCCAGAGGCAAGAGGTCTGTAGAATCTTTAAAAGGTAGCTGGAGGCTAGAGCTAAAGCTCTGGAATCTGATAACCAAAAGCTCTAGTCTGACTAATAAATGTTTAGGGGATAGACATGTACTCCACAAAAACAACCAAATCTAAGGCTGAAAAAAAGAAAAAATTGAATTTATTGTATATTGTTCTTAATATTAATTCCTTATAATGCGATTGTTCCAGAGACTCAAATGTTGTATAAAAGCATTGGAGAAAGGGTTTTTTAGCCTGCAAAGGCATACTAGTTTTTGCACTTTATGGTGGGTAAGTGTTTGAAAGAATGTCACATTTCAAAAGTGAATCTCACTCTGCTAGAAAAACACTGCAGGTACAACTGTTATGCCAGTGAGCTGGACCGTCGTTGTCTTTTCAATGCTTCCTTCAAATGGTGCTGCCCATTCAAGTCTTATTCAGATTTTTCTTTCCATGAACTAAATAAAACAAAGGTAAATTTCTTGAAGATCATGAAATGATTTCTTCTTCTACAAAAAATAATAGGTTCATTTGTGGTCAAAATGCCTTAATGGTCATGCTTATGAGGCAGAGATTTAGAGAGAGTGACCTGGGAACCGTCTCACTAGGGAAGTCATAGAGAAAAAGGGAAATAGGGTTGAACATCTGGTTAGCACCTTTTTGTGATGCCTGATGGAATGGTCATTGCATCAGCCTTCCTACTAGAAATACTCAGGAAAAGCCTGACAGACATACATGTGTAGGCGGAGCTGGTAAAACAATTGTGGTAACTCCCCCTGGCCCAAATCTTGCTTTCCCATTTCCCTCTGTGAAAGTTTCCCAAGAATCTTCACATCCAGACTATCTTCCTGTTGCCTGCATTTCATGGAGCTCGGAGCTGGCATCGTTCTGCTCTAGTCCAATAGGCAGGGATCTGCCTCAGCCTTGCCAGCTCTCCCAGTGGAAAATTGTTTTCACTTTGGATTCAGACTAACCTACCAGGCCATTCGGACGTCAGCTGGAGTTTTTACAGTTCACTTGCTGAATTTTGATTGCACTGCTGCAGTAAATTCTGTGAGTAAGAATGGCAAGGTTACATTTTCTGACCTTGTTTTTCTTAAAGTCAATTTGAAACCTTCTGACTTTATAAGTTCAAACATACCTATGCCTATAACACAGGAAATTAATCAATTCAACATATGCTATATTTGAAGATCAGATGCTACAAGCTGCTTGGGTGACAAATAAGTGTGGATATGCAATGTTAAAAGCACCTAAATGTAATTTTTGCCTCAAAGGTAAGCTGTTGTGACACTAAGTATACATAAGAAGTAATCCAAATGAGTAAAAAGATATCTTTTTATTCGGATATCTGATGGAATATGGTACTACCTGAAGAATGTACTTCAACTTTCATAAATAAAATGAATCTGAACGTGTCAAGAATTTTTTACTAAACAGTTTTTCACTGCTATTTTTTCATGTGCAAAAAATGTTCTTTTATTATAACTAACAGTCTTTGTGAAAATGGGTCAGCTCTGGCTAACTCATCAACTGGTAAAATTTGAAGATATATTTAAAGTTTTTGAAGATTTTTTATGATATTTTGCTAGGAGAAACAAAGTCTGTTACATTTCCAGATAAGATGCTTATAATACATTCTTGTGATTATGAATGGCTAAAATAAAAATAAGACATTAAAATCCTTAGAGAAAAATATTCTATGTAATTTGAACTGAAATTTTCTTGAGAATATATTCAGCCATTAAGTGAAATATTTACCCAAATAATTGACTGAATCAAATAGAAGGGAGGGAAGTACAGCAAAATTAAACCCACAGTAAACAGGTAAAACACGGAATCCCACAGGACGGCTGACAGCTAGGACAAGCAAGCATCCAAGAAGCCACATGGGGTTTCTCTGCTTCTGTCTTTCCCGGTAGCACCGGGAGAGCTACTGAGGAACAGCTGGCTCGGTTCTGTCTGTAGCCCAGTAAGGCTGCGGATAATTTCTGTAATCCTTACACAGGGGGCGAAGGAGGAGAGACGTTGCTGCAATCCTGCTTTCCCGTGCAAACATTTGTGCATATGAGAAGGGGAACATGATACTTAAATTTGCTCCTTCTGGACATTTGTCCTGCTTCTTGTCCTCTTTTTTTCCATGCAGCTTGCTGTCAAGTGTATTGTCGGGGAATAACGCAAGCTACCTCATCGCCTGCGCAGAAGAGAGCACCTTTCACGGTTGTATTTGCTTTCTATATAATCACCTTTCTCCACTTTGGGGCAAATTAGGAATACAGTAGGCTGGAAATGTTTTTCCCATGACATGTTTTCACAAGGAAAATATTGATTTGTCAAACGTGAAGGCTTTTATACAGATGCATAATTATTTCAGTGAAAGTTTTGTTAGGAAATTTTCTAAAGAGCAAATGTGGTTAGCTAGAACTTGATGTTCAGTTGAATGGACTGAGAGAAAGGGAACGTTGGTTCATATCTTTGGCTAATGCATAATCAACTGATTCAGGAATGAGAGTCCCCTAACGACTTCAAGGGAAGACTTACTTCAGAAGAGGGTTCTTCATTTCAGTGAAGAATTAAATTAAGTTAAAGCAACAACTTAAAACCTCACATTTTTTTAGGTTGGATTTGTGGTGCTCCTATACTACTGGGTCATTTGAAAATAAAGCTTTATCATCTTAAAAATAAGAAACAAAGCATTGTTAATAAATACTTGGAAGTTTTTTTAATGTATTTTCCTTTTATTTTACTACTTTACCAGGTGAATTATTTCCTCCTCAAACCTTCTCAGTGCAGAGAAGATGTTAAGACTAACTGCTGTGATATTCTTAGAAAAAAAGAAAGGCTGCTTTGCTTTTGCACAATATTAAATTATTTTTATAAGGTAAATTCTAGGGGAGTGACATTTGGTGTCAACACTGTATAAACAATAGCTGCCCTGCAATTGCTAATCTATTTCCTTCATTACTGCTGATGTCCAGAAACCCGCAGAACACCAGAACTGACAGAAAAACAACTCATTTCCTCCAAACTTTCCTGCTGAATAATTACTTCCTGTGTTTATCTGATATGTGCTTCCTGTGGGCAATTTCCATATGTTTTTCCTGTGCATGGGATTTTTTAAGGACTCCAAGAAAAGCTAAATTTTGCAGAGTGCCTCCTCAAACTAACAAGAAGTTGAACAGATTAACAGGAGACAGAAAGAGCTTTAAATACCTTTGAAAATATTTTCTTTAAAGATTTTTAGGAATATTTTTCTTAATAGTTTGGTCATAAAAACTTACTTGCATTCAGTTTTTACAAGTGTATCAACTTTGCCTATTTATTACTGCTGTTATAAAGAAAATAATTTTTAGTCTTCTTCCTTGTGTACACAAAGCCTTTATTTCAGCACATTAATTCTGAAAGAAACTATTGTGATATTTAGATACAAGAGAGAGCCTTTATCTTTACAGGAGCTTAAAGAACTCTATATGTTCTCCTCTTCAGTTGTGTGGGATGGTAGGAAAGCTAAACTCCTGAAAAATCCTCTTGCTAGCATGCCCTCAACATCATCACAAAGCCAATGAGGAACAGGGCTTGGGAGCGCAGGTCTTCTCCCATTTTCCCTGTCTCCTGAGGTCTTCTGAATTACATGAAGGGCTCACAGTACAGATTTGGTGTTTCCACACACACTCGTAACACTAGCCATTTTGGCTAGATGCCTACCTGCACTCTTCCTTCAACAAGCACACTAAAAGAAGTGCCTATTTCAAATAGTAAGTTTTATTAAATGTTGATGCTTCCCCTGCCGTGTCCCAGAGCTTTGTCTCTGGTGGTTGTCTCATACAAGTTTTTTCCAGAAAACTGAAAGACTGAAGGACTCGTGGAGACCAGTGACGTGGCATTCCTCGGGGCTCGGTGTCGGGACCGATGCTGTTTAACGTCTTTGTCGGCAACATGGACAGTGGGATGGAGTGCACCCTCAGCAAGTTTGCTGATGACACCAAGCTGTGTTGTGCGATCGACACGCTGGAGGGAAGAGATGCCACCCAGAGGGACCTTGACAGGCTTGAGAGGTGGGCCCTTGTGAACATCATGAAGTTCCACAAGGCCAAGTGCAAAGTCCTGCACACGGGTCAGGGCAATCCCAAGCACAAATAGAGGCTGGGCAGAGAATGGATTGAGAGCAGCCCTGAGGAGAAAGACTTGGGGGTGTTGGTTGATGAGAAGCTTAACATGGCCCAGCAATGTGTGCTTGCAGCCCAGAAAGCCAACTGTATCCTGCGCTGCATCAAAAGAAGTGTGACCAGCAGGTCGAGGGAGGTGATTCTGCCTCCCTACTCCGCTCTCATGAGACCCCACCTGGAGTACTGCAGCTGGCTCTGGAGCCCTCAACACAAGAAGGTCATGGCCCTGTTGGAGTGAGTCCAGAGGAGGGCCACAAAGATGATCAGAGGGCTGGAGCACCTCTCCTATGAAGACAGGCTGAGACAGTTGGGCTTGTTCAGCCTGGAGAAGAGAAGGCTCCAGGAAGACCTTACAGCAGCCTTCCCGTACCTAAAGGGGGCCTACAAGAAAGCTGGAGAGGGACTTTTGACAAGGGCAGGTAGTGACAGGACAAGGGGTAACAGGTTTAAACTGAAAGAGGGGAGATTTAGATGAGCTATAAGGAAGAAATTCTTCACTCTGAGGGTGGTGAGGCACTGGAACAGGTTGCCCAGAGAAGCTGTGGATGCCCCATCCCTGGAAGTGTTCAAGGCCAGGTTGGATGAGGCTTTGAGCCATCTGATCTAGTGGAAGGTGTCCCTGCCCATGGCAGAGGGGTTGGAACTAGATGATCTTTAAGATCCCTTCCAACCCAAACCATTCTATGATTCTATGTTTCTATGACTAGTTGATCCCATGACATATTCCTTGTTTTATGGGTCTTACTGTTAATATTGCTAACTGCTGTGTGTGAAAATGCTTTTCACTAACTTTTAGCAGAATTGTCTTTGGTGTATATTGGCCTCCAAAGGGTTTTTTGCTGGGATCTATGTCTTCTTACACATATGAGGATTACATGAAATTCACTAGTGACATCAGAATTTCTGTTGATTACAAAATTTCTTTGGGATTCTCCCAGAAATTCTCTGACAAATGATTACATCTCCAGGTTGAGTGAATCTTAATGAATGGGTAGATGGTTAATTCAGCTGCTTATCAGATGGTTGACTCGAGCATTTCAAAACTCCCTGGTTTTAGTGTCTTCTTTGGTGGGAAAATTCTGATGTTGGTTTATGGAGATTAATGACAGATCAAGAGATTAATTCAGCTATTTATATTAATCCTTCATCAGAATCAGTTTCCAGGTAGAAGAGGAATGCATGATTCATCTCTTAATGGAACAAAATTGTAATTTTGCAATACCTTTGCTAAGACAAAGTTTTCCTTCTTAATAGAATGAATCACTCTCCATTGTCAGAAGGACATCCATTATTTGGAGCTGGAGCACAGATCAATCTAAATATATTTGATTATGTATATACTTACCTTAATGTATTATTTGAAAATAATCTTTTACTATATATTAGTAGAATATTCTAAGCCTTACTAGCATACCTATGATGATTAAGCATTTGGTGATACATGCTTTATGTAGAAGAAAAACCATAGTGCTTTCAGCAACGCGCCCTGTCCTGTAACAGTTTCATGGTGTTCTTTAATTGTACTGAACGCATTCAATGAGTGAAGCTTCTATCTGTAGCAGGGAAAATGTTCATTGTGAAAGGACTTGTATTGTAGAATAAATCAATTATGAGAAATGGTTATGTTTTCAAGAGGCAGGCTTCATCTGGAGAATAGTGAAGCAGGCTGAAAGTTTCTGTACTGTGGGGAGAGGGGCACTTAGCTGCTGCTGAATGACAAGACCAATTCTGCAATGTTTCCAGCAGTGGGTGGAGCTTCAGCAGAGGCAGCGTTTTGATTAGATTCTTCTACCATCTATCCAGTATAAACTGGAATCCTAAATATGCAAACTTCTTAAATTACAGTTTTCTTTAGAAGGGGAAAAAACCTTCTTCAAATTAGATTTTAATTTAAGAAGCAAAATCCTAGTGTAACTGATTTAAATTAAAACTCGGTTATTGTGCAGTTCTTATCTTTATGTTTGTATTAAGAGGGTGCAGTGAGATACTATTGTCTCGAAAGAAAATTGAAACTTGCCTAATTTTAGCATTGTAAAAAGAAACAAATGGATTTTAATATTTTAAGCATCTAGACTTGAACAATGAATGAATCTCATTAATATCTGGAGGGTTTCTTTAGCTATTCCTCTTGCCGACATTTCTCCCTATGGTTTCATTTTAACAAACCTTTATCTTTAAATACAAATCCCCGGGACAAATGCAAGAGTGGCTGGATTTGATACAAATCTAAAAGTACACACATCTATCATTAGGGCTGAAGCCTAAATAAACAATATAAATTGTGCAGTGGAACATAAGATTAATTTCTGAGTTTCAAGGTTCTACTTTGGTAAAATACCTTAGGTGAAAAAAAGAAGAAAAAACCAAACAGGATTAAAAAAATTAGGTCAACTGAATCTGGGATTTCAAACATTAATATCCATCATTCATGGCTGCATGGTAATTTCATGGGGTCATTACCTTGTAAAACAGCAGAGCTTATGTTGTTTTGACTGCGTGTTTTTCTATCTTAACATATTTGGAAGTCTTTCAAATTCAACTTTAGAACTGATTTACATAAGCTTATAGTGCTTATTTCAGTTCTGTTACATCCCGTACTTTGGCACTCTCATTTGAGGAATACATTGCCTTCTTATCAATACTCACACAAAATAGCTTAATGGAGTTGTCAAAATTTCATCCTTCACTATGGCCTTATTTGTGTCTTTCTTGGATCAGTATTTTTTCTTCCTTCCTCTAGTTTTTTAGTTCCCTTTTTTTTTTCTCTAGTTAAAGAACAAAATGGATATCCTGTAAGTATAAATATGCTTATACTTTACCTTTGCCAGTTATGTTGACCTAGTATGACTTCTGTATTGCCTTGGCTAAAACAACACCCAGACCGGTTAGTTTCAGGTCAGGTCAGGTATCTTCATGCTAACCTGCTCAGACCTGGTAGGTATGAGTGAAGGTATTGGGATGGAAACACTGCAGTGTAAAGCAACATAGAATGACCATGACTTTGTCACGAAAGATCGCTAGTGGCCACCATCAAGGGTGAACCATTTATTTATATGTAACAGTCACGCCGTACCATTTAGTAAAGGTCAAATATTTAAAACATGAATCAAAGGCTGTATTTTTTTGTGTGAACTTCCATGACAGTAGATGTTACTTTTGGGATACACACAAAATTTCTTGGTTTCACACTGTTTTTGCGTAGTGTTATAGCAAATGGTTGCAACCGTCTTATTAAAATAATTAGTCTTTTAGCTATGCTGATAGTGCACAACTTTGATTTTCGTCTCTATGTGCTACATGGAAATAGACACTTCTATTTTTAGGCTACTGCTCTCTCCACACAAGAATGACCCGATATATAATTTGATTGAATCAACAACAAAACTTTTGTTGGCTTCAAAACATTTTGGACCTACAGTTTAGTCTTTTGTTCTAGCAGTTAGTGAAAGGGAAACTGGTATTATGAAAAGAGCGAATGGGATTTGAACATTAGGTAAACCACTGAGGAAGTAATACTTCGCTTGTGTTTCCATGTATTATATACACTGCTAAACAAAAAACAAAACCAAGAACATTGTTTACATCATGATAGATGTACAGCAGTCACTATATTTCTACATAATAGTCAGACTGATACCAAACAAGATTTCCATGACTGTAATGGAAAGGACTATATCATTTTCACAATTATCTCTGCTTCTTTCATGCTCTGATGGACATCCTTCATGACAGTTATGAACCTGATCAAGATCAGAGGTTAGGTGGTACCAGTCCAAAAAGTGGAATGTAATGCTTGGGGTGTCTGTGGACACATGGATTCAGCAGATCACTTTGCCACCTGACAGCAACAAGGATATAGAAACATTAAGTGACCAGCAGTAAACTCTTTTACATACTCTTGAAACAGTCTCCTGCTCTAGTTTAACATGTTTTCAATCTGAGTTTGCTGGTCAGTCATTCATAAAGTTTACATGCTAATTTTTAGTGTAATGACTCTTTTCTGTCAGTACACCATCTGGGCTTTAAGACTGGGACTCAGAAACATTTCACAGCATTTCTCCTTCTCTACCACCAGCCATAAAGCATGTTGGGAAACAGTGAAAATTAGACAAATGTAGACCAACATGTTGAAGGACATTAGGATAAACAGGCACTAAATTTAGATATTCTGTGTTCCAGACAGATTTGTCAGCTTAGGGCTTAAAAACATCTTTGCTGCCTTCTCTGGGAGACGTTTGATAGAGGAAAACAATCTTTTGCTTTGGGTAGGCTTCTCCAGAATGTGCTATGAAATAGGTAGTAGAACAACTAATTTCTGTTTTCTGAATGGTCTTAAAATACTGTGCTACTGAGTCTGGTCAAAGCCAAAATATTTAGAGGAATGAGAAAAAGTAGAAATGTGTTATAAAAATGCCCAGGAACCAAGAGAACACAGCTTGAATTAGGTGGCCACCGAGATGGCAATTTTGTACTTATGGAAAGTTTAAGCACCTTTTGGAATAAAAACAATGTTACTTTTCAAAAACTTCCTGTGCATGCAAGTGGACAGAAACTTGTTTCAATTTATGAGGGAATAACCTTGCAGGCTTTGTCCTTGCAAGGGCCAGTAAGCAAATAGGATGAAGTTTTCTTGCCCAGACTTCAGATGACACTGAGTAGCTTGCATCTATATAAAGTCCTTTCTCCTTCAAGAGAAGTTACCTTTGTTCATGTTGTCTACTGGAAACACCTCCCAGCCCTTGCCAACGCCTGAGCTATGCTAAGACACTGCCTGGAAAGGTCAAGAATTGTGCCAGTGAACATGCTGACAGTTAAGCAGTGTAAATAATCATGAATCATAGAATTGTTTAGGTTGGAAGAGACCTTTAAGATCATCCAGTCCAACCATTAACCTAGAACTGCCAAGTCTACCACTGAACCATGTCCCTAAGTGCCACATCTATGCATCTTTTAAATACCTCCAGGGATGGTGACTCCATCACTTCCCTGGGCAGCCTGTTCCAGTGCCTGATAACCCTTCCAGCTGTTCTTGAAGCTGTTCTTGAGCTTATTTCTGTACCATGTACATGCTAATAGTAAAGACCAGGACGAGGAAATGAAGAGTGCAGCACACACCGTAACTGCCTCAAGCAGAAACTGCATCTGTTCACACCTAAGGTGGATGGTCAGACCAACTGCCTGGTTAGCTCTGCAGTGGGGATGCATGCTCAGGGATGTCTATTACTCATCATGAGGATTAATGGCTCAAGTTCACTGTTATCTTCCATATGATCTTCACTGAAAATAAATAAAAAGTGCTTGTGCTAGACTAAGGTGGAAATTTCTGTGTCTTGAAAAACTCTCAATTCCAATCTTTCATCCTGACTCAAGGTAAAAAATCCAGGTTTGGCTTTCACTTTTCACACATTTCTCTGTGAGTTTGTGTGAATGGCTTCTATAAGTATCTGTGTGTATGGATGGATAAATAGTCACCAGAAAACTGCAGGTGGAGAGGAATAGTATGAGAGAGAGCATGTGAAAGTCTTCCAAGAACTGAAAAGCTCTGGAGACTATTGATCTTGTTAAATTTGGAAGAACTCATAAACTCAGGACAGCAAGAGTTGTGGAATCTGTCCAAGGCCACCAGCACACATCGACTCCGTCCACCTTGTATCACTCAGACCACATCCAAGAAGATGGTGGCAACTATATGCAAAAAATATAGGATTATATATACACACCTGAAGCAACAAGGGAAACTGAAGGAATTTCTAAACATCAGCACTGTGATACTAATTATGTGCTATTAAAAATAAGTTTAATTCTATTAATAGAATCATAGAATCATAGAATTGTTCTGGTTGGAAGAGACCTCCAAGATCATAATAACAGTTTAATTAAAAAACCCCACAACACTATGATTTGTGTCTCTGCTGATTTGATCATTTGTCAGGAAAAATGGAACTTACAAAAAGAATACAGTAAGATATCAGAAATCAATGTCTTATCAGGAAATATTTAACACTCCTGCTATTACTAAGCCATTTAATAGGGTTAACAGTGTGACAAATTTGGCCTATGTATGCATATTTCCCTAGCATGACTTTTATTAAGTTACCTTCATTATCGGAGGCAAGAAGATCTGGGGAAAAGGTCTTGAGAAACAGGCCATGTCTTGAAATTATCTTGTCTTTTTTTTGTGATCACAGAAGTTGAAAGATGCAAAGTACACTTTCTTTTTATTATTATTACACTCTGGTTAAGAACCAAAGGTTAAGAGACATCCTTTGGAATGACATCCAGTATGCAGAGTTTTCTACTCATCTAAAATGCCATTTGTTATGTGGGTATGTTTCAATGCACTTTGTCTCAAGACCTGTGTTTGTTGTTTGATACAGTACTGTATGCAATAGATATAGCATTATGTGGATTGCAAAACAGCTCTGAGCCAATGTTTTAAACTGTGGCAGCACAATAACCATGAGTTGAGCACCAAAGAATGTGGCAGGTAACCACAAGCTATAATTCTGGCAATTACAGCAATGATATTTTGAGAGACTGGATGGCTGCAGTGGTATTTTTATATTCCCTCTTAAGGTCTCCCTTCAAAGTTAACTGCTCAGTTTTGCTTAGCTAGGCTGGCATGAATGTTTAACTTATACTGGAAAAGTTATTCCAACCCAGTGAGATGTTTAACTTGTATGTCTTCTCTCTGTTTTCTATTCACAGGCTGGTATGTCAGTGTATGGAAAGAAGATGCAAAACCAAGAAGATTATATGTAGGATCTAGGATTTAACAGTCATTTTTTGCTTCAATATTTGTATATTTCTTCTAGAGGTTTCCGTGGTGTTTTACTAACATAGGCAGAGAAGGCAGATATTCTGGATTTTGCAAAAGAAAGCAAAAAAGCTAGCATTTTTCTCATAGCTGCACATATAATGTATAACCTAGGTAGGAAAAGAAAAACAAAACAAATGTTATCACTCAAACGACAAGTGAACTTCATATGCTGCAAATATACTTAGACAAATAAAACAAACTGGCACTTGTGGAAGAGGTGTTGCTGCCACAAATTTAAGGTGGTAAAACACAGTTTAGCATATTCATAGTAGTTTGGCCTTAAAGACAAAAATTGCCTCATCTAATTTTGGCTTCAAATAGTCAGATAGAACAAAAATGAGTAAACAGTACAACTATGTAAAAGCCTCATTTAAAGTGATGTCAATATCCTCATCTTTGAATGCTTGTGTATTAGCACACGGTTATTTCTTTCAGCTGTTTTACTCATGGCGTACCAACTGCCTCATTTGTGCCAGATGCAAGGCTCTCCCTTTCCTCCTCTCTACTTCCATTCAGTGAAAAGCCTCATGAAAAAATGCTACTGCTTTCCACCATCTCCAATGACCAACTTGCTTTTGTCTCATTCAGTCTCGTTCAGGAATTGTAGCCACTCAATTTGATTATTTCTCTTAAACTAAAATCCCTAGCTAACTTTCATAAAGAAGCTGTTATGCACAATACTTATTCTCAGCAGATTTTTTTAAACGAAATATGACATTGATCTATTAGTTGAATACCTTAGCCTAATGTTTCATCTTTGCTTGAGTATGCTATTAATAACTTCCCACATGTGGGTTTTTTTGCTGGTGCTTGTCTAAATTTTATTGCTAAAGTAAATAATATTACATTTTGTTATATTTATTTTGGCTAATATTTATTGTTTGATGGTCCAGTAGAGGCATGATGCATCATATGATTATTTTTCCTGTAAAAATAGCTAGTTTATTTTTTCTCTTTTAGTATCTAGTATCTTTTTTCTCTGGTAAAATTTATGTGATTCAGTGGCCTGAATATATTCCCTCTTAAGGTCATATCATTCATATATATGAAGATGAGGAAGCATAAATGATAGTGCCTCAGCACAGGTGACAGAAAGTAAAAGACAGGATTCATACTTGCCATGCAAAGGCAGAGATACCTTTGATTCACTGAGGTGAATCAGAAGATAAACTGGCTTTTATCTATGTCTTCTTTTGTTCTGAGGTGTCAGATTCCTTTGACTATTGGTTAAACGCAGCTACCAACGGGTTTGCTTTTCATACAGTTTTCACCCCTTGTGTTGTGGAAGTCTGGGAAATACCACGTGGACCAAACTAGTATTGCACCTGTAAAATGAGATCGAGGAATTGAAAACTGCTCATTTTCTTTCCTATACTGACAACATGTTTTGTATTTAATCACAGCATAGACAGCTTCTATTTTTAAGCATTGCCTGAGTTGAAATAGAACCAACACATCAGTGTAGGTGTAACAACGCTCTAATAATTTCCACATGTAGTATTTTCCTCATTATTATTTCTAAGACTGAAAAATACTTAATTCCCACAGAAAACTATCAATGATGAATAATTATAAAGTTGCCACTGATATTAATCTTTCTATGAGGTTTCATATCTTAACAGAATATACAGACTAGACAGTGTGTCAGACCCCTGAATACTGACACAAAATATCAGATATAAGAGTGTGCTTACCTTGAATTCTGTTCTCCCTTGGACACTCTGACTTTACTGAAAAATCCTGTGTAATTAATCAGAGAGAGAAAATCACCCAATAGAATTCCTGAAGCAGCCTTTGCCTTCTAAACAGGATCATCTGTCATTGGCTTTTAAGAGAAATATATTTAGAAATTGCCTTAAGTGCTATTTAACACTACCTTTCCCTTCTAATACCTATGAGATTTATCAGTAAGAATAAACTAACTGAAACTGTTTGTCTGCAATGTCTGAAGGGAGTATCCCTTCCCATTAATTTTCTCCAGTGCTTTGCATTTTGGAGGACACCTTTAGGATCTCTCATTGCAAGACAACTGCTCGCCATATCTTATCTTTAAGTCTACAGGAAAACTGTCACTGTCCTTTTTGCCAGAATAATGGGGGGTCTTTAATTACAACAATCAAGATAAGGCCAATCTCATAAATAATCTCATAAATAAATGAAATGCTGATTTGTTGATATGCTCAATTATATATACTTTTAATAATAGCAAAGTCAAAGGGAAGTAACAATATTTATATAGAGGCTAGATTATACTGAATGAATTTGCTGTATATTTATGTAATGCTCCCAATGTCCTCTTGATATGAATCAGCGTGGTACTGTAGTTGATAGAGATATGAATTTATATCCATTGACCTTCTGAACCTGTCCATTATATATCATGTAGACAATTTTATATTTCATAAAACTCGGCAAATTCTTGCCAGTGTATGCAGTACATGATTTTCTAACTGTAAAATCTGCCTTGTAATGAAATATGCCAGAGTTAATCCATTGCCATCTGTCTTTATTTTGCTCACCCACTGGATCATATCCCGCACACAGAGCATATTATTTATTGAATAAGCAAACTCTCAGTGACAAGGAAGACCATAATGGCTCTGTAAGAGACAATGTGGTCTGCTGTGTCAATAGCCCACATTTTATAGCTCCTGAATTACACACTGAAAGAGCTTGTTGCTTCAGGGGCCTGAAGACTGAACACAGCAAGAAAGTCTGCTTGCATTTACCAGAAATTCTTTTATTTTCTTAAGAAAAAAGGGGAAAAAGTTAATAATTTGACTTTTATTATAAAATGAATTCAATATTCTTCAAGATATACATATAACCTTATTTTTTGATCTGAGTTCTTTGTTACACAGACATTCTGACTCTGACTTATTTTGAACCTTGTATAACAACACTGTGTAACACTGCAAAATGAATTCCAAACACACCACAGTGTATTGGTAGTGTTTCACATCTACACCAGAAAACTCCAAGAGACGCATAGTAGACCCAGACTCTATAGCGGTTATTTTAGAAAGCAGCTTAAAACAATTTGTGATATTGTTTCATCTTGAATCGATCTGAAACTTGATCTGTATAATTATCTATAAAATGCTAATAGGGCTGCAACCTCAGGTAATCCTTGTTAAACTATTTTTATCCTCATTTGATCCAACCATTCTCTCTTTTGTGCTCTCCATTCCTTCTTACTTGTAATCAGCCTCCAAATTTCTCCTGTTTAAAAAATGGTTATTCATAAAAGTTTCTCCTGAAGTCACAGGCACTTGAGTGACGGTGGAAGCTACTGGAGTGAACCAGAAACAAAGTAATATCTATGAAAAACGTTGTCACAAAATCCCAGTGGATGTGGGAATCCACTTTGTTCCCAAGCCTGATTGTCCTGCTCCTTCATCTGGTCATTCAGGAGCACGCAAACTGGGGAAGTTGCTCCCATGTGATTTTCAGAGATGACTGAGAGTTTCTGGGTGGTTTATTCTCCAAGAGGATGGCTTTCCCCCTCCTGGGGGAAGGGAAAAGGTCAGCCAGTCCCCCCCAAACATGAATATTGAAATCTTTTCAGTGAAACTCAAAGTTTCCAATAGGAGAATGATAGTGTTATTTCTCTTCTTGTGTCAGATTAATATTTATCTCACCTCTTTTGAGTGTCAGGAGGAGAGCATGAAGCAGCATAGGAGGACCATAATGGAGGAATCTGAAGTGAAATTTGATTACAAATGTTTAATGTTTTGTTTAGACTGCAAGGAAACGAAATATTCTGAAATTTCCAAACAGAAATGCATACAAAGATCGATTTCTTCTGCTCAAATATTATTTTCCCAGCCAAAAATGAAGTAGCTTTATACCTTCAGATTTTTAAGAAAAGATGAAAATATATTGCAGCAATTAAATCATTTTTGAAAAGGAATAAATCAGCTAAAAATCAAATTTTCATATAACAGTATTTAGATTGATTTTTTGTCTTTTTAACAGACTTAATATTGATGCTCTGTTTATCATGTGGAGTCCCTTAGAACAAAGAGATGTTTCTGGTAGAGGTAGGAATGAAGAGAGAGATGTTTTGGGCTTAACCTTACTGATTAAGCAGTGATCGGTGTTTAGTGCTGTTTAGTGGTGCTGTAGCCTCCTGATGTTATGGACCTCTCTAATCAGAGAACCTCTGGTCAGAATGGGATTGTATCTGTCTCTATAATTGGATTTTGATACCTACAGATTTCATGCTACTGAAATAAAGGTTATCTCCATAAGCTGTGAATGTATCTGAGTTGGGTATTGCTTACCACAGTAGAGGCCCTTACAGCTCATGGTAGGAAATGTTAGTATATGCAAATAAAATATTTTCTCTTTATTTCGTCCTTGGGCAATTGGCACATTCTCTATGTGCCTGAGCCACTTAGAGAATAAGTTATGTGGAAACGGAACTTATTAGCATCTGGACAAATGTGACAGTGTTGATTTGTAAGGTAGAGCAACCAAATCAGCTTCATCAATCTATATTAAGTAGCATTTTTTTAAAATTTATTTTTAGTCTATGAAACTTGATGTTTCTTGGGAGTTGCTGGTAGGACACATCCTGGTGCTGTGCCTGAAAATGTATGTTACATTGTAGCCCTAATATAGTAAAAATAAACATTCTCCAGATACCATTTTCTGTAAAGCTGACCAGAGTAGTTATTTGTTAAATTTTTAGTCCAAACTGTATTTGTACAATGTATTCACAAAGACAAGACATAATGTTTTGAATGTCTCTACAAAATAAAATTGTTCAACCTTCCTTTTTGTTCTAACTTGTTACAGAATGAAGTAGGAGAACAGAAAGAAGTAGTAGAAGCAAAAGCTTTAGTAAACTTTTAAAGACCAGAAATCAATTTTCTATATGATTTACTGTAACTGTTACTCATTTTGATTTCACATCTTTTTCAATTTATTCCCTAGATACAGTCCTGACCAATACATTGACTTAAGTAGCTGATATTATAGACAGATGTTAGCTCAAATCTGCTTGGATTAGTTCTCTTGCAGAAATTTAAAGATATGGACACATTATATGGACATCTAAGTTTTCAGAAACTAATGTATTACAGATACACTTTAAGCTTTTCAGGCCGTGTGTTTGAAAAAGTTTCTGCATTGTGTCATATCAATTTGCCACTTGAGAACGGAAAGGGGGAAATGAAGAGTTACTGTCACAATCAGCTACTAGAACACATGATTTCATTTTAATATTAGAAGGTTACATTCACAAATGCTGATGATTTTTTTTTAACTCAGAGGAAATAAGGGAAAGGTGTTATGAGTTCTGAGCATCTGGTTTCTGTTTCTAACTCTCCTATATTTCTAAAAGTCATTATGTACGAGTTTATAGGGCCAAGGAAGAACAAATGATATGACAGAGTAGCCAAAATGAATCATTATGTTCCCCTTCTAGCTCCCATTGTTTTTGGAACTACTGTAGGGTCCAATTACAATTTTACTTTGAATACTTCTGGCTTTTCTTGTTCTCCGTTCAGGAAATGGATGAATAGGGACACTGTTGTTCGTATTGTGGTAGGGAGGCAGCAATTCGTCTTGGACAAGGCTGCAGTGACTTTGCAAATCCTTCCCCCTTACCCCACCCACTTCCAAAAAAACCCCACCTTTCAAGGAAACCAGGTTTTTAATAGAAGAAGAAGGGGGGGAGATGACGTTTTCCAGTTTCCTATTTGATTCTATAAATGTCTCTCCTAATTAATCCATTTCTGTTTTCTGCATCAGAGCTGATACGTTTACATTCAAGCAGCTACTAAGAAGAACAAAACTTGAATACATTTCAGATCTTACACTAAAATGCTGGAAAATGTATTTTTTTCATGCTGCTTTTTTTTTTTTTATTCCAATGTTACTTGCCTTTTAAACAATCTCATCTCATTCATTTCTGCGGCACCCACTTTGGTTGCAACTGGGAGGACATGAGAAGGTAATGATGAGGACTAAAGTCTGTACTTTTGGGTCTGTTCCATCTGAAGTGCACACCCTATGATTCAGTGTGTGCAGGGTTTTCTGCCTCCCTACTTGACTGATTAAAGATGAAGGACAAAGTAACATAAAGGCTGAAGTCCAAAATGTAGATTCTTAAAACTGACACTCAGCTGTCACTTACACCTGGAAGCCAAATTTCAGTGGACATACCCAGAACTGGCCCTACCCTGGCAGTGCTGTGCAGCTGGGTGCTCGCAGGCATCACCGTATTCATCTCCTCTGAGAGCCTTCAGCCAGAACCTTCTCTCAAAACAGCTTTGGTAGTCAGGACCTTATAGAAAGCACAGAAGGAAAAAGGGTTTGGTTTTTTTTAATATACCTTTTGCCAACTAGTCCTGTGATGGGAGCACTCAAAAGAGGCACTGCAAATTCAGGTTCAGCTTCTTTCCCTACCCGAAAGAGATGTGAACACAATTTCTAACATTCAGAGTACATCAGGCATCTTGGGGATATTTTAATCCTGCCTTTTAAGTTGCTGTGAAAATCAGGGGCTCTAACAAAGCAGTGGTTAGGATGCTTTCTTGGAAACAGGTTGACTTAGATTTAAATTTTGTGTACCAATGTTCAGAGATGCAGGATGTAGAGCCCCTGTCTCCTCTCTTGCTTACAAAAGCTCTAATTTTTAAGATACAAAGTCATTCACCTTGGCTCATTTCCTACCCAAAGTGGCAAAGACTGAAAGTCTTCCTTTCTTGCTCCAAGGGTACGTTCCTACATCCATGATTAGGGCACCCTCCTGCTAGGCTGGGCCAAAGGATGCTGTCAAGCTGCTTCAGGTGGACACATGCCTCTCCTCAGCCTACTGGCTAATTTAGGTAGCTCAGCAGGCTGGTTTTATACATACCCCCCTCTTAGACATTAATTATCCTCATTCACTCTGTGGGTAACATAGGTTATCCTAACTAACAAGATGATTAAGAGGAAGAAAAGAAGGTACAAATTAGTTTGCATACTTTGCCCTAAAAATCACCTGCTTTAAAACATATTTGTATGTGCTCAGTGTTCCACAATTGACTAAACCTTGGACACTTTGGAATTGCTCATACAAATGAAATTAAGAAAGTATGTAAATCCTAACGACAATCTGCTCCCACTAGTTGCAGATATTTAAAAACAAAGGTTAAGATGGCTGCTGAATAAGCAAATTCAATATATTCCTTCTCTTGGAGACATTGTACTTGTATTTTTCTTTTTGATTTTTTATTTTAGCCTTGTGTTGTCTAGGTTAAAATTCTGTGTTTTCACTTTACCAGCATAACAACCAAGATAGGACAGTCTAAATTGCTAACAAAAGGGCAATATGCCCAGGAAAGAAGAATTTGTATGGGGTGTGATGCCTTCTCCACAAAGATGACCTTGAGTAGTGCTCTTCCATCAACCTACCCCCAAGTTCATCTGCGGTTTCCTGCAGATTATGAGACTTCTTTGTTTGACTTATAGCCTACATGGTTTGTGGTTGCTTTATTTATTGAATGCTGAGCATGTTTATTTAGAGTCTTTTTTATTTATATAATTCTCCCACAGGCTAAAAATCTATTGAGTCATATACAAGTAGTCATCATGTACAAGTAAAACACTATTTTATAACTTTTAAAGTAGGGTCTCAATGAAAAGTTCAGCTAAACAGAGGATTTGAGTAAGGTTCTAACATCCTCCACAACAGGCCATGCATTGTGGCAGGCCTGAAAGTTGAGCTGGAGTCCAGCTAACATCATTTGACCCTAGGAGTGGCTCAGCAAGGCTATAGGAGGTCTAGCAAGAAAAATAACATATCACAGCACATCTGTGAAGCGGAGGAGTAAATACATTCAGTGCCTCAAATACACGTGCTTGGCAGCAGCTAAACTTTCTCCCCTTTTTCTATGTGTGAATGTGACCGTATTTACAGTGAGATGAAGACACAACTGGACATCCTCTCATGTGCTGAAATGCCTTACCATGGTTTTCAACCCATGACAGAAATACAGGCCCAGATTTTTGACTCTGATCAGGAGGCTTCTCTCTCAGGCAACACTTTGTGACGTGGTACTTAAAAATAGGAGCAAAGGGCCATTTTAGTTCCTCACATCACATCTAACCTGAGTTAGTCTAATTCCCCACCTTTAATCTGTGTCTGCCTTAGTTTTAGTGTTATATTCCAACACCCCTCTATTCCACCCGGTCCCCAATCTGCCCACTCAGTGGAGCCCATGAGACAACTGAGATGTTGGCAGGAGAGGTCCTGGATTAGAGGAATTTATTTTCAGGCATGCCTGTGAAGTGTCAATCATGCTGTTAGCACTAGATAATCTGAAACTGGCAAATGTGAGGAAATCAAATTTAAAGCTGGCACTTCATCTTTAATTCACTGTTCTGCATGCTGTAATGATATAATTTTACAGCAGTGTGAATTAAGGTTGGAGTAGGATCAGACTTTAATCTGACTTGTCTGGCTTTTGTCATTTTAATCTAGTTTAACAGCATCTTTAATTTGGAAGACTTTCCTAATCACCTTAGGGAATTTCCTTGTAGTTCATCTCCGTATTTGATACTGAAATCTAAAAAAAGATGTCATCAGGCCTTTTTTTTACCTGATAGCGTTGATATTAGCACATATCCTGGAGTACAGAGCGTCTCTGCAATAACCATAGGCTGACTGAACCTTGGATATTTGGCACCAAAAGAAAAAGCCTCAACTGCACTGAAGAGAAACTTTTTGAACGAATAGCCTGTTAATGTCATTGATGCCAACGACAGACGATGAAACAATCATTAGCACTGGGGTAATGTATTATGTATCTACATTCTACAAATATGATTCTGCTCATATTGTTTTCACAAGTGGAGTTTATGCATGAAGTAAGGGCCCAGTATATTTTCCCAACTTGACATTTTGCTGGACAGGCTTCCATCTGAACTCAATAATGGATTTATTTGTACTCACTACAAGGTTTCCAGATCTTGTCATCAGTACAATAGTTCAAATCCCTACCCCATGACCTCACTATATTTTATTCCACTTCATTTTTAGATGGACAAGGGGAAATTTATACATTATCCATGCTGGACTTCTGTCTGATTAGACAGTCACAGCCACAGTAGCGGAAAGTGGGCGATAAGCAATATTCTAAAAATCAAACATTTTACCACGTGTCTTGATCATAGACCTTGTCAGTGAACATATTGTATCACTTACGGACCCAGTGCTTTACTTAAGCTTGGGCAGCATAGGCTAGCCAGAGGGAGCATAAAGCAAAGAACTGAAAGAAAAGTTGTGTATCTTGCCAGAGCCCATCATGCTGCTGTTCTTAGCTTCTTGGTAGCTACAAAGCAAGATGAAAGATCAGCACTGCTGGAGACTGTAGCCAAGGAGAGTTATGAACTTGCGTTGGAAGTAGCCTGAGACAAAGCATCTTTGCACCTCATAGGAAGGGAACTAACACCACAAATAATTCCTCTTCTATGTTTTGTGTCCCAGAAGTAGAGAGACAACAGTGGGTCAAACCAAAATGAGTGTGGCCTTCACAGGCTGAAATTATTTAGTATGAATTGTTCCATGAATACCTTAAAGCTACAGATATGCCTCTATAAGTTGGGGGTTAGTTCTCAAACAAAGGAGCAGAGTAAAAATTTCTATGTATCTTAGTTTGGATTTTTTCACCAAGGCAAATATGGCTGTCTAGTTTCAAAGGAGAGCTAAGACCTGACATTAGGTTATACTATTTACTGCTGAACACAACGAAGTACTATTTAAACATGAAAAAATGGCATTTTATGTACTGAGCTTCAGGCACCAAGTATGAGGATGTTGGTGTACATCTTCCACTTACATTTATTTAAAGGCATTTTGTGCCCTCTGGTGACCATTTAGAGCTCCATTTTGCAAGATTAGCTGCAATCTTTTTGACATCAGGACTCTATCAGGGCTATTGATAAGATTTTCTACTCAAATGTTGGGCTAAAAGAATAGTTTATTTTTTAAAAAAAAGCAGGACTAGCTGTTTATACACTCTTTTGTACACTCGGTATCATATGCATTTGACAGATTTTCGTCTGAGTCATGCTGGATTTCCCAATTATATTTTGGTCCTGTAATCAAAGCATCCAGAATTGATCACATGAGGTGAAATTGGGAAAGAATCATTAAGTGAGCTTTTCGATATAACTGAACTACCTTTCAATACAAAAGGAATATTATCAATGTACAAAAATCATACCATGATAACAGCACATCTTATATTACAAAAAGAAAGATAATTTCCATACTAGAAGATCATAAAATCTGTCCTGTTCAATACACTTTTTACATACAAAAACTTGACAAAGTCAATAGGCCTCTTACATGTAAAGATCTTGTCCCACTGTGTCTAATGTTTGGGGGCCTCACTAGAACCAAAATGTAATCACATTTGCAAGCGAATCGTTGCACATTTCAAACAGCATGCAGAAACAGTTGAAACCAGTCAGCAAATCAAATCTGTTGTGGCATATAAATAGGCATATGCATAAAAAGAGTGATCAAATTAATAAGTTAATGTAATAGTTCAAAAATTTTGAGGTATTCTAAAGAGGCATAAAATACCTAGAATTTAGCTGGATAGTTGGAATTGCCATCGATACTTTTGCAAAAGTTGTCATTTAGTAATAAGAACTTACTTTTTTATTTCATACAAAAATAATCAAAAGGAGTATGGCATGTTGTCATACCACACTGAGGCACTGGTCCAGTACTGCAGGGGGAAACCATCATAAACTGTACTTTCCCCCCTGAGATTTACTTTTGCCATCCAAATACTACCCTGAAGCAGGAGAAAGGACGATTGGTCCTTACCCACAATACCATGACTTTTCTGTATCACTGCAATGTAATATTTTTACTGGTAGTAGCCCTGATTAACAGTCTGATATGTCTCTCTGTGGGCAATTCAAAGCCTCCTGAGGTCAGCGGACAGGCTCTTGCTGATTTTGGTAGGTTTTGGATAAGACCCTAAAGGAAAGCAGTCTGGCATACTAAGACAGAGAAAAAAAACCAGCAAAACACAGGCAGTATCTGTTCCCAAGTCTGCCGTGGGTATACTGTTGCCTTTTGGGCACGACTCTCAATCTGAAAAAGTGTCAGTCTGTTTAGTTGGGATAATAGTAGTTATTTAAGCCTTTAAAATGTTTAGAGAGTTAATTAATGTTTATAAAAAGTTTGTAAGTGAGTTAAAGGTGTTAGAAAGTGCACAGAATTTTAGTATTGTTAGCAGGTCTATTTTTAATAAATCCCCCTTGATCATAATTCATTATCCCTCTGAGAATTCATCCAAGGCTTTTTAGTCAACACTTTCTCCTGCAATCCATATTAATTAGCAATATTGGTCTGTTGGTTCTACAGTATTTACCATTTTTCCCTCTGGTTTCAGAACACTGTAATTAAAGCATTCCTAAGAGAACTGATTAATGAATTGACCTGAAATGCCTTAATTTAGATCCTACATAAAACTTACTTTTAAAATGTACTACAAAGTTTTGTAGAGTTTAGCTGGAAATCCACTGGAGCCCGGAGCCTGATTCCCTCTCCCCAAAACACAAAAGTCAAAGAAGCACAAAGTATAAAATCTAAATTTCCTTCTACCTCTGTGTGTAAATCAATCTCAGGAAGTGCAACATTACAAAGGGCGGCTCATGTTAGAGAGCTGCTTTTGCTTATGCAAAAGATTAGTTTCTAATCCTACTATAAGAAGGACAGAAATATATTTCTGCTCTCATCTGAAACTCCAGTGATTTCATTAAAGCTCTCATTATGGAATTGACATTTCATTCTTTGTTTATTTATATCACCATTTGTGATCTTACTTACCCTTGCCCCTGTCTGCTAACTGTATACAAGTAACACTAACAGGAAACTTTTATAAGCAACTTTCTTTTTCTTGTCATCACCAAGAGTCTTTTTGTTATTTTTAAGAACTAGAACTCTGGGTGTTTTAGGGGAAAAGAAAACATAAAAGTCCTGCCAGAAATCATTCTCTAGTCTAACACGCAATTTGTAACACAGGCAGTTTCGTTATGCAGGCATTTTCCTTCTCACAGTTCTCCAATTAAAATGAATGAAAACCATTCCTTTCAATATTTTTCATGTGCTGGATTCTTGTTATGGGATAAAGAGAGAAGCAAACAGATGTTTATGGAATTGTAATGGTGGAAAAGAGAAAGGGCCATTCATGGATGGATTTGGAGAGGGGTGAAAAGGGTGGTAATATAATAAGTTGAAGTAAATTTTCCTTATACCTTAGGGAAAGAAATGAGAGCAAAGTAAACTCAATGTGGGAGCACACAAAGATTGCTTATTTATTTTATGTTCTTATACATTAAAGTTTGAATTAGTTATCAATGCTAATGTAACTTTAAATGTTATGCCTTTGGACTATGCTCAGGAGAGGATTGTTTTTCGTTTAACCATGTAGCTAGTAAACTGGATTACTATGAGATAAAATTCATATGTAGCTAAGTAATGCATTGCTTTGGTGCTAATAACCAGATTCCATGGAAAACTGGAGTTTTATGAAAAACTGGCACATACTTGAAGATGACCTCTCAATGCAATAATCTGAAAATACCACATACATTTATGGTAGTCTACTGAAGTGGTATCATTTTTCTATAAATAGAAAAATTCTATCACACTACCCAAGAATTGGAGGGTGTCCAAGAGCGTGTCATTTTTCTTAAGTGTTATAAAAAAAATAAAGTCTGAAGCTTCCATTTACTCTGGCTAAATGTTAAAAAGTCAGGATAATTTTTTGAACTGCCCTAATTCACTGAATTTACAAAACTGGCCACAGACTTCAGGAAGAGAATTCATCAGAATGAGAATGAGGTACTTTGTGAACTATGCAATATCGCATTCAGAGCTAAAGACAATACCTTATTTTTCCTCCCTTGAATCCACCCATCCACTTGTTCAACATACACACAGCGCTCTAAGGGTTGGTACTGAATGTTCTCCACTAAATCAAACAGAGTTTAAGCCTTTCTCAAATCACAGGAGTAACTCAATATGGTAAACAGCCTTTAACTTGGAGTTTGGCAATGTAATTTTAATGGAGTGGAACATTGTATTCCTCGATTTCAAAAAGAACAACCCATATGCTTATAGTTAGGTATGAATTAAAGTGCCGAAACTGAAAAAAAGAAAAAAAAGTTTGTGAATGTCATAGTTCTGTGTGAAGGCCTGAAGACAGCATTATATGATTAATCCTGACCTGCTCCATAAACTATTTCATATCTGTGCTTTGAATCTAATACTTAACTAAATTGTGTGTTCCAGAAAGGCACGGAGTAGTGAATGTGAGCAGAAATGCTACGATGCATAAAAACCCACATATAAACCAGTTATCTAATTGACACCTACAGTCACTATTGGACTGGGACTTATTTTCCAGGAAGGATTTTAGGAGCCCAGAAACATGTGAAAATTATTCTTCAAGTTAGAAAAAAAAAAAAAGAAAAAAAAAAGAAACAACAACAGCTAATTGGAAATGGGACTTACAAAATAGTTGAGGAGTGTTTGAGATATCAGGGTTCAAGAAAAGATTTCTCATTTAGCCATGCTAACTCATTACTTTCCTAGTAGCCCTAAGCTTTCATTCCCAGAGCTCCAAAGATTAGTAACTTGGTTTTAAGACCTAGCAAAAGAAGGCCCCAAAACTATATGTCAGATGCCAGTTATCAGATTAAATTTATTGTCAATTTTGGCATACCATAATCATTTTCATACTACCGAGCAAGAGCTCAGTACTAATGTCTACAGCTTTATGCTCAGCAGTGGTGAAGTAACTAAGTGTGCTACTCATTAAGTAAGACTCAGAGTTGATGTTTCCCACATCTGCGCATTAAAAGTATTCACTTTTACAATGTGGTAATTCATTTTCTTCAAGCTGAATGGTGATAAGCTCTGCAAGTCTGTTGATCTGCTGAACAAAAACAGAGCCATTGATTTCAAGTCCATGAGAGAAGACACAAAAGGACCTTAAATAATTTAGTATGAAAATAGTTAAATGATGTTGTCACTATTTTTTTTCTGTTTCCTTCTTGAGAAACTTTTTTTTTTTTTTAAAAAAAGCAGTTCAGCTGGGGAAACTCTGAAATTCAAGATGCAGGAAGAATTATTTCAATTGCATGTCGCAATACTCACTCTATGGCATTGTTAAATATTTCTTGTTTTATTAATTGGAATGACCCCAAGAAATAGAACCAGTGACTCCTGAATTTTCCAGAGAATGAATCTTTTCATTTGAACTAATGGTAAGTTACCCTCAGAAAATTGAGTTTGTGTTCATAATGAAGTTATGAAATCTACTGCTGAATTCATTAAATTGGAACAACTTCTATTTCATTATAGTAACAAACACAGCAAATTAATTTTCTCAACTAGGCATCAGTATGTGTTTTTAATAGAGAATACTATTATGTGTGAACAATTAAAATAATTTACATTTGGAGAACATTGATTATGGATGATGTTATTATCACATTAATATAGCAAAACCAATCAAAACTGAATGTTAAAGAGTTGAAATTGTGCATTTAAACTAATAAGCAAATTATGTGCAGATGTAGACAGGAGTCTGGAACTTTGGTACGAAATGTTGGCTGTGACTGGCACATACGATTAGCAAATTTGCACTGTCCCTTAAGGTCTAATTAAGCACTATACACTGTAAGACAGAAAGCTCCATACACATAATTACCCATTGTGTGCTTGCTTATCTATTTAAAATATTACTTTTGTTGTATTTAATTATGTGTGAAAAATGATGAACGTCACTTTATCTGTGTAATCTTATCAAGTAATCACTCTGCCTGTCAAGAAATGCCAACATTTTAATTCTTTACAAAGGAACACAACTTGAGGATGTAAAATTACATTTTTCAGGAAACTCTGGTCTTTTATACGTTGTTATGATTTTTTTTGTGTGTGCTTTTTTTTTTTTCCTCTAACAACATCCCTTTGGATAAACGAAGACCTGTATGTAACTCGATCTTTTGCTTTTACCAAAATAGGAAATTAAAATCAGGCAATCCTACAATGTAATATGGGTACTCTGCAGCAAAGAAAGGGCAGGTCTCTCTGCAAATGGGGTCCTTGCTCCCTATCACTTTCAGACTCCTAAAGTTGTTTTACTTCAGACTTAGTATGACCAGAGTTAAAAAATTTACTCTCATCTGCAGGCAGCAAAAACCTCAGTGAAATTATGCATTAATCCAGTAAGATTTCTAATATTCTCCTTGAGGACTTACCTTGCCTGAAGGTATTCAGCACAGGCTTGCAACAAGGCATAGTGGAAAAAAAATATAATCAAAGCAATAATAATTCTGCTTAATAACAGTTGTTTACACAGGTAGCTATGACAATAATCTTCCCAAGCTTGATGGCTAACTCCACAGGAAGGCTGCTGCTCTATCACCTGATCCTCCCAAGGAAATTTAGATCCCATCACCCTATCACAGGAAAAAAGAGCTGGAAATAGACCTTTGGAGGTCATCTTGTCCACTACTTTGCCTGAAGGCAGGATCAATGATTCCTGACAGATGTTTGTCTGACCTTGTCTCCCTGAAATGGGTACTAGAAGTTTTTTTTATCTCTGTCAGTTTTTAACTCTTGCAACTGCCTGGAAGTCAATAAGGTGACTACTTCTGCGTCTTACCCAAGCCTCTTTCCGTCACTGTGTGATTTCTCATGTATTTCTTCAGTGTGAATCAGACTTTTTCCTCCTTCCAGTGTTGGCATTTAAGTCTAAGAATTATAATGAGTCTTCACTTTATTAATCAGCAAATAAAAATGTTCTTGTAGGTGCTAAGGACTCTATAAACTCTCTGGCTATAGGAGAAAAGGATATTCAAATGAGTGGAAGGTTATGATCTGAGGTCAGCATACTCCAATAAATAACACCCGAGTACCTGGAGCAAAGTGAGCATATGAGAATCTGTCTGTCTTTTTTCATGCAAAACCAACATTTATACTCACTTTGGTGGCTAAGAAAATACTAGTAATTTACTCTGCCAAGAATAACAGTGCATTTTATATGCACCCAGTTGAATTATACAATAGAAAAGGGGGAGATTTGTCTGCTAACCTTTAGAAATGCCGCTTTTGAAAAGCGGGTCTTATTCACGCAGCTGTGACTCCAGTTTGCACCACAGCTCTGCTGGCAGCCAGCAGGTGCATGTGGAAGCTCATCAAGAGACAACTCCTTTACACTCAGAAACCACAGATATGTGTGCAGCTGATAATTAGGTCTTTCATTTGCCCCTCCTCTTTTTTCTCATTTATCCACAGCAAGGTATATTTTATTTGGTCGGAGCATTGCCATATTCTTCCTTCAAGCTGCTATGCTATGAAGGAGCACGGCCCTTGCATGGCACAGAGCTATCTGAACCCTTCCTGATATAAGTAATGTTTGGCATCTTACCTCCTGTTTGTATTCATCTGCAGATGTACCACGAAGTGTCATGTGGTGAGTCTGAGCTCTCATACCAAACAGCCAGAGTTGGGTACCTTCCTGACACAGAGCAGAGTATGGGTCTGTCTGGATGGGGTGAGGGACACCCTGTTATGACAGGAGTTGTGGAGTACCTGGGCTGTAGTCACTTCCCCGTCTCTTCTTTCAGCAGCTGCCTGTTCATAACACAGGTCAGCTCCAGCTCCTGCATGACCTACCCTCCAAGCCAGGTAGCAGATCAACCCAGTCAGTTGTAACGTCCTACCTAAAAGAGAGAAAAGGGAGGTTCATTCTCAAGGGGAAAGATGAGGTCTTTTTTTCAATCAGAAATTAGAGAGCTGTTAGCTTGTAATCGCTTCATGCAGAAAACTTTCCCCGCAACACTATAATTTGGGTATCAAAGATACAATTTTTGCATACTGAGTAGACTATTAGTGGGGCTATAGTTTGACTAGCTGTGAGATCATGGCAATCACAGAATTCAACAAATTACTTTTCTTCTCCTCATTAACTTCAGCTTTTGCCTGGATGAGTTTGAACCAGCTGTAATTCATCTAGGCTTTGGTCTCCTTCCTGCACTGAGAGATAACTGGTAAACAGCACCATCTGCATGGAACAAGAGAGCTGAGACTTCTCTTTCAGTTAAAGATTTTTGTATCTTGTTTTCGTTTGCCTTTTTTTTTTTTTTTTAATTTCAGACAGCAAAGAAGCACCAGCTGAAATTAATCTTTATGATGAATAAACAATTGATTCAGTCCTTGTGAACACCCAGCAGGATTAGTGGGACAGGAAAAGATTTACGCTAAGTAGGCGATCGCTGTCTACGCCACGCAGTCAGAGAAAATACGATTGCTTGTGTATGATGCTATCGGTACTTGCAGGCCTGGTGGTCACATCTGCACCACGTATGGTATTGTGTCAGGATGTCAGCTGGGGTGAATTAGTGTCCTCCCACGATGTCAAGCACAATTCAGCTTGCTGTTTGGAACATTTCTTTCAGCAAGAAAATATACAAATGACTGTAATGAAAACAAGCATAGCTAAAACGTATATATGTCACTGAATGTTTTTTATCTCTTTAAATCTGAAAACAAAGCCAAAATCTATCTCCTTCTGTTTCTCTCTCAGATTAATAATATATTTGTAATTGTGAGTGAGGCCGTGTAGCTGTGACAGGGGAGTTCTCACGTTAGTGACTGCCTCATAAGCCAACAAGAAATTATTTTCTCCCTGGCCCGGATTACAGGGGGATAAATTCAATAACAAAATGGGTCAGACAGATCAACTTAGAAGCTGACGTCAGAGAACAGCACATGGTAAAACAGAAATCAATCACTTACCAAATCTCTAGAATGAATTAAAGATAAACTATCTTGTCACCCAGTTGCTCTGATTGAAAAAAAAAAATATAAAAAGAATTAAATGAAAATAGTTCCCTTTGCTATTTCTGAATCAAATGTTATTAAGCATAGGCTCTGAAATTGTTCATTATCTCCCCAATTTGTGTGAATAATAAAAGTTGTTCTGTAAAATTGCATCTGAATTTTTAAGTAACTTTCCTACTGTCTTGAATTTCAAGAGTTTGTGTGACTACAGTTCATGCACAAAATTGTTGACTATTAAATATCACAGTGATTACACATGCTAATAAAAATGCTGGAGTTACTTGCATTTCCCACTGAACAGAAAATATTTACAATACAAATACCCTAACTCAACAATTCCTATATTCCCCATCCTTCTGCTAGACAGCTATAAGTAACTACAGAAAAAGGACAACTGGTTATTTCAAATGACTGTCTAAAGTAAAGCAAATTACATATAATAAATTCTTCAGTAGACATCAAGGTTTTGACAGAAAATTTTTAATCAGCCCCTAAGTGTAAACATTTATTAAGGAACAGGATTACTAAGGCAAGGAGAACTTAACAGGAAATGGAATGTCGTTTTAAGATTTTTTTCAATGGAAGAGCTTCATGCAAGAAAGTTAAAAATAGAGGTTTCACAGAACAAAACATCTGGTTAAGGTAACCTAAAGTAAACAGCTATTTTGTACTCTTAGCGCTTTAGATTCTTAAGGAGATTGCTAGCAAAACAAAATAATTTATTTAAACAAAATAAATAGGTGAATCATAATTAATTTAGAAGTTCTTGAAATTCTTAAGTTTTACAAACCTACAGAGGATTTCAGAACACTTGTGTAGAAGTCTGTAATAATCTAATGTTTTTTTCCAAACTTTTTTCCCACCAGCAATGACTTCAGCAGTTCAGTCGCCTTTGGTAAGTCACCAGGGTCAGACATTTGCTCATTTCCAGTGTTGTCAGAGGTAACTCCAGCCTTGGGCTTCCCCGTCCACACAGAGTCACTCCAGATCCGGCAGCCACAGATTTAATTCTAAACGGGATTCATTACTGGGGTTGTTTCTATACTGGTGCAATATGGCACAACTGAAATGCAGCACAGTGTAGTAGTGACAAAACATCACTAAGTGACAATAAGTTGTCTAACGGTCCATGTGTAATGACTGCGAGCTGTTTCTCTTTCTATGCATGTATCAAATGCTGTATATCCTAAGTTATTTGGGGGATTCTTGGTTGTTCTCGGTTATCAGCTTTCTATCATATGGTTGTCTGCCATTATGAATAGGTTGTCATTATACATCATCTATTTATCATACCATCTTATCCTAGGTGTTATTCTCGTCTTACTTTCAAACATCCAGATACAATAAACTAGCTACACAGGTGTGATAACTGCACCTGTGTTCCTTCTGTACTGACCATTATGCACCGTATTTGGCAGACAGCTAGATCTGCTTTCCATTTAGCTGGCAGTTAAAAGCGAATCCTACATTTCCATATGTAGTTGCCATAATAGTGGGTCACTTCAAGCTATCATCGAATCATAGAATTGTTTAGGTTGGAAGAGACCTTTAAGATCATCAAATCCTTGACCTATAAGAAGGAGTATTGTTCTGGCTGATACCAGGATCCAGAAATAATTTGCTTCTCTTCACTTTGCTACTAATTTCAAACAAATTGATTAAAACACAGTTGTATCATGCTCTGTCCAGCTCCTAGATCCACCAGAGACCTAAGCCCACCCCTTTTGCAGCCCAGCCTCTTCAGAGGTACCTTCTTCCTTGGAAGAGATCATGATGAGCCCATTCTTGTCTTTTTAAACTTTTCCCCTGCTCTTTTTTACCTAATTTTTTAAACTATCCTCTCCAGTCTCTGTGTTCCCATTATTTTCCTACTACCTTTAAGCTGATTTGATTCTTGACTCAGATTTTACACACTTACTTACCCTTTGTAGTTCTTATAATCAAGTCCATTGTCCTTACAAATCTGTGTGTTTGCTAGTCTTTACTTTTGTCTTTGATCTGGAGTCTTAGTCAGACTTTCAGTTCTTGGGTGTGATTGTTAACTTGACTTGGGTCTTTATCTGATGTAGTTAGTGTTCCTAACTTCTGCTTCAGTGGAAAGGCTGCTCCTTGATGTTTTTTTAAAGAAGTCTTACCCTGATGGGTTATTCCCAGATAGTTTCCAGATGTCGTCTTTAAAACACTTTCAGATTATTTAGATTGCATTCCTCATATCCTGCCTTTTCTATTTATATTCTCAGTTGCGCATAAGCATGAAAACTGTATATAAATTAAATGCAAAATTGTGCATTCAGTCCTACAGAACCACACAGATGAGTGCAATGTTATGTGGTAGCTGTTAACCACTCTTTTTGTCTCAGCTTCCTATCTGAGACCATACAAAGCACCTCGGAACAGAATAAAAAATAAACAGAAAATTGGAGGAGGTCCAGTGAAAGAGGCTGTAAACCTTTCTCCCTGCTAGCACTCTCTGTTGTGGCGTGTGCCTTATTCACACCACGGAAGAGCAGTCATGTAGTTGCTCAGCTCTGGCAATCCTGCTGGGAGCACATCCGCATCCAGATTTGTGTGTGAGACTAATTACTTACTGTTCTTAAGCCACTGTGAGATGCTTGGAGCCAAATGGAAATGTTGCTGGCAGTACTAGAGAAAGCCTTGGATCTGGATGAAGAAAAAGATGCAGGCAGGAGTCTGGGCTTGTGGAGACAGTGACAGGGTTGTCTAATTGAAATAGAATGAGGATTCCTAAATCCTAACTTCCCTCACATCCCTTCCCTGCAGCGAGATGACAGCTGTGAAACAAGGATGTCTCTCCACATTCCCACCAAATGACCAGGCAGATATTCGCCAGTGTGCTGCAATAAGATCCCAAAGCTGCTTGTAAGCCATGAGGATGTCAGTGTGATTCTTCAAGAGGAGATTTCTTATTTTCTTCAGAGAAATCTAGGGAGCTGCATATCAAACACTGCAAAAAAGATCATCAAGGTTGCAAAGCTTGGATCCAACATACAGGCAACATTAGAAGTAGGTTGTTCAGAAAGACTTAGTTACCCTTTCTTAAGGCATGAGTATGTCATGTTTAATTATGTGGTCACATACTTTTCTATTTTCTTCATGGGAGGTGAGCCTTATTTGTTTACTGGCAGATAAAACAAGTGATTGTCGGTATGTTTTCTGTCACTGATTCCTCCCTTACTGGAAAGACTTGGATACCAGTTATCAAAGGGCAAAGGGTGAATTCCAGTGTCAGAGGTTTTCAGGAGAAAGGGTAAATAATATGAAGAAAAAAGCTCTTCAATGCTTTGTCTGAATCTAAGATATTATGTATAGTATTAGAAGAAGAAGAAGAGAAGTCAGGCTAGTCTACACAGAATTTGTGAGGGTTGGACTCCTTCTTTCCACATAAAAGATACATATATTACATTTAGAAGCCGAAGAAGGAGACGTAACCACAATAGGTAGCAGATGTGATAGGGTAACTGCTAGCGTGGAAAACCCCTCCAATACTTTAACCTCAGATTATTTTCATTTTCAAAAATTCTGAACCACAGCATCCTTATTAATGCTTTGATATGTTTTGAAATTGTGCAGTTGGAGAATAGTTTTTGTGTTTGTGGGCAAGGTCAGCTGATGGCACAATTTAGAAAGTGTGGGAATGGAAGGAGATGAGGAAGGTCGTAAAATTACTGCTGCATCCTGCAATCTGTGTTGTGACATATGGGATAGCAAAAACGGAGTGTCCGCAGTCCGCTTTGTAAATCTACTTTACAGGCACAAATGCTTTCTGAGTCGGAAAAGACTCCTGTGTGGGATCAGTTCTACTATTCCTTCACTGACTCCGTCGTCGTAGTCCCAGAGACCAGTTTATGATCAATGAGATGTGGCTCGTGGGCTAAGCACTGGGAAGTGTGGTTTTGGTGGAAGACTAACTATATGGTGGGTTGGGTTTTTTTTGTTTTTAATAAGACAAAGAAAAAGAAAGTTTTGAAAAGTTATAAAGAAAATGCTTTGATTTGTGCTTTTGCACTTTTTTTGAAATGTCAGATTTAACTGCTACCTAGTATACTTTGGGGAAGGTCAGAGCCAAGTACTATGTTTGGCTCTTGTCTGTACAATGAATTGGTTAAAACCTAAATTTCCATGAATTTAGGGAAAATCTGTGGCTTTGACATGGTGGAGGTTTTTACCACAGAGCATGGGACTTGTTTTTTACGTAATGTTTAAGATCAGCTTATGATTTTCAGTTTCTCAGCTCTTTTTGGAGAAGAAGAAATAAGAGCATTGAATTACTATTTTATATGCAGATTACGTTGCAAAATCTTCAGCAAAGAAACTAAGTAATTTTGATGTATTCAACGTTAGATACAGAAATCGCTATGAAATGATAACATACTATTTTTCTGTATAATTCTAGTGGTTACGATGATCAGCGAATTAATAATATAAAACTATTAAATATTGATAGATTGTGTTTTTCTGTATGTATCTGAAACATACTAAGCCAGCACAATTAGCCTTATCCTCATAAATAACTTTGTACTCCATTCAGACTCTGAGGTCTCTGTTTATATTCAATAATAATAAAGCCAGAGTAATGATTTAGAATTGAATCGATAGTGTGAAAGTTCATTGACAACTCACTGCATCTTTCCTTGTTCAGAGGTATGGTTAGTTATACTTTTTAGGTCCAGGTAACCTGACTTTACAGATATTAAAAACCAAATGTAGATTATAAAATGTTATGTTATTTTCACATTTTATAAGGAAGGTATTTTAGGAAAGGTGGGATGGAGGAAGCGAACCTGCTCAGTACAAGGGTATGTACATTAGGCCAAATCACAAAAAACTTCTAGAAACCAGTCTATGTTTTATTTCAACCCATTGCTGCCCTGCCAGTTTTCTGAGGATATTTTATATATTTTTTTTTTTAATATATTTCATTATGCAGACTTCTTCAGACTAATTAGGACAATGATGTCTTTTTTTTTTTTTTTTTCTTATTTGGCATTTATTTTTGTCTTTGACAAGTTTCAAAGAATTTGGTTTATTAATGACAGAATTACAAGTTAACCATTATTTCAAGGTCTACAGAGTAATGATACATTGTTAACACTGTGGTTGTTCTCACAGGAGTAAGCAGCAATAGGTCAATAATTAGCTAGGTAGGCTTTCACTAATGTGATAGATGAGGCACCTTGTATCTGGCAGAGACTATCTTTTCTAAAAGCTGATCTATTATACCTTTTTTTTTTTTCCCCCAAGTTGGAATCATAATATAAATAAAGCTGCAATCAGGTGAAAGCAAACTCATTTGAGGCCTTTTTTGATACTTAGTAGTTAGCAAGGTTTGACTGGATAATTTAGCAATGTTTGCAAAATTCCACCTAATTAAAATGAAATGGGCTGATACACAAATTCTGAGAAAACACATGCTCAAGCTTCGTAGCTTTTTATGCTCTCAACTCAAAACTAGACAAAATATACCAAGTTGGGTATAAATTCTCCCTTGTGTTACGGCTGTGACTAAAAAGCCAGATTAGAACTATAGGAATTTATCCCATGTGATTCAGAAATAAGGAAAATGTGAAACTCATGAGAACTGAAACCAGCTGTTCTTCTGCTTCCTTTCACCGAGCGTAGAGTGACAGATGACATTGTTTGTAGAGGCCCCATCCATCAGATTTAATGACCGTTTATTAAAACTGTATTTAAGTATTCAACAATAAGCCATATATTTAGTCATCATAGTACAGCACTTTTCTCAGGAAACAAATTTCACCTGTAAGTAAGAGGAAAGAAAAGCCAGGAAATTAAGAAGCTTGGAAAAGTATTGATTTTAAAATACTGTAAGTGAAGGCAAAAAATGTTTATCGGTACTTGTGGTTACACCTATACAAGGTTGTCCTATCTATTATAGTTGTAGATGTTGTGTGAAATACTTCATATTTTTCCACATAACAAAAGTTCAATTCTATTTACAGCATGAAACTGGCTACAGAAATCAGTGGCTGTGAGGGAAAGGGCAACTGATTCAGCCAGTGACCGTGTTATGATCAAACCTGACACAGCATAGAGTCACCCTACCATCAAAAGATTTTTGACACCTTGATACTGAAAAATGTCTTGATTATACTGAGTAACAGATGATATTACCACCTGTACTAGTTTCAGCAAGATCATAGGCATCAGCAGGAATATGAAATTTGTACTCGTATTATAAATCCCTCTGCTGTGCTTTCTTTTCTTTCCCTATTCAGATTCATGCCTTCTTTCCTTGCTGCTACTTCTAATTTTCTCACCTAGGTTTCATTTTTTGAAGAGCAAAAAGATCATCCCTGACACAGGCAGTCTCATACCACTGGAATGGTAGAGCAGCTCACAATGTCATAGTGTTGTGTACCTAACAGTACGTATAAATGTACAACTTGTTCTTGCAAAGGAGTGAAAATGCTTTGCTGAAATATCCCCTCCAAAAGTACTCCTCCCAAAACTCAGGCAGATGTCCAGCAGGCAAAAATTCAGCCCAGAGAGTTAAAATTTGCATATTCATAAATTTCTCACATGATTTTTTTAGCAAATTATACCAAGAGTGTTTAAAATAAATAAAATTGTATCCTCTGGATAAGAAGCAGATCAAAGTTCGTACTAATGATTTTAACAGTCCTTTACAATTCTAGAAGGAGGGGCTTTCCACTCAATGATCCCAAAACATTAAACAAAAAGCACTAAAGCTTCTTAACATGCCTCTGAAGTAAAGCTTCTTAGCTTTACTAAGACAATATAAAAGATTATGCAATTTACATTTTAAAAATCTAAAATTTCACAAACAATTGTTATTTCCTATTAATCAAAAATATTTTCATCAATTTTCTCTTTAATTGCTCCTTTTTTTCCAGATATTAAAATGTTTTGACAAAATTCTTAACCATTTTTGGACAGAGTCTCTCTAACTGGATATCACAGGCTAATTCAGGTTGGAGAGGACCCCGGGCAGTCTCTTGTCCAACCTCCTGCTCAAAGCAGGGTTATCCATGACTTCAGAGCAGGTTGCTCAAGTCTTTAACCAGTCAGGTTTTGAAAACCCCCAAGCATGGAGATTGCAAAGCTTCGCTGGGCAACCTGTTTCTCTGTTCAATTATCTTCTTTGGGAAAGGGGTTTCCCTGTATCCAGACTGAGCTCACTTATTCCACTTTCTGCCTATTGTCTCTTGACCTCCCACCATACAGCACTGTAGGCCAACTCCACCTTCTCATAGACCTCCCCTAGGTACTGGGGGAAGACTGCTTTTGGGCCTGAAATCCCTTCTCTCCCAAACCTCCCTTCTCCAGGCAGACCAGCCCCAGCTCCCTCAGCTTCTTTGCATAGGGTAAATGCTCCAGCCCCAACTGCCTCAGTGGCCTGTGTTGAATTCATTCCGGTTTGTTTATCTTTCCTGTACTGCGGGCTAAAACTGGTTGCAATATCTAGATTTGGTCTAATGAGTGCTGAGCAGATGGGATGATCCCTTTCCTCTGTCTCCTGACCATGACCTGTTCACACAGCCAGAGATGCTGTCAGCCCTTGTTGTTCCCACCAGCCCCCAGGGTCCTTCCCACAGACCTGCTGCCTGGCCACCCCAGCCCACTCCTGTACCACTGCAGGGGGTTCCTCCTTTCCCTGTGCTGGACCGGGCATTGATCCTGCCTGAATTTTATAAGGTTCCTGTTGGCCCGTTCCTCTAGCCTGTCCAAGTCCTTCTGGATGGCAGCCCTGCCCTGGAGTATGTTGCCTTGTCCCTCAGTTGAGTGTCACCTGCAAACTTGGTCAGAGTGCACTCACTCACCTCCTCCAGAATGGAGGAAACATCTATACAGAGCCTATCAGAGCTCTGTATAGAGCACAGTCACTTGCTATCGTCCTCTTAAAGATGTTAAGAAGAACAGGGTAGACCCCTGTGATACTCCGCTTGTTACCAATCATCTCCATTAGCCGCTGCCCTCTGAGCCTCACTATCTAATCAGGTTTTTATCCATCCAGTTGTACACCTACCCAAACTGTAAAATCCCACTCTCAGTACAAGCATATTGTGGAAGATTTTGTGGGAGGGTTGGTGAGGCATGATTTACCCTCAGTAACCAGCATGGTTACCAAGCTGACTGTTTCCGATCACCTTCTTCTCACTCGTGTGCTCAGAAATGTACTCTGAGAGGACTTGCACCACCACTTTTCCAGGGACTGAGGTAAGGCTGACCAGCCTGTAGTTCCCTAGGTTGTCCTTTTGGCCTTTTTTGAAAAAGGAGTAACAAAAGACAACCTCCTGTGTTCTCCACAATCTTTCAAAGATGTTAGAGAGCAGCCTTGCACATCAGCTAGTTCTTCCAGCACCCTTGGACGCACCCTGGCAGGTTCAGTGGATGTATATGGGTTGAATTATCCAAGCACTCTTTGACTCCATCCTCACCCATTCTTGGTAGTTTTCCTCCTTTTCTTCCACTTCTAAGCACAGTCATGGGAGACCTTGTTGGGGAAGTCTAAGACAAAGAAGTTACTGAGTACATCAGCCTTATCTGTGTCTGCTGTCACTAAATCACCTGCTCCATTCAGCGATGTGCATGTTTCCTTTGCCCAGCCTTTTACTATGAACATAATGGTAGAGGTTCTCATTCATGATGTCTGTGCAAGTTTCAACTCTATTTGAGCTTTGGCTTTTCTAACACCACCCATACATAGCCAGGAATTGTTTCTAAATTCTAGCTTACCCCTGCTTCCTCCTGTATGTCGCCTCCTTGCATTGGAGCTCCGTCACGATCCTCCTTCATTTGACCATGAAGAGGTCTGGAATCTGTATCTCCCACATCACAAGAAAACTTTCCAACCTCCAGTTCATGGAGAAGCCTAACAATACATATGTCTCAAGTTTTTTTGTGAAGCTGGGCTTTCATGCCATATAATTCTGTGCACTTTAAATAAGACTAGCAATGGAAGCACTATTTCATCCCCTGGGCACTGTGGTCCTTATCTCTTTTGTATTGAATAAATAGCACCCAGAGCACTCCAAAATGTGTGCTCTAAGGGACTAACAGTGCCAAATCAGTAGCAAGTACTATGTTTGGCACAGAATTTGTAGCCAGCAATAGGTTACTATGTTTTTCATAACAAGCTTAGTACTAGGTATAAAAAGCATGTTACTTCTGCATGAGATTATTACAGGGAAACCAGGCACCGTTCCTGTCACTGCCCAGAATACAAAGTACAACGAGTCTTTGCTTTCTCTGAGCAGCAGTGTCGGTGTTTTCAGTGAGATCTTAATAATCAGCTACTTTTTATGACCTGAATCTTGCTAACATTTAGAAATTTTACTCATGAATGGTACTATCTGTTTTCCTTCCTGATTCCACCCCCCCCCCCCCTTTTTTTTTTTTGGCTTCAAAAAGAACAAATGAATAAAGTGAGAAACATTCAAAATATAATGACAATAAGACAAGTATGTCCTCTGGTTTAAACCTATTTAGTTAGCTGCAGACCCAGCGGGAATGTATTTGTTCCATTGCTTTCTCTTCTCTAGTTTGTTCTTTGATTATTGCAATTTTTTTCGTTTCATTTCATAAGTTTTCTTTTCATTTTATTCTGTCATTCTTACTGTTTGTCATGTTTTCTTTCATATTTCTTCAGGTTTTAGGAGCACAGCTTGAATATGTCAGAAGAGCATTTCAGGTGTGTTAGAGAAATCATTGTAGAGAAGCTGCTTCACTCTAATGTTCTTGAAACACCTCTTTCTTCAGAATTATCTCCTTTGTAGAAGTTTCGCTTTTATCCAGGGGATGAGTCCTAGACATTTCTTTCCCTTATATGCTTTTTGGGGGGGTGGTTTATCTCTAAGACATTAAATAAACAATGTTTATTTCATTAGACTTCCTTTTGTTTCCAGAAGGATGAAGGAATTAATCGAAGCAAAGGTCAGATGAGACAGAAGGTCTCTATTTGATTTTTAAAGCTAAGTCTTTCTAGGAGAGAGGATAAAGTTTCCTACTAAAGCATGATTTTCAGAATGTGTTGAGCACCTGCAGCTCCCACTAACTTCAGAGGAATATATGCGTGCTAGACATCTCTGAAAAATTAGCACAGTGCCCTTCCATTGCACTTCTCCAGTCTGTGCCAAACACAACAGGAGCCCAGTGGGAGTAAAGGGATTTATCCTGAAACAGGTGCACATATGGATTCAGGGGAAAAAAAGAGAGTGCCTGTATTAGTATAACATGTTTGCCCACTTGATATTTCATCTAATCCTGTATTAACTGTTCCTTCCATATGACCAGCTTGCCGGCTATGGCTTATTTGGCAAAACTACAGTAGATAATATGAAATGGAGACAGAGTGAAAAAATGTATGGAGGGAGTTAAAACTACATAACATTGATTAAAACCAAACAACCTATACAATGTGAAAAATAAAGTATTCTAGAATAGAAATTATAGACAGAAAAATAAAGTACAATAAATACATTTTACTTTCTATTGACAGATTACAAAGGAATCAGGCAGTGCTGCTGAATCTTTGTAAGAAATGATCCCAAATATGAGACATACCAGCCCTTAAGATGGAAACTTTAGGCAAAGAAAACTTACAATGTCATGAAAAGTCAGGAGAATTTGTTGGCTTGGCATTCATGAACAGAACTGCAGAACCGACATTGAGTGTCAAAGAGTAAAGAAAAGAAAGAAAGGTCCACACAGCTCTCAGATAGGACACCCTGCCAAAATACACATGGCAAGGGGGGGGTCTTTGGAGAGAAGTGGCCAAAGCATCTGTTTTATTTTAATAGTCATTACCTTGACATGCAAGGCACAAAGACTTTCAGAATAGTCCTTAGCATTATTAGTCATGTGATATGCTATCTGATTAAAATCTGTCATACTTCACTACTAGTAGGACTGTGTAGAAAGTGATCCTTTCCTCTGGGGCTTTTGTGAGAGTCAGTATGTTTGAAAGTCAAGAGACTCTGATAAAAGATATCAGTGTGAGAAAGTATTGCACATCTTCAGTTAACAGTCATGAGGCCCACGTATTTCCTTCATATTGCATTGTGTGGAGACACAAAGATAGCAGAAATGTGAAGTTTTTAGAGGCACTAAGCTGGATATGATAGAGCAATTCTGGAAAGGGAAAATCTGGTATGATGACTTGCCAGACCTTGTCTGAACTTGTCTTGGCCTGTTTTGAGTGTTTTTCCTCCCTGTTAAGCCGTAACATCTTCCTAATGACCAGATGTCTATTTCCTGATTTGTTTAACTTGTGTTTATCTTTCAATAATATTACATGATGTAACTGTAATTTTTCTATAGGTAGTTTTAACAAATAGTTGTTCTTTACAGAACAAAATGTGTGACTCCAGAATAATGATGCAGTGCTAGAGCAATAGGAGTGTGGTGTGATGGCAATGGGAACCTAGGATGTTGTGTGGAGGAGTACAAGCATGGGGTGGTAAGAGAGAGGGCACAGAATAACACTGGAGTTCCTGGGGGTACAAAAACCCCACAATGGTCAGTTAAAGGAATGTAAACCTGGGAGCTGAGCAAAACTGGTTTAGGGGTAGAAAAGAGAATAAAGAATAAGGATCTGAGGTAAGTAAAATATATCATGATTACTGAACTCATATAAGAAAGAACAAGGTATGAAGACATGTAATCTATAAAAATGTATAAAAATATCCCCACCTGGAGCCTAGGGGAAGGTGAAAGAAACCATTAGCAACATACTGCTCCCAGCAAAGGAAAAGAAGAAATCCCATCATCAACATCACTCTCCTCGGGGATGTTGTTGAGTCACTGCAGCTGTCTTGTTCTTTCTGAGGAATATTGGCTCTGTTGGTCTTAGGATAGAGAGCTGTGGTGGAAAAGAGCATATCCAGAGAAAAAGTGTAGAAAATAGGAAGTTTTGTGTAGCAACTATTAATGGTATTACTAATGACATTTGATTTCTTTTGAGTAGAGAATTTGGAATAGAAGAATGTTGAATATTTGATGAACTTGGTGAATGTTAATATCATTGCAACTGGACTAATAACGATAACTTTTTTGGGTTTTAGCTAGATTTTAGTAGGGCTGACAATAAATTCTTAGCTAAACATGTATGGTGTTCTCCCCTTTTTATCCATAAGCAGAGTTAGAAAGTAACAAATAAAAAAATAGATAATGATGAATTAAGTCTACTGTATAACATCTGGTCTGCGGAAACTCTGTATATCTGCTTCCAGCCAAAGCAGATGCAGATCAACTTGATTTGCAGTGAATATGAATTATACTCCATGGTGTGATTTGCTTTCGCAGATCATGGCCAATGCATGAAGAACAAACAAACAATTCTACAGCTCGGCTGATGTCTGATAACTTGGTGAAACACAGTAGCTGGAGGATTAGGTATCAAAATAATCAATTTCTAGACCAAGTCATAACAAAAGAAAGATGATAAAAGTTATCCAATGTACCTAAATCTGTTCTAAAAAGCATTTACAATTAATCCAATGGAATGTTGGTATGACTTTTAATGTAATTTAATTTTTAGACAATGAAATTCTGATTTAAGAACCATACAAGAGTCTCTACAGAAAGCTTTGATTAAAATAATGTAGTTATTGGTATGCAAAGCTACATTAACTTAACCAAATCTCAGAGCAGCTCTGCCATACTTCAGATGCAGAGTATAGATAGCTGAAAAACTTTAATTCCAAATTACCTCGCACAGAAATTGACACTGAGATAATAAAAGGCATGAATTATGGGTGATGGAATTATTGTTGTGCACTTATGTTTATAAATTCAACCTTAGTCTGTCATAACTAACAGCGTTAAGACAGAACTGCAAGAGAGGCTTTCCTGAATTGCACCAAGAATTTGAAACAATAAAATCTTTTCCCTCCAAAATGAATATGTATTTCAAACTGAAAACTTTTTCTAGAAAGCTTCCCCAGCAAAATGACTAAAACTGACAGTTCTGACCAGGAATGGGTTATATGATCCAATGCACATGTTAAACCTCAGAACAAAAGTCATTAAAAAGGCCTAGCACAGAGAAATACCCACAATCACCTTAAATAGTGCACCCCGTTTCCATAGAAGTCAATTTGTCTGTAAGCCTCCGGGACAGAGAATGTTAGTTTATTTAATGCATAAATACTCCAGAGTAATTTCCCCCATATTTATTTTCCACTGGTGCATCAATCATATTCATTTGACAGGGTTCTGGAAAGCGTAATCTTTTGGACTGACCGTAGAAAATGAAATATGCCAACCTTTTCAGACGGTGATGGGAAAAAAGAAATCCCTATACAGCTAAACACAAGTACCATGTTATACATATTTCCATGTGCGTATTTCCCTAAAGAGGTCAAACTTATTCAGTAATTCCCTACTATTCCATTTCAACTCCCAGAAAGATGGAGATAGAGTAAAGCAGAATCTTAGACTCCAGATCACTGTACACGTGTCCAACATTATATAGCAAAGATAAATTATATAGCAAGGATAAATAAAAAGATAAATTATTTCTGTGGCCAAAATCAATCAGGATAACCTACTCAAAAAACAAAACCAGAAACTTTCCCCTACATGAGACGGTAAGAGAGAATAGGATAAAATAAATTGACAAAATAAATCTGAGTCTTTGTCCATGGAGCCTGAATCCTTCTGCTACTAAAAAAATAAATTCCCACTCTCAATCAGGTCTTTGTATTCAGCCTTCACAGTCAAATCTTCCAGTGATGTCTTCTGACGTCAGGTGGAGGCTCTGGGTGTGCCTTGCATTGCTTAAAAACATGCCAAGGAAGCAGTTGAAGCAAGGAGGAATGGGAACGAAGAGCAGTTGTGCTGGAGAGTAAAAAAAAAAGGAAAAATAATCTACTGAGTCTTTGGGCTTCTTTAATCATATGTGATGCTAAACTCTATACCTGACTTTTACATTTTCCATCTGTGGAAATAGAGAGGTCTGTTTACTACTCTTTTCTGTTACTATACCTATAAATCTTATTATCTAGAACAGATATTGTTATGGAAAGGGGTACAAGTATAAGGGCAAAAATGTCTGAAGATACCTGCTTAAAGGTTTCCGATCTGGCTAATAGATCTGGAATAGTGACAGAAGGCTGTGTAGCTGCTTTCCTGAATTAGCCACATAAATGCAAAGAAACTTTTTTTTTTTAATGATTCTCTTTGTTTGGGGTTGGGTTTTCTTTTTTAAATGTTTGTTTGTGTTCTCATCAAATAAAGCAAGTTCAGTGACTTCTGTTTCCTTGAGGCACCGCAGAGAGCCAGTAAAGCTCTTGCTGATTGAGTAGCTCATTTCCAAATACTAAATAATTTCTGAGGTACGCATTCTGTTCATCCTGAAAACACCTAAATCACTGTTGAATATCTTGTGTATGGTCTGCACAAAAAATCATCAGTATCCATACACTAATGAACCTCAAACTTCATCTTCCCAGATGATATTCCCATTCTCAGAATAACATAACTGCCAGTAAAAACAATTTGGACTGAGAGAAAGTCAGAGTTGTCAGTTTGTGACTTATCAGGACTTTAAAAATGTTTAGGCTAGATGAACGCCACCTTGTGTAAAACTTTTGAGGTAACCATTTCATATTTTTAACATTAATAGAAAGGAAAAGGTGCCTCCAGAAGGTGATTCACCAGCTCATTTCAGACAGTTATCCCAGCCCGAGATGAGTCACCCTCTGAAGGTGCCCATGCACATTTCTACATAGCACCCCAGCTTCTGAAGCCAACTGAACGCATGAAAAAAATCTCAGTTCAGATTTTCATTTAACTTTCTATCCCCTGATAATTCAAAGGAAAGCTAAAGAACAAAACCAATAATGGCTTGGGAATTATTTAAGATTTTTTAAACAGTTGTTTATTACTTTGGGGACAGTTGCCTGGTTTTCAGTTGATTTCATCATCGGGATGGCTAGAAAGAAGTTGACTGGTAAGTTCTTTATCTTAGCCGTACTAAACCAGCCTCGTCGGGGCTCCACTGCATCCAGGACAGTGAGCGCTTCTTAGCACTAAGAACCGTAGTTCTCAGGAAAGTCGATTTTATTTTTTCAAGTTAACAGCTTACTATTAATTATAGTATTATGAATTTTACATGCACCAGAGAAAGAATCTTATTGCTTGCCATTAAATTTCTGTTATTTATTGGTAGAGAAAAGAATACTTAATTTCTTTTTGAAAAGTCAAACATTTTTATAGTTGTTAATAAAAAAAGACAGTAATCATCATGAGAAATGACAGAATTACTAATATTTTCTATTAAACCCAGAATCACATCATTTTATTAACTAGAGAAAATATAATTTGTGACTGTTAGAAATGACAAAAGCAAGCAAGCTGGTAAGTGTTACAAATGTTAAAAAATATTTGCAAAACTTCTTGATGGACAGCAACAAGCCAAGAATTTTGAAATGCCATCTTTATAGTCCATTTTAAAGTATTCCTAAATTTGAGTTGTTATCTTCTTTGATAAGCGTGTCTATGTGTACGTTATCTTTATTGTATATTGAGGACTGACAACTCAAGGAGTCTGACCTAGATACAACAAAGTAAATAACTGTGAATAATTTGATTGGAGAACAGCATTTGGCAAACTGAAGTCGGTATCTAAGACAATCGGGTTATATAAAAAATGAAGAATAGTAATAATGAGAAAAGTAGATAAGATTTGCAAGCAAGAGCCTCATGAAAGTTGGTTATTAATTTTTTAATTTAACCTATACTTGGCTTATCCTGAGTAAATTACTTCTAAAACTTTATTTTTTATATTGGGTGTATTAGACCTAAATACATAAAGCTTTTGAATAGCTTCCAAATGATCATGTGTCTGTAATATTATTATACCACTATTTGCCTAACGTATTTTAGGCAGTTTTCTTTTCTGAAACTTAGATGTCTTTTATTTTGAAGATTTAATGCTGTTTCTTTACTGGAGAAGTTCATAAAACTTGTGATGGGTAATAGGCAGCTTCTGTTCAGGTGGTAACACTAAAGCGTTCTGAAATCTTTTGGGATATATTTCTCTTATTTTTAACCTTTTCCTCTGATATGGACTAAGGAATCCACTGGACCTACAGTATAAGCATATTATCCTCCCAGACCAACTGAACCAAGATCTATATTTTGGGGAGAAGTTTATGCCAGAAAACTGAACAAATTCAGTGTTGGTTAGACCTAGGGTTTATTTTTTATGTCTGAATAGCTTCTAGATTTCTACAGGCTGCGGATCTGCAGCACCTCAATTATGCAATTAGCTGAGGCCTTGCACTGCAAACAAAAAGCATATGTAGCATGCCCAGATCCTCAGCAATAACAGAGGTCACTAGCAGCGAGCAAGGCATGTCCTTTGCCAGAAAAGAAATGTTGCTGCACCTGCAGTGAAGAGTCTTTGAAACAAGGGTTAATTGAGAGGTTAGTGTGATGATGCACTAAGTAGTTGAAGATGATATTGCAGCAAAAACAGTCACATATGCAACTAATTTGGTGTAAACCCAAACAAAGGAAACCTTTAATAAGAAAGCAGAGAGCGTGTCATTACGTGTGTGGTAGGAATCCTTTTAATTATGCCACAGTAAAGTACTTCCTCTCTGCTATATGCAGGAGACTCGTAGTCAACAGATTTGTTGCCTAGTGAATTAAAACCAGATTAGAAAAGGCTGCCATTGCACACTCATCTTGTTCTGATAAGACATAATAAGGGTTAATTCGATCTGCTTGTTCATCAAGTGCTACTGGAATCTGTGTACATATGTGTGTGAGAGAGAGAGGGAAAACAAGAAATAATCAGGACAAATTTCATGCAGAGCCCCTGATTCGGCAGAGTATGAGTGTTGTCTGAACATACAAGAGTTACTGAAGTTAAGGAGGTTTTGCATTTGGGACTGGAACATTGGAGTCAGATTTCAACGGATTTCCAGGTGCCCACAGATGTTCACAAGTGTTTCTAGAATTCCTTAAGCAGAATAAAACTACTTTGACTTTGGGAATGCAGCCCTCTGAGTTATCCGCAACTTTGGGTGCTTAAATTCCTTTGGAATCTCGTGTGTGTTTAAGCAGCTTAATGAACTGAGACCCAGGTGGCTGCTGCTCACAAAGCTCCCCTTCGCCTGTCCCGCTTCTCTGCCCTCTTCTGCCCAACCACCTCAGCTTCCAGCATTCCCAGAGCAGGCAATCCTCATCCAGTGCTTTTTCTCAATTCAAAGGGGGCCCGTCTCTCTTTCCAGTTCTACCACACAGTTTTAAAATCATTCTCTTCACTCCGTATTGCCTTCAAACGTGGGATGGTGAGATCACAAAGAAGACGTAGTTAAGGCTACGACTTTAAGAAAGAGAAATATCATTCTTAGTAAGAAAAACATCCACACTTCCTCCAAACTGACTTCTCTACTAAAGTTATTCAAATTTCCTAAACAGTAAGGTAAAGATTTTCAAATGGTAGTCCACAGACTTTCAGGTTCCATGGAATATTTCTAGAGGGAAATATGTAAAGAATAGCCTTTTTTGCTGATCGTCAAACCATACTTTTCAGTAGTGTTGGAAACAACTGTTGCTAGGCTTAAATTTATTATCCACGCCTTTGCAGTTTTACTAGAAAATATTTATGATGTCTACAGATTAGAAGAAAAGCATGAAAATCATTACAATAAGGTATGTATTTTTCAGAAGTGATTATGATTAGTGAGTTTGATGTGTCCCATGGTATCATCTTCTTAAATCATTAGGCTGCTGGCTCAGGGCCAAGGAAGGCCTCATGTAAAAGAGTTCCACAACAAGTGCACAGAAAATCTGGTGCCAAAAGGAATGGTTTGCTGTGCATGCACCACATAATTGTGCGTTTGCAACATGTGCATGGCACATAATGTGAAAATAGTCTCTACCTCATTCAGCAGAGCCCTCTTAGCTTGTTCTGTTAAGTCTTAGTTATAAATACACTTAACAGTATGCACTCACAACCTATTTGCAGAGCCTTCCAAATAGGATCTTGGCTGGTTTTGCTGTTTTTTAAAGTAAATTGTGAGGAGAAAATGAGAGAAGACTTGATAGCCTTACTATAGTGTAGCTGTGCTCCATAGACTTTTTTCTAAGGTTGCATAAAATTTCACCAATACAAACACTAGACGATTCTGGGTAAAATGGCCAGAGGATGCACAGGCCTGGGGGCCCTGCTATGGACCTGTTCTTTCCTCAGACGCAGGCAAAGTGGCAGAAAAGGTCAGGAATCAGGAGACCGATGGATGTCTAACCAATATTAGGTCTTACAACTTGTCTGACTACCATTTCAGTAAGCTTAAGACTGAGGACTTGAGACTGAAAGAGGCCTGACGGTCTCTTTATTAAGGAACTGAGAGCTGGCACAGAATGTTTCCATCCATAAGTTTGCAGAGAAAAGCGTAACATTCCTGCATGTGAAAAACCAGATCTGTCTGTAAAGAGGACATTTGCAGAAGAGAAATCACAGATTCCCTAGAATGCCCTGGGTTATTCATAGGATACCCTCACAGCATGTGATTTTTGAGAATTTGCCCCTTCAAAGTAGTTTGTTGTCTCTATCCACTGTAATCGAAAACATTTCATCATAAACTATGTCATAAAAATGTACTTAAGTTTGAGAACAAAAATTTCAAACTTATGTTTCAGATAATCCTCTTTCAAATATCAACCATTTGTAAATCTGTTCAGTTTATTTTCAGCTACATTTTCCATGTGATCTTGTGTTTCTTTGGATGATACTGGGAAGAGAAAAGTGGTAGCTGAAGGAAAGGACAATACATGTTGTTCGTTATCATTTTTTTCCACCTTACCTTTCAAACATGAAAGAAAAAGCTCATCATAGTTCAACATTAATGCTAGCAAGAGTATTTTGTTTTACTAAAAATGGTGAAGTGAGGATGCTTGTTTCATCAGACTGGAGCTGTTAGCTGGCCTTTCTTCCAACTGTGCCGTTATCTGCAGTGCAATTTCTGAAGGTTTTAGTCCTTTTATTTGGAATTTGTTTTAAACAAATCAGGATGTTGGAAGTATTTCACTGAACGATACCTTAGTTTTTTTCATTGTTAAAAAAAAAAAAAAAAACAAACAAACCACAAAAGAAAAGAAAAGTTTTCTGCTAGTCTTGGCAACTGTGGAGAAAACTTCCCGCAGTGTTTCTTTTTTGCACTCCCGGCGAGCAGGCAGCAGGGCGGGAACGACGGGAGGCTGGAAGAGCCGGCAGGATTGAGTGAGGAACCACCGTCAGCGGGCGTTGGTGGTATAGTGGTGAGCATAGCTGCCTTCCAAGCAGTTGACCCGGGTTCGATTCCCGGCCAACGCAGCTCCGTTTTTGACGCCCTCGTCGGTGGGGTGCCGGCGGGTGTTGCTGCCACCCAGAGGCACCTCGCCCGGCCGGAGATACGGGCCGGCGGGAACCTCCTGAAGTTTAACACGGAGAGAAGCGCAAAGTGCTTCCCCTGGGGAGGAATAACCGCTAGTGCAGGGCGGCACCCAGCTGGAGAGCAGGTTGGTGGAAAAGGACCTGGGGCTCGTGATGGAGACCAAGCTGAACATGAGCCAGCAAGGTGCCCTTGTGACAAAGAAGGCTGAGGGTGTCCTGGGCTTCGTTAGACAAAGTACGGCCAGTAGGTGGAGGTAGGTGATCCTTCCCTTTTACTCAGCACTGGTGAGGCCATACTTGGAGCACTGACTTGTGTCCAGGTCTGGGCTCTCCAGCATGGGAGAGTCATGGTCATACTGGAGAGAGTGCAGTGAAGGGCCACAGGATGGTTAAAGTGCTGGAGCACCTCTGCTACAAGGAAAGGCTGAGAGAGCTGTTTAGCCCAGAGAAGAGAAGGCTCAGGAGGGATCTTATTAATGTATATAAATACCTGAAGGGAGGGTGCAAAGAGGACAGAGCCAGGTTCTTTTCAGTGGTGCCCTGTGGCAGGACCAGAGGCAATGGGCACAAGCTGAAACACAGGAGGTTCCCTCTGAACATGAGGAAACACTTTTTCACTGTGAGGGTGATGGACCACGGGCACAAGTTGCTCAGGGAGATTGTGGAGTCTCCATCCTTGGAAATATTCAAAAGCTGTCTGGACATGGCCCTGGGCAGCTGGCTCTAGGTGGCCCTGCTGGATCCAGGGGGGTGGACCATATGGCCTCCAGAGGTCACTTTCAGCCTCAGCCATTCTATGATTCTGTGGGTCAAGCCAAGGAGTCAAGCCAAGGCAAGATCTGAGAGCAGAGGACCGATACAAGATATTAGAGATTTCTGTAGGAGTGGGCACAGTACCAGGAGCTGGGCTGAGAGGCAAGGCAGCCCAAGGAAGAAGTGTGACTCCAGCAGAGCTAGAGGAATGCATACAAGCCATGGTTCACTACAGAGCCAGCGGGTAGTGCCTTCAGGAGCCATCAGGTACATCAAAGTCTAGGGTTAAGTACCTCCCAGGAAGCCCCACTGTCCGAGTGCCCCTGCAGGCCTCTGAGAGTGCCAACCAGTTCTGGTTATACAATTAATCATTGTAAAACCTGTGGCTCAGAATCCTGTTGCACTTGAAACCTGACTCTTGACAACTCTTTCAGAGAAAATGTTCTATCCCAAAGTAATTTTGAAAATAATTTGTATTATATTTCCAAAACCTGTTTATATGACAAATGCAGACAGGACCTACTCACATGACAGGCTGCACTGTATGGAGGAATATTTGATTATACTGAATGTTTGCTGCTTCTTTTTTTCTTCCCCCCCCCCCAAGAGGGAGAAAACACACTCGCAGCTTTATAGCAATCAAAAGAAGGAAAAGGCTAAAGGAGCCGAGCAAGCCCAGGGAGAAGTTCTAACCATTTGCACTTCGTAGCTAACTAAGAATAAGTAATGAATAGAGTTCCTAGGAGGAGCGAGAAAGGGAGATAGAGGCTGTGAAAATGTAGTTAAAATAAACTGGATAGATTTACAAAAGGCTGATGTTTGAAAGGGGATCAAATCCTCTGTCCTTCTGAAAAAGAGGCTTTGGAAGCAGTGGGAGAGTGCTTTGCCAACAGGAGGCAAAGGACTCAAAGTCAAACCAGTGGGGTTTTACCTGCCCAGATTGTCTTTGCAACTTGTAGGTTCCTAAACCTAAGCTGATGGGTCAAAATGATTAGCTGCTTTACTAGAATCAAATTAGACTACTGCTGGGAAAAAAAAAAAAAATTATTTATTTTCTTTGTCTGCTGAAGCCGTGATGCCACTAGAGGAAAAATCCGCACATGAAAGCCTGGAAAACGCTCCAAAAAGGGGCGCTGAGACATCTAGACCCAGAGGAACACAAGGCATGCTCCACTTCAGCGTGAGGCCAGGGGCTGGTTGTAGCAAGCACGGTGTCACGCTCCATAGTACATGGGCTACTCAAGGTCCATTCGTAACCACTCCTTTCAACTTCTGGCTTTAGGCTGAGCTCTCAGCTGAGGGCTGAAGAGGAGCACAACAACAGTATGAAACTGTGAGGGAGATTTGGTCTCAGTGTCCTACATGCCCAATACAGAGAGAAAATTTTCTATTATTTCAGCTTCAAATTATAAGCCAATACTATATATTTACCTGTCTTTGTAGCAGTTGTTCTCACAGATATTTCTGTGCTTCCCAGATGTGCTCCTTACAGTTTCTTACAGCTGTGGTCTTCTGTAGTAAATAGAAACACCAACCTAGGTATTTTCTCATGACTTAAAAGCAGTAACTTTGCCAAAATACTCTAAGCTATGAGATGCTTCTGGATTCTTTACATTTTTACTGCACAGGAAGACAATGTTGCCTTTTGTTGCTTGTTTTTGTTTTAACACTTCAGTTAGAATTGTGCAAAGTCATGAGACGTGTATCTGTTCCTGTGGTGTGCATAACGATAGCAGTCTATGCTAGAAACAATTAAATAGTAGCACCCCACAGTCCATTAGCAATGAGTTGTAATGTAACTTTGCAACAGCTCCCAAGAAAGGTGCCTTCGTCTTTCCAGGAGCAGAGTAAAAACCACATTCAGGTGCAACTTCATTATTTCTCTTCGATTTCTTCCTTCTTTTGGGAACAGGGAATGAACTTGCCTATTGCTAGTATGGATGGCTTAGAAACAGAAGGGAGAGCTTCTCAGAAGTACCTCCTTCCTGTCCACTTACTCACTGCAGGAACACGAAGTCTAAAATGTCAAAAATAAATAGTCTACAAAACTTCTGTAGCATCCCTCTTTAAAAGAACAGTCCTTGAGCTTTTCATCCACAATAATCCAAGCAAGAGAGTCCATTGTTTTAAATATCGATCAATATTGAGACTTTTTTTTAAAAAAAATAAGTTATTTAAGCAGTTAACATGCTAACTGATATCATTCTGCTGCTTCCTTCAGCTTCCTACTCTGTTTCTGTGTATTCCCATTTAGGCTTTTGCCTTACAATTAATTTCTATAATTTTGGAGTATAAACCAGACACATTTGTTCTGTGTTTGAAACACGCTTAGTGACAGTAAGTGCAAAAATACTGAGGGTTGTGCACTTGTGCATTCTCGGTGCTTATAGAACAAGAAGGGAAGGAAGGAAGGAGGAAGGGAAGAAAGAAAGGAAGAAAAGAAGGTAGGAAGCAAGGAAGGAAGGACAGAAGGAAAAGGGGGGAAGGAAGAGAAAGAAGGAATGAGATAAAGGGAGAGAAAGGAGGGACACATATATACACTCACAGATATACACCCACATGCCTTTCCGAGTTCGTGGTTTGACTTACACAGCAATAACATTCTGCCTGATAAATGCATAATAAAACAGCATATTTTTTCCATTTCTTTTCTTCACCTCCTCAAAAAAGACAAGGAATTTTTATACTCTAGCATATTTATGGGCTATCCAGAAGGAAAAATATACTTCCAAGAATCTTACAAAATTTCTATTAACACACATCTTGGCCTGAGGTTTCTTTGAACATCAAAGTTAATTCACTTGCATCCAGCTGCCTTTGGTGGTATGCTCATCATATTGCGGAGGCCCTTTTCTGTTTCCATCTTTCACTACTTATGTCAAACAGTTTACAAAGAGGCAACATAAATTCGGACAGAGTGCTAGGAATGCCATCAATGAGTTTGGGAGTTTACATTGTGTTTGTGTGAGGTCACCGTGTGTTGTCTTCAGTGATCAATGGCCCAGCGAGCGCTTTTAAAGCCAGAGGCTACCCTCAGTGCCTTTAGTTACTCCATGTTAGGTTATGTTTTATTAGGAGGGCTCAGGCAATTCTTCTCTTGCATTTTTATGTAATGGACTTGTGGCTGTTCAGTGTTTTTTGTGGCATTTTCCTGTACTAATAACAAGAAGTCAGGTGACCAGTAAGATAGATGATATTTAACCTAGCGGTGACAGACGTAGCAGAGGTGAAAGGGTTATATCTATTAATAAACAAAGTTTGAAAGCCTTTTAACACTATCTTTCACATCATGCTTATCTGACCTTTTGCACAAGATGACTTCCACAGACTTATTACAATGGGAGGGGGAAAAAAAAGCCAACAACTTGTTGTATTTTTTCCTTTTTTAAAAAAATTAAAGTTAATCATTAGGAGTTTTATGTTGTCTTTCTAAATGAATGAATGAAGTGCTGGTGGTACTGCAGTCAGGATTTCACTTGGATGAAAAAATGTGGTAGATTTATTTTGGTCCCAGAGGGTGCTGACATTTTAACCCACTTATCTCTGATTTATTCAGTCCTTGACAGTCACGAAAAAATGATGCATTTTGCCTGAAGGCTCTGTAGGTGAGGCAAGTTGACATATGCTTTTTCTTTCTGTTAAGGGGGTGATCTCCTCTGCAGTCCAGTGGATGAAGCAGGGGAAAATGGAAAAGGAAAATGTTCACGATAAGGACTTTTTTCTTTTTCAAGTTCCTTGGGTTTGTTGTGTAATAAACCCTTAGAATTTATCTCATGTAAACTCAGCCTATAAAGGTCAATGTCTAGGTGATCAATAGTAAACAATAGATTGTTAAAAAAAGATTTTTGTAGCATGGTAATGCTAAAAGTAATCTGGGATACTTTGGCATAATTAGTTACTTTAACTTTCTATGCTAATAAAAAATATTCAGAGCATATATAGATATGACTCTGTCTTGCCTAAGACTAGATGGAAGGATATTTTATATTTACACACTTAGATGAATTCCAACACATTTGATAGCATATGGGCCAGACCCCAGGGTCTGTTTTTGTTTTGTGCTGCACCACAGAGAGATCCTGGTCTAAAAATTAGTGTCATGAACATCAGCGAATTACAATAAAAAAGGTCTGATCCTGTATTTCTGGGCTGTCTGTGAAGATGGAAGTAGAATAATCTAAGGGAAAGGGAAATGAGCAGGATATGCCCATAGCGTACTTATAGAGAAATGCCTTGCTTCAATAATTCTGGGAAAAAGGACAGGGTCCTATTCCCACCTCAGCTGGGAATGCACACAGGAGTTTGTGTTCCTGTACGCTGCAGCGCAGAACCTTGCGTTCCTAGCTAGCATACACTGCTTGTGGTTTTATCACTACCAGGTTGTATTAGTCCTTGTTACAAGTCTTACACTCTTAAAAATATGTTTATATATATTCTCGTTTATGCAATGCCTCAGGATGCACTTGAAGCTAGAACCAAGTAAGCTTGTCTAAACTGAGACCTGATAGAGGAAATGTACTCCCTGGGGAGCACGGAGCTGCTTCTCAAGGGCGTGAAGCATCGGCTGCCTCAGTAACTGATCTCGCCTTCGGACTCGGGCTCGCTGGGAAGACGTGTTTTCTCGCTAGTTCAGTGTCAAGATGTGCAGAATGAGGAATGCAGAATCAGGAAGGTAATTTCTTTTACGAATGGCCATGTGCGCAAGACTGGGGTTAAGTCTCCTGCCTTTTTAGCTATACAGTAGTTCATTTTTGACTGGAAATCAGTTGAGGTTTTTTTCAAAAATGAAATAAACCTAATCAGACTTCTGCTGTTTCCTTGTCTCATCTATAGTTTAGGGGGTGAAAAACAAGTGAAAACTTAAAGACCTTTTTTCATTTATTCCCCTGCTTCTTGTAGACATTACAATATAGCAATGGTAATTTGAGCATAAGGCCATCTAGAAGAAGGAAAAAGTAATTAATGTTTTATTCTACATAAGTTACCTTAGGGACTGGCATGTTCATAGTCATGCAAAGCTAAATACTGGTTTAGCTGGGCATAATGGGTCACCAACTGCCTGGCTGAAACGATCAGCAGCACAAAGAAAGCAGAAATCCTGAGTAGGTTTCCACTTCGTACTCCTGTCTCTGCATTTATGTATTTCTTTTTCATCTGAGGCTGTCAAACTACTTCAAAGCTGTTAAAGTTAAATGGCATAATCCAGTTTCCAATAGCACAAAGGCAAAATTGACTGTTGATGGACCACATCCATGTAGACGCCTAGGGCCTGATCCAAGTCTCCTTCAAGTCAAATGACACACAGCCACTGACTCCACTGGAAACTGGCTGACACCGTTAGCTGCGAGCACGACCAGAACTGGAGATTCTGTTCTCTCTGTTCTATATGCTCAGGAAACCCAAGTATGAATCTCCATTTGGGAGACATTTTAGCATATTATTCAATTAGTAATTATTTTTCACTCCATCCCAGAAAGTAATGTTTTATTCTTGCTTGATATATAAACAGACTAGTGTGTCTAGATGGTTTCTCAGAGAACTAAATCTCTCTCACATTATTTTCTCTACATTTCTGTCTGATGCTTCACAACAGTTCAAGTATAATAACTAGCCTCAGTAACTCTTTCCCGACTCATATTGAGTCTTCAAACAATTAAGAAAATGAAACCTGAAATAAGGATTTATGTGCCCTGGATGGCATATGATCATTTTTTAGAGAAAAAAAAACAAAACCAAACCAAACCACAGTGTGCTTAACCTTTTCTTATGAAATATTCCCAGTCACTACTTTGTTGCACATATTTCTCTGACAGTCCAGAGATTGTCCCAAAGCAAACATAACATTAATCATTAGATCCTTTACTCATTCTCTGGTCAACTTGTTGGAACTGAGATTTTTCTGTGCTTTCATAGGAAAACTAAAAGAATAAATAATACCATTGTCAGATCACTGTTGTTTCTCTTTGTTCATTCTTGGTAATTCTTGAAAAAAAATTAAGATAACGATCCTTGGTAGCTGCCATTACGAAGGCAGGTATCTGAAGAGCAGCAAGTTCTGTCACTTGCAATTTCTTTTCTCCAACTTCTGAACTTAAGGTGTTTGTGTCATAGTTAAAGGAAGTTTCTATAACTTCCTTATATTAGCATAGAATTTCATATTTTTATAGTTTCACTTTAGGACAAACTGTTGATGACAAACACTTGTACTCTGCAGGTCTTAATGGACATGGAGATCTCTTCTTTTTGGAGACTCATTAATAGGAAAAAAAAAGCGGCTTCCTTAAAAGAAATTATGTTTATTAGTAAGTAAAAAAGCATGTTGGCTTAGGTGCTTCTATAGCTCCTATTACCATAATGTTAGAGCAATTCGAAGTCTTTAGTGTATTTGGTGAAGTAGTGAAGAACTGTCATGCCCAATTTTGCAGATGGGGGAAAAAAAGCAATGTAGCTACATTATGTGTCTCTGAGGCATAAAAAAAGCCAACTGACTGCCTCGGGAAAATCCGTGGTAGAACAGCTACTTGAATCCAGGTTTTCTAATGGTATGACCAGTGGACTGTTCTTTCTCTCCTGCAGTTGGAAAAGTTATTTTAAAACTGCAAATATATCTTTTGGTGCCTCAGAACAGTTTCCCCTCAGCAACTTCTACCAGTGCCTTGTATTCCGGCACCTCTCTCTGTTATCTTAATTTCTCCCTGTGGCTTCGTAGACACCTCTCTCTGCTTCTCTCATTCTACCCAGTTCTAGCTGGAATGTGGCCCCATGCTTCCCAGCCTGCCTTTCAGTGTTGGGAAGAGGAAAGGACAGATCATTAGTTCTCAATGGTTTTCTCAGCAGGTAATCCTAGCCAGATAAATTAGTCCATATTTAAAGCCCTAGGTCAGAGGGCTTTACTTTGTGGACAGTGGGAGGGTCAGACTTTCTGTGCAGCGAAGGCAAGCCCTTAGAGAATGCTTCAGCACAGGCAAAGCTTTTGCTGGCAATTAGAGCCAATTTGGTGTAAAATTATAGGTCTCGTGTCTTTGGACGAATATGCTGAAATAGTTATCTCTCCAACAATTTTGTGGTACAGACATACATTCACTACAGAGCCCTGTGAATCCATGAGAGATTTTCCTGGGGAAACAGGGTTAGAAACATCAAGCTCTTGGCACTCTAATTAGGTATAGATTGTTTTGCTGACTGCAGTGTTTAAAGCCTCTGCTTATCCTTCGTATATGGTAGAACTAGTAACCCATTAGGGTCACAATATTTCTGCGATATGTGACCCTCTCTAGATTCTGGTGGTTTCACACCAGAGAGGATTGCCTTGCCCACGTGGGGCAGGTCCTTCGGGTGTCACCCCAGTCTCCCACTGTGCTGCCGGAGAGGGGCTGGGGTGACACGAGGAGTGGGGGGGTTCTTGCTTCTCCGTCCTCCTTTCCATTTGCTGCAATGTGAGGCCTCGATCCAGTGTGTGCCCTCCTGAAGCCCTTACTCATATTGTATGTAAGTAATAGCCACCTAGGAGACTCAGCGGTATAGCTTGATCGAGGCAGGGTTAAAAGAAGTTAGTAGCATGGCATCAAGCAGCCTGAAAAATCTGTCCAAAAACCTGGGTAAATACCTAGGTCAATTAGACCTCACAGAGCTCTGTGCTGCCACAGATGACTGGCTGCAGGTTTTTAGCTGGTTAATTTAAAATTGTGTCACGTATGAATATACTATACTGCTGTTACAGGAGGGTAAACTTAGCCATAGTTTAACTAGAGCATTATGTGTTGTGAATCTGTCCAGATAATTCAGTTTGACCACCAGTATGGAAAAACTTTTCATTCAAAGGCTTTTGTTTTACATTCTATATTAGTTTTACTTAATATAGATTACCAGATACTCCAGGGAGAATCAGCTGCCATCACTGTTTAGTTTTGTCTTTGCAGAAATCAAATTAAATAACATATCTAAATCCTTAAAGCAAAGTGGCAGTGTCTGTTCTGGCTCCATTTTCGCTGGCTCAGCACTTTTTTTTAGGAGACGAAACCTCTTCATGCTTTCTCAGGAATTCACTAAAGATTAGTTTAGATTCACTAACAAGGGAGCCTGGTGGAAACTCCATAATGTTCCAATTTTCCACTTCTTCACCACAGATGTATTTTCTACCTATGGCAATTATATGCATCAGGACGGATCATAAAATGGTATTCACTAAATTTAATTTACATTCTTTTATATATTTCCAAGCTAACTTTTGATTTTGATGGAAAAAGACATAGCCTTAAACCCATCAAGTTCTCTTAAAAAAAGCCAAATACTTTTTTTTAAAGCAAATTTATCTTCTAACTGTGAAATATGAATAGAATCTTTGTGGAGTCAGCAATGCCAGGATTTCAGCGGTGCAGTAAGCTAAATACATTATTTTTACACCTCATGAAAATGAGTTTAGTCAGGTCTCATCCTAGGCTTGAGCATAATAACCAGATACAGTTTGCCAGAGGTATCCAACTACAGTAGCTTCAGGAAAGGATTACTGTGCCTTCAAATTGAATCAGTTTCTCCTGGGTCACATATTTGAAGAAACCCAAGGTTTCTTGGCTGATGTTAAATGGCAGCTTTATCAGAAAACAATTATACTACACTGGAGCCCATCAACTCTGTGTCCAAAGCTGAGCATGCTCCTCCTTGGGCCTCCTGAAAACTGTTGCCTGCAGTGTCTTTTCAAGGTAGCACAGATTTGTAATACTAATAAACGATAGCCTGGGAACTTATTTACCTCATTTCTTAGATGAGGCTTCTGGATCAGAACTGGCCCTTCTTCCTTTTTTTTTTTCGTCACAGGCATCAGGGTGAACCTCTGTCATATTTGCCACTGTGGAGGAACTTCAACAGTGGCAAAAAAAGTAATTGTCTATACACAAAACTAATGTTTGGAATGCATTAATACATTTTAATTTGGTTTAAAGTAATCAGCATGAAAGACTGATGGGCTTTTACACACACTCTGGCAAAAAATGAGTTTGGATGTTTCAGCAGCAGCTGGAAAGAGCAGCAGTGTGTGCCCAGCCAGCTCTGGAGCCAAAAAAACAATTTTCTGTGGAGCATAGTCTAAAAATCTTTGGTTTAGATACCCTTACTGACCTGTGCCAAATGAGTGAGTAAACTCAACCCGGCTAAGTAACGGCAGCCTTTTGCATCTCAGAATGCACCATAATCTGCCCCAATTTTGGGAAAGAAGTGGATTAACACTTTGTTCAGCAGAGGAGAGCTGTAAGCGACATCAGTGGGTCCATGAAGGCTCTGTTACATATGATACCTGTCTTCTGCCTATATGAAAAAAGTCACCTACCACGTCCTTTTGTTCAATATATTCTGTGGGTAATAAAATATTCCCAATTAAATAAGATTCAACCAATACAAAAGCAGTCTGTAACATCCAAATCAAATTTATTTCTTAGATAATCAGAAAAAACACGGGGTGCAACCAGAAGGGGACCTCAAATGCCTTAAGATGCTGGTTGCTGCTGCTGTCTTGAGGCAGAAAACAGATTCTTTAGGTGCCTACCTTTGCTGTAAAATTGACCTGTGCTCTTTCCAATGACATCTGGCTGCCACCTTCCCATACTACCTGGAAAGAAAAGAAAAACCAAGTAGCTATTTCACTATATAAAGAATATGGATATCTAATTAATATTTTTTCAATGGTGAACTCAATTTTATTTTTGGAAGGAAGTAATATGTTTGAAAATATGACATACCTATTTGTGTTAGATCCTCAGCGGGTTTAGATCTGTGCCGGTCCACTGAATTTAGTTGAGTGGCACAGATTTTCCGAGAACTGGCACTTTAATTTTAAACCAGTAGGAAAAACCTGCCTGCTCTCTAAATTTATAAATTATTGACACAGAATCAGTGAGACTGTGCAACAGCTAATTGGCCCCTCTGGTCAATTCTCAGTGGTCCTGAGAAGTTCATTGGTTTCAGATAAAGGTTTTTTGCTGAGCTGTAGGCTGAAATATTCCCAGAGTTTGAACAAGTTCATGTTCTTTGTTTGCTTTTTAAATAGCACATTTCAAGGCCAAGCCTTGGCAAGGAGCAACGAGGTCAGGATATGTGCTTGGTAAGGAAAAATGTGAGATTTGGAATTGGCTTCTCTATGGGTTTGGTCTTGAAATACTGTATCTTAAAAAGCAGAGGTGGAATTTCAACTTCTTATAACATTTGTGGTTGCAGATCTAGGAATTTATCTATGAAGTTAAGCGTGTACATCTTTAGAATTATCTAACTGTGTATTTATGTATCAGTTGTTTTATTATTTGTGTATCGAGTATTAATATTTCACTGTTATAGTCCTTAAAACATTTACACTGATCTCTCTTTTAAATAAAGTTTCTCTGTCATCAAAATTGTCAAGTTTCACCTGGGGAATTTTTCAGCAAAACTAAAGGTAAAACTTGGCCAAATCCTCATATAAACCAACTTAAAAATAAAATTATGAACTGAGTCTTTCAAAATAAAATTGGAGAGACAAAATTTTGCTTTCTGTTACCACGGAAACTGATTATAAGGTTATAAGTATCCTGACATTCTGTGTAAATCAACATCTGAGTTAGTCATCTAAATTCTGTATTGTATATGTGGGGAGAATTAAAGACTTCTAAATGGGATCCACAAAGGCGATGCACTAAGCAGAGGTGCTGGTAGTAGGTACAGCAGAAATGGAAAACCTTGCGCACAGCACCCTGGAAAAGGTCAGGCCTCTATTACTGGGCCACCTTCGTGGGATTCAGACAGACGAGTTGCCTCTAAGAGTCAGCCTTAGCAGCTTAATCTAAGCCCATCACTTTGAAATTTGAAGATTGTTAGGGACCATCTTCCATTAAAGGTACAGACCCCTGCAGAAAGACTTTAAGTTTACAGGCAAGAAGTATGCTTTCCATGATTACTTTTAATAATTTTCTTAGAAGTGACTCTATAGTCCTTCAAATTGAATACATACAGTCTAAGATGACTGCAGTACTGACATACTTATTCACCAAATTAAAAATCTGTTTCAAAGGAGAATGAAGAAACATAGATATTCATGCACCAGGAAAAGTTTGCTCAATTCTGAAAGTCTAGCCTTCTTATTATAAGTTATGACCAGTTACAAATATTTCAGAAGCCAAATATTACACATTTTCAGAAGACCCTAGTCAACCCTTCCCATATTTACTACTTATAACCTTTCTCTTTGACATCAGTGGGACTATGCACAGATGTAAGCAGAGACACTAGTAAGCGCGTTGTCATGGTAGAGACTTAAAATGAATGAGGATTTTACTGACTACTTGGAAGAGAGGAGAAGTAAAATAATGGAAATAAGAATTAATATACGGCCTGATTATTACATAAAAGTGAAATTATTAAGCAAAAAGCCTGTTTTATTTCATTTAACAGGATTTTGGTAGTGTATGTTATCTTCTCAAAGCTATACAGACACCCTGCAATTTTGATAATGTGTACATTTCCAGTCCTTTTCTGTCACTGTGCAATCTGGTGTTTAGGTTCGGTGTGGTAGGCAGTCTCTTCTGTGAGGTTGTGCCTCCCCAGGCCCTTGGCAGAATCAGAGGCACTTCTCTGCTCCTGTGAGGTTGCTCTTCCATTTAACTCATATTGTACCAACACTTCCACAGGGCAGGCTGGGTCTGAAGGCCAGGCCAGTAAGTGGGGAACCTCCAAGGAGACCCTGCATGCTAGTGGTTTCATTGATGTCATGATTTGCAACAAGTCAAAACAGCGAATGTTCACACATAATAGCATTATTAAAACTGAGATTTCTTTTTATTTTGGAGCTGACAGATAAGACATGAAGCCAATACCGTGAACATTTGCATGAAACAAAGAACCAGCTTTTTAAAGCAGTGAGCTATTAGCTTCTCATGTCCTGACCACATGCCAAATTAGGTTAAATACATTCTGCCAACCTAAATCCCTTTGGCAGTTTCAGCTGCTCTAGTTACTCTTTGCTTCTCCTTCTGGGGCCAGAGTCTACCACTGAATGTGCATGTTTCCACTGACTCACGTCCAAGGGCAGATTTTGGCTGCTGGAAACGGTTGAGTACTGTAGTACTACTGGCCCAGAATTTATTTCTTCCATCCAAGGGGTAGCTCCATTGCACTGAAACTATGATCCTTTTATTCATACAGGGTATTTGGAAAAGGAATAGGGAAGAGGAATAGAGAGCAAGGAATAATAGAGGTTTGAATTATGAAGCCTGCAGAGAACATTTGACTGTAATAGGGTCCTACTGACCTTTCTAAAATTGAGAGCTTGTGATGCTTTTACAAACTGCTGACATTCACAATCTTCAAAATTTGGACAGTCATAACCCACAATTAGGGGCTTACTAAGGACCTCCTTATGAAGACAAATTCTTGATGAGACACAGATGCTTGTCAGGACCATACCCATGTTAAAAAAAAAGTCTAAGGAGCTGAATTTGTGTTCCTCAAGGCATCTTCAGGGTTTTTGGCATTTCTAAAGTGCTGATGAGTCTGTGAGGCTACAGAGAGCACAAATGAGACAGTAAGTTTGTTACCCTTGCGTAGCATACTTACAACATTTCGCTGTTTCTCTTCTCCTAATTAGTGTTATGTGTTTGCTCGTATGGTCTTTTAAAGGGCAGAGAATTCTTGCACATTGGGTTTTACATTTTTAATGAAGCTGAGGGCCTGCCTCTCCTCTCACTTACAACTGTAGAAATTAGGAGTCCCAAAATGACACAAAGCTCAGTAATATAAACCCAGACTGAGCATAGATGGCCTTGGTGTGATATCAAAACAAATGAAAGGTGAGAAGGTAATGATTTGTTACTAGGATGCTGAATAATGACAGGGGATTAGATAGCAGGTGCTGGTGGGTGGAGAAATAGGGAATAGGAGAGTGCTATGGCACCATCTGCTCATGCTGCTCTTGCACCGTTAGCTGGGTGTTTCTGTTGCAGGCCTCTAAACGTCTGGCTGCACTGCTGGGGTTGCAGGCTGCACCCCTGGTTTGGAGGGGAAAGCGTTAGTTTTGTAGTGAAGCTTTTTGTTCTGTTTCCTTTCCTTTCTTCTTAAGTACCTTGCTCCCATCTCTGACCGAAACTCTGACCCATTGACTAAAACCCAAGAACAATTCATGCAAATTGCATGTTTGCTAAACAGAGTAGATTGAACAATAGCAAATATAAATGTAGCCTATGCTTTGTTCTTATTAAAACCATAAGGGAACTAATCTGTGACCTGATGTAATGGTCCGTCTTTTGTTTGCAATTGGCTCTGTTAATGGGTATTACAGCAACACCAGGGTAACGGCCACAGCCTGAGACTCCGATGTGCTTGGTGCTGAACAGCCACACGGCAGAGAGACGTTCCTTGTCTCAGAGAGCTTACACAAGCATGATATTCACCTGGGAATCCATCATTTTCTTTATTCTTCTATACTCCAAATGTCTGGGATTTTTTTCAGCTTAATAATCAGAAGACTGTCAATAATAATAATAACACCAGTAATAATAATAATACTACCAGTAATAATAATAATACCAGTAATAATAATAGTAATAACAATAAGAATAATTAAAAAATCTGTCTCTAAGAGGTTTAAATCTTCGCAGCATTCAAAAATTCTTGTAGTTTCCTTCTTTAGAAATATAAATTTTATGGAGATGAATAAACCTTTATTTCTTTTAAACCTTCACTATTTCCTTAGCAATGGCACTCAGCTTGTCTCCTGATCTCCATACAGTTTCCTATAAAGAGTATATATTACCATAACCTTTGAAACGTAGTGGAAAACAGGAGTTTATTTCCAGACCTGGATCCAAAGTAAAGTCCTATTTGGGAGCTAAAAAATGTTTCAGTGGTGAAACATTACTTTGGTAGCTAGCAAAAGCTTTTCCATATTTTTGCGATTTAAAAATACCTGCCTGTCTGGGATTTGGCCATCCTATAAACACGACTGCCTCTTAGTGACATCTGCTGGAACAGGCAGCATTGAAACATGCTCAGGTTTCCTCCACGCTTGCTACCTGCCAGTATTTAGCTCCTAAGGGAAAAAGTAACTCACTCTGTATTTCAGAGTAATACGTGGCCAGTTCAGGTTTGATTTTTTCCTTATCCCACGGGATAACTGTTCTCCACCTTCTTCTTGTCCTTACGTAAAGAGAATGACCCATATGCCAACATGACAAAGATCCAGAAAGTTATGAAAGCCTCATTGTAAGGCTAAATCCTTAACAGGGATTGAAGCGGTTTGCTCGAAGGAGAAGAGAGGATGTGCATTAAAGCAGGAAGTCATTAAAAAATTCATCACTCGGCAGAATCCAGTTTTTCTATAGGGTTTATGCATTTTTTTTCAAGTAGATTTACATTTTCAAAATTGTCAGTTTAAGTTGCATCCTCCACACACCTTTTCTTCTTCTTACCAAGAAAACCAGCTGAAGGGGTTTTGTAATGAAATCAGATGAGAATCTTTTCTCTCTTTCCTTCATGACACTGTTACTGCGCACATCTCTCTACTACGTAATATTTGCTCTTATTGTAGCTGTAACTCTACAATTGCACATTTTGATATATCTTATACTTATTGTAGACTAGAACATGTGCATTACTATATAAAACTAGAGACTGAATTGTTTCATCGGTATAACTGGGCATATGTGACTAAGATTATAAAGTCAAAAATGGAAGATGAACATTTTTCCAAATTTTTCTTTCTGATTGCTCTATGTTCTTGTGCAAGCAGCGTAACAGACTGACCTCTGTGTAAATCGGTGAGAAGATATGGTGCTTTACTAGATGAATTCAGGAATTTGCCCTCCAAAAATAATAAGGCATCATATTATTTATTTTTTTCCCCACTTTGTCAAGTTTTTTTTAGGGCAAACACCAGCTTAGAGCAGATAACTCCTTTCTGGCTAATGTTAGGTGAGGTGAACTACTTCCCTCAATGACTACAAGACTACAGTTTATAATATGTATACAAACTTTTAGAGGAAAGGAAAGATTTTGCAGGTGAAGGAAATATCTTATTAGACCATTTTCTATAGCCGGGAAAAATTATTCAGTTTTTGGGTATGCAGTCTTTCTTCATGTCTGAAGTACGTACGAGTCCTCAGACTGATCTGTGTCTCTTTGCGTATGCTTCCTAGGCCACCTCCTGCTCTTCAGAGATGGCTTTTGAACTTGAAACTCACCAGCCTTGGGAAGTGAAAGCCAGTATTTACAACTGCCCGCTTGTTATCACCCTACCTGGTAAGTTGCATTGGGTGGGTTTTTATGCTTTTTTATTTTTTTAACATCTACAGATCAATCTGAATAGGTCACAGTTTGTTCACAAACCCCCTTTTTTCTGAGGTTTCAGTTAGGAGTCAAATCTATCAGGGATGTGACCCTCTGGGCTGTGCTGGCATTGTGTTAAACTGATTACATCCCAGGAACTTTGTCAGGAAGCTGATAAAGTAAAACATGTCACCGCCTCACTTGGATAATTTGTACTACGATTATAGGATAATTAACCTCCAGCAGAGGAAGCAATTGCTGTAGGAAAAGGAATTGAATTCCAGTTATATACACATCATAATAAATGAAATGTGTAACTAAATAGACACATTTTTTTGTGGCAATATAATTTGAACTCTTTTATACAGAGTCCCGACCCTCACTAAGTCCAAACCCAAATGCCCTCTCACCAGTTTCCAGTTGTTCAGCCACTTCTGAACACTCCTATTATTAAAGCTTTATGCTGCTGCACTGTTTGGGATCACTTTGCCTTAACTTAGAGAGCCAAGATTGAAGCAAGACTCCCAGGGCTTGCTTCTTGGTTGGTGGGGAAAAAAAAATTCTCTGCAGAGTGTGATTCAGATCATGGCAACACAGGTGTGTGAAAGGAGTGAAGCATCACGCCTCTGGAGGTGCCTGGTCTGGACGGGGAGTCTGAGGGGATCAGTTTAGACACTTAAAATTAGGTGAGAGAAACTTCCCAGTGAGCTGTCATAGTAGCTGGCCCTTTCAGTATAGAAAAGACAGGAGATTAGCGGTCATTTTGCTGTAGATTCCAGTTTGTGAATACAACGTATTTTTCCCCCAAGGCATGGCTATACTATAATCAAGAGATTTAAACAGCATGGGTTTTAGCTGCCAAATATATACTTAGGATCTCAAGTGAACTTTTTGTAGGTTATGCTGAAGTCCGCTTCCCACACTTTTGTTCCTCTCGATATCTAAGCTACTGAGATTTAAATGACACCTGACTGCAGTGCAGACACTTCTATAGGCAATGCTGTGTATCATTGAACCTCTGCTTTGCGCATCAGAAGCAGGTCTGCTGTAAACTCCTTCAGAGAAGTCTTCTCCAAGTCCTTCTTGCAGCTACTGTGATCTGAAAAGATAAGAACATTCAGAGTCTAGTGTAAAGAAGCCCTAAATGATGATATTAATTTTTATTCCTTTTTATTATAGATATTTTCATGTAAATCTTAGGCAATCTCTTTTCATTTTCTCTTTGTGAGACATTGGGCACTCAGGTAATATTTTATACCAATTAATTTTTGTTACTGAACATTACTATTAAGCATAAAGTGTATATGCTATACATTCAAATCAAATATAATGCATATTTTTTCTCTACAGTATTGTAATTAAATAATAATTAGTTGCTTGGAAAATGTCTGTTTGCTTTTAACTGCCTCCATGTTCCCCTCTCAGGGGAATTTTTCTTACACTTTAAAACAAGCTATAAGAGCACTAGTAACTTTTATTCTTTCAAAACCTGATGTTACAATTATTGATAATTTCTCATTTTGGTGATTAATTTCCTTTAGAATTCCTGACATGTTTTAGGTTGACCACAGCACTGTGCTGACTACTCTAAACACTTTGCACTCTTTTTCCAATCACAGCTGAATTACTTTATGAAGCAGGAGGTCCAGAAAGCAGCCACTAGGATGGTCTTTTGCTGGTGTACAATTAAAGACTGATCCATATTTTCATGGTCGAGCATTCCCTGGTTTTCAGTCTGGACATAACATTTCTATAGGAAATGGGTAGCTTAGAGTCCCTTGGCAGGAAGCCCTGAAAGTCCATTTTGTGCAGGTGCAAGACAGGTTCTGGAAGGCTAGAATTCTTGAAGTATCCTCTGGCACTCTGAGCAGGACATTAACATTTCCATGTACCGCCATCTCTCTTATTTGAAAAAAACATTTCTTCTTTCTGAGCTTTTGAAATCCTAAAATGTGTGTTTCGTAGTAATAAAAATACATTCACTTCCTTTGACACCTAGCTTTCTTCTTTTACATCCTCACTAGCAAGCCAAATGCTGAAGATTTCCCTGGATATCACTGATGGAATTATTATAGTTTCAAGAACGTGCCTTACAATTCATGTAATTAAAGGTGTGGCTCTGTTCCCATTGAAATTCAGATAATGTTTTCCATTCATTCAATAGAAGTAGGATCAAACTTTACAATTATGGCAATTTTGTGTAATTTGAAGAGTAATCGCATGATTATTTTCTAAAGCTCCAAGAGCAGTTTAGGTGCAACATTTGAACAACAACAAAAACGTTTGCTGATTTTGATATAAAGGTATATTTTACCATAGATGATTCAGCTTGATTAGCATCCTTCTCTCTCACCAATATAATTTAGAATTCCTTATTAAATAGGAAACAAAAGTGATAAGGCACCTCCACATTTTCATTTGCTTGGTTTGTCATGTTTTGGATGAGAACCAAAGCTCAGAAGTCGGGAAAAATACCTGGCTGGCATTTTACCAAACAACATAACCTCCTCTTTCAGCTTCAAAAGAACTGCAGAATTTTGTTTCCTTTGTTTTTGTTAATATCTTTTCTTAAAGGGAACAATATCAAAGGCAGGAAATCTGACTTTCTACAGGATTAAATAATTTTTGTTTCTCCATTTCTTTCAGCTACACGCAGAAGTTTTTCTCAGTTACTCTCTGTCAGCAAACCCGTTTTTCTACTTGTCGCTTTGCATTGTAATCCAGCAGGTGTGGTGTTTTCTCAGGCTGACCAAAACCTGCTTTTGCCTCCTGTTTCACTACCTTTAAAGGTACCTTTATGAAATCAGAGCTGATGAAGCACACATGGGAAGCACCAGTAATTGTATAACAATTAGTTGCACAAAATGAGTAACAGGGTTTCATGTTTTGCTTTCAAAAAAAATACCCTATAAACCTTGAAAAGTTTTGTTATAATCAAGTTACAGATTGCCAGTAGTCAAATTTAGTCATGTGCAGTCTGAATGTTCAGGAGAGGTTGTGAAGACCTACACTGTATGATCATTTAGACATGATTGTAGTCCTTGCAATGTCGTGTTCCTTACAATGTTCTTACAGCGCTTAACAATGTAAGGACAATTTAGGTAAAAGCACAGTGATCCTTATCTAGTGACTGGGATAGGAATCAGTCTCTGGGATACATTCAGAGGGGAGGGTGAGAAGGAAGCCAAATGAAGTACATTAGTTGACTCATCTTCCCGGACCGAGAAAACATGTTCTCAGTCAACTGGCAGATATAAAAACAGATCACAAAATGAATTACACAAGGATTCATTCTGCACACTTTCATCCTTCCTTTCACCATTCCAGATCTGAAAGAAAAACTGAAGTAAAGACTCTTTATAGCACTAAGGACAGGAAACAATTTTCATTTAGCTACTGGTAATGGGACAGTTGTTCTGCTTGACATATTTCAGGTTTCTCACAGGGCAGGAGAGACAAGGAGAGATACTTGAGTACTTCTCTAACTCTATGGAGATTTCCAGACTAGACCATAAAAGGGGAATGTTTTCTTACTTTTGGACTGAAATTCTCTTGGCAAGAAGAGAGCAAGTGATTGTTCGCCGGCACTCTGGGCCAACTTCATCTTTGTGGTCAATCCACTCAAATCAGTGGCTCTTTATCAATACAGATAAATTTAACTCACTAGTCTGTCTGCAGCCAGTACAGCTTCTTTTAAAAGCTATTATTGCCAAGTAAAATACAGCTTTAAGAAGGCTCAGCATTTTCTTAAATGGGTAGTTTTTACCAGTGTCAACTTAAGTAATCAGAACTGTGATGAAACATGCTATATTTTTATAATACAAGGTTGTCAGAATTAACATAAAATCCAAACCCCCATATCCTTAAAATTGTAATGATTGTCTTTCTCATCCAGAAACAGATTACAGATACTAAACAAACTGTTACGTCAATTTATAAAATGCCACTGTGTAAATGGATGCTTAAAGAGGAAAATTCCATACTAGGTAATTTTATGATGCCATTACAAACGAAAAAAACATAACTATTTTAACTATCTTATCTGATCACAATGTTAGTTGATCACAATACTCTTACAGAAGCCTGCAGATTGCATAGTTTGTCCTCCTTCCTTTGGCAAATACAATAATTTCTTGTATTTTCATTAAAAAAAGGCAATATAAAATCATTATATTTGTCCCTTACCTGTACCTCTGCTTCATGATATTTGAGTTGTATGGCCGATGTAGCTTGATTTCCCAAGTCCAATGTAGATCTGCTACTACAGAAAGTAAGTGATGCATAAAATAGCTGTGTTTCTTTTGAGAGAGAGCAAAATAGAAGCTAATAAACAGCAGATTATCTAACACAGATTTCCGGCATCTGCTTTGTTGCATCATGATCTGCTTCTCTGCATTCTCCACCTTCTTCTCATTCAGAATGCCACTGTAATGGAAACATTTTATATATTTATTATGTATTTAATTACGAAATGCCCTAATCGATTCCAGAAGATCCCAGGATTATTTCATCCATGTGCATCACTCTTCATCAGCTGATTCATGCTCTGGATCTCGTTATGGAGTGCAAGCAATGCACAGATAAGTTGCAAAGAAGGAGATTCAAGAATAAAAGATAGAAAGAAAAAATGAGAAAATCAACAGTCCTTACAATCAAATGAATGCATTTTTTTTTACAGGCAGACCTAGGATTAAAACCCACATAAATTGACAATCAAAGATTCAGTAATTTGTAATGGTGCCTTTTTTTCCCACAAATTTCTACTAACCAACCAGTGTCCCTGAAGCTGGAATTTCCCATATAATTGGGATCCACAGGTTACTCATTTTGCATCTGCAGAGAAAAAAAATAAAATAAACAAGACACCAGTTAATTACAATATATAGTCTCAGTCATGGTAGCAAGCAAATTGCCAATGGATTTCACATTCTTTGTTCATTAAAGTTAAAAGGAATAATACTGAAAGATCCCACAAAGGAAAGAAGGCATTCAAGAAATATTACAAAATCCCAGAAACTTCCTATGTCTAGATGCCTGCAAACAATAAGAAATATTCCAAATGAAGAAAAAAGATTCCTGAAGTTGTGATAATTCGCCACTTAAGAGTTTATATGTATAAGGTTCAATTAGTTGTGTTTGTCTCTTGGGTCAATTTTGCTAAGGTAGAAATCATCTGACTTGCTATCTTGCAAAGTGTTCTGCTTTATATTGTGCAGTTAATTTTGAGGTGGTTGTAACAGTGAGTTTCTAATCCACGTTTGCCTATATTCATTGCAGTATTATCAGCTAGCAGTGTAACCGGCTAATTATTTCTAAATATTGACGTACTACTCTGTATTGATGTAATATGTTCTTGTCTTACAAAGGCAAAGTGTGTTCTTTCTCAAGCGTCATTATTCATTTCTACCGTCAGTACTTACTTCCTGATTTGCTTACTGTGTAAAAGAACATTTGTCTTTACTTACGGGTCAAAAGTATTATTACAGAGGTGAAATAACTTCAGACAGAAGTTCAGGACAGAACTTCAGTTTCAAACTTCCTGAAACCAAAATTTTTACAAGAGAAATAAACTTGAGCTAAGTTGTTGCCTAAAACCTGCTTTCTAGTATTTTGATACGAGAATGATGCATTGCATTGAAGCTAGACCCAACATGGCAGTGGAAAAGAAATTCATCTCAACCTGGTTAATTATCACTTTCTTTTAGTCTTCCTGCCTTCAACGTATGAAGACTTGGCAAGAGAAAACTCCATGTAACCCTGTGGAGACTTTTTTTTTTTACTTCAGACCATAATCTGAATTACACATAATCAAATCTGTAGAACACCTCTCCTGTGAAGACAGGCTGAGAGAGTTGGGGTTGTTCAGCCTGGAGAAGAGAAGGCTCTGGCGTGATCTTATTGCGACCTTTCAGTACTTAAAGGGGGCTTATAGAAAGGACGGGGAAAAACTTTTCAGCAGGGCCTGATGTGATAGAACAAGGGGTAATGGTTTTAAACTAAAGGAGGGGAGATTTAGACTAGACATAAGGAAGAAGTTTTTTACAATGAGGGCGGTGAAACTCTGGCACAGGTTGCCCAGAGAGGTGGTAGATGCCCCATCCCCGGAAACATTCAAGCTCAGGCTGGACGGGGCTCTGGGCAACCTGACCTAGTTGAAGATGTCCCTGCTCATTGCAGGGGGGTTGGACTAGATGACCTTTAAAGGTCCCTTCCAACCCTAACTATTCTATGATTCTATGATTCTATGATTCTATGAAATACCTGATCCATAGGACGTAGTCAGAGCTTTTGGGAGGTTTCACTGTATCTTGTTTGATTCTGTCGATATTTTCCTAGGTACATGTAAATATAGGAATTGCTACATTGGATCTTACTCCATCATTCCAAAACCTTATCCATATCAACCGTCTATAACTGATGCTTCTGAGGAAGGTTACATGACTTCACAGAAGCAACAAGTAATCTGTTCCCCCACATTAGATATTAATTTCTAATATTTCCACTTGTGAAGCACAAAGGTAAATGCTCCTTTTAGCATTTTTGGGGGATAATTATCATAACCCAAGATACTCTTGATACTCCCGTATATGTTTGTTTTCTCAGTCTTTTTCAATGTGCTTAAATTTTTGAACTCAACAAATTTCCTGTAACAGAAATTCTTCATTTTAATCTCTTTTCTAAGGAAGGCAAAGCTAGTTTTCATTTTCTGAGAACAGGTTTTTTCTTTAATTTTTATTGCTCTTTTGTTATTCCTCTTATTTTTCAGCAGTCTGAGATGGGATAACCAGTGTGAACACAGTATGTTAGCTGAAGATACACCTCTGATACCAATAGAATTATCTTTTTGTTTATTCTCTGCTCCATTCCTTATATAACTTAATGTCTTGACAACTTAACAATTCACACCAAACAGAGGGTAACAGGATTCAAACAAAATCAATTAACACTTCAAATTTTTCCCATACTCCATCTGTTCTTGTAGTATAGGTACAAAAGCTGATATTATGAAAAGACAAGACTCTAAAATTAAATTTTATTTACTTCTGTGCAGTGGGAACCAGTAGTTTTTCTGAACACTTCTGTAGTGGAAAAATTTGTGATTTGTTCAATCATAAATACAAGTCCCGCTTGAATCACTAAGGTAGCCAAGATCAAGCCGGTACCTATAGCACACATTGAAATTTCGCTGAATTTCCATGACTTCTGTCTTGCTTTCAGGAACCAGTGTATGGGTGACTATGTTACCTACCAGACATAGCAAGTGTCTTAAAACAGTTGAAGGAAATCAAAACCAGCTGATTATGCTGGCTGCAGCTAAGGCCAGAAGATTATCTTTCTTCAACATATTAGTAAAAGTCAACCTGCTTTTCAAAGCATCTCTGGATTTTCTTCTACCAAACTTAAAACCTGACATATCTGAATGATCAACACTAGAAGATTAATGGTAGGATTTCTTTCCTTCCTCACTTTCCAAACCTCATGAATTCAATATGTATTGAAAAGATCAGGAATTATTCTGTACATTTTATATAGGTTATTAACCTCAGAAACTGGACATACAAATCTTGCAGTTTTAAGAAATGCCTTTGGAAGCCAAGCTAATGTCCATAAAATGTCAGACAGGATTTTATTACTTCTAAGAAGGATGTTGCAATCCATGAATAGTAGAGTTTTCTATGTGAACAAAAGAAAATTTAGCTGCAAGTACAAAGAATATTATTTTTATTTTTTATTGTTAGTATTGTGAATGGTTGTGTCTATCTTTGTTTCTAAGATATTGATAAAATTAAAACAAAATGCTGTCTGCTCTTGGATAGATTTTCATCCTTTGTTCTATTTCTTATCACCTGCAAAGCTATTCATTATATATCTGTCTGGTAAGAGTTACAAGGTAACTTAAGTATTTGCAGAAATTCCTTAATTTTAAGTTAATCTGTGACTTAGTAGAGCAGAGGTTTCTTTCATGTGGTTAGGCAGTTGTCTTATCCTGGTATCTCTCTAAAGTTTAAGGATAAAAAGAGCCTGTGATGTGGCACCACTTAAGTCAATAGACTTTTCATTGATTTTGATGGGCTGGATCTCCTTGGTTTTCTGGGTTCACATTTTCTAGAACTAGTTGAGAGAGCTGATCCATTATACAGTCTTTTCTATTTCCCTTATCTTCCCTTATCTTCTTCCCTCTCCTTCATCACAATCTGATTTATGTTCTCATAATAACACATCATGGTGTTAATTTTTTTCCACTCCCTGTTTGAACCTTCCTTTGTTCAGAGAGAATAGCGCTAGTTATGATTACACTGAAGTTTTATTTAAATCCATGTCAGTGATGAGAAGAATTACTGAAGAACATCCACCAGTGTGTCTGATGATGGGGATGGGTGGCAAGGCTGGGGATATAACCCCCGTCTCCTGCACTTCTCTGTACCTCAGTGGCAGGGTTTCAGTCTCATAAGCAGAAGGACATTCACAGAGTTTCCGAAGAAAAGAACAGGGCCTGGCAAACATAGTACTTACCTAGTATAAACACGCGTTTTGTTGAGGTAGATTAACTTTGTATTTGAACAAAAATAATTGTTGTTGAGCACCATCATCAGTTAGTGTGATGTGACACAATGAACACAATGGATTCAAAGGAGTATTATCTGGCTAACGCACTGAAAAGGGATTTTCTCTTCTACATGGTTTATTCTGACATTTAAAGGGAGACTAACTTCGCCTAACTTTACCCACATAAAAGTTCAGCATCTATTGGTCCAAATGCCTCTACAGACAGACCTAACGGAAAAAAAAAAAAAAAAAATCCTTTCTACTGTGAGCATCTGGCTACAACAGATGAACGATCCTCTGGAAGCACATTACTCTCTGCATTGTCCTAATTGTCCTAAGGGAGCTTAGGAAGCTGTCTTAGACCTCATGACTAGAAACTTTAAAAGACTCAAGTTAGACGAATACTTCAGTTTAGATTAATCCTTATTACAGCATAATCTTCTGCCTATAAAGGTACAAACCTCTCCAGGAGTAATATATTTATGGGACTTTGGTAGGTCAGTGTTGGGGACAAGGAAAGAAGTCACCCTTAAAAATGAGGAAGGGTTGCCAGTAACCTCCCAAAACTCTGTGGTTTTATATTGATGGCTGTTGGTGATGCTGGTTGCTCTTCTATGCTCCCATACAGCTCATGATTATTAATGTCTGTACATTAGGACAGAACTAGAGAACTCTCCAATCTTCATTGATTTCATTTATAACATTTCCAATTTGAAAACAAATTGTAAAGACATTTGACATTTTCATGTCAGGAATGTTTTCCAACTTTTTCATCTTGAAATAACTTTCCTTTTCAAAGTATTTTTCAAAATATTCCAAGCCTGAAAAACATGGCAGTCTAACATTTTAACTTTTTTTTTTTAAATTACTCTGATTTTTTTATTCCTGGAAATTATGTTTCTTGGAAAGCTCTTTGTTTTTTCACTCTGGTTCAGAATAAAACTGATTCTGAAGCCGCAAATCTTTCTGTGCAGTGGAAATTTCAGTGTCCATATATTTCTAGATTTGTCTGAACTATGCAAGCTTTTGACAGTACTTTGCCTCTGCCATTCTGACAATTAAAAATATGTAGCTTTCAAAGAAGTGTAATTTACACTTTAATTCATATTTTTCTCTTATATAACCACAGTGAATCAGAAATATACTTTGTGAAATAAATGAAGCTACAGACATTTAATGTTCTTATAACTCAGAGAAGAATCATACATAAATACTTAAATCTTTTCTTTTTTAAATGATATTCAGTGCTTCGAAGAAGAGTGGTTTTTTTTTTACATTTATTCATCTTATTTTTGGCTGCCAGAAATGAAAAGGGACAAAAGCTGCAATTAAACTCTACTGTTCCATGAAATGAAAAAAAAAAATAAAAAAAAAAAAATCTGTACAGCTGTTTTCACAGACTGCTTCAGCTCCTTGAAAAAGTTATTTACACTCTTGTGTTCACAACTATATTAAATCCTCAAAATAACTATGTTGACTGCCTACTTTAATTCTTGTCATCAAAATTACTTAAAAGCCGCTCTGGTAGCGTAAACAATTCTTTAAGGAATTTACATATTCCTCAGGATGAGGAAATCCATTTAGCAATACAGAACACAAGACGTCAACACTTTTCAATCACATGCTAATTAAACTGAACTATATGTTTGCAGAGTAAATGTGAACAACACGCATAAAGAACAGCAGCCTCCACTACTATTATTTTTCAGAGAGTGGCTACATTTTAGTTCTAGTCTCTGATTTAGTCCATGATAATTTAAAAGGGATGCTTCCAAACAGTCACTATTATTTTATGGAAATCCATGAACAATATTCTGCTTTGAAAACATTTCTGCTTATAGCTCATCTTATTTTTCTTCATAAGCATTGTTTTACTTAAATGCAAGGATCTTTGTTGATAATAAGTGCATATATAAGCAATGCTATTTCTTTAACTCAAGTCATAATCTTCTGTTTGTGTTTGAAAAAGACCCTTTTAATTATCAGGTCTCTAACAGGCTCCTCTTTCATCCTTCCCTGTCTCTCTAACTTCCTTTTCTGTAAAAGGTGTAATTCTATGCTGTGTAAGAACTGTTTATTCCAATAAAGAGCTGATTTACTTGTTCCTGGGACCTGATTATGTTGACATTAAAGTTCTTGTTATCCTACTTTAATTATATAAATTTACAGAGCTTAAACTTAGACTTGGTTTAAAGGAAGTTTAATTTGAGATCCTGTTGAGTGACAGGCTTTGCCTTGGCTTCACATCTGTGAATAAAGACAATCCTTTGGTATGATTTCCACATGGACACACTGAATTTCTATATCTTTACAAAGAAATTTTTTTTTTTTTTTTTTTTTTTTGTAAATGAACAGCCAATTTTAACAGCTTGGCTTGTATTTTTCCTTACGGAGAATAGCCAGGTCCTTGGCTTCTCTGAGTTCTGATTTATCTGCAGACCTGCCCAGATCTACTTAGAAATGCCCATGGGCGCTACGCTTCGAGGGGAAAGAAAAGAAAAAAAAACATTCAAAGCTTTTCATTTAGAAATTGGCATTGTTTCCATAATCATATTGTTGCTGCCTCCTTTTTCATTCATTTCACTCTTGTCCCTTGTGGAGCTCTGGCCGTATGTTGGAAAAGTCCTCCATTGCACAACAAGTAATCCGTGCTGATAAATGTTCACTGTATGTTAATTTACCTAGACAGGACATTACACAATTTTCTCCATAAATAACTTAAAAAAAAAAATCATAAATAGGGTAACAGTTCATAGTCAGAGTCCTCTACTGGGCTATAGGAACCCTGGAAAACAAAAGGAAAAAATCTTTGCAAACACCTTTCTCTTCTTTAAAGGCTGTAAAGTACTGGCTCAGTTTAATTGTGTAAAAAAAAGGAACATTGTACTCAACAAAAGGAATGAATAAAAAATATGAACTTTTATGCCTGACAGCCTATGTGCAGTGACCATGAAATGGTGGAGTTCAAGATCCTTAGGGCAGCAAGGAGCGCACACAGCAAGCTCACTACCCTGGACTTCCGGAGAGCAGACTTCGGCCTCTTCTGGCATCTGCTTGGTAGAGTACCGTGGGATAAAGCCCTGGAGGGAAGAGGGGCCCAAGAAAGCTGGTTAATATGCAAGGATCACCTCCTCCAAGCTCAGGAGCAATGCATCCCAACAAAGGGGAAGTCAGGCAAAAACGCCGGGAGGCTGCATGGATGAACAAGGAGCTCCTGGACAAACTCAAACACCAAAAGGAAGCCTACAGAGGGTGGAAGCAGGGACAGGTAGCCTGGGAGGCATACAGAGAAATTGCGCAAGCAGCCAGGGATCAGGACAGGAAAGCTAAAGCCCTGATAGAATTATATGTGGCCAGGGATGTCAAGGGCAGCAAGAAAAGCTTCTATAAGTACATTGGTGATAAAAGGAAGACTAGGAAAAATGTGGACCCTCTCTGGAAGGAAACGGGAGACTTGGCTACCTGGATATGGAGAAGGCTGAGCTACTCAATGACTTTTTTGCTTCAGTCTTCACTGGCAAGTGCTCTAGCCACACCGCCCAAGTCGCAGAAGGCGAGGGCAGGGACTGGGAGAATGAAGAACTGCCTACTGCAGGAGAAGATGAGCTTCGAGACCATCTAAGGAACCTGAAGGTGCACAAGTCCATGGAACCTGATGAGGTGCATCTGCAAGTCCTGAGGGAACTGGCAGATGAAATTGAGAAGCCACTATCCATCATATTTGAGAAGTCGTGGCAGTCCGGTGAAGCTTCCACTGACTGGAAAATGGGAAACATAACCCCCATTTTTAAAAAGGGAAAAAAGGAAGACCCAGGGAACTACAGGCCAGTATCTGATCTCTGTGCCCAGCAAGATCATGGAGCAGATCCTCCTGGAAACTATGCTAAGGCACATGGAAAACAAGGAGGTCACTGGTGACAGCCAACATGGCTTCACTAAGGGCAAATCATGCCTGACAAATTTGGTGGTCTTCTACGACAGGGTTATAGCATTGGTGGATAAGGGAAGAGAAACAGACATCATCTACCTGGACTTGTGCAAAGCATTTGACACTGTCCCACACAACATCTTTGCCTCTAAATTGGAGAGACGTGGATTTGACAGATGGACCACTCGTTGGATAAGGAATTGGCTGGATGGTTGCACTCAAAGGGTTACGGTCAACGACTCGATGTCCAAGTGGAGACCAGTGATGAGTGGTGTTCCTCAGGGGTCGGTAGTGGGACCGGCACTGTTTAACACCTTTGTTGGCGACATGGACGGTGGATTGAGAGCACCCTCAGCAAGTTTGCCGATGACACCAAGGTGTGTGGTGCGGTCGACACTCTGGAGGGAAGGGATGCCATCCAGAGGGACCTTGACAGGATGGTGGGCGCGTGCAAAACTCATGAAGTTCAACAAATGCAAGGTCCTGCACATAGATTGGGGCAATCCCAAGCACAAATACAGGCTGGGCGGAAAATGGATTGAGAACAACCCTGAGGAGAAGGAGTTGGGGGTGTTGGTTGATGAGAAGCTCAACGTGAACCGTATCCTGGGCTGCATCAAAAGAAGTGTGACCAGCAGGTCAAGGGAGGTGATTCTGCCTCTCTACTTCACTCTTATGAGACCCCACCTGGAGTACTGTGTCCAGCTCTGGGGGTCCCAACACAAGAAGGACATGGACCTGTTGGAGCAAGTCTAGAGGAGGGCCACCAAAATGATCAGAGGGCTGGAGCACCTCTCCTGTGAAGACAGGCTGAGAGAGTTGGGGTTGTTCAGCCTGCAGAAGACAAGGCCCCGGGGAGACCTTCTAGCAGCCTTCCAGTACCTAAAGGGGGCCTACAAGAAAGCTGGAGAGGGACTTTTGACAAGGACATGTAGTGACAGGACAAGGGGTAATGGCTTTAAACTGAAAGAGGGTAGATTGAGATTAGCTATAAGGAAGAAATTCTTTACTATGAGGGTGGTGAGGCATTGGAACGCGTTGCCCAGAGAAGCTGTGGATGCCCCATCCCTGGAAGTGTTCAAGGCCAGGTTGGATGGGGTTTTGAGAGACCTGCTTTAGTGGAAGGTGTCCCTGCCCATGTCAGGGGGGTTGGAACTAGATGACCTTTAAGGTCCCTTCCAACTCAAACCATTTTATGATTCTATGATTCTAATTAATATGGAATATGAAAAGATACAGTAATTACCAGAGTGAAGACATAAGGCCTGATTTTAGAAGGTGAAAAGCATCCAGGTCATTAAACCTTCCGGAAATTGTCATCATTTCTGAACCGTAGGTGTTCAGATACACACAACTGAGATAAGGAAGTCAGGATTTTAGCTCAGAGAATATATATCAGCAACTCACTGTCAAGCAAAATCGCACAATTAGCTGTTCTGCTGGGGTCTGTCCAGATCTGTCTCCATTCAGGCCTTTACCAATGATCTGAGTAGACAGAAACCTACGTTAAGTCCACAAGTGGCGTGAAGGTGAACGGGACTTTAACATACATTGGGAAACAAGACTGAAATTCAAAATGGCAGTAGCAGACTGGAGAAAAATAGAATGAAATGGAATAAAGCCCAGTAGAAAGTGCCTAATTTAGGAATCATTGACTGCGCAGTGTAGCGTGGAATGAAGAATCAGGGTTTGATTTACTTCTTCAGGAGAGGAGATGGAAGATTAAATCATGAGCTGAATATGAGATTCATGGAAGAATGATTCCAGCATGAAGAAGAGAGAAGGACAATTGTCTTCAAAACTATTGTAGAGGGGAAAATGATAGCCTTTTCTCCAGCCCATGATGGCTATGACAGGAAGAAATGTGCTTAAAACGAATCAAGAAACAGACATAGTAGGTGTCAGAAAAATATCCAAATGGTAAAAAGCCTGGAAAGACTGGAAAGAATCTGCAGAGAATTGCAGTCTCCAACACTGGAGTCTATAAAACTAGACTGAATATATATTTTTGCGTGTCACTGAAAGTGCTTTCTTGTACAGGTCCAGATGGAGTATAAAAGCCATTTTTTAACAATTCTGCTTTTGATTTCATGTTGGAACAGAAGTGTACAAAGATCCCCCCCCCCCCCACCCCCCACCCCTGAATAACAACAACTAACAAACCCTTAAAGTAGAGACACACTTCCATATTAAGTTCTTTGAATTTTGGGTAACGCCTAGGTCTTCTGTTCCTTAATCAAATCTCTCTCTAGCTACTTATATTAGACTCCGGTTAGACATTACCTCAAGGTACAAATGTTGAAACTGGTCTAAAAATGTAATTTCACAAAGTTTGTATGCTTGGGTGAGAAGTTTTTTTCATCCCCATAAATGTAGCATTGCATGAAGACAAACTCTTTAAATGCAATATTACATAAGGTCTAAATTTCTGCTGGATTCTATCATAGTTATTTAAAGCTTGATTCTGACTAGATAGAGGCTGAAAAAAGGAGTCATAAAAGTTTTACAGCCATTGGTTTTAACATTACTGTTCCTGGCACATTTAAATTTTGCTTTAAAATAATGAGACCAGATTAATGTCCTGTGCAGCTACACTCACTCCACTGAAATTGCATCAAGGATAAAGTTGGCCCAACATTTCTTGAGCAACCCCAAATGAAGATTCCCTCAGCTACCAGCAGAACTGGGAGGGGAAGAGGAGGAATGAACAGATGTTGACTCATTATTCTTTGGAGACTTGTTTGTTTTTCATGACATCAAACAATTATGGAGAATTCAGCTGTTGTTAAGACAGCTTTATTTTAATTGAATATATAATTACATAGGAATGTTGCTTTGGAGCGGCATTACTCTTTGAGAAAAGAATAAAAATCTACAGGATGGTGGAAGCACATTTAACAGGTAATGCTTTCTGTTAACACAGCACCTCTGCATAAATGAACAATACAGTCTATTTTTAGAAAAATTCCAATTACCTCACTTTTTTTTTTTCCCCCCATGGACAGGATTGTGACAGGAAGTCTTTGGACTTCTGCTGGCATGGAATCCTACATATGTGCTACTGTCACGTAAAAACTACCTTTCTGATCCTTCTACAATCAACTCGTCTCCTGGACCCCTGCCAGATCTCTGTAAGTGTTTGATGTTTCATCCATACCCTCGGGGAATACCTCTCATTCACTTTACCGCTACTTTACGTCATTGTAGCATTATAAAGGACCTGTAAAATATCACTCATCGTGACACTTTCCTATGTCTGTATGGTGAAAAATGGCCTTAGTGCACATAAGAATTAAATTTTAAATACTGGGGAGGAACTTTTCCCACACATTCATGGCTAGGCCTGGGAGGTGTCTGCTCTACCACATGCAAAGTGGAAGGAATATGTTCCTTCACGACTATGGATCAAGTTGATAATGCTGTAGCAATCACATTATGCCTCCTCAGTGGAAGCAGATGTGCTACTTCACTCACAGTAAAAATGAACAAATTAATGTTGTAAGAGATCATCTATTACTTGATTAGTATCACTGCACAGATTTCCATGGAAAGATATAAGGTTCTTTTCCAACAGGAAAGACTATGAAAACACGTATTCTGTAGGCAGTCTTCCTGAAAAAGCAAAAAGAAAAGAAAAAGAAAACAAAAGGAGAAAACAATTATTTCAAGTCGGATTTAAGTTTACAGTTTCCTTTGGAGACTATCTGCCACTAGTTAATCTTCTACTGACAGGCACCAACTAACTGGCTTGAGGTCTTCGTCCTGCAGAGGATACTTACCTGAAGGGTAAGAGTCTCATGAAGCTTGTGTTGATGAAAGTGTTGTCAAAACTGACACAATTTTTACCTGCAGCATGTGAATAAGAGGTCATGATAGCAGACTGAAGATTCTTGCTGTTTTACTGTTCTTGAGAATATTTTAAGTCACTCCTCTAATATAGCTATCTTTTTGTTTTCAGGACTTTATAAACAATAATAATTCTAAGATATTACTACCTAAACATTGTCTTGAGGCAGCATGTTACTGATGAGACTCTTGAAAGTTCACTGGAGTCCAAAATAATGTAAAAAAAAAAGAAAAAAAAAAATTAAGGCTATCAGAGACCATGATGTATAGAAAGAAGTAGTATGATTTTTCCCACAGCTTATTTCTTCTTTAGTGTTGCTGATTAGAGGACAGCAGAGATCTTTTTCTCTAAGGGCATGGTGACTTTGTGTGACATGCAGTTATTAAAGCAAAACCAGGTATGTATGTCTCGGAATCATTCCCTGAAGGGGAAGCATGTATCTTCAAGAAACAAGATTCCTAAAATGTTATAGATACTTGTGATGAGAAATAGATCCTATTAAAAAGGATACTGTTTCCTAATAAGAAGAAAGGCTCCCCAGCTGTTCAGACATATACGATAAGTAAAGCCAGCCACTTGCTAATGACTGTGTTCCTCAAGCCCATAAAGATAAGACCCTTGGTAACTACACAGATGTTATAAGAAAATGATGTCTAAAACCTGAGCTCAGTGAAGTACTGGAGTATGCTACTTGACTAATCCCTTTGGTCATTATACTATGAGACACAGATAGGACAGCATAGTTATGAGAATATGAAATCCAGTATTTGGTTCTGCTGATTTCAACTTTGCAAAATAAAAGTGTAAGGTACAAGCAGTAATAATAATAATAATAATAATAATGATTTTTGTGAACAGTAGAACTAACTACCTAACTAGAAATAAGCTCTATTGGTCTTTGTGATCTACAGAAATGTTCTGTAGCATCAAATAAGGTGCAGGCTCTGACCAAAGCTTTGATTTCCCATGGTGAATTGACAGTGTCAATGTCTTTCATCTGCAGAGTCCTTGTTATCTAATAAAGTTAGTGGTCAGGCTTCATTAATGGGTCTCTCTTATCTACTCAACCACTATTTACATGAAAAAATGTAAAATATATTTGAGATTGTGGCTTTTTTGTCACATCAAGTTGAAATATGCTCGTGGCATATCAATCAGCAAATCATCAGGATATCAATTTCAGACACATATGCATAGTTTGATCTTCAACACAAAACCCAATATCAAACTAGAGTACAAAACCTGAGATAATTCAATAATAATTTAGATGAGCACTTGGTGAAGATTCATATGTGCATATTTATCTGTCTATGTATCTGTCTACCTATCTCAAGTGTTTTTGTGCGTAACACTTGCAGGAAAGTGTAAGTGATAATTATACTCAGAAAATTCTCATACTGATCTCACACAGAGATATTTCTGGCATACACATTTTCTGGGATGAATGTCTCATAACAAATCCTGGTCTTTAACCACTTGCTGAAATCCAAACCACAGACAATGCACGTGTCTTTTTTAAAGCTTTAGTGTGTGGTAGCTTGGGTGTTGCACATTGCAAGCTAAACACCCTATGAGCATTTTATGGGTAGGACTGAAATCAATAATGTTCTCCAGCCTAAATATATGCATAGTTAGATGCATTCATATTTTCTTAATAATTTTCCTTGACTGAGAATATGATAGATGTAAGTGACAGATTAATGCATGTGGACTCAAGCAACCGCTGACTGACCATATTGTTCTCACAATAGGTTGCAAAACAAATGATAAAAATGTAAAATCATTTTGTCAGCTGTCAATCACGTTACTTCAATCTCCTTGATGAACTGAAGTTACAAATCTTTCAGGGTCTGTAAAGAGATTAGAGTCAAAGGAAATGTGCAGAACGTTGTTAAGCTAATTTCCATCTTTCATCAATGCCAATGTTTAACTAATGCCCTGGTACGATGTCAGGAAAAAACTCTGCTAGTATTGTGAGCTGATGTACTAGTGACACGCAAACCGAAAGTCCCCTTTCGTTTCAGAAGTAAGGGCGCTGTGGTACCCCTTATTATCTGGAAAGTGACTATGACTCCTGTCAGCAGCAGATGATGGCCAAGCTGACCAAGATTTATGTCACACTTGCTTTATAGTGAATGTAATAATACTACCATTTTACCTTGCCTAATGGATGTTGTGCACTGTGAAAAAAAAGGATATTTGTGCCAAATAGCTCCTCATATTTACCTGTTTCATTGTACGTGAATTCTGTGTAAGCTTTCAGTCTTCAAATGGGGTCCCTAAAAAACCAAAACATCTGAAAAAGCTCAGGTTTTACTTAAATAAGCAAGTTTGATTGGATGGAACAATTCAGCCAATTAAGGGTTAAGCTTATGTATCAAACAGCTCTGGAGGCTTGTACAAATTCTAGTAACTTCTGCATTTAGCAAAGCAAGAGCTCAACAATACTTCTCTCACACTACACTTCTCCTTTTTGTCTGGGCCTAAAAATTAAATGCACAGATATAACAAGGCTTTTTCAGTATCTCCAACTCAGTTAGAAATGAGAAATTTCACCAGAAAAGTTGTTCCTGGAAAGTTCTTAGTCCGATTTCCAGATTCCAAAGAAGAATTATCAAAAAATCCAAAGGCTCTTTTCACAAAGTCAGCCTTAAGTAATTTCTTGTATAAATTTCCACATTTAGTTACGAGAATAGCTACATACATGCATACCAGTTTAAATAATGTGATTTTCCACACATACCCAAGTAACTGACCTCTGTGAATGCTTTGCATATTTGAGACCACTATTCAAGTAGGCACAAAATGTGCACATGCTTTGGCATAACTGACCGCAGAGAAGATAATTGATTACTTTTAGCCTTAATTACCCTGCATACTTATCAAACAAACAAACATGGTTTATTTGACTGGGGCTAAAGTAAGCTTACAACAAACTCTTCAGATTTTTACCTGGTGCTTCCCCCCTCCTCGCCTTTCTCACCATTTGGATTAAAAGTCCTCTCTAGTTGATGTGATCTTTAAGGAGGATGCCACAGCCTGCGCTTCACTTCTGCAGAAGTTAAACCCCAGGAAAACCTACAAAGTGTTGGATTCCAAGGGCTTTAGTGTTAATCCTAAGGACTAAGTAAAGCAAGGAACATGCTGAGCCCAGTGAAAACACCAATTACCTCAACCAATAATAAAAGTAAAACAGTTTGTGGGAGTGAATGGAGCATTGTTGAAATCATAATGACACTGAAGGGAAGTGGAAAAAAAGCCCATCTTAGGATAGTTTACCTCTAAGTAAATAGTTTGCTCTTCTTTGCATTTCCTGGGTTTCTGCTGACATCTATGTTGTAATCTAAAGCCAAATAGGTGAGATCAACATCAAAGATTGCTTGTTGATTGGAAATGAACATATTTCAGAAACTAGTCTTAATAACATTGCTAAAATGCTCTTTGATCAGAGCTCGGGGACTACAGAAAATTCCTCAATTGGAGACTAAAAAATCAAAACCAGAGATGAGTTTTCTCCATGATATGACATTAAAATCATTTTGTATATCTTCAGTGCTGAATTCCACTTACAGTTACATGCATGTTGCATCTCCTGTAAGCTAGTAATGCAAAACACGACATTAGTTACACTGCTGTGGATCAAAGAAGTGTCCATGTCTCCCCTTCCTCTTTTTACTTCACAGATTTATTAAGTCTGAGACCGTTCAGTGTTTGTTATCGGATAACCCAATGGCTGCCTCAACTTTTGTTTTTAAAACTGTGTTTTTCTCCTTTTTCCCTGTTAACCATCTACTTGAATACTGCTAGACTATATCCTTTCAGTCAGGGTACGCCTTCAGCATATGTTCCCTAGGCTTGCCCTCCACATTCCTAGTGGTTTGTTTCAGAGGACTGTTGTATTTACCTAGGACAGACAAACAGTGATCAGGACTTTCTATCTACTCTGCACTATGTTCTTCTTATGTTTTCTGTCATTTTATTCCTGCACTGTTCACCTTTCCTCAAATACAACACGCTCCTGTAAATAATTGTCTGTAGGTTACCTACCGGCAACCATCACTCTTTCAAGAATCAGCACTTCTATTTAAATCAATGTCTGACAACAAAAGCATAATAGAGTGAAATACGGAGATAAACTGGGATCTGAAAACAAATACCATTTCTGGCATAAAGAGAGTATGAGAGCCATGACAGTGTGCTGGACAGCAGAGCAGGTAAATTTCTTTTGCATGTTGCTATTCAGAGAGAAAATGTACGACTTCACAGAAACTTCTTCCTTAAAAAAAATGTTATTCTTGTTGTTTATTAATTGCACTTCAGTGGAGTCTAGAGATCCAGGAGAGTCCTCCTTCCCAAAGGCATAGGTGCTATTCAAATTCGCTGTACAAGGTAGCTCTGTTCCAACAACAGGCTCGATATATTGCAACATACATTTACCAGGGTGGTTTTGGCAAACACTGCAGAAAACTGTGTATCTTTTTTTAGCATATCAGTGGTGAAACCTACGAGTAGTATACAAAGTTATGCTGTCATACACCTAAACGAGCATAAAGAAGTAGGGCTTGCCTAATCACAATGTTCTCCATCAGTTTTCCTGCTATGTGTATTGCTCCTATAGGGAAAGTAATGAAAATGAGCCTGGTACTGATCTCAACTGCATCTGTATAAAGCAGGAGGAGAGTTCTTTTTGTTTCCGAAGTCCCTAGATCCATGTGACATGAACATAACCTGGAGTTTGGTCTTTCGGGAATGTTGACATAAAACATTAGTATAGAATTCGCATCATTTTTTCTCCTTTAATTACAGTGTGTAATACTGTTATGTAGAAATAAGAATTTTAAAGGCAGAGGTGTGTTTAACAGCCTGAGTTTCTCTTTGTTTTGCACGATTCTGGATGCAGAATGTGAACTTGACTGCCTTGAAATTATAGTTAGACCCCTGCGTTGGAATGTCCTTCAGGCACAAAAATCTGCCTTTTATAGCAGCCCACAGCACTTTCCTCCAACTTATTTGATTTTAAACTAATGCTAAAAATCTAAAGAGAGCCCCCTTTTGGTTTAAACCCCTCTCAGGCCTATATTGTGTTTCTGTCATAGGAGTGATTCTGAGAGGGACTAATTAAAAGTCCAATGAATGTGTGAGGGTTAAACTCACAGGCTCTGCTCATTAACAGTCGCTCACCTAAGAATATTTTGAGACTTCTTTTCTGTGATGGGAAAGAAAGGAATAAGACCAGACAACTCTTAAAAACTCACAATTTATTGCACAAACACACATTTCTGTTGTATTACTAGGCCTGCAGTGATGACAATATCTAATTTAACAAGAAGATTCCTCCCCTTCCCCTGTGTTTCTTCTTGGAAAATAACAAAAGAAAACAAAAAAATCACTAATGAACACCCCTTCCCCCAAGAAATAAGGAAAATCAGAACCATTTTGTTAATTGTCTTTTTCCTGCTGTTTCCATGGTAATACCGGCTACTAGCCTTCGCCGCAGAGTGACAGTCCAACAATTCACACACTACACCCTTTCAGGCACAATGAATGGCTGTGAAAGGGGCAGAACAGGCGCTATTCAGGAAACATGTGATATCTACTCAATGCTCTACCTTTCATCCGCATTTTCCAAATTGCAGTTAATTTAATTCTAAACAAATGGCTAAGGGGTACAAATGAGGATTAAAAGGAAAAGAACATCTTGAGCTCTAATGGGGACGGTTTGTGTGAAGAACAATATAGCACTTTCTTCTGATGCCAAGGCTGCCGAATTGAAAGATGCACTTTCCCTCTTCTTCTGAGGCCTTAATTTATACTCTATATCAATAGCGAAATAAACATGGAAGATTTTTTTTTTTTGACAGATTATGTAGATTTTGGCTTTCCATTTGGAAACGTTATTGTTACACGGAGATGTAATTTTCATTTTCTTCAAACTAAGAAGAAACCACCTGTATTTTTCAAGTAAGGCAGCTTTCTTGACCAGGCCTCTCATTTGAGCTGTCTCTGAAGTTATTGTTTTAAGTCCCATAGAAAAAGCCGTGACAAATACTTTCAGGTCACCTTAAGAAACAACAACGGACCTTTTGAGAATGTCAGTGCCCGGAAGGAAATTATTATTCACATTAGATTTAATGACAGTGAGACCTTTTTTTTCATGTGATTCTTTTTATTTTGACATGTAAAGAGTATTATCTTTGCTTAAAATTGATCAATGAACACCTTGAATTTTGCCATATTCAGTTAAGCATGAGGCAAGATGCTTAAAAAGTTTCCATATTTGGTAATTTATAACATGACATCATAAGCACCGACAACGTGTCAGACCTGCTAATGATTTCACTTTCTGTGCCACATGCAGTTTGTGCTGAGAATGCAGATGTTGTAAAGGGAAATATGGCAGAATAGCAAAATAGCTTTAAATCTAAATTATTTTTCACTGATTTTTCACTTTTCTATGTTAAAACTTGAAAACTGTTAAAACCAACAAACTATGTAAAATATTTCCTACTTAGGAGAAATCATCTTCATTGCAGCTGTATTTTTGTCCAGCTGATGTAAGCAAAATGGCTCTTTAGACATAATTACTATTAATATCAATTTTTACTATACTCATTTATTTTCCAGTTAAGAATACTTCAGCTTTTAAGAATTTCTTACACAGAGTTACCAGACATCTCATTTTTTATTTGCGAGAAACAGCATTTGATATTGTATTGCCAATAAACAAAAGGACAAAAAATCTTGTGAACACTTTTCAAGTTTTGCAGATAATTGTGTTTTGACTTGCAAATGTTTTCTATTATTAGGTCCAAGTGATCATACTTACAGACTCAGTTACCCGTAATGTGCAAATAAAGTTTTCAGATGGAATCAACTATTCCTTGCCAAGGCCTCAGACAGAGCTGCTCTGTTTTGTGATGTACCTAATATGACATCAGTCTGTCCTATTTTAAGAATATAAAGGAAAGTTGAAGACTTTTAATGACTAATTTTGAACGCAGAGTAGTATTTTTAAAACCTAGCTACCAAATACATACACTTTTTGTAACAGGATCAGACTTCAATAGCAGCAGAGCATTTTAAAAATCCTGTTGAAATAAATTTTTGGTAATTTGTTTGTGATAAGCACTCAAGCTATTAATTCCTTTTTATTTTTTTTTTTTTTTATATGAAGCAACAGAATTTCACTATAAAATGCACTTAATTTGGGGCAATAATGTTACCTGAGATTGGGTACCAAATAAATGTTTTGAGAGCTCTAAATGCTTTAAAAAAATGTTAAGTTCCGTAGTTCTGCACTGCCACTAGTTAGGTAGATTGATTAATCACTCTTCAAAATAAATCAATTAACGGTATGTTGAAATTTCTTGGATAGCGCCGCATTGCTGATTTTAACACAGGATGAAAGATTTTCCAAAGTATCGCTTTGCTTTGCAACTCCCCAACACGAAGTCTTTTAAGGGGTGATAGCATACTCAGACACCTCCTATAGTTTGGGAAGCTCAATTAGAAAACTCCCTCACAAAGAGATACTACCTCTCTGCTTTACAGTCTGCACTGGTTTTGGTTTGTTATTAGGCAGCGTTCAAAATACAGGAGGGCAGGGGGAGTAAAGACAGAATTGCACACTTGTCTTATTATAAGAAGGGCAAATTTTGTACTGAAAAAGGTACCGGAATGGCAGTACAGTCCCAGGCAATGGTATGTTGCTGTCTATGCCAGAAAGTGACTTTGGTATGCTTTTTGGGGTCATTTTAGAGCATGTAATATGGATTTTACCGTATACATTGCTGAAAAGGGATGGGGATAAGCATGCACATGAGAGATAACCAAGTCAGAGCCTGGAGGCCTAACACCTTCAGCCCAGTCTGGACAGATGTGTGCCTACGACCTTGTGAGAAACACGTTCTTATGGAAGGCTGATGCTGATATAGCCAGACATGGAAACAGTTGTCTCTAGATTTCCCATGGTTATTTCATAGTCTACCTCAACCAAACAGCTAGTGGAAGGCACTACATGGTTACCCTTCCTCATCCATCGTGTTTCTATTATGCCAAGGCTCTGCTTAGATGTCTTCTTGGTGCAGTCCCTTGAAAGGAGACACTAAAGATATTTTCTTCAGTTTCAGCTCCTTTATCCAAGAAAATCCAAAACTTCAGAGCAATATTCAGACAAAATGTTTCATACTCTTTTACTGCCACCACCAAAACTCCACTCACTGTCTATGAAATGCAAAAAAAAATAGCCGCCTTCCCCTCAGAGCTGGGTTCAGTCTTGCTCATATGTTAGCCAGATCTTTAAAGTTTAGGGGCTTTCAGTGAAGAGTTGGCTGAGCTTGTAGTGAAACCTGAAAGCAGGTAAGTATTATCAGGCTTTTGATCTTCATTGCCAAAAAAAAAGCATGCGTTCGTCTGATACATGTTGCAAAACTGGTTTTCTGATATTAGAGTTTCATCATACATGAAGAAGTCTTTTCTTTTTCCCTTTTTGATTTCTGCTGGAAATACCCGAGCAGGTAAAAATGGAAAAAAGAACATAGTTCTGATTTTTAACAAACAACTTTGCAGCTAGTCTTTCTCCAGAACAGCACTTTAATTTTCATAGTGAAAAAAAGAGAAGAAAAACCCCTAGGAAAAGTAACAAATCAGGTAAGCAGCAAATCTACTAAAACCAGCACAGACAACTAAAGTAATTGTCTGGAATTCTATCTACAAGCCCTCTATGTTTTTGCTATATTTACATTAAAGTCATTGAAACACATTTGCATGCCAATAAGACAGTGAACAGACAAAGATTTTCATGCCTCTAGCAAAGTGCTGTATTCCAAATTTAGCTCCAAATTCTTTAGCAGATCAGACCTCAGTAAGCTTTACTAGACAATTCTGTTGCCTGACCTGGGGCCTTGGTTTCTGTTTTTCATTTCCACTATGGCTTGTTTACTCTTGACAGAATGACAGACGTGCCTCCCTCTGCAGGTCACAGCTCTATCAGTGCACTGATCAGCCTGCCAGGAATATCATTACTGCAACCAACGTACTCATTGGCGAGCTAACATACCATTCATGTGAGAGATATTGGGCCAACTGCACAGCTGATGTAAATCGGTGTTGTGGAGCAACATTGATTTACAGCAGCTGAGAAGCTGACGCGTATCATCCACTAGCCAAAACAACTTCAGTCATCCAGTGATTCCAGTATCTCTTTCCAAATGTATATTCCCACACAGAATAGAAGTCTGCTGTCAGGTCATCTGGATGTACAATTGTTTGCTGAATGTTCCCATTCCTGTTCCTGGAGTATCTTCTCTCTGTTTACAAAACAAGTAGTCTGACTCTTATATTAAAATAAGGAGTTCTGACTTATTTCTAAATACAAAAACATTTTGTAGAGTAAAAATGACTCATGACCAAGCAACCATTTTATTTTTAGTCCTATTTTTAATAGAAAAGCAACAAGAAACAGTATTGGTAGAAAAATGATGTTTGTTTCTTCCCTCCTCCCCTTTTGTTTGGGCACACGTGTGTAGATTTGGGGATCTTTCACTGCCAAGCCCTCTATCATTCTCAGAGGGGTTTTTCCTGACTGACCTAAGCCTCATCCTGGTTCTAATATAAAACAGCTGAAAACCTTCTGCTCTGAAGAAAAAAATAGAAACAAGGCAGAAGATATTGTCACTAGACACATATTTGCTGCTTGTAAAGTAGATATATAGCTCCCTGGGCCCACTTTAAAACCAAGGCCAAGATCTGACCTCAGTACTTTCCTCTCTGAGCAGATGCTTAGCTATGAATTCACTTGTCACTTAAGAAAGGAGCCCTTGATTTTTTTTCTCTTTCCTCTACCCTAATAATAGATGTTCCTTTAAAACAATTGCATCCACATTTTCTGTGTAAAGATTTTCCTCTAATGTCACTGGGAGCATAACACTTCATGAGACGGATTGTATTTAAAGACTGAAGCCATCACTTTCCAATAATTTGAATTATTTTTCCAGAAGACTGCAATTGGCTCTCGTGCCATTTCTATGGGCAGTTTCTCAAATGCAATGTTTCAGTTTCGGGGTAAGCATTCCTATGTCCTCCAATCGAGACTGTAAGCCTGTTGTAAACTGTCAGAAAGAGGTGGAGAGAGGAACCAAACTGACGGACTGCAGAGAACCCTCTGCGAGTTGCCTGTGCTATACAGGACCGGTGAGAAAAGCGTGCAAGTAGAAGTTCAGGGACCATGAAGTGGTTCTGCATCTATGCAGATACATGACCTCACTCAGCTTATGAAGACGGAGCCAGCTTCTTACACAGTGTCCAAAATGCAGCAGGTTATCTATTCAGAAACCTTTGCATGACTTCTCAGACTCTGAGTCACCACGAGGAATGACACGCCACTGGTAGACCTTATTCATCAACTTTTTACCCACTACAGCTGTGTAAAACATTCACAGTGAAACAAGAAACCACCCATGACTCTTCTGGTTTCAGGTTTCCTTATAAATTCAAAAGTTAAGTAAAGGTCATTCTGATTTGCTAATTTTTGTGAATCTGTTGAGAAAAATAGGCTGAGTTTCAAGGGTCTGAAGTGTGGGAAATGTATGACTTTTGAAATGATACCGAGTGATGTATGAATGCTAGATCTGACTAATTCTGATTTTTCAAGTCGGATTAGCCTGGAGTTTGATGCTTGGTACAGTACATAGGCACTAAATGAAAGAGCGTACTGTCAGAAATTGCTGTAAAGTGAATATATTAGCTCTAATGCAATAGTTTCAGTAAAGAAAGGAAACCTTAACTGGAAACTAAAATGCAAAATCTTTAATATAGATTTATAAGCCATTTGAAAAAAATCATCCAAAGTAGATATAGTAAGCAGACCTGCCGGAGTAATGTAAATATGGAATGGAAGTGAAAGGATACCATCATGAAGAGATGGGACTGAAATATTGAACACATTGAGTTTAATAAACATGGACAGGTCTGGAGTCAGCAGCAGAGACAAGACTGAGCCAAAGTGGTTGGTTAGTAATAAGGAATATTTCATTTCTATACTACAGACCCTCTCAGAAAACTTTCTGTGAAAATGTGAGCATTCTTCACATAGCATCCGAGAATTAACTCATTATTTCCTGTAAGATACAAAGAAGCTGCTTCCAGCGTGAATGGAATGTTGTTGAAAAACTTTTAAGATATAAGGATGCTGCGTATAAGACCTAGGATCTAATTATTCTGGTAAAACCATAAGATTGACTGCTATAATCATATTAGATACCTCAGTATTGGATACTCTTTTTCTAAAGATCAGGAATTATGTCAGTCTCGTTTCTCAACCAATGCAGGAGGTACCTTAGTCTTCAGAATAAGGACAACTTCTTATAATGGATTTTCAGAGAGGATGTTACTATGGACAGGAGGACTTAATTTGTCTAATTTTGAAATCATTCCAGCATTACAGCTTGACTTGGCTTATAAACAGACTTTTAGAAAATACTGAGAAAGTCACAGTAGCTGTATCAAAGACTAGGAGGTTGCAGCTTCCTTTTCTGATATAGACAGAGGGGCTCCTTATACATCTCCTGGATCTAGGAGGACTGTCATGGCTAGCATTAATGATCTGAATGTCTCTGGTTGGGATGACGTGTGCCAGTTTCATTGGAGCTTCTTGAAGGTGCATGATGTTCACTAAAATCTTAAGGCTTCGATTACATGGTACTTTATCAGCATCAATACAAAAAAGAGTAGTCACTTTGCAACATTTGTTGTGCATGTGCTTGAAATTTTGGGATTCCCTGACAATAAGCCAGGTGTTTAGATGAAGAGTAGGCTAGCAAGTCCAAGCTAAATTACTCCATGAGCAAAGTGGAACTGCTTTGGTGCATGGAGACAAGTCCTGGAGAATCCTGACTGCCTTGGGCAAATGATTAACTGCAACTGGCTAGCTCTTGCTGTTTCCACAAACTGCTAAGAGGCTTAGATTAAACAACCCTTGTGATAGGACCGTTTCCACAAGGTAAGTGTAGTTAAGACACCTTAGGAATAGGAGTTCCTGCAAATATCTCACATTAAAAAATTACATATTTTAGGCTCCTGTGCCTTGGATTTTGGTGCTGCCCAAATGTTGTCCAAGTGCGTGGTAGATTTTATTTCTTTTCCACCAAGCCATTCTATCAGAACAAATCTTTATTTTTCCCTCTGTGTTACTGTGTGAATTTAAAGGTGATGAGGAGATTCAGAGCAATAGTTTAGGCACAGGTCCTTGCAACATGCTGTCAGGTCCGCATTCTGCAGAATACCTACAGCAGAATACATTAACTTGCTGCACCACCAAATCCTGCCAAATAACCAGAGCTTTTATGAATGTTTATTCGATATGTTTGTAGATATAAACTCTGTTATTCCCTATGAAGTATTGACGAAACAAAGAGAACAGCGGGGTTAGGACTGGCAGTGGTAGTTATTCCACTCAGATTCTACCTTCTTCTCGATCTTTGTATCAGAAAATAGGGATAATTCTTGTACCTTTGTTTCCCCGGGGAGGGAGGAGCGGGGCAAGCGGCGGCGGGGAGCGGCGTCCCGCGCAGGGCGGCTCGAGAGCGACACCGCGTGGGGGCGGCGGGAGCGACACCGCGTGGGGGCGGCGGGACCAGCCCCCCCAGCCCCGCCACGGCAGCCACGCCGGCCCCGCCGGCCCCGCCACGGCCGCCCCGCCACGGCAGCCCCTCCACGGCCTCCCCGCCGGCCCCGCCACGGCAGCCCGGGTGCAGGAGGAACTCGAGGCTGAGCACCTCCCGTTTCTGGAAAGAAATTAAAACAGGCAGATGGGGAGGTAGTCCTTTGTGTTTAATGCAGGATTAAGGAAAACATCAACCATTTTTTTTCCCTATTTGTTTTCACTTACGTATTAATTGATGTCTTTTTTTTTTTTTCTTCTTCTTTTCCCCAGGCATTTGCTGCACTGCTAGCAGCAGCTTCCACTTAAAAAGGACACCTGACCCTCTCTCCATCGGTCTTTTATAATTTCCCTCCACCCCTCAAACTAGCAGGATAAAGAAGTGTGAACAGGGGATCCAGTTTTCGGCATAGCGCTCTGCTCAGCTGGAAAGCAGAGGTGGATCTGCATCCTCTGGTTCAGCACAGCTGTGCCCCAAAATAGACCCTCGAACCATTTCCATTGGCCACAGCAGCCCCAAAGGTGGGAGGATCTGGGGGAACTTGTGCTTTCTGCTCCGTTCTATTTCCTCCAGAGCTCTAATTTTCTGCTGAGGAACCAGCCATGCTGACTTTGTAGGCCTCACAGTCTTCCTTGGAGAGATGTGTTAAAGCAATTACAGAACTTGAACTGGGCTCTGTGTGGTTTAAACTTTTCTGTAGTACTTTAAAGTATTATAGCAGCTTGAAATCTCGACAACAACAGATAAAGAAATCACTAAATAACGGTGTTGTACATGCACCTTGGCTTATTTTTCTGGAGTCTGTGCCTCCTGACATATAAAAAATGCAACAGCACTAACTGACAAGGCTATCCTTTCCTTTAGTTTCTACCTTTGTAGCATTGCCTATCTCACACGTGCGGTATATGCACCATTACAATCAGCCGTGTCTCTCAGAAGAAAGCTTTGTTGTCTTCATCACTTTTTACAAGACAGCTCAATAACTCGGACACTGCTCAATTCCTCAACGGGAACAAGTTGTTTAAGTTTATTGCTGCAGTAAAAATAAGTGTAAATCAGCAGACCAGCTTGATTTTACTGTTTCATACTGAAAATTATCTTGAAAGCCTCTGCCTCAGTTGTTTCCACGTCCATGGGAAACTTGCCAAATACTATATTGACTCTCCCACTATCGTTTGCATACATTAAAAAAATATAGGCCAAACTCCTTCACTATGGAAGAGCAACTGCGCTCACATACATCTCAAAGCAGGCTTGAGAGCAAGGATTCAGTACATTCTTATCTTCTTTAACAGTTCCCCTAGAAGTTAATGTTCCTCTTGAACTGAAAAAGGTTTTTTGCATAAACATCTACTGTTTCAAAAATTTACTGTTTAAATATTGAAAACCAAATGACGACTTTAGTCTTCCATTGAAAATTTGACAACTATAAAAGCATAGTTTTCTTTTTCATTTCTTTGAAAAAAGGTCAAAAACCTCCCCGTCTGAACATTTTCTGACTCTCGATACAGAAACCTTGGTGGCTGCCATTCAGTGTTAAATGATAAGTTGTGTATAAAACTAGTTCTAATTTATTCTAAGTCTTCTGAGTTATGTGCGAGGAAAAGACAGAAGTTTTCTGTTGTTTTAAGCAATGAGGTGCTTAGCTGATTTATTAAGCGAACCTGTATGTATTGCTGCTAACTCTTCTGGTTTTGTCATGAGTTTATAGTGCTTCTCTTAAGCAATCATTTCTTGGAACTGTGTAATTTCACGATACTCCTCACTTTTTTTAAACAAAAATGTATTATGTTTTGGACATCATGCAAGTGTAAATTGTTTGTGACTATAAAGTAAATTTATCTCTGAGGCTGAAAAAAACCCAACCAAAAAAAGTAATGAAATAAAATGCATATTTATTTTAACCAGTGTATATTCAAACACATGTTATGATTTTATTGGGTCTTATTCTTACTTTCCAACTGATTCAGCATTGTAATCTTTATTAAAAAAAAAAAAATAAAAAGCAGAAAGTACGCATTCTTAAGTTTCTAAATTAACTTTAGATGATTTTGAATAAAATAGGCTAAGTACATGCAATTTATTATTTTTTTCAAGACAAAAAACCCCCCACGCAAAATGTTAATCCTTCTTGAAACATGCACTATCACTCCCCTCCACTCCATCCTCAGAAAAAAAACCAACTCAAAAAGAGATAAAACCAACACACATCACTGACTTCTAGTGGCAGAATTACAAAGTAAAAATATAATTTGGAACAATCAGTTTTTTAATATGTGGCAGTCTTATAAAAGATAGAATTGCTTTCTTGTCTTAAACAACTCATCAGTGTAAATCAGTAGATAAATATCAACTTTTCATTGACAAAGTATCTGTGCAAGAGAAGAAAAATAGGGCAATTCATTGGAAATAGATAGTATACCATTAGTGTGGGTTGAAGGCAAAGATGATCACTGAATCTTGACTAACACATCTGTAAGAGTGGTTTTGGTCAGACGGGAAAACTTCTATCAGATTTTCAGTCTCCTTGTAACAGAGAGAAGAACTACAGCTGTTCCTTGGTTTTGGCGAACACTTGTCCGGCTCCACAGTCAGTGGTTATTATTATCTTCTCTGTGTTAGAAATATCAAGTCTTCCTATTGTCAGAGAAAAATATAACTATTTGTTTGGTATAAATATTTTAGACTTTTTTTTCCCTGCTTGAAATGAAAACTGTCCAACTGAGAAGGATCTCCAGAAGCCCAAGCTAAACCAAAGGATAAACCTTTGGTCAATTTGAAGTGTTGCAATAACGTTTTTCTGTGGTCACCAAAGACTAACCTGTGAATAATTTTATGCTAACAGATCATCCCAAACATACAAAGCCAAATCCTCTCAAATATTTTGGCAAAAGCCCTGTATGTCACAGAATGGGGCAGCATAGGAACCTTCCAGTGCTACCTCATTAAATGACCTATTATGTACCTGGCAGAAATTTTGTAATGTTTCATATAGCCCCATGCTCTGAAAGACGTAGGATGTCCAATTAATCCTTCAAGTCAGAATTAATTACATTGGTTTTCAAACTGTGGTTCTCTAGTCAGAAGCAAAACCAAGGCAACCTCTCCTATTTAACCAGGTACAAGAGTGAAAATTAGAAGCTGCAGTTCTGGGTGGATGTATTGGAGTTCTAAGAGATAATTTTGGGGTTGGCAATGATCTGGCAGGCCCTAAAGTCTGGAAAGGAGTAATCAACATATGGGATATTCTTCTGCCAAGAGTTGGGGCCAGAATTATTTTCCACTGGATGCAAATTGCTCAAAGGAAATATTTTCAAAGCAAAACCTTCTTGGACCTTCATTCCTATACCTAGAAGTGCAGAAGAATAGCACGATGCCTGCCATCAGGGCAGGAACTCAACTTTATTAAGCGTCTGTACAGCCTTAGGGATTAATGTAAACCAAAAAAAGATTAATAATCTCCATAGCTGGTCTCCTAGGTCTGTGAGTCACAAACTTCGAAGAGGTTTATGTTCCCCTGCCCAGGTCAGGATAATCTTTCTTCTGTTGCTCGGTTAGCAGGTGAATTATCACACTCTGAAAAAAATTCTAAATTAAAAAAATTGTATTCCTCTCTGCCCTGGATAATGAAAGCTGGTTTCAAATCAAGATTGCTATCAGCCTAAAGACTCCAAAAACATATGCTAGTAAACATTCTTTATTTTATTTCTTACAGTTCCAAAACTAAAGATATTTTAGTCTTACCATTGGTCTTATGTGCAGGTCTAAATTTCACTCTAATGGTGATTTACCATCTAGTCACTCTTTTCCAGGAAACTTAGTGTTGTAGTCTTACTGGTTGACTGAAGTGGCCTTTACTGAACTGTAAGCATGACTAATTATTAGGAAAGTAGAGTGCAGAAACAGAATTTAAGAGATTTATATTGTTTGGAACACACATTTCCTATAATAACAACAGTCCTGGTTTTGCATTCATGGCCATATGAGGCAGGGAACCATTAAAAAAAAAAAAAAAAAAAAAAAAAAAAAGGAAAAGGGAAAGTTTACTGGAAGAATTGGATGCCTAATGAAAAAATCACTAAGGCTAGCAGTCCTGCAACTTCAGTGACTCCTTAGTCATACGAGTGTGTGCTAACTGAGCTACTCCTAGCCAGAGGACATAAAAATGCTTTCCGAAGCTGCTATGGGCAATTTTAACTAATAAGGCCCGTAATACAGACAGGCAAACCTCAAAAGGTTCAGAGTTTGGACTCATTTCCAGTAAGCATACATGCACATTTCAGTGATTATCTCCTTTCGTGTCTGCAAAATTGGACTGGAATCCTGACAAAAGTGAGCTTTCTTCTCCTGGCATAATTCAGCACTTCTAGTCACGACTGCAAAGCAAGCTCTCTTCAGCACTTTTAGTTGTGACTGAAAATGCAGAGGCACAGTTAAAAAACAAGAAAGGATATACACACACAGGAAAAAAATTCTTTCCTTCTGAAAAAGATTGCTGATGTATTTTCTAGAATTCATTCATTCCTAGTCTAATGGCATAAATATTGTGGAAAATTAAAAGTAGTAGCCTACAAGTTGCACTTTCGAAAATGGCATTTATAATACATATATACAGGCATGTGCAATATGGAAAACAAAAAATAAATTTAGATTTTGGGATGAAGAGGGGAGAAAATAATTAGTTTTGGTGTCTTTTCCAAATATTCTCTCAGTATTTGAGTATCTGAAAACTGAAGTTAAATCAATTATCAGGGCCGGGGACTCCTGGTTTTATACAGAGAGAAAAAGAGAGAGAAAATGCTGTACAGATGAGGATATTCACAAACCCAGCGTGAACATAATATGATGGGAAAGGAGCACCAGGTACATGCTGAACCACCTCTGATTAATACTCAGACGACACACTACCAAGAGTCCCGTATGCAGTGACTTCTCTTGAGGAAAAATAAAAAAGTAGATCTGGATATTGCCTAAGCTGTTTAGAAAATATTTTGTTTCACAAAAAGCAAAGGAAAATAATGTTTGATACCAGCTTCACTGAAATCTGTGAGGTCCAAGCTTATTCACCTAATTGTAGGCACTTGTCTGAGTTGGGAAACTCAGGAATGGGACCTTCCAAAACTGTTGTGTCCCTGGTGAAAAGGGAGGTGACTGGGTCTCGCTGTACAGGCCCTTTTCTTTCATCAAGGAAAAAGTCAAATGTAGGTTTTGCCAAAATGTAGGTGTTTCAGTGAAGTGCCTAAACTCATGCCTAGGAAGAGTCAGATGCAAGGTGATTTTATATCAGCTTTGATTTACCACAGTTCTAAACTGTGGGGGCTGTTTTACATACACATAATTTGAGAGGAAATGTTACATATGTTAAATAATCAATTGTAATTGTATATGATTATAATGTTTACTCTATTCGAAGGTATGCTGACATATTTGTATCTGGTTGAGTAAACCTATCCGCAAAAGAAATTTGGTGTTCCTGCTCTAGAGCTAAACACATATAAACTGCACCAGTTGCTTTTTTTTGGGTGCTTTTTTTCTCTCTCTCTTTGTGAGATATAGGTGCTCCAGAAGGAGTGCTTATAAAAAATGTACCCACAAAAGATAAAAATCTGTCAGCGTGTGACCTCAGTGATACTTACACAACCTCTGTGTAAGTCATGAGACTTACACTCAAACAGCAAATGTGATTAGGTGGGCCAGATGATTTGGAAGAATTTTCAAAAAAGTTGCACAAAGCTGCAAAGCCAGAACAATGTCTTTTGTGGTTAAGGCTTGAAAAATATTTTCAGGATACTGATATTTTGTGAGGACTTGCGGACAAACGGCTCATGGCTCATGCAAAACAGGCTGGGAAATTGGTACATGTTAAAAAAGAAAGGGTGGCAGGATCAAAGCAGCACACCGGGAAAATCATCTTTGCAAAGTCATCCCAGATTGGTATGCAGAGGCAGAGCCCACGGGTGAATGTCTGAGGGAAAACACTAAGGTAACTGAAAAGTGAGATAGTGGGAGCCTGGGTGAAAATTTTGGTTGTGAGAGAGGACATGAAATGCTGTGTCTTCGAGATGTTATGAAGAAACAAATATTTGAGAATTAAGCATACCTTGGTAAAAGGATCTAGTGGAAACTCAACTAGAGAAGTTTCCCAGACTGCAGTGACTTGCAGGACAGTTCCCTACTGTTTAGCATAATCAAGCAGAAATGGGTCAGAGTGAGGGCTTGGAGACAGACTTTTTTAGCCTTGCTGTGCCTGAGTTGTTAGTTGAATAGCTATGATGAAGTATCAGAGACAGTCTGAGACTTTACACTGAACCGGAGGTAGTCTGAAGGAGAGACGTATCTCTACAGGTTGTCAGCATAGAGATGGAAATTGATTTTGTGTATAAAATAATCCAAGGAGGTGTGTAGCAGAAGAAAGAGTCCATAACCAGCGTCCTGTGAGGCAGTTTGTAGTGGAAGGTGGAAGGAGGCATTAAGGCATTCAAGGTTCACATAGGGAGAACCATTTGAATCATAGATGAGGACACTGGGGAGAACGGCGTTAAGTATGTCAGGATCCAACAAGATTTTTGGAACAAGAACATGTGTCAAGGTCGCCAAAGCCTAAAGGAAGGTGTGAATTCAGCATCAGTTGTGAGGTTTGGATAAGAAAACTTGGTCAGTTTGGGAAAAACTGATGCAGTGGAATATATAAAGAACAGGAATTGGGTTACTGTTAATTTCCTCTGGCAGGAAGAGGTGGAGAAAGGAACAGCTAGGAAGGAAAGAGGGACAGCAAGATTTTTGGCAGTGGAAAGCTATTGAGCATATTTGTAATGTAAAGCTGAAGTCACAGAGGCAAGAGGGCATCCCTGGGGCTTGGAGGGACTCACCCTCTTCTCTTGTCTCAGGGATGAAGAAGAAAGTGAGCTGCTCACTAGCACTGAGGCGGATGCTGAGACAGAAGGAACTTTTTGATGTCTGTATAGGAAAGATACTAAAAAAAAATTTGCTTTTCCATGATAGTTATGTGAGAAGAAAAACTAAAAACTTAAATAGAAAACAAAGACATCGCCAAAAATGTCTCCAAAACAAGATAAACAGATTTGGGGAGAAAATTGCAAATGGCAGATAGGTTGGTATGTGATATACACCTCTCGGCGGAACGCCACAGGATGTGTACCTTACATGAAATCAGCCTGGACAGCCTGGATGTTCATCTAGTGTCTGGAAGTGCCTCCCATCCAGAGCCTGAAATTTCTGAAAATGCTTCGGGAACCACTCTCAAGAGCAACTCTCTGTCAATTCTGGGAATGCTATATATACCAAAAAATGAAAAATAGGTTTCTGGATGGCATGAGAAAAAGTACGAAAAAGAAATCAACTCTACAGCTGTTTCTTATTAACACTATCTTTAGGAGTTTTTATAAGCTGTAAAATATAACATGCCAACATTAAGTCATTTATAATTAAGTTTTTATTTCAAGTTTTCTTTAAAAAAAGTAGACATAAAAATTCTTACACTAAAGATGAATAATAGGCTTTTTATAAGCCTTGCTGACATAAAATAATTTTGAGGTTTAAGGGCAAACTACTTTAAGGAACAAAAGAACCCATGAACTCTTCTGAAGTTCAATGTCATAGAAGTTATTCGAACCATCATAGAAAACAACATTTCCTAATGTAAATTAACACAGATTATTTGAAATTAGGGAAATTACAAGAAACCACATCAATGAAGGGCCTAGTCTTACACCTTTACAATACCTTCATTGCTTTCTTCAAGTTTCAAAGAAAAAAGAATCTTCTACTCTAAGGTAAGATGTGGCTGCTGAACATTTCAAGGGCATTTGCTTCTGTTCAAGCATCTGTTTCTTTTAGAAGGGTGAATTTTACCTTTGGAATCGTATGAGAAGATAAAATTTATCTTTAACTGAAGACACATTACTCCTGCATGTATGGTACATGCAAAACGTAAGATTTTTTTGGCTCACCTCACATATTAGTTCAAAGATAAAATTCAGTCTCTACAGAAGCATTTTTATCCTGTAATTTTAAACTTCAAATTTTATAGTTTTTATCTGGCAGAAGTTTAACTGAAATTGGACTCTGAAATTCCCACATATCTCATTACAAGAAACTCATTTTGTTCTGAACAAGAAATAAATTAAGAATAACCATTACTGTAAGACTTGCACTGGTGTCACCCAGTTCCATTATAAACCTTTCATTTCTAATTCAAAGTTGTCTCTATCAAATCCAAAGACTGACCTGCTTTTTAAGACTTCCAAATATAACCAAGACTACTTTCGAAGGTCTTCTTTATGTCTTTGTCTTTAGACATTTTTATAGATCATATGAATTTCCTAAAAATAAGATCAATCATCCAAACTACACACCTGGAACCAAAACATGAAACTTATCAGTTAGAGAAAAAAACCATTTTGATAGTTCAGACATGAATTCCAGATGCAAACACAGAAAACAAACTCAGATTTTACTTAAAAGCTTTCTTTTCCCACTTCTGCTACCCATAATAACTACATGTGTACATGTGTGTACTTAGGCAGAGAAAAAGATGGAAACGATTGGACTTCAATGATCTGCATGATTCTATATTTCCAAAATTCCTTTTACTTCACATATTTATGAGTGGCAATAGGCAAAACAAGTATCTAGATATACTAGCAACTGTCCAAGTGGAGACAACCTTATTTTTTGTGTATTACTTGGTTTTTTTAGCCTTAACTAACAAACAGAACTAATAAATTACCTATTACATACTCAAGGCAGTGTGGGAAGTGGAGGCAATTCCTGATTTTAACACAGAATTCCCATGCAAACCCACTATTTTCCTGTGTTCCTGTAAGCCATGTGTTACATGGGATGATTCCTGTCCAGAGCATATGTTACAAAATGAAACCATTTTAAAATGTCAGACACAGCCTATGGATACAGACCACACATATATCAAAATTAGATAACTCACTGGTGATATGTAGTAACAAAACGGGTGAAAAAAAATCCTTTTTATACCTTTAGTCGGTCACACATCAAGAATTTATTGTTTTCATTTACCTTTTTCTCTTTTGGAAAGAGGAAAAGATAAGGCCAGATTCTCTTCTGGGAGCAGTCTGTTTATTCCAGTAGACATCAGATTTAAATCAATGTGCCCCACTACAGATCTGACCCCTAGGTTTGTATTTTATAGAAATAAAACAAAAGGTCCATTTGAATTTCTACACAACTTTGGGGTTTGAGTTGGATTCACCTTTCTCAGGCCATGCCTTCCCAGCTGGGCGCTGTCAGATTCAAGCTTTTAGTAGAACTAATTAGCTCGATCACAGCATGAGGTAATGCAACTGGATGGGCTCCAAACTGGAGCTACCTCACACCCATCTGTCTCGGAGAACGGGCAGGGGACTGTGCTCTGTCTGCGTGTCGCCTTGCCTTAAGCCTCCAGCACAAGTTTGCCTCCGGCTTCACACTCCAATTCGTAGTGTGAAACTAGAAGTGGAAAAATCTAAGCAGGCTACAAAGCTATAAAAGTATTTTGGTTTTGCTTAGATGGAACAGCGCTTGCCCTCCAATGGAGCACTTCCCACTTTTTGTTTTAGATTAATTGAAAGGTCAAACTTTGGCCAGTCTCACAACTGCATTGCGCAGCTAGTGCCTAGTTTTGTGCGTAATTCTCTAAATCTGTATGTGGTACGAACAGGTTTATTGCAAGCAGAGGACAATGGTAATGAATTACCTTAAGCTACAGAAAAATTTCAATGCATGTTAATATTCAAGTGGCTAGGACTACATCCAAAACAGGTATCTGCAACTGTACTAATGACTGGACAGCATTTCTACACTGAACTAATAATTATACTGCCAGGGGCTTTAGACTCGGGAGGTTTGATCAGAAGTAGTAAACAGCTAAAAAGAGGAGCATAAGCAGCTGCTGCTGAGGAAGAGGAGGAAAATCAAGAATCACTGCCTTTTAGAGCTAGACTTTTAGCTCTCTTGGTTACTTCAGGGTCTTTTATATGTGCATGGAAATATGTCATGGAAATACAGCAAGGAGGAGGGGAGCAAGGGCAAAACAGGCGACCCGACCTCCATCGAGGGCTTAAAGCTTCCCACTGCTTTGTGAATGTGGGCAGGGCTGACCACGCTGGGGATGTGCTGACTGCATCTGCTGTCCTTGGTCAATGTAATGTGTATCACTGATATTCCCTCCACATTTGGCAAGGTCTCCAGGAGAGGAGATCAGTAACTTTCTTCCCACAAGGAGTACAATGCTCACTGAAAAACAGCTGCGCTCCTAAGTAGAAGTTATTTGAGATTTAATTGAGATTTGTAAAATTCTCTGGAGTCTTCAAACTATAAGCATAGGTTACACTGAAAAGTAAATGACAGCACTTTGTCTGAAAGCCCTAGTTGGGCCCTTCCTCCTCCTCCTTGCTCAGGGCCATATTGCTGTGCAAACAGCAACACTTGCCGTGGCTTGTGGTCCAACGAAAAGCAGCGAGCTTGTCATTCAAACGGCCGTGTTGCTGCAATGAGCAACTCTCTGGAGCTGCGCAAGCGAGACCGCAGCTCTGCCGGAGGCTTATTGTTTCCCTCCCTCCCCCTTCCCTTCCATGAGTGGCCGGGCTGCAATCTGAGACAAATAGTTGCACTGTGTCTGCTCGCTGCATGAGACGAGGTGAGCTGGGGAATGGTGGCTGCCAGGTTCCAGATTGATGGCGTGTCGAAACCCTAGAGCAAGATACGTTGGCAGCAAAGTGATCCTCCGTGGGGAATCCGGCATAATATGCTTTCCAGATTTCTGGGCCAGCTTCCAACTTCTCACTCCTATGTAAGCAACAACTATCCCTCATGAGGGAGAAGGGCCCTTGCACTTGCTGCTGATGACTGCCCTAATAAATGTGTTTAACATATGTATGTTTATAAAGCAGCCATAGGGAAGCAATTTGACTACCTCTTTCCACATCTATCTTCCTCCTGCCTGCCTGAGGGCTGGCATGATGCCAGCTTGAAGACAATGCAGTATGAACTTGACAGCCACCTATTCATGCATATGGTCAGACAGAACACTGTTCCTTTGAGATTACTCCTCCTATGCTAACCGTGCTGCCAAAGGAAATTACAATACTCTTTCCATTTTATGATACAGATAATCAACATTATAATATTCATGTTATCTCTGAATATTGGAATTTTCTTAGTCTCCAGAGGAACTCAGCTATTGTGACCGTATTGTCCACCATGGGTCTGAATCAGTTCCTCAAACCCAACATTGACATTCCTGTCATGCAAGCTCTCAAAAGCCCCAGTTTATACTTACATTTCTCGGGATGACTGTGCATAGGTAACGTTCTGTGCAACAGAATCCAAATTTCTCTGTGTCTCTTAAGCACCTTCTACCAAGGATAATTGTCACTTCCTTCCTCCAAAGTCTGCAGTAATTTCACCATGTTATGACAACCGTCTGCACGGGGTATCGCCCTCTGAATAATTCTCTGGCGAAATCTTAAAGGAAAAAAGAAGTATATATCTTACATTAATGGAAAGTAAATTAGTTGCCATGTAACTGGCAGATGATGTTTTGGTGCCTCGACTAAGGACTTTTGGTATGCCCTAACTATAGTGCTTAAAATGTTCAGCCTATGCTACAATCATCAGAGAGACAGAGACATCTCCAAAGGGTGAATGATACCTCTTTAGAGACACATCTAAAATAGGTAGGATGAATTATCTTCTGGGAGGAAACTCTTTCCATTGACCATACAGGCAGCCTGAACAACTGTAGCACTGGAGTCCTGTATCTTAGACAGATAAAATTTGTTGAGATTAATTCAACCCTAGAGCTGTACTACATTTATAAGAGTAGCCTAAATTTAGCAGACCTCAATAAATTCTACTTACAAAGAATATTTCTATTCACCTTAGGAGCTCTTGGGATTACCTCCCAGGTAGCTCCAGGGTTGAGTAATCATAGAATCATAGATTGGTTTGGGTTGGAAGGGACCTTAAAGATCATCTAGTTCCAACCCCCCTGCCGTGGGCAGGGACACCTTCCACTAGACCAGGTTACTCAAAGCCCCATCCAACCTGGCCTTGAACACTTCCAGGGATGGGGCATCCACAACTTCTCTGGGCAGCCTATTCCAGTGCCTCACCACCCTCATGGTGAAGAAAATAATGAGGCTGCATTGCAACAAAGCAGTCTAAGATCAGCCTGCTTCTTTAAGGAATTACTTGCCTGAGTCTGCTTGCCACTGTTACATTAATTTATCGTATTCCATTACCAGTACTGATGGCATTGTATTGGAAAATGGCTTTACCAAATATATCACTGGGATATGTGACTGGAAAATAAAGGATAAGTACCAAAATCAAAGCTGGAAACTTGGTCTTGGGTCATCTTCTGTGCACACTGAGAGACTTGTGGACTAGCTTAGCCAGGAAAAGGTGACAACAAAAACATATCTTCTGGTTCACAGCAGTATTCAGCTCTAAGGAAAGAGACAAAACATTACCCAATAAAGACTGTGGAGATACTTCTCAGACCTGGGATGCAAATACCATACTATATGTGTATTCATCTATTATCACAAATCATAAAAAGATTTACAAGTATGGCATTTTTCTTTTCCTCATGTATATGAGTTAAATCCTGAGCCTATCTAGTATATTGATATTGTGGTTGTCTTAAGAGCAACTGTGGTGTACGTGAATTAAGAGACTGTTTTCTTATAGTTCTTATAAAGGAAGGGACATCTGCAAGGTAAGATGAATATGTCTTTCCAGGAATACATAATGATACCACTATCAACGAATGGGTATCCAGACTGCAAAGTCAGAGGGACATACCAATATGCTTTGAGACATGACTAACCATCTTGGATTTATCGAAGGAGTATTTACTTTGCTTTTCTTTCTTCCTCTGGCCTCTGGTTCCCCATTTACATAAACTCTTGTGTTCACCACCTATGATGAGGGATATATACTTTTTTCCCCTGGGTTTTCAAGTTATAATTCAGAATCTATTGCTTTCCTCTTCAATGTATGTGGGAGTGAAGAAGTTCCTACAGAACAGTTGATTGACCTTTGGGAATACTTAGGAAAACAACCATCAATGAAATGGGGAAGCTATTATAGGTTAGACATCCAGTTCTATTCAGTCGTTCAAATCCCTACAGAAAACAAATGCATGGAAAAGAAAATAAAAGATATTTAAATATGGGCTTCCTCTTTCTTTGGTCACTCAATACTAAAGTCTGGTAAGTGTCCTATCACTTTCCATGCTATGTGACAAATGGTGTGGAGGCGTTAACAGGAATGAAAAGTTGTGGAGAAGTAAGAACACCCATACAGAAATTACTTAAATATTCTTCTTGCTATTTTTTGAAAGAAAAGTATTTTCTTTAGTGAGTGGCTTCACAAATAAATATTTAGGGGTCTTAAAGTTAATCAGAATTGCTAGGGACTTTCTTTGCTTTTTAGAAAAAGAGACAATTTACAGAGATACTGTCAAACAATATATTTTTAAATAGTGGTGTACACATCCCTGTTATCTATATTAAGTGAATGCTCAAGCAATATTCAATAGGAGTTTGAATAGAACTACATTACACTGAAGCATGTTTATATAGTATTATAAGCGACATTGTGCATACCTCAGCTTAATCACCAAAAGCATGAAATAGAGTATGAGGTTTTGGGTTATGAATATAGTTTCTCCATACTTAATGCACATTCCTTTTGTTTTCTGGACCAATGTATTTTATGGCAATACCAAAAATAATTGAATACTGCTACAAATTTGTAAATGAATAGGTTATTAAGATATTTCATTTTATAAACACCTTACTTAATTTACTGAGTTCACTCACAAGCCTTGACAATTTATTTGCATTTACTGTTTAATGACCTAGTTTCAGTGTGTTACCTTAATAACACTGTGCTGAGTTACATGAGAGGTGATCTACATGTAACTCACAAAGAAAACCACCTTCCTGTTATTAACTTAATGTCCTGAATATTTACTACTAATTTTGCTGAGATATATACATACATACATACATATATAGTGAAGATACATGAAATTTAACAGAACTGTTCCAAAATCCGAATAGGAAATGAAGAAAAAGGATTGCTTTTAAAGAAAAATTAACACACAGAGATGTGAACATAAATCTGACCAGCCTGCAAAAAAAATCGTGAAGTCATTCATAATGTACTTTACCTTGAATGACAGGCCATTTCCTTTGGACAACTGAGTCTTAAGTAATCTTTTCAAAGTATTCATACATTTTCTGCTGAATTCTTCCCAGCGTGTTTGCGCCTATCTACATTAATTTTTGCAGATACCTTCTTTTGGCTGCTATTCCTAAATAACTGTTCAGACAGAAACCGTAACTCAGCAGCCCTAAAAGCATTGAGTTATTTCGCTAGCAGTATCCTGAATGGGTTTAAGAGTATCACATTCATGGAAGTTAATTCACAAGGAAATACTTATCAATAACCAACCATACTTTGTATTCTCTTTGACATTTCCCACAGGTACGAGAGAAATAGGTGAGTGATACTAAGCATACTGCAGGACTGGATAGAATTTAGTTTGCATCTAACTACTGTTAGTCCCATTCGTCAGTGATGCGGGGCTAGCTTGTTGCTTGGAACTGGGTCCTTACCCAAATGCCACTGCTTTAAGCAGTGAAGTAATGAATAAAAAGCAAGAAATCAAATAAAACTATTTGTAGCCAGTATTAATGGCAAAATCGGTTTCTCTTTAAGTAGCATTCACTGCATATCGTGTGTAAAATAATACAGGACAGTTATTCCACATTCAGAAATCTTTCACGTCTGGGAAAACGTTCAGCAATGGCCAGTTTTTTCTACTGTTTGTTTCTCTAAGAATGTAAGAGGTATTTTCCATATTTGTCAAAACTGCCTGTATTATTTTTGCTGTGCTTATTACCGTAACACTTAGCTATATATTTACCTTAGAAAGATTCTTGACCTTGGAATAACACCCGGAGGTCTAATACAGCAATGTCCGCTGACTGACTTGTGAGGTAACATAGTGGAAAAACTTGTGTAACTTGAAGGCACTCAGTCATATGATTCTGCAGAGGTCTTAATGCCAAACTCGTATTCCCTTTTTTTTTTCTCTTTTGGAAACATCAAGATTTGCTGCTATGAAGGCTTTTATTTACTTGCCATTGCGACCTATGGTTATTTAAAAATATATGATATTCTTATCTTAGTGCAAACTTAAAATTCATGGAGATTTCACTTTAACAGTGATGATTCTTTAATTAAACAAGCATGAGTGCTAAGAGCTGTTTCACTTTCCAGTCGATGTAGTATATTGCATGGAAAAAGAAGCTCAGAAGTTTGCTACAGCTTTAGGAGAAAAGCGGCCATTTACAGAAGGGTTAGCAGGTCTCAAGTGCCGACCCAACTATGCTGTGCTTCAGTATACAGAGTTCCTTGAAAACCTCCAGTCTCCTTTGAAAACTAGTGGAAGGAACCTTGCCAGATTGGCATTTCTGCAAGATGGATGCACTGGGGCTGATTTCTGTGATAACCTACCAACAAGAAGCTTGTTCTTTAGTCACCTTGCACCATGAAGACCCTTACATTGAAAGGGAAGAAATTAACAGCAGAGTTTTACTTGCTCAGGAGTGTCAGACTTCGCAGCTGGGAGTCTCAACAAGGAGTTTCTCCCCTATACTGTATTCAGAGGTAACAAAAGACAGCATGGCAAAGGTCAGATGTTTGGCAAATACGTGGCTTCTGGCATGCCAAAACTCTAACACCCATAACTTAAATTCAGAGGGGGAGTGTGAGTGGGTGAGGTGGGGGGTTGGTTGTTTGGTTTTGCTTTGTTTTGGGTTGGATTGGAGTTTTTTTGTTGGTTTGTGTTTTGGTTATTTTTTTTTCCTTTCCCTCCAAAAAACAATAACAGAAAAGAATTGTATCAATACCTTACAGTGTAAGATTTTATTTCTGGGTAAAAAGCTGCTTTGATTTTTCAAAATGATAGGTCTACCAGCATAGAAATGGTGGGTTTCAGTTGAATTATCTTTCAGCAATATGGAAAGTCCTCTTTCACTTATTGTGGAAATGTACATGAATTTGCTGTGATGTTATATTTCTCCAAAAGAATAACTAATTTGCCAAGATATAGGGACAAAAAAAAAAAAAAAGAGAAAAAAGAATTTTCTATATCATATTTCTACTTTAGTCTGCATCACTTTCTGCAATCTTAAGATATTAATATAAGCTGACAGCTGAAAGTTCCTGCACAGATTGAAGTAGACAGGCAGTGGAAGCTAAGGGGATGCGATTCTTAAATTTACCAGGAATTATGGGCATTTGTAGTTCTAGCAAAGATTTTTGGCATGTGTTTTAAAGATGATATATTGGGGAACTCATTTGATATAAAGGTAAGAAACTGCAGTCCCTTACTGCTGTTACATAAACCACTACACCTCTCAAATACTTCATAAAAAAGCTGTCAGCAGGATCACAGCCTATGACACCTGGTTTCAAATTGTATCATACTTGAACATTTCAAATCAGATGAATAGTAACCTTCAGGTCTAATGTTTTCTTTAATGTCTTAGAACAGCCATAAAATATGGAGACTTACTTTCTATAACAAGATAAATAAATCATACTTGTTACCTGGGCCTGTGCTTGTTTTGAAGCCAATCACAATTAAATACATACTGCCCTATTCTATCCAAGATTAACTCATCCTTCCTAAAAAAAAAATTAACTAAGCTTTACCTGGATGAGGTATATTGGCATTACACATGCAACGTGACATTGCAGGAAACAATATGACAACCTAAGAGAAAAAGAAGGAAGAAAAGGAAAGAGCTATGCCTTAGGCAATAATTCATGGTAGAGCTATGATGAATTCTGTCTCTCCGCTATCATATGAAAGGATTCTTTCAAGCTCATGTATTATCATATGGATTCAGAGTTACTTGCTGATGAGTTTATCCAAACAACCACTACGATACAGCCTACTGCATTTGCTGGATACCGAGTTAGACTGGTGATCACCACATGGCTGATGGACGTACTTGTACTTTCAGAAGAATGCATTCCTGGAAATACTAAAGTTTTTTTAAGTGAATGCTGCAACATTTTTCCCCTCACCTTCCCTGTTTCAAGCAAGCCTCAAAAACTAATAATTGCAGAACAGCAAGGAGCACATGTGTGCAAAGACGCCACAGTTCAGGTAGGGAATGCCAAATGTGTTGGTAGAATGAGTCAATGTGCATCTATATAGCTTGCACAGTGAAATACAGGCTTTAAACCAGAAAAATCTGAAGGCAGCTCTATGTACACTTGACCTTCATTTCTAAACAATATATGCATCTTGTACAAAATATTTTAAAATATGATTTTAAAATGGTCAATTGGCTGGAAGATAAGAGGTTAGTCAGACATTTCTAGGAAATGGGAATTATTTCTGTAGAAGCTTTCTGTCTTCTTTTTTATTTGAAATATAGTCTACTCCAGATTTGATGAGACTCAAAAACTGGCCCCAGATGTAATATAATTGACAAATTTTAAAAAGGGAAAAGTAATCCTGTAATAGAAAAAGAATTGTTCCTTTAAGATCCATGTATTAGATAACTCTAAGGTTCACATCTCTCTAATCCTCTCTCTCTTTCTGCTTTTAAATTTTTTATTAATGAACCAACTTCAGTGATACTAAATATTTGTTTCTCTCAGTTTCTCATCTCTAACTTCATATTAAAGGGGAAAAAAAGAAAAGAAAAGAAAAGATATGAATGCAGTAGAAACATAAACAAACCAGCAACCCCCTACAGTATTCTCACGACATTAACATTTTATTCAGTCATCCTTTTATTTACTAATAAAGGCTTTTTCACTGGAATAGCTGCCTGTGTGCCTTTTACCAGGCAAATGGCCTTGTAACCAACACAAAAAAACCCTAATCACATTTCTCCTCTTGTTCTTCAGTGAGGTCTTAAGTTGAGATAAATATGATCTGTGGCAGATGGCGGTACAGCTAATGAAGCCCAGGTCAGTGTGGGACCGAGTGAGAGCTGCCACCAGACAAGGTCAGCGAGCCTGGCCCCAGTTCAGCTAAATAGCAGTGTCGAGCTCTGCTGCTGTTCTGGCACAGCGGCAAAACTCAGCCTTCAGCTCCGGCCCATATGCTGGAAGAGCTTTCTTCACCTGAGCTCTTTTAATAACCCTCCATCACTATGAAATATCTGACCACTGGGGACTTGCCTGGCAAGTCTAACAAATTAGGGCTGCCGTTACAAGTAAACAGCCATGCCTGCCAGTTATCTCCATCTGCCCGGCACTGCCAGGTTCATTATGAGCATCAGGAGATGGAGTTAAACAGATGGCAGGAAATGTGCTTGGCCCTTGCACTCAGGAGAGGGGGACGAGAGGCAATTGCTTTGCATAACATCCCTTTCCCTTCATTACTTCACATTATAATATGTAAATAAAGTCACCCCAGGAGCAATTTAAAAAGCACTTAGCATTGAAATATAAGGGTGCTACATGGAGGGAGAGAGAAAGGAAGGAAGAAGTTTCAGCTGTTTGCAAACCAGAGTTTGCTCCCCCGCCCTCCCATCCCCAAAGAGATTTCAAGGGCTGCTTTCATTTCTGACACACTAAATGAAACTCTTTCTGAACATGTCTCTCTCATTCTTTTTCCCTGGCTGTCTCCAAAGATCGTTGGAAGCTGTCAATCAGGCAGTTTGCAGGAAGGCCTGCAGTGTGCATATGAGAGCAGGAGGAGTGCACGGCGTTAAACAGCCAGGCTCTGCTCAAAGCCCTTTTTTTTTTTTTTTTTTTCCCCAGTTGACGTTGGAAATGCAGCAAGCCTGCAAGCTTGTAGGGAGAAATCCTTAAACGCTGCCCTGCACAGGAGTAGAGAAAATCATACGATTTTCATATGGAAATACCAACATCCTTGGATTAAAGTGGGGACACAACACTGCATGGGGCAGAAGCCGCAAAATAGGAAACATTTCTGTGCTGTGCCCCGCCACAGACCTATCAGAGGATGCTGGGTATTTCACTTTCTGCTTCTGAGGCTAAAGAAAGACAAATATAACTTAGAAACAAACAGTTGAAATCACTGGACATGAGGACTTTTGTGGGATTAGGCTGTCTGAACATGAAGCCGAACTTTCTGGAAGAGTGGCAGTCTTTTTTATGCATTTCTATTATGCGTAACATACTGAGAGCCTCATCTCAGCTGAAGCTTTTAGCTGCTGCTGTAAAACAAGGAACAAAAAGAAAGGGGTGAGAGGAGAAGGCTGACACACAAGAGGGGTAGAACAACCTGGCTTCAGTGGACCGACACCAGTATGAATCTGTTGATCTGACCCATTAAGTTATATCTCTTCATCACATATTAAGGGAATAGATTACACACGAAAGAGCAACCAGTGAGGCAAGATACAGTGGCAATAGTCTGTCAAACAAGATTTTCCTCTTCATTGAAACATCTGGAGTTCGCATAACAACTGGAAAATACATGATATTCAGTAGGATTTAGCCAGCTAAAAATGAAGTCTGGGCAGCTTGTCAGAGGAAGGGCACTGCAGAGTCTAATCACACTGGGTGCAGGACAGGCCCAAGTCATATTTTGAATCCCGGACAAATACTGGAGGATAAAGAAGTCTGTGAATATGATGCATGTAAACACACAGGTCAGGAGGCTACCAAGCAACAGCTGCCAGCACACTTTCTCCAAAAGGGAATTATATACCTCAATTATATGCCCAGTAGTAGCAGCCCAGGGTCCCCCCTGCTCCAGCTGAGAGCAGATGTTGAGAGGCCAGCAATGAGTGCTGTGTTTTAAAAGAATTGTGAGAAAAACTCTCACTTACAGAAGAAAAGAAAAAATGTTTCACACTTGCCAGCTTTCTGGGTCTTGCTGGTAGACTGCTAGATTTCAGGATGGCTAGCAGCCCGGGCTACCAGATGTTCAAAAATCCCAGACAAATGACCATGGTGTCTATAAAGAGCAGCTCTACTGCACACCAAGGGGAAAGCTGTTCTGCTTTGCCCAGGCCAGACTTATCTGTGATACAGCAGGCTTGTCACGTACGTGCAGATCTACTGAGCGTGTATGATAGGTCCAAAAATGAGACACATAAAACCTACTGCCTGTGGACCTGCCAGCTTTGACAGGTCTGAGTCTGGAAGCAGCATACGGAGTGAAAGGGTTCCTCTGTGCTTGTAGTGGCAGACGGTGGTACATCCAAACTTTAAGTCTCAAACCTTCCATGACTTCTTGCTAACAAAATTCAGAAAACAGGAGTTTTTCCTCTTGATCATCTTTATCACCTTAAATAAAACCAGCTCCACATCCTGTCATGAAAACATGGTGTCAGTGTATTTTCTATAAACATTTTCTCCCCTCTTCCTCAGTTGCCCCCCTCATGCAATTCCCTACTTCTGGGTCAAAGAATTCATCAAACTGAGCTTCTGTATTTAATAGATATGAGGTTTTTTTTTTCTTTTTGATGGCATGATTATTTTACCCTACACTTTTATTTGCAAGGATTTAACTTGTATTCTACTGTCTTTTACCAAACCACATTTCCAGCTTTTGAAGCATTTCTGCCCAGCGGCTCAGGCACCCTGCACACCATTGCTATTAAGAACAGCAGTGAATCCTTTCACATCTTCCTCCTTGCAAGGTTAGACATGGTTTCTGGGGGTCTTTTATCCTGTGGAGGAATTGCCTCCACACTAAATACAGGGATCAATTGATATTCTTGCTTCTAATTAGTGTAAGATTTCTTTGGACCTCCTAGACCATTCTCTTTTACACAGTCTAGCATCATGATTAATTTTGTCATATGCTGCTCTCATTGTCAAACCTGATTATACTGTGGCCACTATTACTTAGGTGTTCGACAGCAGTTCATACAGAAAATTTTTATTTGGGACTAGAGTGATCTGAGATTAGACTCTCTCTTCTGCTCTAGTTTGGAGCTAGCGATTGCTTTCCTGCAGCTGCTTTTTCTGCATTTTTCTTATCCTTCTGGCAATAAACTGGCGCATGGAGTTATTGGATTTCAGGCTGAAGTGGAAAGGAGTATCCGGATGCATTCTCCAGCCATCCTAGGGGTGTGCTCTGGGTGTGTGATCCTAGACAAGGAGGCTGGGAAGGGGGGATAGCACCAAAGAAACTACTCTTGTCCTTAGTACATTGCATTAGTGTTTACTCCTTGCCGTAAAGGTCTGCAGCTTTTCCTTTTTAACTGGCAAAAAAGAAGGATGTGCATTTTCAGGCCTATTTAGCTGAGCCAGGCTCAGAAAGGGCCTGCACCTACCATTTCAAAATGGGATCTAGCTGAAATGACAACATGGTTACTATTTGCTTTCTCTTCCATTGCTCTATGCACCTTTGCCCGTTGCCTGCCTCCAGTGGCATCTTATATCTTATCAGCATCTCATGCTAGCAACGTGTCTGTATGCCTGTTTAAAGATATACAGATAGACACATAGAAAGATACAGATACCGATAAAGCAGACTATTAGACCTGGGATACGTATGAGAAGAGACTGCTTAAAAACCTTGTAGTACACCAATCAGACATGCAAACACCGTGTGAAGTTTCAACTACATATAACCCCTAATGAAACCCCATTCAGTCTCTTTTATAAAAAAATGGTGAGAGTTCCCCCAAGTGCTATATCCTTATTTAGCATCTCCAGTCACTGAAGTTTATTTAGTATTTGGACTAGCAAGTAATCCAGGATCGTTTTGCAGACATGGGGCCTTCTCTCCAGTAGCAAGGGAGCTGTTTGCTTCAGGGCCCTGGGCAGCAGGTTACTGATTTGGCTTTACCAAGGTGTCAGGAGCCTGTGGGATCACCTGAGTCTTGTTGCTCTGCTGTTATCTCTACAACATCTCCCATCACAGCACCTTCAGCAAAGGCTCTTACAGCAAAATCCTTCATCTATACTGTCTCTCACTATAGATAGTCCTAGGCTTTATTTTTATTTCACTTTAAGAACTCAATAAAGAAAATGAAGGAAACAAAGATTCGGAGCAGGGACCAGAACACATGTCTACCCTTTTCTGAAATGGAGAAAACTTTTGCAAGCTCCAGCAGGCTTTAAAAATTCCGATACCATCCTTGACTTTTCTAGTTAAAAATGACTTGCATTTAACCAGTGGTTAAATTGATCTGATGTAGCTGGAAGTGGCAATATTTATTCACATGAAGCTATTTAGTATGGGCAAAAATCAAGAACACTGAAAATATAGTTTCTACATATTTTACTTTAACAGTGAGCATTGCAGTTTGTTTATATAGACATTTTTAAAAGTATATATCCTGGTTCTTAAGTTAGTCGTAAAGAGGCAGCAGCCGTATTTTTTTTATGTTACCTTGTTCTGCAGCTTTATAGAGCATGTCGACATTATCTCTCAAGCCTCGTCATTAGCAGGCTGCAACACCTTCTATTTCCAGGAGATTAGCCGCTCCAGAGAGAGGAGGTTTCGCTGCATCCCCCTCTGTCTGCCGAGGCGGCTGTAATGGCTGCGTGCACCTGTGGCACAATAACCACCACCAGCCAGCTAGTATTGTTTATTGCTAATGAGGCATATAATTGCTGCAGTTAATCCAGCTTCTGCGGTTACTAGGTAGAAGGAAGAAAACTACAGTGAAACTAGACAGGGTAACAGAGCAAGCGGAGTGTCTCCAGCATTCAATTTAGCTCTAACAAGGCAGTTAGTGTTAGATCTCAACTGATTGTTAAAGAACACTTACTGATGTTAATAAGCATAATAACCAACTATAACTGGCATAAATTAATTCAGCAGTACAATACAGAAGTAATAAAATGGGTAATCATTATGCTCTTTAAATTATATTAATGTGCACATTCAACCATATCAAATGGTTTAACTGTTCACCAATATAGCAATAGTAAATTAATTTGAAAGAAATGCAATGCAGCAAACAAATCCTAATTGCCATTTAATAAGTATGGTAATTTCTATTTAATTTGGCTACACTGTCCTGTTGAAAGGCAAAAACCTAAAGTATGTAGAGTTAGGAAAAAATATGCTTAAGTAGTTCAACATGACTAAATGAAAGCAAGCTCTGCAGTTCTGCAGGCTCATTTCTCTAGATTTGGTGCTTTCTGTACTACAGCCTCCTTCGGCCCTCCGAAGTCTGCCGTGCTCCAGATTTGCTTTTGATATTGATCCAGCCAACAAGCAGCTGTCTGTGAGTCCCCAAATGTCTCAAGACAGTATTGACTGAGTGTGCCCAAGTGTTTCATTAATAGATTAAGGGACAGAAAAAGATACAGACATACTCTATACATTCCCTCCACCCAAGAGTCTCAAAACAGCAACACAAATATTTTTAAGAAGCTACTTTGGAAGGAGGTTAAAATTTTTGTATAGCTTAATGTATGTGGTACTCTCAGCCAAACAAAGGTCAAGGTAAACAGAAAATGGATTTCAGCCTTCACTTAATGCTGACGCTCCAACACACTTCTTTTAAAGCTTTGCTGCTGTGCAAATACACCAAAGACAGGGAGATATTAATTAAAGAGCCAAAACAAAGAATCTGCAGCTGCTCCTGCCGCAGTCCCACAAGGGGTCTGGATGCTGCTAAGCTTTTGTATCAGTAAACACAAAGGTTCCCATTTCAAATACATGTACCTCAGATAAGGTTTATTTCCTTATTTGTGTGTTTCAGTCGAGATGTAGGTGGCAATTTTTTGTCTGTACTTTTGGTTTGTTTTGTTTTCAAAATATCACGTTTCACATGTCACCATAACACTGTCCTGGCCCTCTCTCCGCATTTCAGTGTTTGAATACCAGTGGAGGAACCACTTGTTATTACAGAGAAGATGTTTAATGAAAGCAGCGATACCGGGACAAAACAGGTGTGAGGTTGGAGCACGGATCTGTTGGTGGGGAGAGGGGGGCAAAATCCTGAACTTTCTGTCTCTGCAATCTATTCCTGCCATCCATGTAAAGCTCTGGGATCCAGCTGAATGTGAACTGGTTGCAGCAATAAACGCAACCTCTTTGAAGTAATTTGGTATCAGCCCATTAAAAAGGTATGAAGGAAACAATAGACCTGCCATATAAATCTTCAAAAAGAACAGGGTAAAACATCTCTTATTTCCATCTACTGTTTTCAGCCAACTGGAAAACATGTTTTGAAAAGTCTTTGTGCACAGAATACTTGAAATTTCTACTTGATTGCAGCTGTGTTGCTTCTGCTGCTAATCCACAAGACGCGTATGTGATTTGAAGCTGCTGATTGTAACTGGTTTATGGGAAGCTGCTAAACACCAGTCATTCGGCAAAGTGCTTTAACAGTCAGGTAGTTGTTCCTCTGAGCTTTCTCCAAACAACCCCCAGGAATAAAAACCAGAGGGGATTCTCTTTCAGTCAACAGGACTAGTTGAACACTCAACCATGTCTCCTGGGGGAGAGGTGGTGGGAAATGTATATAAAATCAGCCAATTTTGGAAACAGTTAATCTGCCTCTTTTCTACTGGGGACTTAAGAAACTGGAATTGTCATTATGTTGTCATTTTGTACGTTCAGTAAAATACATCTTAATTCCCAGTGCAAGAATCAGCATTCTCATTGGATTCTTTTGATAGGAAGACCTGCCCTTTATGAGCTGAATCAGATTTTTCTTCAGAAAAACAGCAATATGTAAACATTTTAGAATTAAAATGAGTTCATATTCCTTCAGGTAGGAAAAATAAGCCTAATACTATATTTGTGAATCTCCCATAGCTACTTTGCCTGATTTCAAAGCGAAGCACAGCTGCAGTGGAGAACCACTTGCTTCTCTTCCTGTTTGTCTGAGTTGATCCATAAATACCAGACCATGACATAGTTACGTATGTCATATAGTCAGTGTAGTAAATCTGTTTTGCCTTGTGAAGCCATTTTGTTTAATTTATGTGGAGCTCTGTTCTTGGCACCTTGTGCTGGGTCATAGGAAAGAAACTGTGGCCTTCATTTTGTGATCCACCATGGGAACATTCTCACACACCTGGCATAAACACTTGCCAGGGTTGTCTTAACAGCTCATCTATTGACCTTGAGAGAAAGTAACCCATTGTTCTTATTATCATATGAATTTTTCCTTCCAAATCATTCCCCCAAATGATTGAACGTTTCTGTGAGAGGCAGAACCAGGGTTGTCCTTGAGGACTGATCGTACTGAGCTGTATCAGAAGGTTCAGCAAACAAAAACTTGGAGAGAGCCAGAGTTACTTTGGTCAGAAATAATTTCTTCTTTATTAGCGAGAGTGGAAGAAGCTACTATTTCCAAGAAGTGCCTTTTAGTTATAGTCATTTTTCCCCTAGTTTATATGTAGGTTGGAGCTTTAGCCTTGTGTGTATCATATACTATTTTATTTATATAATAATCCATACCAAAATGTTCTGACAGAGGATTTCTTGAAGTTTGACTAATTTGAAACTGCTGAAATTCATTAATGTGAATCAGGCAAGATTGAAAGGGGGAAAAAAAAAAAAAGAGTAGGTGAGAGCATCAGTGTGACAGAAGACTATTTCATGCCGACGTCACAAACACCTTCAGTCCTTCCTTCCTTCAGGTGATGTAAAGTATGAACAGCCGCTTGTGGCCCAGCGGGCTCTATTGACAGGTATTTAGTGCCATCTAGTGGTTTTCGAACTGTATAGTTTCTAAAATGCATAGTTTCTACATTCAGTTACTGTAGGTTATATGTGGGTGGGGAAAGTATCTTTATGATATGAATCGTAAAAAACATGTTCCTTATCTCTTTTAAGGCTTTTTTTGGTTTGGGTATAGTACTCTATTCTGCCTTATCAACACACTTTGAAATGTGATAATGTTAAGAAAATTGCGTCTTTCTTGGTGTGTGACTTTGCACAACCACTGAAAAATAGTACATTTCAGACACTATGCTGTTTATTTACTGTGAAGTAATAAAAATTCAAAAAAAAACCCTGTTATTTTTAGAAATTACTAGAAAATGTGAGTTTCTGAGCAGTAATTGAATCAATTATCAAGACAAAAAGGATTTTCCACATTTTTTTTTTTTTTGGCAACACCTAATGTAGTCATCACCGTTTCATCCACACCAAAGAAGTCTGTTGCTGTTTGTCACCATTATCCCAGAGAGTCTGAATTAAGGTGACATATTGGCTTAACAGTATTTTTTTTTCAAACTATTAATGGGATTGCTTTTCTCGGAAAACATTTCTTATTTATATGAAAGCCTATTAAGGGACTTTAAGAGCAGCAGGAACCTGTAGTAGAGATCAGCTGAGTTAAAACCTTCTTTCTGTGCCAAGGCAATCCATTTCTGCGATAGCGGCAGAACAGCTCCTGCCTGCCCTGGGTACCTCCTGAAGAGGTTTTGTGACCGAGTGTCTGTTGGTCACCATTTGCACTTGCATGACACAAGCATTTCCCCGTCTCTCTGGGGTGTGCTCCCACTAAGATCTGGCAAAACCGGTGCTGCAAGCAAGTAAATGGCTTGTGGATAGAGCAGATTTTGCTATCTATCTTGCCTGTCTCTCCCTGAAATCTGAGGTGCACAGGATTAAACCTTATGGCTAGGAGCCAGCGGCAGGGAGCAGTACACATCTTTATGGCCTACTACGATTAAGCATGTTTGAAAGCTAAAGGTTAAGAGATGAGCAATCCTTCATGGTGGTACATTATCGCTGTTTTTCTGCTCAGCATTTGTTCATGGTCACAGCTACTGATTCAGAGGGATTGCACTTGTAACGTTTCAATACACATTGAGCACTACTAGCAGTTTATAGAGTTGTTTCCTGTGCTGTTTGCTGAGAAAATTAGTTCCCTAATCAATACTGTTAATTCCCTGTAACAGTTGGGTTGTAACTATCTTCACAGAGTTTTAAGTACTTTGATATAGCAGTTCTACATCATACGACACAGAAATAAGCAGACAAGGTAAAAATGTGCAGAGCAACATTTTAAACCTCCTATCTCCCCATACATTTTACACACTATTAAAGCAGAACAAAAACTTGTGGCAAATCCCAGAAGTCTGATTTAGGATCATATATACAGCATTGAACTACAGATAAATAGAGTGTCTTTTAAAAGACAGTGCTCCAAACACTGTAGTTAAATTTGCAGGCACTGATTGAGTGAAAAACTAGATCAAAATTATTTCAATCATTTCCACTTAGTGTACAAGCAGATTTCAACAGGAAAACCAACAAAAGCAAAAATAAAGGGAACTCTTTTACAGTGCTCATCTTGGAACTAAACATCTTTTTATTGCATGTGTGGATTCAGTTTTTCCTAGTTTTGTTTCTGATTGCACAATGGAAAAACATGTAAGTAGATTATCTGCCAAAATTGTGCAATATACAAATTTCTACTTACTCTAACATGATTTCCTACATGGTAAGCTCTAGAACTCCTCCCTATGATCTTCACGAGTTCTTTAAATTCATTGTTTTCTAACTGACGCTACGAAGAATTTATCCTATCCTCTCTATGAGAAGACAACCTTTTACAAGTCTATTGACCTTGGATTTAGATAGGAAAATCCTACATTCCCAAAATCTTTCTTATGTAACAATAAAGCTGAAGCTCTAAAGCCTATAGTTCTGCCTATAGTCAAAAGGAGAGAATGGTGAAAAGTTACATCTAGGGATATTTCTGTTAAATCTAGCACCATATTAGATGTTAAGTTTAGATAGCTGATGTAAAACCTCTTCTGACTGTTCCCGGGACTGCCCTCCTCTCTTCCATACACAATTTTAAGTACTCTGGAATTAAGGTACTCCTTTCAGGCACAAAGAATAAGGGAACGGGCTTTGCAAGCCAACCTCTTCCCTGTAAATGCACAGATATCCACAGAGGAGTAAGGCCCAAAACATTAGCAGTAACATGAATGTAGATGTCTGAGGAACAGCAGGAATGGCCATGCTTGGAAGTATTAAACATCTAGTCTGCCACTTCAGATTATTTCCCCTCTGCCAACTAAAGCAATTAGGATGAAGAAAAATACTATACAGTTTATACGTGAGAAGCAAAACATAAAAAAGACAGATCTACCCTCAGACTTTATCAAGGTAGGCTTCTACGAAATTAGGTCTCTCCTGAGAGGTGTTCCTCTAACAGCTTCAAGAGTTCCCCCAAGACAGTCCATTAACTCTCACAACAGCATCTTTAGGTTTTTCCACTGACTTCCATTATTAGAGGGCTTCCAGTCTGAGGCTCATGAATCTGATTCCTTTTTCATCTCGTATGATGGACATGATGAGTTTGCTGCAGGACAATGGTCCTAAGCTGTAAGCCAAGACCATCTCTGCGGGACAGAGGAAAAAACAGAAGCCTTCCCCATCATTCCTTAATTTACTCACTTGAACATACTGCTCTGCAGGCCAAGGAGAGACCACGGGTCTTTGTCGTCTCCTCCAGCACTCAAGTCTCCTGTAAGCTACCTTGTCACCCTGCGACCTATTTTATACTTCCCAAAGGAAGACATTTTCTGTCGGAGAAAACTAATCCTGGTCACCCTTTTGCCAAGATAGGTCCATATTACTCATCTTAGGAAAAAAAAAACCCAATATGCCTAGTAAAACCTGTTGCTTAGTGACACTCTTTATACCGAATTGGCCACATTTCACAAGCACTCACCAGTGCGGTCTACCTGCTTCTTTCCTGGGCTGGTTTCCAGCCCCTTCTCACTAGCACTCTTGCAGGTAGCCTTAATGCTCTAGGTAGGACACCTTCATTGCACACACATGCTAAAAAAGTATTTTAGGACTTAGCGATTTTAAGACAAGTCCTGAGAGCTGAGAAATTTAATATGGGGATATTTAGCTTTCATTAAGTCTCAAGAAAATGTCTCTGTTTGCTTAGTCTGGTGTTGTTCCCAACATATTAGTATGTACAGAAGAGTCTCTCTGGGAAGCCATCTGGTATGTTATAGCACAGTATGTACTATCTTTCCTTGTTGCCAAATACATGCATTCAATTAATGATAATCATCTGCTGCTTCTATGTAGTGCTACATTTTTTTTTTTCCCTTTCCTGAGTAGTCTTAGCCAAGCTTTGCATAATCACCTTAGGAAACCTTGGTGCTGAAAATTTGATTTCCTTCCCAGACAGCAGCACAACCAGTGGGGTCTGACACAACCCTTGCCTGTTGATGAGGAGGAAGTGGAAACACAATAGCATTGCTTTCTCTCACACGTTCACAGCTGGGCTCCCAGACACAGTCAGCAAAAAAAAATATTACATAGCCTGCAGAAATGTCATCAGGACTTGAGAGGTGCTGATCTAGGAGTAACAATTGCTCTAAGAACAGCTGTTGTCATCCGTAGAGATTTAGCAGTTTCACCAGAGAAACTCTCTAGCCAGTTTTCCCTCGCTATCATGGAAAAAATTATTTCAGATGTGATTGTGAACGAAGGCAGAAATAACTACTTTAATGCTAGAGCAAATTGCACAGAAAAAACAAAACTGCATTCAAGACTGTACAAAGACTGAAACAATCCCTCAATCATATTTATATTACATACCAGTAATAAATGAAACAAAATAAATTTAAAAGGGAGAACAATTACCTAAAAGACACTTCATACACAGTTGACTTTCTCAGTCACCTTTTCTTTCATGTCTTATAATAAAGGCAAATTTTGAACTCAAGTGGATCTGCATTGGAAAGTGAATCTGAATTCCCCACTCCTCTGGCCAAGGTCGGGACAACATCAGGTGAAGACACAGTGGGAGTTCAGACCAGCAGTACCAGAGAACATCCTTGCATGGCCGCACACCAGAAGCCACAGACCATTCCAACACCTATAGAAAAATGCAGGCTTTCAGTAAAAAAGAAATAAATAAAAAGCCCACAGAAACCACAGCATATCTAAGAAAGCCAAATGGAGAGATGAAGAATTTTACCAGTGTTTTACATCCCCGAAGTGGTATGGTCAAGCCTGGTTAGTACAGCACTGATTCTGCCAGAACCTCCCAGGCAGTGGCTGGGAAATAGAGTGAGAAAAAAAGGGAGAAAAATGGTCTTTTGGAGACTGCAAGACTAATGTCTTCCCCTCTGTGCTCCTGTCCTTGCCTGGCCTGTGGCGAGAGCTGCAGGGAGGCTCCTGGTAGGTCTGAGGCAGTGCAGTATACGTGGCCCAGATGTTGTTTCTCATTTCTCTCTCCATCAGCTCTGGCACCAGCCTGACTGCTGTACCCTATGGCACTTTGGGAACACCACCAGGGATTTGCCGAGCTGAGGACCTGCTTGCCTGGGTGACGCAGTGACCTCTGTGGTGTTTGCGTGCATCCCTGCTCTGTGTCCGGGCTGGAGCGAAGCAGCGTGAAGGTGCCAGTAGTGCTGGGCTGGCGGGGCTGGCCCCAGTGCTGCTATACTGAGAAGCAGCCTCTGTAGGGAGCAGATGCTTCAAGCTCAGAATCCAAAAATATCCTGGCAGAGCCCCTTCCTACCCTTACCAATCCCTCTGGGAATCACTTGGCAGAGCTGGATGTAGCTCTTGATGATCACTACAGAGAGTGTTGCTTCAATGTCTACAAAGTTCAGTTTACTTGTCCTACCTGAGAAGTCTGAACGTGTACTGAACATATGCTGCTCACAGGGAGACAAAGCACAGCACTGGACTGCACTAAACCATTTTGAACACTTTAAAGAACCTGCATAAAGAGAGAGCAGGAAGATGGTCCCTGACTTTGCTGCAGAATAAGGATCCATAGCTGCTGATTCTACAGTTGGACCACGAAAAATAGTCAACTTTAATCAAACTTAGGATACATCTCCTAACGTTTCAGTTATTATATAGGTTGCATTGGTGGTGATGTTTCAGTGCAGACAAACCAAAAGCTGTTCAATGTAGTAACACACAAAATGTGACCTTACACAGATAGACAAGCAAGCTGTTTTATCAAGCTAATGGTAAACTTGAATAAAAAAAAGTCTCTGTACAGATTCAAGTGCTGCTCTTGCTATATAAAAACAGGACAGAGAGGAACAGGAACATTCAACTGAATAATTAATACGTCTCAGTTTCTGAAGTCCCACTAGAGCACTGATAGATGTTTTTTAAGCCAGGTAGCACTGAGAGTCCCTGGAATCCATCTTCCAGTTCCTGCCTCTGCCACCTTTGCTGCTCACTGGCATGCAGGATACGTGCTCATACAGGGGTTGCGTTTTTTACAAACTTTAAATTTAAAGTAACTCTTTACTCCTCTTGTGGCTTTTTTAGTAAAGTATGTTCCTTGTACTTGGAATCCAGTTGGATTTTATTTTTCATGGCATATATTTGATGTTAAATAAATTGGACTAACTTTAGGTCATAAGTTCTATTCATTAAATTATTTCCTTCCAAAATACGCAGATCACTGATACATTTCTGTTGAAATGTATCTGCATCTATTTCATATTTAGTAATCACATAAAGTAACTTGAAAATATTTCAACATAACTTTTCCCAGCAAGATAAATGAAAATTTCACTGTTTTTTTTGAAAAAATCATTCAGGAGTGTATTAGTGGCCTCTAAATATTTCTTTTTATATATAAGTGTATGAGAACAAAAATGTCTTTAATATATTGAATTTTTGGTATAATCAAGTTTCAGGCAGCAAACACAATCTCTAGTCTGGCCACACAAGGCACAAATTGTATTTTTCTTTTTCCTGGTGTGTGCTGAGTGTGGTTACATAGCCCGTGAAATGCAGAGAGAATAGAAAAGAACTGTGGCACTTGCACAACGAGGGAAGGGACAAGAATTCATTATTCCTGTAGCACGTCAGTCATCACGTTCCCTTACTGTTGGCTGTCACACTGCACACATCTCCCACGGATGCAGAATACTGATGGGAGACACTCTCTTTCAGCTTTATTTCTCTTTTTCTGTTGCATAACACATTCCCTGTGGGGGGAAAAAAACCTCCTTCAGCAGCATCAAAACTGTCTTTTTCCCATATTCATTCTATTAAATTATGCTAAACTTTTTCTATTTGTATTGGAAACTCTCTCAAGAAAATAGGGTGCAGGTAAAGAATCAAAGGCTTGCAGAGCGTGTGAGTGACCATGATCCCCTGTAGCCCCGCATATGCACACTAACAGTTGCAGCAAATACGCAAAAGTAAATCAACCTTCTTTCACTGAAGGCCACCCTAAATCGTACCTTTTCACAGTGCCACCAGCTAAGAACGTGCACGTGGGGAGTACTCTGGCCTTGCTGATACCATTTTAAACCTCTGTTACCTGATCATGAGTCTGAGTTTTAGGTTATTTACCAGCAGTTATTTTGCCACAGATGAAGCTGTTACCAGTTTTCACCTACTGTAAATCAGTTGATTCAGATCACTTGGCTGAACCTTATGTTTTCCTTCTCCAGATTTCTTCTCTGATTCTTAATTTGCAACCAAATATATGTTGGGCATAGCCATATATATGATGGCAACACACAGGGATAGTTTTTGTGCTTCAGATTCTTGGCTATGATGTCTTTAAAACAGAAAAAGGAGGAGCAGTGATTAGAAGATATTTGATTTAGACTTGGATCCATTTAAAGGGAAAGAGTATATACTCCATTTTTGATTATTCGGAGTCAATGATTTTCTTCCTGCCTGAGATAAGAGCTCTGGAGAAAGGATTGATCTCTGCTATAAGCATTCTAGGCAGTAAGCTGGAATTCTGTAGCTCCTTCTCTCTGCTTCTGCTGCAAAGATAGTTCTTTGAATCCAGTGCTGAAAACCAGGCCAGATTACAAGGTCTTAGCGAATCAGCAGTGCAGTCTATAAAGCCTGGCTCCAACTGAAATACCCAGCCTATGAAGCTTCCAGGACCTCACAGTGCTCATTTTGAGGTAAAACAAGCTCAGTTCTGATTTCCAGCTGTGAACAATGCACTGAGGAACAAGAATCAAAGGGTCAATTTGCTTGTCCATATCTTGGTGATGACTAGCTACGCAGGACGGAAAGCAGGGAATGAGATAAAGTCATGGAGGTGAATTTGCTTGGAGCCTCAAAAAGGAAAAAAAAACCCCACCAACCTAGCAAACCCAAACACTCTAATTTATCTTAAAATGTTTCAGACTTTGAAGAGGAAAACTCAGCTAACATGGACTGGATTATTTTGTGTGGGCATATGGACAGTGTTTCTTTGTCTTCGCAAAGTATGACTTGGCTTTCACTTTCCAGTCTGCTGGAGTGGGGGTTTTGTAGTCATTTTATTTTAGAAGCTCCTACCACTAACTGACTTTATCATAATAAATCATTTAAGATGGAGCTATCCTTTCAGTGCTCCTCCACTGACACATTGCTCAGCCCAGCACTGCACATTTCAGAGTAGTCACACCACCAGCGTGGCAGACTGTAGTATCCCTGGGTTATTCAGTAGAGGAATAGTGTGGGACAGATAAGGTAGTTGTACATCAAGATGCTGAAATATTCAGGAAAAGATATTTCCTTAGGGAATTCCTAGATACACTTTTTTGACAGGACCGGTGCATAGCCGCTGAGTTATTTATTAGACAGCACAAACATGGAGAACGACCGTCAAGATTTATCTTTAATTTGGAGTATTCTTTAGAAGCGACAATTCCATGGGAAGCAATGACTGCCCTGAATTGCTTTAGCTAAAAGAAAATTAGCAGTTAACATGTGTAGGAAACGAAAATAATTCTGAAGGCAGAAACACAGCCTCAGCGAGTACTGAAGACAAGGGACAGGAATTCAACCAGGATTAATGCAGAGAGAATGAGATGGGAGCATCTTTTACTTGCTTGCATACTTTGCATGAGTGAGAGCTGCTGCAGGGAGTTAGGATGAAAAGTACTAGTACCTATTCCCTCTGTTCTTTGCCACGTATGGATAATTGTATAGGAACTGAATAGGTTTGCATAGAAAATAGTGGCATAGCAACTGCGACTATAAAATGGGGGAAAAAAGAGGGAAGGACTAAGCAGTGCACTGCCTATCTGTGTGCCCTTAAATTCTGGTAAATTTTGATGAACACGCTGTCACTTAAACCTCAGTAAACACACAGTTAAATCCATGGTAATAATTTTTGCTCCTATGCCTGCCCAAAAGTAAAAAAATAAATAAAAATAAATAAAAATTAAAAAAAAGTAAAAAATAAAATTAAGGACAACTTTTAAAACATGGTGGCCAGGACTTTAAGCCACAGTGGACTACATGACATCCTCCTGTGGAATTCAGTGTTGTGCACTGTGGCCTTTTCCCTGCTAGGTGGCATGTGACCAAAATATCAAAAAAGAGTTTGCCTGAAGAAAGATATGATTGAAGTCTATAACATATAAGAAAGAGTGAAGACGGTGAATGTGCAGTCTGACTTCTAATGTGAAGGCTAGGACATTCCACCATGAGGCATATTCAAGAAAACCAAAGGAGAAGGTTATTCAATATGCTTGTTAAGCTGTATCACTTCTTGCCATAGGATAGAAAGGATGCTAAACATTTACAAGATTAGGCAAGTTAATTAAGACAGACCCTGGTGTACTGGAGCACATCTAGTGAAGGGCCACCAAGATAGCTGTGGGGTTGGAGCACATGGTGTGCAAGGAGAGGCTGAGCCGCTTGGATTTGTTCAGCCTGAGAAGAGAAGCTAAGGAGGGGCTGTACTCCTTGTACTCGTATACCAAATGTGGTAGTTACAGTGGAAATAGAGCCAAAAGATAAAGGCATGGACGGCCAGAGGATAAAGAGCAACAGTTACAGGTTGCAGCAAGAAAAGTCGTAGTTAGTTACCAGGGAAAATATTTCACAGCAAGGGCAGTCAAACTGACACAGGCTGTTGGGAGAGGCTGTGAAGCCTCCTAGTTTTGGAGATACTCAAAACCCACCTGGAGAAGCCCTGAGCAGCCCAGTCTAGCATTAGCCTTGATTTAATCCATAATGCTGCGAAAGGGAAATCCACTGCAGCTGCTAAATATACAGGTACTCACTCCTGACTCAGGAGGTCCCTGAGCTGCAGGTCGCTGGAGGCTGGGCGTGCTTCAGGGAAAAGACACCAGTCCTGCCTCTCCTGCTCCGGTCATCCCTAGGCGTCCCGTACTGGCCGTGGTCAGAGACGGGTTGCTAGGCTTGGTGCACCTTTTGGTCTCCTTCTTTGTGTCCCTATTAGCTGTCCATGGAGATTTTTTGGGTGCCCATCATGTAAAACATGCTGCCATTTGCTCATCGCAGGTGTGCTATCTAAATGTGTGTCATATTCACACCGTGTTTTTATAAGGTTACCTGTTGATCCAACTGCTGAAAGAAACCAAATGCTACAGCTTCTGAGTAGATTTTATTCACTTTTATTGTGTATGACATTTGGGCTGCTGGGAAAATTAATATTTAATAAATGGGAAAAAAGGAAAAGGAGGAAAGTTGGACTTGCAAATTAGAGGAGTGGGATAAGAACTAGAGAATATAACCTGACATCTTTCCTTTTGTATCATGCAAATAAGGACTACAGAAAATTTGAGAAATTAAATTAGAGAAGCCTATAGAATACCAGGAAGAAATAAAACAGATCTACCAGGAAATATTGACTGGTGAGGACTGGCTGCTCTCTTCACTTTGTAGTTTTGGCTAAGAACATCACTTCTGGTCATAACAAATATAAGTAAAACAAAGAAGTTGACTTGCATACACCAGTGTTTACGGCTAAAAAAGACCTCTCACGCTGCTAACACTAACCCTGAGCACTTGTAGACATTCTATTTTTTCTTTTTTTTTTTCCCACCACTACAGCTACGTTTGGCAGAAGAACACATACTAACAAGCCTAATATGGTTACTTCACATGTATTATTTCAAACATTTGCTCTCAGTGTAAATAAATATGCCACAAATGCTTCCTTATCAAGTCCCTTTAATTAACTTGGTTGACAAGAAGGAAACTACACACTGTACCAAACCTGGAGACAACTCAATTCATCCTCTTAGTTTATTATTTTTAATCCTGTTTTTCTCAATACCATGATGGACTTTCTGCTTCTACTGGTATTTATTTAAATAAAGGTGGTTTTTTAAAACCCATTTAAAAAAAAAAAAAAGGCCCCACATGCAGTTGTTGCTCTTCACTTTAATTTTCTCCCTCCTTCCATCCCCTCCCAGCACTTTCATATTCACTGTATTTTAAGGTACAGACTTAAAGGCTGGACATTTTACTACTGGGTCCAATGGAATCTGAACTGGTTTATGTTAGCCTCACAAGAATACTTTTAGACTACAACTACTTATACTATTAATAGTATTAAATGAGAAAGAGAATACAGAAGAATACAATTAACATGTTTCTTTTCCATCTGTGCTTGTATTCTCTGTGTACAATATTTTCAATAAATTACACTGGGAAACCGAAGAAAGCAAAAAAAAAAAACCCAAACCCAAACAGTTTTGATGTGAGAGGCAACAGTTCCTTAAATATATTAAGGCCTCTTCAATTTCCTTCTTAGGTGTTGGCCCCACTGATGTATTTGAATGCAAAGTTTTATTATTCAATCTGTAAAGAAAAAATCTTCGGGTGAAATACATTTCTTCTTCAGAAATCCTCAGATGAGCCCTTAGTAGTATTTTTTAATTATGCCTTCTCTTTGCTGCTTGTCCCCGCAGCGCATTTTGTTCTCTTGTGTGGATTTTCTTTTGGTCCATCCTTCTCATTTTGTGACTGAGGGCTGAACACTTTGTGGAAAGATGTGGGTGAAGGATGTAACAGCTGTTTTATTCCAAATACATTTGTTCAAAATGAACTAATTTTGGCATCTGTTTTTGACCCACTCCTTCTCCAACTGACCTACCCCTGTAAAATCTTATTTGAACTGATGTAGCTATTTCAGCCTTGAGAGATATGTTTTAGTACTTTGGACTCAAAGTAAGTTTCAAAATATGGAGCCAAATAATACGGAACAGAATAGTCTTACCCCCTGAATTATCCTACTTCTACTGACAACAGCCAGAAAGCTGAGGAGTGCACAGACATTTGGCGATGGAAATTTATGAGTAAGAGCTACTTTGGGAACTAATGGCTCCACTTGCCCTGGGGTGCCCCATGGTTACATTTGCCTTTGCATGACATCTTATTTTCAGGTGCCATTGTCTTGGTCCTTTCAAGCAAAGGAACAGAGTATCTGACAGCAGGAAAATCCTTGAATCTGCCTATTTGGTTTTTTCGTTAGCAGATTCTAGATAGTGTTGGTAGAACAGTCGGATTTTTTTTGCTAAGAGCAGAGAGATTAACAGATATAGCACACACACACAGAAAAATTGTCTGTACTGGTTATGAAGAAAGGGTGGAGGATGTTTTCTTTGGATCATGCTGATTCCATTACTTTTTAAATGTCTCAAAAGCCCCTGAGTGACAAGATGGCCAGTGGGTGTAAATAGGATTTTGACAGAAGGCCAAGTTCTCTTGACTTTAAAACCAGATGTTCATAGCAAGACTGTCATTGTCTGAGAGGTTTGAATTGCATGTTTTCAGATATCCTTGGATTCACTGACCGGTTTCCTACTAGGAAACTAGGATTTCTTCACCCTGTCTTTGCTTTATAACCTGCAACAACCACAGCTATCTCTAATATAATATCGTCCTTTTACTAAAGTCACCACAGACCTTCTTGGATGGCGTTTGTTCTTTTGGTTTTCATGACTCTATTCAGAATTTGGCATGCAAATCACTAAAACTTTCATTTCTGTTTCTCATTTTTACAGGACTGCTCAAAACATGTACAATTTACAAGTCATTTGTCCAACATTATAAATTTGTCATGAAAGCTTTAGCTAAGTTTGATGTGACTGACGGTCCATGAAATTTGGACAGTTTTGTGGATGTTTTATTAATGCAGACAATGTTAACCGTATGCTGGCCTACTTAAATGCCCTGCGGTGACACTACTCAAATGTGATGGAGATTGATTATATCTTGCCAGTAGAGTTATATCAGCAGGAAATTATTTGTAAAGCCCCCCCTCCTAACTTCATTACTTCCATTTGCACCCAAAACTGAACCAGCTGTAATAGCCTTTATAAACAAGAATAGAAAAGTATGCAATTCCTTTTGAGGAGGTGCCTTTTGAGGCTTTCCTCTCTAAATTTCCTCTCAGTAAACTCCTTATAGTTTAAATTCTAGCACATGAATTCTAAAACTTAAAAAAAGCTATTATCTTTATTCATAAGAATTATTCCTTCTTATTTTATACATTAAGATCTTTCAAATATTTTTCTGAAGAAAATCTTCTTGAGATATCGTTCCTACCCATTATCCTACTAAGTTTGTCTATGCCAGGAGATTTCAGAAACTTATTGCTGATGTCAATATATGACATTATTTGCCATGTTTGCCAGTGACCCTACCCTCCCAGACAGCTTCTCTCTCCCATATTTTTCTAACATACATTGAACTCAGAAACATTTCAGTGGCAATTGTACTGCTTTATTTTGAAAATGTTGTCTAGTTGCATTCAATTGTCAGGACTGGACATATCACTAGTTATATTTGCTGAAAAAACCCAAATATCCAAGTCGTAGCTGGTGTGCTAGAACAAGGAAGAAGAAGCTGCGTATCTCCTGTGATCGTAAACTTTTGTAGTAATATAAATAAGATTACCGAAATTACCAAAAACTGGCTAATTAATTCTTTTGCATACTTTTCTTTGAAAATACTATTACTAACTTTCTTCTTAGATAATAGAATATCTCCAGCATTTTCAAATCTATAGAGTTTTTTTCTAGATTTGGAGGTAAAGTTATTACTGTCACAGGCTGGAGAAAATCACTGTAACACTGGAATATTGTTTTGTTCTGTGTGCTGCTAGCTTCTGAAAAGAGTGGGAAGAACTGTAAGGATTTTCTGATGTGAATCCTTTAGGAATGAGGTTGAAACTGACTGTTTTACATGTATCGGTGAATACCAGCCATGGTAGCAGGTTGCTGGTACTCAGTCTAGAGATGATAGAGAGGTCTTAGAGGTGAGAAGTTTTGTTTCTCGTCTCTATGTCACCCAGCTCATTTGCTTTAAAACATGTTGAGATGTCAACATTAATACCATGGTTTAGCAAAGCACATTAGTCAATGTCTAAGAAGTTCTTAGCAATTTCAACGGGAAGGTTAATATCTACTGACCTCAGGAAGACTAAAACCTGTAAGTGTGTGCTTGCTGGCTAGGAAAGCTACCCTGGATGGAGGCTTACATGACAGACGGAGTTACGTATGGGAGTTGTGTGTACATATGAGGGATTGCTGAATCATGGCCAATTTATGTTTTCATTCATTTAAGATTTTAGGTTTCATTAAGACTTTGGATAGACATCTGAGCAACACTGGGCATCAGGCAGCTGAGCGCAGAAGTATGACAAACTGTTGTATGTGTTTATGAAATTAAGAGAGTTAGTCCAGCACTCCTTGGTAGGAAGGAAGTACATATTATCATAAAAATCTCACACTTTCAGAAAAAATAAAACCTGCATAACAAACCACCAGGTAAAAATATAAATTGACAAATATAACGAAAATATTGTGTTAAAAATAAATGTACTATCAGGACATGATTTTTTAGTAATCTTTGAAGTAATGCTTGTGTATTTTGAGCGTGGAGATATTTTGGACTGATACAAAATTTGCATTGGTTTTTCTAAGAGCTAGGTATAACTGACATTTGCAATACTTTCCGTCTTGCTCTTTCTACATAACCAGGAGGTCTAAGCCCATAAATATTTCTTATTATATAAACTATCCTTTCTATAAACTTAGTGGTTCTGGAGTATTTATATAATCCAGTCAGTTTCCTAATATGGTCACTTTCAGTTACCCCAGTTACTCATATTTCCTTATTATACCCATATGTCTTCAATATTGTGTCATACGATCCCTGGGATTTATATGGAAAAAGCTGATAGCTCTTTCAGTTTATTTCACTTCCATTTTCCTCTTTCCATCTTTGAACTTCACTTTGAGTATTTTAAAAACTTTTACCACCAACCGTTCCTCCCGATTTTTCATTACTGAGATGTTTGTATCTTTGTCCACCTCCGTCACTCCATTAAAGATAAATATTTCCATTTGTTTTACAAACAGGTCTGGCACGCTTCCTCGTGCCCCACTCAGCATGGTTCCTCTGGCTGCGCAATACTGCTGCTGCAAGGTGTCTGCCCAAAATAACGTCGATGTCAGTTCTAGTGCAGCCATAGAGCCTTTTCAACTTGGATACTCTGCTACAAGAGTTGACAGTCTACCCAATGCATGAATATGCACCCAACGTTGCACTTCTCCATGTGCAGTAAAGAAGTTTTGCAGGTTTTTAAGGACCCTGAAATGTTTCTTGGCCATTTTCCCAACTCTGACACAGAGCACACTTGTAGCCCTCATGCGAGTTACATATTTGTAAGGAGAAACTAATATATTTGATTCTGTGTAGTATTGCTCTTCTCAGCGTGGAAGCTTACAGAAACCTGGAGGTAAGACCTGAAGTATCAGTCTTGATATGTAAGCAAATCACTCTACTCAAAGAAATTTTTAGCAGTAGGAGCAAAATGACAGGGTTGCATGACCTAAGGAAATGAATTCCAAAGATTAGTTAGAAATCCACTAAGTTGCACAATACAGATATTGCACAACTCAAATCAATTGCCTTTTAGGCAGGTGAATACACATGATATGCCAGGAAAAACCTCTCATTTAGATAGATGTAGAAATTAGTAATGTGAAAATTAGTAAATTAGGATGTAAAAATTCATAAATGTTTGCATATACAAACTATGTTTTTAAGATGTGTGCTGACCTAGGATCCAAATATCAAGATCCAAGCTGTCAGAAAAAAATCATAAAAATTGGATGTTATCTGGAAGGTAATAGAAAGTAAAATGAGCAATGTTCTAAAAGTGAAAGAAAAATACAAACATAGCTAATAAAACTAGTGGGTGTAGAAAGTTACAAAGAGGATACACGTAAATGTGCAATTCTCTTTCACCTAGAGCTGAGTAAAATTTGGAAATGAGACCTGTGACACCTTTTCTTTTATAATCATGGCTTTTTTTTTGTACAAGGTAACTTGTGAGCCCAGACACAGATTGAACTGACTCAGGTTACAAAAATTTCTCTTCTGGAAATGTTGCAGACGGATGCAATGGGTGGCAACAGTTCTCCACTGCAATCGGATGATTCTGAAATGACAGGATTTAGCAGTTAGTAATGTCCAGAATCTTCATTATCTGGAGGAAATAGGGAAAGGACAGCCTCTGTGTGTCAGAAATGTTGTGGATTGAGTCTTTTCCATCATGAGAAGAGAATTTACTTTCATTCCTTTTTGAATGTTACAGTGGTTCCTAAAAGATTCAACTGCCAAATTGCTAACTGCCTTGAATTAAACTAGATTATTGGTATAAGATACTATAGACTTTGGGTTCCTCAGGATTGCATTGTTCTGTAAATGTCACGTAAATAATATGAATGTAAATTATCTTGATGGGTCCAGATTGTGAGAGGCGGACCCCTTAGATGACTCAAGAAGGCTTGTCCAGATCTAATTCACTCGCACAACAGTATATTGTGTTGCTCTATTGATTTCGTTGAGAAAGTGAAGTATTAAAACCTGTTGTCATGGAAGTAAGCTGCAAAACCTGAGAATGGTGTCAAAATTCACTCATGATGTAAAGTATTATTGAACTAAGCATCAAAACATGGCCCAAAGTAAATAGACATTAATAGAATATGTCTAGACTGAAAACTATGTAAAGGCAAAATGGCCAAGGGGAATATTACGTTTACTCTTTTTTTTTTTTGTTTTGAAGAAGAAACTTATGCTTTGGTGTAAAGGGGTATGGAACACGTCTGGAGGAAAACAAAAATAACAGGGAAAATTGTTTGCTCTGTATGTTTGAGGAATTTGGAAGCATAGAAGTGTCAGAAAGGAACCACTGAAGTCACCACATCGTAACTCACCCCTGCCTGCTGACTGCACAGCAACGTCGCTCTCAACAATGGAAAATGGAAGTTAGCTTGCATGCTTAAGAAAGCTTTATTTTCTGATAACTGTGCAGTCAATTTGGTGTGTCAGCACTGTGGATTTTTCCCTGTTTTTCCAGTCATTGGCAGATGTGTAACACAAACAAACAAAAGTGTTGGAAATAATATCCGCTTAGTGGTACTGTACTCTCGTGAAGATCACGTGTACTGTAGCACAGCCTTGTTGTGGTTAAGGAGATCAGATTTATCCATGGTACTATTTGTACCATTACGCTTTAGGATTTTTTTTTTAGAATTACTTAGAATGCATGCTTTGTCTTTAGAGCTTAGCACGATTGGTGTAAAGGTGGAATGGGAATGACAGAGGATGATTGGTCACAGCTGAAAAGGAAGCACACATATTGATGAACTGAGACCATTGGAAGAGAACGTCATAAGAAGACAAATTATAGTTTGCAGAATCTTTTTATTTCGTGATCCACATATAGATAGTTTTGTACAAATAGGTACTATATTTTACAGGTAGGTTACACTAGAGTAATGACTATGTGATTTGCCAGCAGAGCTAAGGATATAAAGTGGTTCTTTGAAATGAGTATGTCTCCAAAAGCGAGAGGCCTGAGAAGCATCATATGGCCTGTCTACAGATGTCATGTTTAACAGTGGAATATATATTCAAATACATTGACTAGTTTAAGGTTTTGCAGAGCAGGTGTTGACTCCTGCTCAAGCTTTGCTTTTTGCCCTTTTTGTGCCTCTGACTCCTTGTGGCATCTCTGCAAAGGCTGCTCAGCTGCTCATTTTAGCCCTGTTTCAGTTACCTGCCACTGCCTTTAGCCTGGTTACCCCATGTCCTAAGCTATAACTACCTAGGTAGAAAATTTTCAACTACTAAATTCTTTAGGAGACAAATTGCTCTTGCCATTAAAAAAGTGACGTTTCTTTGCATCCTAAACATACTGAGTTTCAGTGTTCAGCCACTTGTTCACATTTTGTTTTTAATCTCTAATGAATCCTCTGAAATCATGCTAGACCTTGGGAAGGTACTGTTGGCAAGAGTCAAAGAAAACGTACACTTCCAAAATGGGATTTTAGCCAAATGGGGAACCTACATTCAGATTTGTGATCCAAAAAAATCATTCAGATTCATAGAATCATAGAATGGTTTAGTTTAGAAGGGACCTTGAAGATCATCTAGTTCCACCCCCTCTGCCATGGGCAGGGACACCTTCCACTAGACCAGGTTAATCAAAGCCCCATCCAGCCTGGCCTTGAACACTTCCAGGGATGGGGCATCCACAACTTCTCTGGGCAACCTGGTCCAGTGTTCATAGTGAAGAATTTCTTCCTTGTCTCTAATCTAAATCTACGCTCTTTCAGTATAAAGCCACGATCCCTCGTCCTGTCACTACATGCCCTTGTCAAAAGTCCCTCTCCAGCTTTCTTGTAGGCCCCCTTTAGGTACTGGAAGGCTGCTAGAAGGTCTCCCCGGGGCCTTCTCTTCTCCAGGCTGAAGAAGCCCAACTCTCTCAGCCTGTCTTCATAGGAGAGGTGCTCCAGCCCTCTGATCATCTTTGTGGCCCTCCTCTGGACTTGCTCAACAGGTCCATGACCTTCTTGTGTTGGGACCCCCCGAGCTGGACACAGTACTCCAGGTGGGATCTCACGAGACGGAGTATAGGGGAGAATCACCTCCCTTGACCTGCTGGCCACACTTCTTTTGATGCAGCCCAGGATATGGTTGGCTTTCTGGGCTGCAAGCGCACATTGCCAGGCCATGTTGAGCTTCTCATCAACCAGCTCCCCCAAGTCCTTCTCCTCAGGGCTGCTCTCAATCCATTCTCTGCCCAGCCTGTGTTTGTGCTTGGGATTCAGCCTGAAACTGACTGACTTGGGAAAATTCAAGCTATAAATCCATAATGGTCTTTAAATACCTATTACTATTCTTGATATTCAAGTTCTTGAACTCCAAGGAAAACCCAGAAAAAAAGGTAGCTGTGTTGCTGGGACAGGAATGTAGCTGTGTACCATAGCCATGATGAACACAGCCAAGGTCACAGCAGTTCTGGCCATGTGCTGTAGAAAATCTTTAGAAAGTTTTCCGGCAGGAATTGAGATATTTACATAATTTTTAAACAGTTTTTTTGTTGATCGTTACCTGAGACTTAATTACTTAAAGGCCGTATCCAAAAAAGAGCACCTACTCACTGTGATCTAGTCTTTCCTTTGCCTTCTCTTGGATAAATTTTAGACAGAAATTTTTGAATTCTTTCATTGATGTATAGGTTTCTACTTTTTTTTTATTATGCTCATTTCTCTACTCTGAACTACTTTAAATGCAGTTGCTTTTTTGAACATGATATTGTACTAAATACAAAAGTAAAATGTTTAAGTTTTATCCTATTCATATGGTTCAAGAATGACACTGGGAACTGATATTTTGCTAATTTTAACTAAGTGAACATCAATACTTTTTTTTTTTTAAAGACATTCTTCCAGGATTAAGTTTCCCACCATTAATATTTGCCTTCTCTCTTAGGCATATGTAGCAATATAGAAATAAACCCCAAGCAAACAAAACCCCAACCAATTCATAGAGGAGTAGTATTTCAAATGTGTCTTTTCACTGGACTAGTAATTATGTTCTTATTGAAATAGCTAAACTTTGAAATCCAGGGAAACTTCCAATAAGTTTTTATCAAAATTTACTTGAAATCCTGGGAACTTTTTCTGCTGACTTCAATAGGTTTGGATTGGGGAACTGGTAAGAATACTAAAGTGGATGCAAATTAAAGAAAATCACTTTGCCTTTACTTCAAATAAAGAAACATAAAATCAAATATCCTAAACAGAGATATATATACACATTGTAGCAGGGGCTAAAAAATATCATTACTTTACTTTAGCTGCCCTTTTTATTATTTTAACTGCACTAAGTAGTTTTCCACAAATAATATTTATAGAGTACATTACAGTAAGGATGATGGAAAAACAGCTACAGATTAAAGAATCCAACTGTTTTCAGCTTTCCAGGGGCACTTTCACATTTATGTGCAGCACTCCAAAACCAGAACCTTTGGCAGATCTTTCTGTGGTTCAAAATTCAATTACAGTTCCATCAGAAATGGTAGAGACATTAATGGAAAGATTTTCGAAGATATTTGTGAGACAGATTTCACTCCCTCCTCACATAGCAGAGACATTGTTGTCATATCTGACAGATAAACCTAGGGCCAGAATTTCCAATCTGTTGTCAGTGTTTGTGGTTGGATAATTTCTTTGAGTTAAAATGTCTCCAAAAGAAAAAAAAAACCTACCACCCAAAACCCAACCCAAAATTTAGATCAACATTAGGTTGAGAAACTGCTTTCCTTAATTCTTTTTAAGGAATCTTCCACTGCTATGTGGTGGTTTGAGGTGCCTTAGTACATTATACAGCAGTATTATTCTTAAAGGAAAACTGCATTCATTTTTATTATCTCACTATTCAGGCTGTTTTGGTCCCAGTTCAAGAAAACACTTCAGTCTTAATTTCAATTCAGTCTGGACGATGATCCTTAAAAGAGAGATATCAGCCTTTAAATGTATGACTAAGACTGCTGGTTTTAACTCTAATACTTTCCCCAATGAATCCTGCTGATGTGTGACAGCAAGGCACTACTGGTTTTCTCTTTATACATGCAAGTCCTATGGAAGTTGCTAACTGAAACAGAAAAGCTGAAAGCAAATAAAAGGCTTGACGGTTCATCTTGCTGTAGCTGTTGAATGTTACCTTCAAAATAATAATGCAAATCCTTCTTTTGGTGGTGATGCCTTTGGGACAAGTCATGGCTTACAAAAAGAAATATTGCAAAATCAAGACTGACTGCTTCCTTCTCCTATGGTCTTCTATAAACAGGAATTAACTCAGTAAGGCCCTATGACCTATTTTATGCAAAAGGTTGAACTAGAACTTCCTAATAATTCCCACCATTGATATGATATACAATTCTATGTATCGAAATATGGAAATAACACAACAATTAACCAGGCTCATTTTATTTTAACACAGAAGAGACTTTCTATTTTGTGAATTCAGATACTGTTTTTAACTGAAGTTGTAGTAGATGTATGGGATATGAGGATGAACACAGAAAAAAAAAAAGAGACATCTAACTACATACTGTGAATCGTAAAAGGTAGAATCTTTTGTGTAGTCTAGGATTAATGTATATAATGTGGATAAAACTAGGCACACTTAATTTAGCTGTGAAATATTGTTTTTTTATTGAATTAATCTACTTACCCATTACTGTATAACTTCATTCTATTATTCCTTTTGAAGAAGTACAAATACAACAATTATCTTCTTATTTAAATACACCCAGACAATTAAATGAGTTTCTCTTAAATGAGTACATGTATTTTACTTTTCAGCCGAGAAACTCCTTCACTGTCTCCTCTACTATCTCCTGTCTCCAAGCTATTATTAGGTCATATAGCTATGTCTATGGAAGTTAAAGAATCGGTATTTTACTTAATTAGCTTGCTTTACACAGCCAGCAACCCTCAATATTTGTATTCCCAGCCAGTTCCATTTCAAAATCAGTCTGCTATTCTGTGAGCCAGAGCTTTAAAATATACATGCAGTTGCTGAAGGTTGACTAGATTGAAATGCAAAATTGGTACTGGAATAAAAGAAAAACCTTAGATCAAATATGAAGTGATTGAATCATTATATCCTTAAATGCATTTCCTCTTCAAATCTATAACTTCTCTGGGTTCTGGTCATTCCTTGTATTATTACTTCTGCCACAGCGTGAGTTGTTACGTCTCTTATTCTGCTGGCATCTGAAGGCATATTTAACAGGCATTAGTATGCTTACTTGAAGACCTACAAGAGACCAGGGTCTTTGGGGAAAGTCCTCAGTAGGTAATTTGTACAATTCCCTTTTTTAAATACTTTCTCGACCAGTTCTATTGCTGATGTTTTTCTCCAGTCACAGTTGCAGGAATCAGGAGAAATCTTTAGGTCAAAGGAGTTACATCAATGTGCAAATCACATAATCAACAAGAACATCTGTTCCTTCGTGTTCTCTTTGACAGGCCAGCCTTGGCACTTTTGAGACCGTGTTGTGATTCACAGCGATGCAGCCGTGGTGGCTGTCAGTTTTTGTGCTGGGCATATGCACGGGAGAACATTGCATCCTCCTCCCGCACGCGCTGCCCTCACGGAGGTAGTTGAGTTCAAGGAGCTGTGGGTAGATAACAAGGAGGTATTTTGGTTGATAGTGCCCTGCCTTCCTTTGCATTCTGCTTAAGGAAAAGATGTTAGGTGGACCATATAAATTTTATTTTCAGATCTGGCTCAGCTATGCTCCTGTGACCAATTGAACATTAAACACATTGTAGTTTCATGTGTATTATGCAATGGCGCTGTCTTGCTTTTATAAAACCTAAATTTTCCTATATATTGTTGATTTGGCAAAATCTACGGTTGGTCTTGGTCTTGTATTCTGCAGGATATGGGACACATAAAAAATGCAAGTTTACTGTAAGTTAACTCCCATCCCTTCCCCAATCCATTCTAAATCTATTATAAATGAAGATTAGAACCCCCTCCAAACATTTCATTCCTGGGCCAAATGAGAAATGTCAGGGACTTCTGGGGTTAAATGCTTCTTTCTAGGTGTAATATTACACTTGTATATATTTTTTTCATAATATTTCACTCAAGTCTATCTCTAAGGAGCAGCAGTAGATCTTTACAAGTGCTATTATTTCAGTTCAGTATTTCTATTTTAATATAAAGATGTTTAAAAGTCTGCAACTCAGTGTGATCTTTACTACACAGACAACATAAAACCTGTCCCTTCAGAAAAAAGAAAGACTGAATGCTTCTATTTGTGCTTCTGATTCTTTATGAATACTAATGCTTACAACCACAGATTAAATTAATCTCAGCTGCCTCAGTCACACTTGGTAAATGACTCATAAAAAATTTCATCTTGATATGGTAAGTTGTCCTTGACAGCAAATTAAAATCTTAATAAGTGCCCTATTCAGAAAACACACACATACACATATTCTTCATTCCTAGAAATCATGGTCAGAATGCAGATTCATTGTTTTTTGTTTAAAGAAAACAGCATAATTACATGTTCTTTCTTCAGGCCCTGTTATGGTATACCAGGAATTTTCAACCTTAAAGGAAAATATTTCTGGCACTGCCTGAGCATTTTGATAGGGAAAGCCTTAATAACATATTGAAAGCAAAAGCAAAAGCAAAAGAAACGCAACAGTTTTCTCTTTAGATAGTGTTTCAACTAATGAAATCTTTTTTTCTCAAATATACTGTTAGTTTTTCATTGTTTTTTTCTGTTATTTCTAAAGGGAAGTTGACATCCTCATCTTGAACTGAAAATTGGCTTTTGTAAACCTTTGAAGACAAAGGGGATGCTTCGTCTGTTATTGGCAAACAGGGAGGACAGTTCTCACTATTCAAATCTAGTTATCTCATGTCTGTGTAGTAGTTGGGAGAAAGGAAGAATGAGAAAAAAATGGAGTCTTTCATTTGCTTTGGAAAGGTGGGTAAATGAACAGCCAGAACGATGCAAGATGTCAGTCAGAGCAGTTGTATTGACTTCCATGAGTTACGTGTATGTAGGACTGAATTCAACATAGTGGACCAGAGTATGTAATTTTAGAAGGACCCCTTGCTCTCTTACAACGACAAAAAATATACAGTATATATAACAAGCCTTCTGGTGAAATAAAATTAAACTTAATTCTATTTGTGAGTATTTTGAAATTCAAGGTTGATTTTCATAGCTAAAGATAATTTCTCTATTTTCCTTATTCAGTACAAAGACAGTGTACAGTTTAACACAAACTGGAATGTCTTGGTAAGAAGCTTGCTGTATTTTGATGACAGCAGGTGTTTGAGCAGCTTTCTGTTTTCACAGAACTCTTTCATCTGTCTATATATATGCAGTATATTTCAACAGCTAATTTAGAGCTTTTAGGCTGCATAGTACTAATGTCCATACAGCACCATATAGAGAGTCTGTAATTATGCAGTGTAAGTCTGCAGATACAATAGTGCTTATGAATTTCTAACAAAAAGTAATTACAGCACATGTGCAGATTATACTTTCCTACATGAAATAATCCTAGACTTTTTAATTCATTATGTCAAACAACTAGCTCACATTCTGGACTAATGATCTGTAAAATTTCATTTGTAGTGTAAAATAACTCTAGAGATGAGATCTTTTAAAATCTTTGTAGAAGCGTTACTGGTATATATTTCTATCATAGTATCTGCACTTTATAACGGCACCAGTGACAGTCCTTTTCAATGACAGAGCAGCAGCTGAACAAGTAGAGTGGCTGAACAGACAAGGGCAACCAAAGAAAAATGATATATCATGGAATATGCATCATTGTTCAGGCTCAGCACAGTGTTGCCACACTTAAAGAAATCTGTAATGAAAAATAACAAGATTTAGTTAAAATAAATGAAAATGGCGATTGGTTACTCTCCTCAGCTGAGGCTGGGGCAACCGTAATTCTTAGAAGATATAAAACATAAAGATACATGTATATGAAGCTTTTGTTTTCATAAGCCCCTCCTGATTCAGTTCAAGAAAGATGATCTTCTGCTCTTGGGCAGCTATACCTCTGTGATCTTTTCATACTCGCCACAAATCTTCTGAATACAACCCCGACACAGAATGATCCAATTCTTCATGGCATTCTTTGGATTGAATTATTATAGCTTTGAGTCCTCTGTGAAGGATAGTGAATGAAATGCCACCTCTATGACATGCTTTAATAAAACTGCCCATAGTCATTGAGGCAGAAAAAGATGGGGAATTAGGAAAAAAAGTATTAATTACTATTAGTAGCTATTATTAATAGCACTATTAGCTATTAATAACTATCAATACTGAGAACCCTTTCAAGATGCCAGCTTGAGTCCCTCTTTAGATTTTCTGGTCGTTCTTTTTAAACTGTGGTTTCCATTTTTGAGCTGTCTGCCTTTATAGTCAACAGGAGAAAATATAATGCATACTTAAGATTAATTAATTTGGCAAATTTTAGACAACTTCTTTAAAATGAGATGAGCTGTGTCCTGCACTCCACTGTTTATATTGACTAGATCTCTGTTGACTGTGGAGGCAAGCTATTTTATAGACACCTCTATTTAATCTGATTGATCACATTTTTATATCCAGTTGAATTGTAGACTTGGTAATGTGCATCTCTTCACGTAGAGATTTAATAGCACAGTAGCTAATCTTCGGGGGTTATGCTTTTATGACTTGACTGTGGGACCCAGCTTTCTCTTCCTGAATTCACTCATCGACACCCATTCCGGCTTCTGAAGCAAATAAGGCTGAGGCTTTAGAGGCAGTGGTTTTGTACAGCTTGTCAGCCCTCTGAAGGGATGTGGCACAGCAGCAACGCCCAGCCAGGAGGTGGGTCTCAAGGGTCTGCAGTCAGGACACATGGACAATCCTTACTACTCTCTTAACTGTTGCTTTATGTTGGAGACTGAAAATTGTCAGTTTAACATGAGCTGTTAATAAAGCACCCAGAAAAAATCTGAGCTTTGCCATATTTTAGAGATTGAGAAGACAGAAAGGGTCAAAAATATTTGCAAATCTTTCCAAACTCATACAATTCAGTTCCCAAAAAGTGCAGACTTTATAAAACTCAATCATCATTTTCAATGGTTAATGAAGCTCTTTCTAATTCTACCTGTAAAATAATGGAAATTAAGAATCAGATGCTGTTTCTGTGAATTTCATTCCACTGGACAAGGCTCTTTCCTTTTAAATTTTTCTTTTGTAGCATAAATGGGCTGTTACTTGTCTTACTTCCCTCTTAAACTTTCTCTCTCTCCACAGGACAGACAATCTGTTAGCCTGATGCCACAGTCATTCTCAGGCGTTACTTATGTGGGACAGCATCTGTCAGGAAAACATAAATCCTTTCTTTACAACCAAGAAGAAAAAAAATATTATCATCAAATATTTGGGTTTTTAAGTGTTTAAGGCGTGTGCTCTTCACAGTCCTGCAAAATAGGTCTCTGTCTTCACTGCATATCGTGCATTTGCACAGTGGGGAAAACACTTCATTCTTGATTGACACACTAGAGCAATACAGAGAGGAAATGGTAGATGTTTTAAAAGGAATTTTTAAATTTTCTTCTTCCTTTAGATGGGACTGCTCCCCAACGTGCAATGCAAGAACGCATTTATATGTCTCTAAATTGGTGGAAAAGACGTTTGCAAAAACAGATTTCCTGATTCTGTGTAGTTTTCTTTCTACATGAGTTGCGACTGTAATAGAAAGTATCTTGTGTTTAAGGAAGAAAACTCTCTTTTTGGATTTAGTCAGCAATCATCACCTATATCTGCAAACATTTCTACAGTTGGAAATCTGATCTTAATGGAAACTGCTGGCAGACTGGATGTGTTTTATCGCTCACCTGCTGCCTGCCTTCCTGGCAAGGAAGCCTGAGATCAGGAACTGACAGTTATCCATTGCCTGCGCTGACTAATTATTTCCTGCGCTCTGTTCTGCAGCCTGCTCTCTATGATTAAGTGACCACATATAACCATATTTGTTAATGAGTTCATAGTATTTTCCTTAGTCAGTTAGATAAACAAATACTCCGTATCTTTGAAGGCAGGGATACACTTTATTGCTTCCACATATGGCTCTAAAAGGATGTGATACGAGGAACACAATGTGCTCAAGCCAACAGGAAACTTAAAAAAAGAAACATGTACAAAGGCTCTAACAAATTTGGTTTTTTTCCCACTGAGTTTCTTGCATTATTCACTCCAGAAAAACAAGCCAGCAATTTAAACACTGAAGGAAGGCAGGAGGTGGGGGGAATAGAGATAAGAAGAAAATTTAACAATATAAAATACAAAGATTGTATAGACCAAACTGTCCTGCTCTGAATTCTGACCAAACTCAAAGAGAATTGTTTGGGATACGTTTAAACTTTTAAGGAGAAGACTGACTACTTCATAGTTTAGGCAGTGAGGCATGAAAGCCCCATGTTTGTAAACATCACTGGTTTTCTGATAAAATATAGGGCTAAACTCTACACCATGGACAGATTTACTCAATGTTCATGTGGCCAAAATGCTTTGATTTGATATACTTAATCAGAAGGGATCCTCTAAGCTCAGATTTCACCTCTGTGAGTAAGAATCAGGCATCTTCGTGTTTTCTGCAGCCATCCCTTCCCCGCAAACACACTGTGAATCACTGCGGGACAGATACCTCCAGCCTTCGGGGCATCTCCGAGTGCGTGGAAAGGACTATGGTGGAAATAGCTTTCCTGATCTAGTGTGTCTTTTCTTATTTTATTCTTAAATACAGATCTCTTATGCAGTGGTTTGTTCCTAAGGAAAAATAATCTAGTTTTCTTAATTGTCTTTGACTTAAAACCATGGCAGTGTAACGGGTAAGCAGCAGTATCAGGCTTTGACTTTTGTCAAAGGGCCAGTGAGGGGAAATAAGTATAAGTATAAGAAGTATGGAGCCAGATAAACGGTTTCTGTGCACCAGGGGCTCCATGGAGTGGAAAGCAGGGCACTACACTGGAGTAATATTACAGAATAGTCCCATTTTATTTTCTGCAGGCCGGAGGGCAGGTTTTCTCCATGCACTTCCAGCTGCCTGCCTTGATTTTCCTAGCTGCTAGCTGAGTCACTGGGGCTTGGTGCAATGCCGAAGATCCTGGCTTTGATTTTCTTGTCTAATCCTGAATCCCGGTACTTGAGCTATTCTGACATAGTATTTTATTTGTTAATGGCTCCGATCTATTAAGTGTTTGCTGTTCTATCCAATATAAGAATTTTATAAATTTCTGTGTAAAAAAGTGATGTTATATTTGCTTCTACTCGACAATGATGTTAAAATAGTTTTCCTTGGAATTCTGACTCACTATAGCCTGATTCAGACTGAAAACTTTGCTGCAGTTTATCACACTTAAGATAATATTAAAGCAAATAGTACCATTGCAAACATTTTACACTAGGGATCACTTTTGTCTATGTCTTTTCATTGCACTATATTCTGTGTGTTTGTAATTGTTAATCACTTCTTTCTGAATTCCTGTGCTAAATCCAGATTAACCTTTTGTGGGGAATCATATGCAAAAAGACCTGATCTTCTCAAGGATGGCAAAGCAGATCTAGGTTTAGACACCAGAATGAGCAAACAGGAGCCTTCTTGGCTCTAGCATGTTCTGGGTATGACTATACTATTTAGATATGCTTAGATAGGAAGTGCTTGTGTCCCAAATCGCTGCCCTCCCAAGCTGCAGAAGAAACAGGCAGAGAAAAGACACTCTCTTCTGCAACGTATTGTGAGATTTTAATACTTGTTTTTCTTCTGACCTGAGAAAAGAATGGCAAGTTTCAAAAGTCTCACTGACAGGAAAAAAATTCAGATCAGTCAAAATTTGTCTAAGAAAGTTTAAAGATGTAGCTATTTTATATTTAAATAAATCAATTATATGATATAATAACAAGAAGTTTGGAAAGAAAAAGGAAAATAATTTAACCCTCCTTTTAAAAAGGAGTTTGAAATGGTGTGTTACATTATACAAAATTTCTCTTTTTCTCAGACACAAAACAGCAATGTTGACTCGCATTGCAGAAAGTTTTAATTTTTAAAGAAAATTTTCAATGAATATTCTAACATAAGGCTGTTAATTCTGTAAAAATTTTCAAAACCTACAGTAGACATGCTAAGTAGCTCATAAAACATTCAGAGTTTTTTTTCTTATCCTAAGAGGAACATCCAAGGTAAATTTTTATCCATATGCAGACCCACTTGCATCAGTGCAGTCATAAAAAAGGTCATAAGTGATACCCAAATATTAGTTGGACCCTTAAGTCAGAGAGGATACTACCCCAGAAGAGCTTGAAATTACAAATGTCCATGATGGATATCTCACTCTCTCGGTAGCTGTTGTCAGAACCACCAGCAGATTGTGCCTTAGCTAAATGGAAGCAGAATATACTTTTTTAGAAACATATTCAACAAATTTGCTAATCTTCATTTCTTACCTGAGATGATGATGAAACAAATGGAAAACATTTTGTTATTTACTAATAAAAAGGGATGTGAGCAGTAGAAGATAACAGAACCACGAGCCTTTAAATAGCAATATGAAGTCATGCCAAAAAAATCTGATTTCTTTATCTGACAGAATGACAAAATGTACCGGATGAAGAGAATAGGGTATATGTGCAAGAATGTTTGTCAAGTTTCATCATCTCTAGATGGAGATAATGACGTTTAGGAAGTTCATTGGTAATAAATCTGGAATGGATGAATGTGTATGGAAAAGCAAGGGAGAAAATAGCTGCAGAGACTGGCTGTAGACTCAGTCATTTCTGTAGGCCTCTTTCAAAAATGTGTTTGCAGAGTCCAGTGGCAGCCTACTTCTTGAATGAAGCTCACACAACTGCCTCTTGCAAAGTTGTTCCCTGGAATTTGTTCATTAAGTTAGCACTCATAGGCACGTGCTGTTTACACACACGCAAGCTAGCGATGCTCAGGGCTTGCAGAAATTATTAGGTAGAAATTAAAAAAGAATCAGTGAAAGCATCAGTGCCACCTTTATAAGAAGTGTTTTCACATTTTATAAGAAGATCTAATTGAGAGTAAGTCTTTCATTGATCAAAATGCAAACAACAAGCGTGGAGAAATAACCCTTGCTGCAACTTGGACAATGGGTTTGGAAACAAACATAGAGCAGGAAGAAAAATGCGTTTCTAAAACAAACAGCTGTTTAAACCTCTCTGCAATCTTATACAGGATAAAGATTACAGAGATGGCCATATACAAGCAGCTATGCTGCCTTCCAACAGTTTTTTAAATAACTATTTTAAGTGCAGGTTTAAGTTATTAAGTTTCTTTTATCGACATTCAAGTTTAATTAGTAACAGATGTATCTGCATCACCAGAAGTGAAATCTGAACAAAGAAGAAATAGGTTACAAATATTTCATACCATGACTTTCTAAAAAAAAAAAAAAAAAAAAAAAAGTCCTTACTGATTTGATTAATATTTGCTCACTTCTAGAAGAAGAGCACTGCAATAAGTGGGACATATATTAAAATATTCATATCTATTCTTATCAAGCTACGCTGTTTGAAAGTGAACTGTTTGTCCAGTCCATTGAACTTGTGAAACAAGTCTGGAAGAGACTAGTAAATTCCAGTAGAACCATATTTTAGAGATAAACATGTCATAAGGAATGTGCCTGTTCCTCATGGCATAGAAATGCTGCTTGTTTTTTAATATATGACATCTCCTGTTCTGGCAGCTTCTGAAAAAGCTTCTTAGTCCAGACTCATTTTGATGCAATAGCTTTTAGACCCTAAGCTTGCAATACAAAATATAGGCAGCTTTAAGGAAAAGTGTGTTATTTATGAACTGCAAGCAACAGTTCAATAATTCAAGTCCATTAGTCATTTACTCATATCAACTTTAAGTCCATCCAAGGCAGATTTATGAATACAGTTCATAACAAACAGTAGTCACTTTCCACTTCCTAAATCTGCTTAACATTTGTAAAAGATGAAAAAAATGTAAGTATATGTACTGAGGGGCTTGGCATCTTATGTCTTTTATATAAATGTCAAACTAAAACGCATTTTAAAATAAAAGATCTACAACAAGTAGCTTTACAAGATACTTTATTTTGAAAAAATTCTGAAAGCTTGTAATTATAGAAAAAACTGCTAGAAAAAAGTGTTGGGTTGTTTCTTTTTTTCTTTGTGGTTTCTATTTCTTACAACAAACATTCCTAGGGTAGTGTAAATTTATTGACATCATTCGATCTTCTTGTGATTCCTACTGAAGAATGAAGCAATTTCAGGATTCAATTTGTTTGTGTTGTATTTTTTTTACTTTCAACCATTCAGCATTTTTCATAGGTTCAAGAATATCAGCCCGTAATTAGTCCAATGATAGTGACTAAAGGGAAAAGTGATTAGTAAGGGTGACTTCTGGCCACTCAAGCAGTTAAAATGATCAATGGGTCTCCAGTTTGAACATTGTGTTTTAGTAGCTCATGAGGAATTCCAAAAGTCTGGAAGTAGAATATAAAAGCAAGATAATGTGGTTGGAAGGTATTACTAAAGCTGACATCATGTCTCTTAGAGCCAGACGTGTAGAACAGCGCTGTTCATACATGCCAGATTTGAACAGTGTTTGGAAAGGTGCTGGCATCATTACATATTTGAAAGGAAAAATATCCTGCTAATCATGGAATAATATTTCACGGAAGAATGAAAGCCCCAGTATTCTGGTTTTATCAGACTCCTCCAATTCTTGCCAGCGCCAGCAAAGAATGATTCCCAGTAGCAGGAAGCCACAGTCAGTTCTTGAGAATTCCCATCCCACTAGCTTGTAGATACAGTAGAAGATCTGTCTCAAATTTTATTAGGTTTTAAAATACATAAAGCAAGTAAAAACACCTGAATAAGGAGCTCTGCAGACCACTGAAATGGTTGTCATCACACGGGGTCCCTAATGTCTCCGTATTCTTCTTCCCAGCATCTGGAGGAATCGGTACCCAGCTCAGAAGGGAGTTAGAGCATATTTTAAGCTTAAGCACACAACTAGTCCCACTGCTACTATATGAGTAAGCTTATAAATGCCTTTTTGGACTGAGGAATAGAGGGACAGTCACTCTGGCTTCTAGTTCATGCCCTGCGTAGCACTGACGTATGTATGAATTAACCAGGAAAGGAAAATGACTGAAAGGAAGTAAAGAAAATCAAGACTGGAGTTAGGATGGTTCACATAATCTAATGATCTGGCTCATGAAGAAAGTTTGGAGTCCTTATTTCAGAGATGCTAACAATCTTAAAATGGTAATGATGACATGGAACCAGGAGAACCATCAAGACCTCTACATTCATTTATTATGCTCGCTTCATGATTCTTTTATAAGCAAATGCAATATGTGAGTATTCCAATAGTTAATTTATATGCCAATTCTTATGATTCTTCTCCTTGAAAATTGTGAGTAAAACCAAAAGAAACAATAACACAAGAAAGAAAACAGCATTTCATAGTTAACCTTGAAATAAAGCTAACACAGTATGGAAATAACTTATAAATCAAAGCTGAATGCTACCATTACAAACCCATACTAATTTAACTACTGCCAGTCTAACTTAAGTTCTGAAAAACTGCAGGCTAAGCTACTGACGGTCTAATAACTGTATTAGTACATTTCAAACAGAAATGTTGGTGCTCCTATGCACTATTTTAGCTGCCAATCCACTAGAATTGGTTGCAAAGAGAAGACCACTGGAGGAAGATGACTTTTTAATGAGTTGTTAAGGTTAATATGCTAAAAATAAATACTGCAAGTCTTTAAGAACACCTAGGAATGTGCCACAATCCAGTTCAACTTCTAAGCAAAGATAAAAAGATTACAAAAGAAGTGTGGAGAAAGGACTAAGGTAAATGACGTGAAGGTGTAATAGCTATTGCATAGTTCCTTATGTGTTGCAGTTGCATAATTTTCCTTTCATTTTCATTGATAAAGACTGCTAAGCCAGGAAAAGTCCAAGAATAAGGTACCTTCCAGTATTTCTCCTGTTAGTTTTGTCACTGATTTTTCCATGCTATAGGTTCTTCCCCCTACATCTCTGCTATTGATTACAGTGTGCTACATTCTGTGGAGAGATTATTGTAAACTTCAGGACCAGACTGAATTTGGAAAAAATTTTACTTGAGTTTCCTTAAGTTTTGGATATATTTTGAAAAGGACTCAAGTGAGCATAGTAACCTACTACTCCCAGCAAGTTACTTCTGAAGGTCTGATTGGTGCGACTGGGTTTGCTTTTAATATTACACTGTTTATGGCTAAATGATAAGAATGAGTTCCCATGATTTTTGCCCTGGTTTCCTGGAAGCCCTGGGAAGTAGTGATTAGTAAACATAACACTAGCTTGGATGGATGAAGAGCAAAAGGAAGCCCATTCTGTAGTCCTTTCCTTGCATCTCTTTATTCAGTTTGCTTTTAGATCAGTGTTCAGAAAGTCACTGTATACTAACAAACCACAAATTGTCGAATCAGCAGCAGGCTGATAAAATGAAAAAACAGCGGGTAAGGGAAAGAGATGTGTGCTTTAGGAGGGCTCTTTAAAGCTATAACTACATTTTTACAAAATTGCTTACAACGAGAAGTATTTTGCCGTATCTCGGCTCTTCCTCCCACACAATCACCAGCTGGCTCGCAGCTGGGGGATGTGCTGCGGTGTAAAAGGTTTTGAGTGACGTTGTATGAAAACGTGTGCCAAGTTCATCGTAAAAGCTTGTGTTAACCCACAGCCTCTCTGCTCTTTTAACAGAAGCGTACGTTCCGTGCCTCCTGTCTGGGAGCTGACAAGCAGCTCCTGATTGCCAAGCATCTGTCACTGGCATGAATGGACAGTGAAAACCTGCTATCCAGCTCTGGGTTTAAAGATGGTTGGCTCCTGCATCTATGGAGAACAGCTCTGCCTCCAGTAAGAAATGATTCTGAAAAATTTACCATCTCAGATCTCTTCATCTGAGGACAGATTGGCTGCTTTGAAAGGGAAATATCTCCAAGAGTGATATGGCTCTCACAGTGGCTGTGAGCACTTGAATGGAAGATTCATGCTTAAATATATAGACTGCAAATCAAGGCTAGGCTTGCAATACAGAAAAAGTACAAGGGAAATTTATTCTCCCTTCTGAAAAACCAGTCAAGCAGAGATGCTGGTGCTGGGCTGCAGCTCAGCGAGGAGGAAGCCAGCACAGGTAAGGGGGTGCCTTGGCAGGATCTGCCGCATCTGCTCACCCTGTTTTGCAGTGCATTGAGTAGGGGCCAGACACAAAGACTGCTATACGGCCAGCAGATCCGAACCCCAGCCCTGCAAAGGCCCCAAGGACTGTCCTATCAAGCTGGACCAAACGCCAGTTTAGTGCAGTAACCAGCCTCAGGATATGCTACTGCTGATCACGGCAGCATCTACATAAAAGTAACTTTTTGCCTCTGTAGACGCATTTGGGCCAAGTTTTGTCCAGTTTCTAACAGAGCGCAGAGCGATAAGGAAAAAACAAGGCACCTGTGAAGAGCCATCCAAACCGCGAGAGTAACTCACCGCTCCTGCCAGCACGGTAACTTCAGAAATGAATGGAAACCCTCCGGCTGCCTTTATTGTGCATCCAGCAAGGCCGCAAATTCTCAGCCTCTCTGCCTGCTTTGGAAAGGCCAACGTACCGGGTGCTCAGTGCCCCCTGAAGCTCCCATTGAACCTTCACAGTCTCTGACTACCTCAGTCTGGACTGTTAAGCTTTTCATTACACTGGAAACTTTTAGTTTGTTTGCATTGAACAGATGACCTGAAATACTCCACTGTTGTTGTGCACGGACGTGATGATTCACATATGCAAAACACTGTTTAAAAGCAGCCCATATTCTTCTGCCCTATGTCTATGCTCGCACACAAAAATGTGAATGTATTTATTAATTTATGGTAAACTGAGTAACTATCGGGTTTTTGAGTGCAAAAAAAACCATTTATTTTTTAAATTGGTATCTGAGGAAATTCCAAAGATATGACAAGTGGTTCCCAAACAAATATTTAGGGGAATGGGTATTACATTTTATAAAGAAGCTACATTACATGCCATAGTGTCCCTTTATACTAAGGGTGATTTCCTGCTCTCCAGGAGGGGACGTTACTAATACATCATCAGATAAGACTGGAACTAATTATTAATAGCAGTGTTATTAGTTTTAGTAGCAATGATGTTTGATGCTAAAGATGAGTAAAGATCATGTCACAAATCAAGCTGCATCTCCTGGAGCAAAGCAGACTGCTGCTATTCTGTGTCTGATGATTAGCGATAAACAGGATCCACCAAGTTTTCAGAGGTAAGGCTGAGGCACCAAAGGGTCTGGAAGAAGCAGAAAGCAGATTTTTGTCACATGGACAAATACATAACTGTAACCTGTTTAGGAGATTTAGATCCTCAGCAAATTTAAATGGGGGTGATCATACTAACACCACTGACATTCAATTGAACTTGATCTTCATGAAATTTCTCATAGCGTTTCTGTTTCCATACACTCAATCATTAGGTAGCTTATACTTTGAGATAGAAGTATAATATAAGATTGTGCTATTAAATTCACATTTCTGGACTTATGGTATCTATAATCTCAAAGGAAAATCAATCTCAAGAATGTTTCACCAGTAGGAGTCATAGAGCGGTTCAGAAATTCTGGAGCAGCATAAAATTATTGATCAAAACAAATTCCAAATGCTAAAGGACAATGTTTACATTTCCCTGGTCTTGTAAACAAAAACCCCTGATTGCTTGTGTGGTGTTCTATAAAAAGAGAAATAAATAATAAACCCCATGCTGGCAAGCCAAATGAGCTATTACCAGAAGATGGCAGTGATGTCTTTTTACAGCTGTAGTCACCATGCCATTTACAAGAATAACCTAATTGCTATATAGTTATCATAGTAAAAAAGGGACATCGGTATACTCAAACCAATTACCTCGTGGTATCTTCAGCAGTCTATCTAATGTGGTACAATTTTTCAGTAATTTTCAGTTCTGTTACTTTTCTTCTATTTTTAGACTACGGTTGTTTGGAAATCAGCCGGGCTCTAACAACATGAATAATATTTTAGTTGTAGCATTAACAAACAGTTTGACACACCTTAGGTTCGATTATTCCCAAATTGGAAGAATCTGGTTGAAGGCCATTTTCCCATCCCTCACTAGGTCTGGGCAACCCTTATGTGCTTCAGCTTTTTGCTAATTTAAATGCTCTGTGAAATAATAGCAGAAAATGTAGTGAGGGTAAATTTATCATAAACAAGAACATTTATTTTATTGCATCCACCTCATAGCTGATATGTAAGTTCCCAGATGCTAGACCACGATGTGTTTCATAGAGGGGAATTCCCTAACCTCAGCAGAATGATGCTACGCTTGCAAAATGCTTTTAATTTCATGTAGCGATGAGACCCTGGCAGTCATTCTCTATCCCAGTTGATGCAAGGAGCTACAAAGAGAAAATCAAGGTTTCTGCTTTTAATTTCATAGGTCACAGAATTATACCATCCAGAACTAGACAAATGAGTGATTTGTGGAAGGTATGCGATGCCTTTTGCCATAAAGCCTGTCACCTTTACACACTTCATTGTCTCATCAAGAATGAGCATGTCTGCTACTGCCAGTGCTGCCGCGAACCGAAAGCCTTTCAGATCAAAGGTGATGCTGCTTATCAACAATTCAGCAATAATAATATGATCTGCCCACTTAATTTTTCTTAGAAGAATAAAGGCTTTTAATATGAATTGTACAAACAAACTTAAACGCTGTTATTGGTAATAATACTGACTTACATGTTTTTCTTTGCCAGTTACAGATTTCCTAAGCTCCTTATTGCTATGTAAATGTGAAAACCCCAAACCTTAGCAATGGATTGGAAGTGCTGGTTCTCCTAAAGTCCCCTAAGGAAACTGAACACTGAGCTGCCATGTCAAGCCTGTTAAGTCATTTGAAGGAATTTGGGAAGTCAGCACACTTGGGGTAATTTCCTGGCAATTCATCTATAATGTCTACTGCCTGTTCCAATTTCTGACACATAGAATATTATACCCAACTGTGACCAGCCTACATAAACAGTAAACTCTCTTGAAAATAGAATGTGAAGAAATAGGCTTTCTTAGTCCTTTTAGAAAGGTAGATAAATCATATTGAACTTGAAATAACAGATGATCAGATCTTGAATGACTGAATACCTGTGTAGATTTTTGTCTAAGAACTGAATGTAAAACATGTCATAATGTAACAGTATTAATTTTTAAAATTATTTCAGTGTTTGCCAAGTACCTAAGCACCTGAAGCAATCCTACCGCACATGATTAACTTTCATGTTTGTCTCACACAAGCTTCTCTCATTTATTTATAGAAAATGACGTAAATTCTTTCCCAAGCATGTTTGATTTCACTTGAATTTACCAGGCTGCTGGTGCATATTTTAAATTATGCAGCTTTCTGAAAGGGATAGATATGTCATAGAAAGTTTGGCGGGGTTTTATTATAAAAAGGAATTGGAAGCTTTTAAAAGATCAAGGGCAATAATGCAAAGATGTAGGTCAGCTGAAATTTAAAGTTCATGGAGCACTCTGAAGGCTTTTAAATACATCTCAGTAGGAAATCTGTGAGTAGGACTGCAGGTCCTTGCCATGTGGAAATGCCTTTTCCTTATGAAGTTGTAATTCTGAACTCCAGAACACTCATATAGCCCCAAATTTTTTCCCTTTCATCAGTGTTTGAAGATGTGAAGTTCTGGTGGGCTTTTCATCAGCAAAATGACAGAAACAATGCATGCCCAAGGAAATATATAATTATTTTATATGTTTTGATCCACTAAATTGTGAATTTAAGAAAACTCATTGTGAATATTCTTTTTTAAAGGTGAACAGAATACTTTGGTGGATGAGGGAAGGCTGCTTTAGAAAGCTAGAGGTGTCCACTCTGTTTGAAAGGGAAGCATTTCCTTTACAAATTATTAATAGATGACAGCCTTCCTCAGCCTATTGAAACTAATATATTTTTACCATAAGTAGTGTATTTCAGATCCCACTTCAAGACCTTCTTTGTCCTCCAGCATGGTGCAATGTTGATTGAAACCACACAGGTTCCCATTACACAGCCCAAAGTCTGGTGATGAAATCTAAAGAACCATCTCCTTTTTTATCTCACCCTCCTTTAATTTTCCTCTTATTTCCAAAGTTCAGACTATTTCTATTCCTGGATAGAAAATATATTTTTCCCTTTTTATACTTTTTGTTGTAAAAGTATATAAAAAAAATTCTACTGGAAACAAATGTTTATTTATCTCTCTTCTTCACTGAGATAATCAGAACACCTCATTCTGGATAATATTTTTGTTCGTAATTCCTCTTTTGTTAAAAACCCATACTCTGTTTGCAACTGTCAGTGATGTCATCCTGAAGGAAGAAAACTTAAAAGAAATATTTTGGTGTTGTGTAAACTAAAATCAGATCAAATACTCTCTGGTTAGGATAATTTATACCAGTTTCTACCGTGACTTTGTCTAATAAAACAATCAAATGCGAAGTTCACTCTCTGATGACTGAAGAATTGGATTGTGCAGAAAATAGAAAATTGGCAGAGCAAAACATCTCAGCTGTAGGCTATAAAAGAAAAAGGAACATAGAAAAGGTCTCTGCTAAAAAAAAAACTGACTAAAGAATCATTTCTACATTCTGGAGACCTCTTTTGAAAAACGATGACCCTGGTAACTGGGCAGACAAAGAACACTATTAGTGAGCATTAACTTCAGGACTGCAGCCAAGACAGATATTAGAAAATGAATAAAGCACTAAAAATCTCTTCTCTCTCAAGATTGTGGAAATATAATGGCAAATTAATTAAGAGGAACCATACAATCATGCACTACGATCTTGTCATTTCACAAGCTAAGAAAGGTTATACAAGGTCAACATTTGGATGCAACCCCCTCTTGGGAGCATCCAGATCAGCAAAGTCCAAACTTCTTAGACTAAAGGCCAAACACATCACTCAATAGTATCAAAGGGACGATATCCTCTTTTTGGGCAGATTCTATTCTCTGTTCTTTAGGTAGCTTAAATGAAGAGCAGAGAGTTGAAAGCATAAGCCAAGTTTTCTAGTGGAAATTCCTGTGCACTGCAGGAAAATAATTACTTATTATAGTAAGAGAGGGTGTAAAGAAAGAACAACAGGCTGAAAGCTGAAAATGAGAAATTCTCAAAGGTGACTGAATAGTTCACCAGATTACAGTAGAGACTCCCAAGGTAAATGGTGAGCAGGCTTTTCAATGTAAAACTGGTCTGCAAATATAAAATTAGCTTAAAACTATACAAATAATTATAAAGGGTAGATTTAGAAAGAAAGAATTAGAAAGGATAGAACTGTATTGACTTATGCTTTGGCTAGAATTTAGAGTCTCTAAAATCAGACTCCCTTTGAGCTTGTTTTCTAGGCTCCCCAATAATTAGTGGGACAGGAGAGAAGGACTTCTAAAAGGAGAGTCTGCTATCTGCATTTTTACACACTGTCTGTAGACTTGCCTTCCAGATGTGCCTGCTTCTCTCCACCGAGTTTAGAAGCAGCTTGACAAATATCTTAGGCTAGAGACGTAAGTTTTTGATGATTACTGTGGAAATGTACCCCATCTGTTATCTCTCTTCGCCATCCACTTTCTGAAAAGATGGATGATTGCAGGACAACCTCACAGGAGGTCTGACTTCAATAGGGAAGCTATAGATGGTTTATAATCCAAACACTACTAAGACCTGTGGAAATGTATCTGCTGACAGTGACACAATAGGAATCTGGAAGGAACCTTAGAATAGTATAATTTAATCATGTTTTCATATCCGTATGCTAATATAGCCCAAAAAGTCAGACTACATGCACAAAATAACTGAAATTGCTCTTTCAGAAGCAGCCATTGGTCTGTCATTGTAACTGCCATTTGGCAGAAGTCTTTTGTGTGGTACCTTTCACTACCACACTAGCGATGTAGAAATGCTATCGCCACCATCATGATTTGAAAGAGACAGTATTGTAACTTTTCAGTCGGCTTCCTAAAAGGCTTTACTTCTTCCTGCAAACCTTGTTTTAGTTATACCTTTTGCCTTGGAAAACACTGGCCAGTGGCACGAAGAATAATAGTAAAGGCAGGGTATTTTTGACTGAGTCCACCTTGGTTTAATGAGGAAGACTGCCATTGTCTGAATTGTTACAAATCACTTTGACAGTTAACGAAAAAATGGAGGACAAATTCACTTGGTGCCTCTTCAGTTCCCTCTCTGATGCTTTTTAACTAGAGTTACAATAGGATCCCGTTTCCCTGACCTGTATAAGGAATGTGGGCTCAGTTACTTTTTCGTTTTAAAAGTCAGAGATTCCAGCTGGTAACAGCAGCTTTTCTGGCCTTTGAAGCAAAGATAACAGATAATATTAGATTCACAAAAGCCCAGCAACATTTATTAAATTTTAGAAACCTTCCTTCTAAATACACAATATCCTTTAAAAACTTGATCTAAGGGGATTATGAAAGATAGAGTGCAGTAAGAGAAGAGAGGCTGCTGCCTGGTGTAGTTCAGAAGCAACAGAGAGCACACTACAGAGTATTTTGTTCTTCAAGTGATTTTCATTTGCTGCTTTATTAGTCATTTTTAGATACACTGTACAGTGTGAAACTGAGAACAGTGCTAATCTGACAAGTTATATACATCTGCTAGAATCGATCTACTAACTTGTGGTATTCGCTAACTTGATGCCCCATCTCTCTAGTCTATATAGTGAGATTTTTCCTTTTCTGGAAGAGGTGATAAGGAACACACAGAGAGTCACTCCGAGGGGCAGGAAGGAGAGTCGCTTCTAAACAGGCAGGCAAACACACATCCTTACAGAGGAAATTCAATGGTAATATTTATTTTCTCATTTATACACATAACTGAGATAAAAAAGTTTATTCACACCACTTCTCAGAGGGGTAAAGGTGTAAAAGTAAAAATATGTCTGCATGGATGATAACCAATAGGAATAATGCTTAGGTGGGTACTGTTCTTGTAGTGAGATTAAGGACTAGCAATGATTAGCAACACAGACCTCTATCAATGTATCCTGTCAATTTAGATGATGATAATAGTTAAATAATTAGAGTTAGTTTGACTCTTCAGATTTTGCTCCATATAGGGAGAATGCACAAACAGGCACTCTGTCTGCTGAAAACTAAGACACTGAAGGTCAAAGAAGATTTTCTCCTATTCATTTCTCACTCCTCAGGGGAAGTTCTGCTCTTGCAGCAGAAAGATTAAGAGGCTGAAGCCAAAGCTCTGTGCAGTCAAGGAAGGTATGGTATGGGCATTCAGTCCCTGCTCTTCTCATGCAGAAGAAACACACAACAGTGTGGGCAGAAAATGGCACAAAGTGTCCCTCTTGTGCAATCGCTCAGCTCCCTACAAAATATGTAATGGAATATTCCATTTTATTTGATTTTTTAATATCCAAGTTATGCTTTATTACAATTTATCCCAAAGATTTATCAGGCTAGGTATCACTTGTTCGTAATTAAATCTTTTGAGGACCAGTATGTGATGTGTGAAGTTCAGCTTCCAGCCTTTGGTATTCCTGCAAGAATTCAGCATGACAACTTTATTTTAATAAAGGATAGAATGTGAACAAAGGTCTCTCTTAAACCAATCAGCAATTCAACCATGAAGTGATACAAAATGTATTTGTTCTAATTGAAAGGTTTGCTTTTGGGTTTTTTGTGGTGGTTTTTGGTTTGGTTTTGGTTTTTTTTAAAAGTGTCTTTGGAAAATCTTCTAGTCAGATCTACTTTCATGAAAACAGAACACTTCATTATATAAGCTGCATCAAGCCCCAGAGAAAAAAAAAAAAAAAAAAAAGAAACAAAATGCCGATGCTGGAAAATGTGCACTAACTCTTTTATTAAGAGTGTTTACTAAGACAGCAGTTGCAAGATAATTGACTGATGTAAAATTCCTGGTGAATACGACTTTCAGAACACTCCAGTTTCAGAAGAACCAGATGGCTGGTGCATATGTGGAATTCCCTAGGTGACCTGTTTATGAATACTTGACACCAACAAAGACATAGGAAAAGATGTGAATGTAGAACATTCATTGTACCTGCGAGCCTTATACTGCATGTCTTCATCTTTAGGGAAATAGCTGGAAATTTAAAGTAACTCACGTCTTTTGCTCCATCTCTGTCTCATCAATCAGTAAAGTAAGAATTTCTAACGTTTTGCTGGTGTGCCCCTGAAATCTGTGTAAAGTTCTGTCACTGGCAGCTATAGCTGTGATTTCTGGCCAGCTGTAGGACTAAGGGAGAACAATTTTTTCCTGGGTATTTTTTTCCATGGAAGAACCCCTTACCCCTTCCAACTCAGCCTCATTTGAATGGAAATTTGGATGGTACATTAGGTGCTTGGCTGAGCAATGGAATATCTGCCAATTCGTCATGCCAAATGATCAAATTCAGCACAACAAAAAGAGTAGTGAGTAATACATTACAGTCTAGTCACAGTACGTTAAAGTTTGATGTACACAAGAGTACTCCGAATTCAGGCTTCCTTTTGCTATTATCATTTTAGAGATCGGCAGCTGTGTGAGCTTTGTGCTTATATGCTCTTTAGCCTACAACTTATGTCAGGTTTACCGGGAGTCACCTGGACAGAAGATTGCTGCAGTTGCAGCAACCTTAGCTTGTCTGAATGACTGACCACTGATAACAAATCTGTTTTACGCTTTACACCAGCTATGTTTCACCTATTGGTCATAGATCAGCATGGACAATTAGACATGGAGCTGTAAGACTTACTGATTTATTACTCACAACTCCCATTTTTTCTCTCTCCCTGCCTTGAAAGTAAACATCTTTTAATGTAGTTTATAGGAAACTTGGCATCTTTTGCATGAATTCCTCAACTTTCAATAGACTTAAAAAATTGTAACATTCCTGAACATTTATAACTGATAGTATTACACTATATGGCAGCTTTATTTAGACTAAACTTATTTGAACTTTGAAGTTCCTAAACCTGAGTTTCAAAAAATAAATCAAGTGCGAAGTATGAATCTATGTGCAATTTTCTTGGATGTCCTACTTTTCTCGGTACAGTCAACACAGCTGTTCCATTCCTCCACTCTAGAATTACACAAAGACTTTTTCCGAAACAGGTGTCCATTTTGTCTTCTAACTAAACAAAGCCTAAAAATAAAGCACAAAGCAGAATACAAAGCTTAGCATTTTCCTCATTAAATGTTTTCTGTAGAAAGTTGTGATCCAGTTTCCTTTGCACTATGCTGCTTACCTGCTTCTAACAGCCATGAACTATGATGCTGAAGTAACAGTACACAGCATGAATATTAACCTGCATAAGCACACACATATAAGGATTTGTAGTTGGTGTTATATCTATCCAGAATTTGTGTATTTATGGTAAGTCGTATATCACTTTAGAAATGCATAGTAAGATTATCAATCTGAGAGCTGGGCAGTTTACTCATGAGAAACAATGGACAGCTGAATTACGGTCTTTTTCACTACAACTAGTGCAATTTTCCTGAATGCATTTTTTAATAATTTATCAGACTATATATGCCATCCAGATGTATTTCATGTACTCACCTGTGAACTGAAGGCTACAGCTACTTCATCATAACCTGTTATCTAAGTTAGATATTCTATAGTTTTTGTTAACTGATTTGATTGTCTAAGCTTTACAAACAACTGTAGCTTTCAGTTAGGGAATTACGTGGTTAATGAACCAAAGAGATAAAAAGATTAAAACAGTATTTCTTGAAAGTTTCTTAATTTCAAGTTTTCTGAGGATAAAAATATGTGTCTTCATCAAAATGTCCCTTTTCCCCCAGTTTTGTTCATTGTTTTCCTTATCCTTTTATCTCTTTTCTTACGCACATGAAGCATAGCTGTAGTAGGCTATGCATATGGACTTGCCTCCCACTAGATCAGCCTCTTCTGTCTGGCCTACTCCTTCACACGACTATTTATGCGGAGAATGACACTCGCTGTGTCACACTGCAGATCCTTGATTTCCTCAGTCTCATACCCCACGCCTTCTTTCTGTCAACTAATGTTCCTGCTTCCAAGCACAAATATCAAAATACAAATATCAACTCCATCTTTATGGAAATCCTTATACAAAGAGACATAAATGTGGACTAATTTAATCAGTGTTAGCAAGCTGCTCATGAATATATTTTTCCCCTATTCAACCAGCTCTTCCAGAAATGTTTGGATAAGAGTAAGAAAAGAACATATGTAAGTTGCTTACTGAAAAGCATTTTATATCTGTCATTTTATGTAATATAAACATAAGGTGAACATCAGGGGAAATTTCCTGAGGTTGAGATTGGCACTGAAATAGTTTCCCAATGAAAATTGAGTAGGAAGCCTTAAGAGATTTAAAGCTAGACAAGATAAAATAAAAGAATGTAGGGGAAAACATTGCAGTGACAGAGAGAGAGAATATGTTTAATAGGTCTTTTTCCATCTCTCACCTCTGTGCTTTCATGATTTTTTTTCTGCCTGAGAAATTTGAAAAGGCTTCTTTTTGATAAACAGAGTGATTCTGTTCTCTAAAGCTATATGATTTTAGATGATGGGTAACTCAAGAGCTTTGAGTTAGTGCTCTTGAGGTAGCACTTGAATGATGATAGAACAAAATGGAGCAGCAATTAAATACATTTTAAGGATAATTACAAAAAAATGTGATTTTAATTTAAAATATATTGATGCCATTCTACCATAGCCATATTAATTCTGAAGAACACTAAACTTGGTCTACTAAGCTCATTTATGAGAAAAAGCAGACTTAAAACAAACTAAACATATATTCCCGACTTCTCTGTGTTGCCCCTTAACTTCTGTTTAGATTTGGGGAGATGACAATTTGGTTCTGTATTTGAACAACATTTTTACACAATTGAGTTTTATTCCATCCCTCAGTGCTATGACTACAAATCCATAGAAATAATAACATAACTACCTTGCTGATGCAGATTTAGCAAAGCGAGGCATATATTTAAAAACCTTTGGTTTGCAAAAAATGAAAATAGGTAAGTCTGTTCACAGGTGTAGGGAGAACAGGTGTAACAATAAACATGAAGCATTGTCCTTAAGAGGCAGAACTGCCATTTATTTATTTATGGATAAGAAATTACAGGCCCGAATACGAATTGATGAAATTATGAATAATTTTGGGGACCTTGGTAATTCTCCCAAGAGATTCTTCCCATGCCACATAAAGTTAAAAGTAGAGAGACAATCAGTACTGAAGACCATAAATATATAAAAATGCTCTGGACTTTTTTCTCTAGCTTCATCTCTATTCAAAAATTGTACTAATTTAATTAAGCTAATATAAATGTAGTCAAATCTATGTAAACTCAGCACCTGTAGCAGTGAACCCCTTTCCAAATTAAAGTCATCAAGGTATGTGAAAGGTATTTAAGCAAAGGTTTAACTGATTTTCATGTATCTATTGTACAGTTAAACTTCTCTAGGATCAACAAGGTTTGAAACACAACCTATAAGAAGGGTGATCTCCATTTAAGAAGAGATACTCACCGTTTCCTGGGTTCACAAACACTGGATTTATTAAACAGGCTTTAACTAACTAGGAAGAAAACGGTGAGTTTCCCTGAAGTCAGATGATTTCAAATGTACTTCTAATGTGCAAAACATAATTATTCTGCAAAGAAGGATAGAGGATCAAAGAAGTGGTGGGAAATCAAGAAGAAAAAGTTGAAGGTAAACGGTAAGAAGAGGAAAGAGGGACATCATTGCCAGCATAAGGACAACGAGAAAGGCTTTTGAAATGTGAGAAGGTTAAAGAAGTATTAGAGAAAATGGGTTTAGTAATTCACTGGGGGAATGAATTTAATTACAACTCTGAAAGACATGTGATAATGGTTATTTTCTGTTAACTTGTCTATACCAGGAACATAATAAAGAAACAGAGATTAGGAGAATTAGATAAACTATTAAAATATTTTTTATTACTGAAGTTAGATTTACTTTAGTACATTATTAATTAAGATAAATTAGTGTAAGGTCCTTGACTTCAATAAAACTACACTGATATCCATCAGCTGAGAGCTTTGTAACTTGTACACATTTATCTGAATATCCTAACTAACTTAATAAAATGCTTCTTGTAATTTGATATCTTTTTCTGTGATTTCCTTGTCTAGTTTCAGGATGTGACTTGTTCTATAATTGTGTAAAGCTGGCTACAGCTGTCCTTACAGTAGTTCCACTTTGTTTTCTCACTTCTGTACCAAGTTTGGGGAATTCTTGTACTTATTTGAACTGAATTTATCTTGTCCACCTAAGCATTTTATACAACTCTGATACAGTTAAATGGATGACGAGCCTTTAAAAGCCGAAAGTCCAATAAAGAAATGATCTTTGATTTTGTTGTTGCATCTTTGGCTTGTTGAAAACTTCAGGAGAATGGACTTTGGGGTGTATTTTTTCTTTCACTTTTATTAGTTTAGACAAATACTTGCTGTTAGTTCATGATATGCAGCACTTTCTGACAAAACTTGCAGTAGCCTTTTGCCTAAAAATGAAAACACTGTAAAATAATGTGCCTTACTTCTTTCATATTCAGAATTATAATTCTAATTACAAGACAAAATAAATTGCAAAAGCTGCACACCTTTATCCTGGTGTACGCACCAAGGCATCAACTGAGTGAACACAACAATCTATGCGAAAGGAAAGTGAGATGATCGCCTAAGTCATGCAGTAACCTATATGTGTGTGAGGAGCCTCACGCCAGCCCTTCCTACTTCCCCAGCAAATACTTTACTTATCTTTCTTGGCTTTCACAACACAGAGTGCTATGAAATATGGAAAGAATATACATCTTGATGCTGAGATGTTAGATATTTCAGGTGGGACATTAATATATCCTTACCAAAGTGTCCAATATTAGATGATTAAGTCTACAGAGGCTCCTTTTATATCAGTGGAGAGCAGTGGAGTACTTTTCCACATGTTGACTCATTTTAATATAGTTATCTGAGATAGATCAGACGCATTAATCTCAAATGCCTATTTCTTTCAATGACTATTCAGAGGTCCAAGGCTGACTAAGTCAGACTTTGAAATATACCCTTTGGATATCAAAGATTAAGGAAGAGAAATCGTACTGCATAAAGTTTGTTTGCAAGGCTTTTTCACAGCTGTAAACGTAAGCTGCACCTGCTCACCGATACAGGTCATTCAGTGCATTTAACCACCGGCCGACTACTCCGTGCATTTGCAAGGATGACCCCTACCCTTCCAGCAAGTGGTGGGGAAACATGTCATGATTCTTAACAGAAGTAAGAACCAATGAGTAATGCTCAGCTACTGTCAACTAAGCATCAGTTTGTTCTTTCTCAAAAAGAAATTTTAAGTAGATGGTGGAGTTATTACTAAAAATCAGAAGGATATCACTGCAATCCCTCGACAGGAGGATATAAAACAGGGCCATTAAGAGTGTTACAAAAGGTAAAATATCTCTCCTCCCCACCCTGCTGTAATACTGTCTCTACCGAAGCAATGTAACTCTAACAGTAATTGCACAATATGTTACTGTATTAATGTTACCCTGAATAAGGGTGATTACATTTTTAAAAGTCTTTAAAATAGCATATTTTCCTGATAATCTCTGGTAATAGTTTTGCTTCACCATCTGTCTAGCTAACTCCTGATTCTTTTTTAAAGGCAAGGAATGTAAGCAGATGCAGATGGCATCAGAATCCAGGATATCTACAAAGATTTGCATGAGCAGAACAGGCACACACGGATAAGGTTACCACGGAGTGGATTTGCATACCAAATAGCAAAACAAAATAGGAAAAAACAAGAGGCTGCACTATGTACATGGTATATGCCGTGATCACACTAGGCTATGGTGTTTCATGTGCTATTAGGGCATGTATATCACATCAAATATTCAATGCTTGTAGAAACAACAGAAGGTACTGAAAGATACCTTTGTTTCCTAGGGTTCTTTAGATGCCCTAAGGGGTTAGAAGAACGCTGGAAATCTGTTACACTGCTAATACTATCAAAAAACAAAGTTAATACATTGTTCTTTTAAGAAATGTATTATATTTACAGGATTTTACCCAGTAGGATGTCAAGCTCTTACAGCTTTATGAAAATTAATGTTGTTATGTGAATGGAAAACAGTAATCTAATAAATTACAATTAATAAATACTTCAGTCTATTTGATCAGTTCCATTACATAGCTACATATAAACTAAGAACTATTTCATGCTAATACTTTCTTATTGTTTTTCTTGTTGTTTAAATGAGAAAATAAATGAGAGCTTTTGATATTCCTGAGAATTATAGACATCTAGAGCAATGCAACAAAAGACCACACTTGCTACTGGACCCCATTCTCCTGAGAAAGGAGAAATTTTTTCCATCCCAATGAACAAAAAAACCCAAACAAACCCCATATGAATAAACTGATTATGTTAGAAAGAAAAATTCTATTTTATCTACAAAACAACCATGATGCAACATTTCTTTCTAAGCTGTTTTTCTGCCATAACGCATCAAAACATATTCTTTTTTAAGGAATAGGTTTACTGTCCAAACCAGCCCTACTCAAAAGAAAATGAGGAACTTTTAGCAAAGCTAGGTTCTGACTGGATATTTCCTTTTTCCAGGATACGTTCTGGCTAAAGGTCTCTATGCTTTGCAATGGCAAGAAAAAAAGATCTCTAAAAGATATAGTCTGAAACCACTGAGATCCCTTGAGAAAATTCTGTTGCTGAGGGTTTTAATTTTCCTTCTACTGCTGGTCTTGTACTGAGTACCTTGTTCACCAAAGGGATTTATGTTTTCTTTTTGTACTTTCTCAGAACAAATGATTAATTCATAATTAAGCTGGGTGGCATTTTCTGATTCTTATTCAGGTCTTCCATAGAGGTGGCAAGATCTTTTGATATTTGGTACCCTATACCATGGCCCATTGGATTTCTACCTGTACACCTACCAGAGTCATCCAAACTTTAGGCTAATGGCTTAGAACAGGTTCCAAAGAGATGCTTTTACCTAGTACACAAGGTTTTCACTGAACTGGTAACAACTTATTCCCATAACCTGGTTCCAAATAGATTAAGAAACCTTCATTTTTTTGGCCCTTTTACTGTTTTTTATTTCCTGTTATTTTATTGTACCTGCAGATGCAAGTCCATTACTGCGTCTGTCCCACAAGGATTCTCTCTCCATGTTTAGTAGACATGAAACAGTTAAGTTGCCTCCTCTGTAATTGAGTTACTGGTGGCATTACCAGCCCAACATTGTGTACGATCAAAAATGTACCAACTATGTTGAGGCAATTCAACCAAATTGATGTGAACTTTGAATGTTTATCAGATCATAAGCACTTGACCCTGTTGTGACACTTCTGGTCTGCTTTTCAACCTTCTCTTCCTCTGCAGTGATATATGCCAGCATTTGAATCAATAACATCTTTTTAGTTGAACATAAATGTACGGTTCTATTTGTTGTGTTTTCACCAGAGCACTTTAACATCTTCATAAAGATGTTATGGAACAGCTTGCAAAACAGCTATTTTCATCACAGTTCATAAGATATATGCAAACCAAATATCACAGTAGAGCCTCACATTTTTTCCTTCTTTGAAGATCCAAAGTTATGCTGCACGGGTATTTATAAACACCTTTTACTCTGACAAAAGCAATTTTTGCATAGACCTCATGATCTGTTTTAGCCATTCTGGTATTAGCTAAATTACACTTTGAAGCATATCTTAGTATTTCTTTCCCAATAATAATATCAATAAAGTAACGACTAAACGTGTATATGCCATGACATTCAAAGGTTAAATTCTTCTGATGTTAAGACCTATCCTATAACCTCTAATCTGGTAGTATTTAAATGAAAGGGACATACTTATCAGTTTCTTTTGATGCAGCTCCACTGAGTTCAGAAAAGCTACTTTATTTTACACCTGGTGATTATTTGGCCCTTGGACAAAAATAGATTCAAGAGAAATAATGGATATAAAGGTGAAAACAACGTCAGACAAAGCTGACCTTACATCTCCCTGTGCAAGGTTCATTGTAGCACTATTTCTTCTTGTCTCTTGAAAAATCTCTAATGATCTTACCCATCACTAACCATATAACTGTGATTTATACTCTCTTCTGGTGGAAATCCCAGCTTCAGGAATATTGGGTAACATATGAAGAATGGACAAAATGCTGAAAATAGATTCTGGTGCCCTGAATGCTGGCAGAAGATACCTGGAAATGGTATCTACCTTCCTTTTTAAAACCAATAGGTTACTATGTGTTCAACTCTGACTTCTGAGAGGAGGAACAAGTGACTCTCTCTGTATTCACCTTTGTGCTATCATCCCACAGGAGGCAGCCTCTAAAAGCACAAATGTTGTAACTGTCCCATTCCCAAGGAGGGAATGACTCTCTGTATCTTCTTTCCCCATTGTTTATTCACAAAAAGGCAGCCACACTTTTAGCTTTGCCGTGATCCCCCTGCCCTAAGGAAAGAGGATGTGGCTGGCTGTAACAGGATCACTGTTTGTTTGCTCTGGACTTAAATTACATTAATCCCACGCTCTGGGGCTTCCAGTGGGCTCTAATGACTGAGGGGGGAGGAAGGGAAGAGGTGACTCCTACTTTTATGGCTTTTTTGCCTTCCTGTAGGGCAAAGAGATGTACCACAGCTAAAATGGCCATGAGGCAAAGCGTTCAGAGATAACTGGGGAATTTCCATTTCTCAGAACCTAGGTGAATATATTTTCTTCACACACTCAAAATTCAACTGAACACCAGACTAGGTCGCATTGAACTGAGCCTATTTCTTTGTTGGGTTCTCCATCGGAGCATGAGTGATTCTAATAGTTTTCCTTGGACCAGTAACCCTTTGCTACCCCTGGGAACTAGTTTATTTTTCTTTCCTACTCTGTTTCCACGGGAAATTATATTTCTTCTTTTTGATCTTTCATTACAGGTCTTATATTTTTAAACAGATGCTGGAAAGAATTTTTTAGCCTATAGTGTGTGGGGACATGTACTGCAGAAATTATTTGGATCCCCTGAAATTAGTCATCAAGTGTAGGTGACCCGTTTTGCGACAGGTTAGAGCTGAATTGAAACAGTAGTGCTGCAAAGGTCAATGAAGGGACACAGTAAGGTAAACAAGAGTAACCAGAAGCAGTCAGAACCAGAAAGAAGTTTGTTGTTACACTAAAGAATTTCTTTGTTATGTTTAAGTGCACAAATTTAGAAATGTTTAAACAGGTGTTAGAGCGCATGTAGTAGATAAGGAAGCTTTATAAACCCCTGTAAGTGTGCATTAAAGCGTCTCCGCTTTCCACCTATGCCAGAGTCCGTGCCTTCATTCCCTCAAATGGTGACCCCGACGTGATAGGGTAAATCAACGCTGCACGAGCGTCCGAAAAAGCAACGCTGCATAAGCGTCCCTTAAAGCAACGCTGAACGAGCGTCCAGTAAAGCAACGCGAAGCGTCCGGAGGGAACCCAGCCGAACGAATCAAGCTAGCAGCTGGACTGCGGCTTCCACCCCGGGACATCGCCTGAAAACAGGTGAGCGGCTGGGCATTTATAATGGGAACTAATATTTCTGCAGAAGAAGAAGCTATAGCTAAGTTATTAACGCACCTTTTGACAAAAAGGGGAGTAAAGTATGACTCTTATAAAATCAAACTGTTGCTGAAGTTTTGCAAAAGCAAGGAGTCCCTCTACTGTCTCTGCTGTTTTGATGTAAAGACGTGGGAGCAGGCAGGAGAAACGATATGGGAAGCAGTTTCTAGAGGGAGTACAACTGCCGCTGAAGTTATGACTACATGGCGTTTAGAAACTGAAACTTTAAGATCATGGCGGGCGGAAAAAGAAGGTTCAAAGTGCTGCCGCTCAAGCAGTACTCACAGCTGATTCGCGCTCAGAGCCAGCAGAAGCATTAAAGGAGGGAGATCCAATAGGATTAGCCCTCCCCGCGCGGCGCGGACCGGAGCAGCCTCCCCTCCCTGGCTGCCATGGCTCTCTAAGGCGGTATCGGCTGAGCGGAGAGCGGAGCTCAGCGAGCCCGGAGCAGGGAGCAGCCCCCCCACGGCGGCCGCAGGTCACCATCACACCGCGGGAGGGGAGCGAACAGCCAGTCGCCACCACCGTCCGCACCGAACAGCCGCCGCCGCCCGCCCGCCGAAGGAAAAAAAAAAAAAAAAAAAAAAAGGCAAAAAAAAAAGCATACTGCAGTTTATTGATAGACTACGGGACTCTTTAATAAGCAGCTTGATAACCGTGAAGCAAAAGAAGCCTTAATGTTAAATTAGCTGTGGAAAATGCGAACACGGACTGTAAAAAATACTCCAGGCGATGCCGGTGAACACTACAACATCACACAGCCGCGTTAGCTGGAGCTTTTGCAGCAGCTCTGCAAATCGGAGGCAAACGTTGCTGTCGCGCCCCCCCCCCGTCCCCCCTCGACCCGTCCCCGCTGAGGGATGGCACTGCGCGTGCGCAACTGGGAGGAGTTAAAGGCAGCGAACTCATTTTAATACAGACCGCCTTTGCGAACTCATTTTAATACAGACCGCCTTTGCGAACTCATTTTAATACAGACCCGCCTTTGCGAACTCATTTTAATAAGACTGCCTTTTCGGGGAAAGGTGATGAATATGTATAAACGTATGATGAATATGTAACATTTTGCCTGACCTAACTGGAGTGATAATTGTGTGTCTTGTTTGTAAATGCCCAGGTATTTTATGTTAAAGGTACTTTACGGTACTTTACGGTATTTTGTGGTATTTTGTGGTGTTTTATGCTAAAGCATTGTTTTGTGGGTGTGTGTATTTTATGTTAAAAGCATTTGGGGATATTTGTGTTAAAAACATTTGTGTGTGTTGTGGGTGTGTGTGTTTGAGACGCGGACGCCGCTGTGAAGCGAGTGAGTCCTGATTTGTGATTCTGTAACTCTGTGTGGGTCCCGTTGAAGAAAAGAAAAAAAAAAAAAGAAAAAAAAAAAAGAGGTATTGGATTATCCCAGAGATTGGGACGTTTGCGAATGAAAACGAAGCACAATAGCTAATAAGAAACAATCTAGAAAATAAGCATAAGGAGTCAGAAGAGATGGGTAACACTCAGAATAAGGGTATTTTAACGAAAAGCCCCCTTGGTCATATATTGACACATTGGAGGGATGTTGTTGGAACTGGGGGTACAGAGAATAAGACGACTCTCATTAAATATTGTAATCAATGGTGGCTGATTTATAAGCTGGAAGATGGACTAAGTGGCCACTTAATGGGTTAGTTCCACTTCATGGGTCAATTGATTATAACACTATTTTGCAATTAATGTTGTTTTTAAGGAGAGAAGGAAAATGGGATGAAGTGTCATATGCGATATGTTTTTCACCCTCCGAAATCACCCGGAGTGGCAAAGGGACTGTGGAATGGTGCTGCCACAGGACCCTATGGTACCGCCCTCAAGCGGGAAAATAACAAGAACTAAAGGTAAACTGAAGCGGTGTTGCTCGGCATGTAGTATCGGACAAAGGTGTACTAAAATAGATAAATTCACCGGGCATCAGAACAAGATCTAACTGATTTGCTTAAGCCTCCCCCTCGATCACAGAACAGAATGTATGACTGAGATGGAAAAACAATTAATTTAAAAAAAACAAAAAACAACTGCAGGGGATTTGGCTAAGGACCATATCCTTTGATAACCTGGGGGCGAGGATATGCTTGTGTTTCCACAGGACGAGGACCACGATGGGTACCAGCCCGTGGTGTGCGGCCTTGGTTGGGATCATCTCCTCTACTGTTGCGGTTCAGTGCCTCATGGATCTCCATCCAACCTAGAGCAAACATCTGGGTCACACTTGCCAACATGACGGGACAGAACCACATGTGCCTCTCGATGGCCAGCGCAGCCAACCCATTTACGACATGTTTAGTTGGAATTTCCGCTTTCAGACAAGGAAGTTGTGACTGTTGTTAATAATACTTCAGTAGGGCATCATATATGTCTAAATGGAATGTTAATTTGATGGGAAATGCTAGTAAGGAAGCGGTAACCAACTGGGATGGCTGGGCAAACTATTTGCCGGTCGTTCCGTTGGAGCCACAAGAATTAGATATTTTGGGAAGTGTGAGTGCCTATGCCTGTCTAAGCTTAATTATACTGGACGTGATAACACCGTAATTGATGTACCAGCAAGTTTATCCGTCTATAAGAACGCATCTGTGTGGTGTAATTATACCACCTCTAAAATATCTAAGTCTTCAAACAAACCTTTAGCCTTGCCGGCCGGTGTGTTTCTCATCCTGTGGGGACCGGGCTTGGCAAGATGTTCCTTCTCATGTTGTAGAAGGCCCTTGTACTCTGGGCCGCATAATGTTATTAACACCAAAAACGTCCATGGTTTTAAATATTAACAGACTTCATGGGCGATCAAAACGATCAGTGAATCATTATCGAGAAGATTGTAAGGACAATGTGGATTTTTGGGAGGCAGATAAGACTATCGTAGCCTCAATCTTAGCGCCTGGTGTCACTGCCGCAAAAGCCCTTGCGACACTTAATAAATTAGGATGTTGGCTTGCTAAGCAAAACAATGCCACATCAAAAGCTTTAAGTGCTTTGCTGGTAGATACAGATTCTATTAGGCACGCCACTTTGCAAAATAGAGCAGCTATAGATTTTTTGTTATTAGCACAGGGACATGGATGTGAAGAGTTTGAAGGCATGTGTTGTATGAATTTAAGCGATAACTCTCACACAGTATTTCAACAGATAAAGAAATTGAAAGAGCTATCTGAGCAATTAACCACAAGCTCAGTAGGATTAGAATCTTGGCTGAAAGGGTTAGGATTAACAGGATGGTTAGTAGAATTAGCGAAAGGAGGATTTGTTTTGCTTATTGTATTAGTTGCAATTATTATTGTAGTGCCTTGTCTGTTGCAGTGTTTGCTAAAAATGATTGAACGTTAATGCACTCTATTTGGCTTCTAAAAACAAAGAAGGGGGAATTGTAGGTGACCCGTTTTGCGACAGGTTAGAGCTGAATTGAAACAGTAGTGCTGCAAAGGTCAATGAAGGGACACAGTAAGGTAAACAAGAGTAACCAGAAGCAGTCAGAACCAGAAAGAAGTTTGTTGTTACACTAAGAATTTCTTTGTTATGTTTAAGTGCACAATTTAGAAATGTTTAAACAGGTGTTAGAGCGCATGTAGTAGATAAGGAAGCTTTATAAACCCCTGTAAGTGTGCATTAAAGCGTCTCCGCTTTCACCTATGCCAGAGTCCGTGCCTTCATTCCCTCAATCAAGCACCTTTTTTCCTATGATTTCAAGGGAATTAATATAAAGGTCCTCATGGTATTGTCCAGTCCTACATTCCTACTATAAAAGAATTCCTGGATTCACTGTGGAACAAGAAACATTTCAGATCAAAAGATTAAATTTGACAAAGCACTAATAGGGACATAAGAAGGAAAAGTAAAAAACAATGCTGCAGTCTTATCTTAAAATCAGTAATGTATATTGAACTTCTAAAGCCTTCTCATAGCTCCTTTGCCAACACAAAGAAGACTTAAACCCAACATAATAATTAAGTGGGATTTCTGCTTGCCTAAAGACATCTAGGTGGCTTCACTCAAGCATCAAAACGGCTTCAAAGATACAGGCAGAGAAAAGACCAGAGACAGCCAGTGGTAGATTTTGTGTGTCATTGTTTGCAGACATGGGCTTCCACAGTCTGGTAATGTATCTCCTAGACAAGACGTATATTTGGCCAAAAACTAATACACTTGCCAGTCTCCGGCCAGTCTCTAGTCCACTCTTTCCATGGACTACAGTATCACCTAGTAAAATAACTTGTTTTCTGTTCAGAGTAATTTTCATTTTCTTTCCGCCTTTAATTGTAGATTACCTGAGAGAAATTAAATAAGTGACATACAAGAAAAAACAACTTCTTCACATTTTTTTTTCTTAGTTGTTCCATTACAGTTTGAAAGACTCTAAAACTTGGTGCCAGATCAAGGAAACAGAGTGGAGACAGGATTGTGTAGTAGCACAGTTCAATTTTGCATTTTCATTATTATTTGTTTACCTGATGTGGTCATGTTCAAAGAACTGCAGGTTAGTGGTTTGAATAAGATAGCATATCAAGGAAAAAATTTACATTCATGCTTCTCCAAAAGAGGTAAACAAATCTGTACAATCTGCAAAACATCACCATACTGCAGATATGTTTAGCTAAGCACAAGAAATTTAAAAAGTCCATATGTATGCATTGCCATCCCATTCCTCAGCACAGATGTTTTCGGAGAAAGAATACACAATGACTTAACTGGGAATTCAGCTAACCCCTTGACTCTCATCCAAAGTCTTTAGCAGGTGACTTGCTAGGCCTACTGTGGCTTAAATTTCCTTCCACTTAATCTTTTCTCTAGTAGGTTGCAGCTGTAGATATGTGATGGAAGAGTTATATTTAAATGGGATATCAGATTGTATCACCCCAGATACTTTAGCTAAAGAAATAAAATCAAGCCTGTGCTGGTTTGTTGCTGTGCGTCACCATCTTTTTTCTTACTACTGCATGGAAAATACGCATTTAAAAAATAAATACTATACAGACTTTCTCTGCAATCCCCTACTGTGATCTCTGCAAGGACCATTTTGGTATTTGAAGGATTAAAAATCTCTACATTCTAGGGCAGTGACAGTAAACTGAATTACATCTTCTGAAGTTTAGTATTCTGTCACATTAGATATTTAGTCAGATTTGAAGCTCTCTGAACACTAAACTCTAACTGGCTACTCATAGAGAATTTTTCCAGATATACATAATTTACATCAACTTCCTTTCTTTTCTCCAAGGGACCTGACATTAACTGACTGTCTAGGAATGCTTGGAAAGCCTAGCTGGTCTTCAGAAAGGAATACAAGGAGTGGGAGGTATCATCAGCCAGCTTAATATCTGGATATGGTAGGTAGTGCAAAGCATTTATGAATGGACTTAATAACGTGAAATCTAAGCAGCAGAATGCAAACTTCCAAACACAGTGCACCTGGGCTTAGGATGCTTTAGCATCCTTTTGCACTCTGTGCTCTTCCAGAGATTAACTAAATTTGACAGCATTTAAAGTTGCCAAAGTGCAATAGTGCTGACTGGAATCCGTACAGAGCTGCGTACTGTGGCCCTGCCTCCCATGCTCTCTTCTGTCCCTGTCTCTGGGGACGGCAGAAAATGGTCTGATTGGGAAAGGATCCTCTCAGGCCAGTCTCCGACTGCCTTCCTTGATATCAGCAATGGAAGAATTCTCTTTCATCTGTGAGTTTTCAGATTCCCTACCTGGTCTTCTGGGTCTTCTTGTCTGACTAGATCAGAGTTAGGGTTAAAAAAAAAAAAAATTGTGCTTGAAATAACATTTAAGGAATTCTATTGGTAGCACTTCAACGTTTTTATTTCCTTTATTTTTCCTTACTTTTTAGCAATAGAATAGTTAGAAAGGAAATAAGATTGAAATAACAAATTAGTTCTCTGCTCTGCAACTCAAGCTCTGATCTGTGATTTCAAGGATAGGAACTACAGCAATGGTTTCCTGCAACTTACACCTAATTACAACAGTGTGTTCAAGTGGGAGGAAATAAAATGTGTGCTGGCTTTGTCCACAGAGGCCCAGCATGAGGCAATATAAAAGAGTGGGAGCTCTGTGATGTATAGTATATCTCAGCAACACAGGCAAATCACAGTCATTTTCCAATAACTACATTGTGAAGGAAGGGATGTAAACAGAATTGCTGAAACAAACATTCAGCCAACTGGACTTGTGTGGGTAGAGACAGGTTGTTGTTGGCTGGTTGTGATCTCTGTTACTTATTTGAAATGGCGCAGAAGAGATGCAGCAAATTATAAAGCTTGATTTTAATTGAATCATTTAATGCGTCTATGTGATGTGGTGGGAAATGGAAATTAAAAACATTATAACCGCTCTCTGGAATGTCACTGACAGGATATGAAATTCCAAAAGCCTCAGACGTGTTTAGCTATGTGGATTAAACCTGAAGTGACAGTTACCTTTCCAAATATGTGGTTGCAGACTTTGAATGTGCTTCTGAACAGAGCAAGGACGCTGACACCCAGACCTCATATTGCAGGATGAGCCTGGTCCTGCTTTCTTTGACGCCTTCGACAAAGCTCCCATTTACTTCAAAGGCACAGCATTATGCCCAATACAGGGAGACATTATTTCTGAAGAGCAATGTTTTTGGAAACTGTGGATATTTGCATGCCTGAGCTACACATCAAAAACAAAAGGTCTATGTACATGTGATTTGTCGCAGTGTATGTGAAGACGGTTGCATTTGTATTTTCCACACGGTGCAAACTTTAATCTTGCTATGGCTCTCTAACAAATTTTGATGGACAATATTCTGTTCACAAAAGACAAAGATTTTGCAGTCAGTATCAAGCTAGCATTCCTGGACAGATCTCTCTTTCCTCTTATAGTCCAAGAAGTCACCTAGGATGGATCAAGATTTCTGTTAAGCTCCAGCTCTAAGCCCCAGCTCTTAAGCCCCAACTCTTTCCTGTCCTTATGGTCCAGTGTCTTTCCAACTTTTCTTTGCACCTCTCCAGAACTGATAGTATACATATAAATCTCATCTATCTTCAAGAAACAGCTTGTGGAAAACCATTAGTTTCTACTTATCATAACATCTGTATCAACACTGAGCATAATTCATGCGTTGACAATGAATTCAATGGCCAGACTGTCTTATGTGAGGCACTTCTGAGAACGGAATATAGAGTAAATAAAGGGCAGATTAGGTTACAGAGGGAATGAAAGTATTGACTTCAAGTATATGCTAAAATGTATTTCTGAAGCAAGTCTGAAGCCATATTTTCTTTAAAAACAAAAGGCGCCGTTTTGCAGGATGTTCACACATTTTAATGGTTATCCCTCAGATACAATCTATTAAAAATACTTTCAGGAATAACACTTTTGACCTCTGTAGTCATAGAGGAAGAAACATCAATAAAAATAAAGACCTATGATATGTATTGCACATACTGCACAGTATTAAGTAGTATGTATTATTACTTAATGTTATGCACTTTTTCATAAGTCCCATGTGATTTTTTCATAAGCAGGCTAAAGTAATAAGTGTAAGTCAGATGAACAATGGCACAAAAATGCACATTATTAGTATTTCCTCTTAAACTAGCAGAACAATTCAAGAGCCTTTTATATGCTTGACCCAGAACATCAGGGGAGAGTGGGCAGCTCTGTAAGGAAATGGGATCCCAGCACCAAGGGTAAGAGCAAGACATGCCAGGCAGTGTCTTCAGCAAGAGGCCAGTGGTTGCCAGACAAGTCGGTAGTGATGAGGTAGAAGCAAGGCTGAGCCAGGACAGTGCAAAAAGCAGCAGCACATACAGTTACAACCAGGCAAACTCCAGTCAGATATTTGGCAAAAAAATCCCCAGTGAAGGTAGCCTTACATTGGAAGAAGGTCCCAGAAAGTTTGGAAATGTCTCCATCTTTGGAGATATTCGAGACTTGCGTAAGAAATGCCTGGAAAACATGACCTAAGATGGTCACACTTTAAGCCAGGTGACCTCCAGAGATCCTTTCCATTGTGAATTATCCTGTGATAAATTGTCTTGTTAGTCATCCAGCTCCAAGGTAGAATTAAATCTACCTTTCAGAAACAGTGAGTCGCAGAGCATGGTAGTTCTTAAGCCAAAGATGAATTAAAAAGTAGCTGCTGTTGTGAAGAAAGTAAATTTCGGCTAGGGATGGAATCAGAAGGAATTATTTCACTCTACCCCATACTAGTGAGATCTCAGTTGAGGAATGGTGTCCAGTTCTTGTAATCCCATTAAAACATAGCTTTACAAGACACATAACCCAGAGAGAGTCTAGAAGACAGCAGTAAAAAGCAAATGTTCTTTCAAAACCTTAACTCATGCGGAATGGTTCACATAGGAAAAGAGAGATGAAGAAAAAGATGTTATAAAATTCTGACAATAGATAAAAGGCATGGTTAGAAGGCAGTGATCAGCTATTTTTCAAATTGCTCTTCTTGAATGTCTTACAAAGGACAAGAAAGTGAATTTTTTTGTAGTAAAGAGGGCTCAGGTTAAGCATAAGAAAAACCATTCTAATTCTGTTCTTTATTGTGAACATAATTTGAACAAACTGGCTGGAGAGGCTGCGAATTTCCTCTTCTTGGGGAATTTTGTCAGAGCAGGTTAGACAAACATCTGCCGGGGAAATTTTCCCGCTCTTCTATGACTGCATTGAGGCAAGAGAGTGACAAACTAAAGACTCTACAGAGAAACTTCAAATGAAGAAAGGGGGGGAAACGGGGGGGGGGGGGGGGGGGGGGGGGGGGGGGGGGGGGTAATGGAGGTTAAGGTATATATTGGGGTTAAAAATGACAATGAATGAAGCAGATTGAGCCAGTGCAGTTTCCTGGGGGAAGATTTTCACTGTTTATTTGAATTTAAAAAGGTGGAATTTTCCCCTACTCCCTTAATAATAAAAGTACTTTGCAATTCTATAGTGTCTTCATCTTAGGATTTCAAAGAACTGTAATGAATTAAGCCTCTGAATTTTCCTCCAAGCAAGATAGATGGGCTCCAAGTGCTTCCTTCTGTATGTCAGTCTGGCTACCCTGCTTTCGAATGTCATCATTCTCCAATGGAATGAGGAAACATGAGTAATGGAGGAATGAATATCTTTCAAATTCACTACATGAAAGCATAGTTTTCATGAAGACAGTTTCCCTGTCCTGCCACTTAATGCAAACACAGTGACCCACCATACATTCAGAATGGGACAGACAAAAATTACGCTAACCGCTTGATTTAAAATCAGCAGCTGACTTCAAAAAGAAAAGAAGTGACACAAATATTTTTTGTAATAAGGGAATGTTTCCATATTCCCTCATTAATATGGTAAATAGTCATATTGCGCACATTTTAACACGACTACTTTGAAGTTTGGCTTCAAAGTAGACAACTAGAGCTACATGCTTTTGCTGTAAACTTCAGAGCAGGGAGCATTCTGCAATTCTGTCTGTTCATCTACTGGTCTCTTGAGCTATCAGTCTTTCAAAAGCAAAGTATCCCTCACCATAATGCCACTAATTCACAGAATACTGATGTGTTTATTATTACCAAAAAAATGTGAAAATGAATGAACATTCCATATGAATAAATACAGACAGATGGAAGAGATATTAATAATAGATCCCCCTACGACAGACCTTTTTCATTAAGATGATTCCGTGTGACTATAACAGGAGTAAGTCAAATGCTGGATTTATGGATACGTGGGATATATTGGTATTTTTAAAGCTTTCAGTCTGAGTGGTAGGTAAGTGGTAAAATCCTGACATTTTCTACAGACAAGGAATTCAAAGAAGTTTTGTTTAAGAACAGTTTGATTTCCTTCTCTCTCTTTCCTGTTCCACCTTCCTCCTGTTCAGAAAGCAAAAACCCCTGAGAAGATGGAAGACCTGGTCTGAGAAACTTGGGGCCAGAAACAGCCCCGAGAGTCTCCTGGAGCTCCAGTCATCATCTAATGGGGGCCAGGAGAGCAGTAGCCCTGGGAGATTTGTAGAGAGATCCAGAGTGAACCTCTGCTGCGTCACCAGCCCTGCTCAAACCCCACAGGGGTGCCCTGGTATGAGCTTCCCCTCCAGGCTCCCTGCTCCAGGAGAGCAATCTGGGAAGGAGACAGTCCCCAGCCCCTGGAAATCAATTCTGTGGCTTGTTCCCGTAACTCAGGTCCTTGGACAGGAGGGGCTTCTTGGCTAAAGGACATCTGCTTGGCAGACCTGATTTGGAAATGTAAGCTCATGATGTCCCAGCACCCTGCCAGGACAGCAGGCAGAGATATAATGGAAACCAGCTGGCATTTTGGTAGACCATCAAAACCATAATATCAATGTAAAATAAAATGTGGATTTGACCCTATTTTGCCCTAATATTTGTGTTGCTGGACATATAGTATAATGTCCTTAATACATTGTGCCCTTGATATATTCCTGGTATTCCTCACCAGCTATAACTATAATAACAAGTGTCACATATGCTGCTAGTGTACACTGCTTATGACCAACGTGCTAGCCTAGATCTACTTTTTTGTTTCCAGTAACTTTAATTCTTCCTTCCTTCCCTTCATTTATGCCATGTATCTAACTGGTATCCCTTTGGCATTTTTGCCTGCGACCAAATGAGCTCAGCATTTATTTGAATACTGTTGATCTACTGATAATGCTAATGTCGGTGTGCTAAGCTGGAACATGCAGCTCTACCAGAAAGCTCCACCCTATGAATCATTAATAGGACTTGCTGTAGTTTGCCCCTGAGGATGACAAGCATTCATGTGTGCTGTGTGAATCATCTTCTTGCTATGATGCCTGCCACTGAAAGCCCTATCAGGTTATTTAATAGAGTTACCAGAGTCTTCTATATTATTATTATTATTGTTATGGTTATTGTTGTTATTACTGTCATTATTGTTATTATTATTCCATACAAGAAATTCACACAGACGGTTTCAGGCTACTTATTCATGTCAGATCTCTCCACTTAGCAGGAAATATAAGGAAGAAAACAAGACCAGAATTCCTCATCTCATTGTATTGAGGATCACAAACTTATGCCACGGAACTCAATGGGACTCTTTGTGCCAGGAAACCTGGACTTGTCTCTCTCCCTCAAAAAGAGGCAATTACATCGCTCTCTTAGAGTGCTATTTGTTTAACAGGCAATGATCATAAAAGTACTGAACTCTAGCTTAGCTGCTTGAAAAGCTGGCATCAAGAATGGAGCTGAGAGGTATCTGATGAGATCAGTACTTCAGGCCTCTTATCTCATTTATTTTTGTCTCCGAAATCTATTTAACACAGCATTTATTTGTGAAAGAAGAAAAAGGAGCACCTAAAATGATTGTACTCATTTGTGCTTTAAGGGACTGATTTGCTTGAGGCTTATGCATCAGAATGTCGTATATTAAAAAGGGCTCTGATGTTTTATACAACAAGGAAGTACCATTGTATGAATGCACAAATAGCTCTTTTCAGCTTACTGTACACGAAGGCAGCGCACGGAGCGTGCCATGAGGTTTTACTTTGCTTTGAAGCTATCTTTAGCGCAGTGCTAACAGTCAGAAGGTTGAACAGCCAGCCACACCCTGCACCTTCAAATTAAACAGATTAAACAGAGCTCGGCTTAACTCTCAGCCTGCTCCAAATGTAGCACACACCAATAATGCAGGCCTGTCGCATCCGTGTGGAAGAAGTATTGCCGTTAGCCGCCTCGGCCTCAGCTGCATTAATGTGCATGGGCAAACAAACCGGACAAGACAGATAAAGTATGTGACAGCCGAAAACAGATAAGAAAAATGAGAGTTGTCTAGCTGAAAATGAGACAGTTGGCATGTACGAAGGTAGAGATGGAGAGCGGTGTTATAGAAGTGCAGTGCAGTAATGAAAACACCAGTTAGTCATAGAGAAAACTCAATGGTTTTGATCATGCTGAGTCTGCGCACCACAAGATTTCAGTAAAAAGGCTATAAGCTATTTCTTCAACGTTTGACCCAGTCATTATAGTTTGTTCCTGCTGGTTCTGCAAGAATAGTGCTGAGGAAGCGGCACAGCTAAAGAAAAGGAGGAAATCAACATGTCCTTTAGACATAGCTCAGGGACGGTATATTCTGTTAAGTAAATAACTAATTCTTTTTTTTTTTTTTTTGGTTGAAACCTGCTAACTCACTGAGGCTGTGAGCAAAAGCCTCCCTCCTGTTGTCCCGTTTTCTTTAAATTTGAAAAGGCGTAGAGTACTTCAGAGCCTTAAATTACGGCACTTCAGTTACAACAGTACTTTGCGGAAAAGGCTTAGTCTGACCACTGTACAAGACGGATTTCTGATTACTGCAAGCATATGGAAAAACTATTCACAGGAGTAAGTGTAAATGCTAAGAACACGCATGGGCATTAGGAAAATTGTGAGGCAATGAGTTGTGTTGACTTAACTTCCCTTGTAGCTACTTGTTGATTAAAGTGTTTATATGAGGATGTCCATTTGAAGGAAAATGCTAATCTAGCTGAGTCTGTTCAGCCAGGCCAACTCCACTGTCTTTTTGTTTTACAGGAGGGCCTGAAAAGCTGAGTGCAGGTTGCTATCAAACTAGAGCAATTCCTTGTGATATTATAAGGCTCTAGAGGGTTAATCTAAATAGTTCAGGTTTTGATTCAGATCTAACTTGCTTCAGGACTTGGAAGGAATCACTTCTGTTTCAGAGGATCCCAAAAATGGCTGTAATGTACCCTGAGAAGAGAGTAAATATTGAAAACATTTATGAGACCTAACTCGACAACACCTGCAAGCCCCAGCGACGCTGTCACTCTTCCTCATAGCTGCGGTGTGAGGGACCGGGTTGTTATTTCACACCCCTGCAGCTTGCTTATCCAAATCAACCTGTCAAACAAAGAAAATAAACCCCCTCCAATTAACTTGGAATGAATGTTTTAATTCCACAGGAAGAGCTGGATCTTCTGTTTGTACAGATTGGGATGTGGGATGCTTGGTGGAGGGGCTACAAAAACAGCAGAAAGGGCACTTTTGCCAAGTTAGATATTTGTAGGAGGACCTTGCCCTTTTCCTCTCCACATGTTAGCTTTCCGTCCGCTAACTGAAAGTACATTTCACACATTATAGCTGCACAGAGCAAACTTTAAAACATTGCATGAGATATTAAGCTTACTGTGTAGCATAAGAAGACGGCATGCTGTGTCAATTAGGGCCACCTGCTTAATATATGAAACTCTAAGGGCCCTTCTAATCCTGTGTAATGTAAAAATATCGTTAATAAGGAATCTGGAATATTGGCATAGACTTGGTTTAGAGTGCAGAGGAAGATAACAAAATCCAGAAATGCTTCATGGTAATTCAATATGTATTATTTAAGAAAACCATGTGGGTTTAGAGTAAATCACAAAATACTGAAGCAGCATGGACTAATGGTATTGATATGATTTGAATGTGAGGTAACTCATGTTTTCACTGTGTGCATAGACAAGCGAGCAGGGTGGGTTTTATTTGCCTCCAGTGAAAGAACCAAACGTATCAGATTTAAAATAAGCAAAAGGCAATAATTTTTACACCCATGATTAAACTGGGGAATTTATTTCCACATGACTTTGTTGATGTCAAAAGTTTATGTAGGTTGGAAAATCATCCAAACAAAGAAAAAAAAAGGGAGCGGGGCATATTAAGTGCAATTACACCATCTGTGACTCAGCAGGTCTCAAAGATGCAGAATGGAAGGTGCTTTGGGAGCGTTCTGCTCTCCTTCCTCCAGTGTCTGCTAATGGCCACTACCAGAGACAAGGCAGTTGGTTAGCTGGACCTTCTCAGCTGTGTGTTATACTCATCAGCCAAAATCAAACTTATGAGGTATATAGGAGCCAGATGGCTTTTATCCTGATGGGGCTGAGCAGCAGAATTTAGCCCTTAAATTTTTTAAAATTTTTATAAGTAACATAAAGATATTAGTAATAGAAATAGAAACATATAATTCACTGAATTTTAATCTAACGTAGCCTTGAACAAGCAGATTTAATGAAGGATATGCCCCTGTGCATTTTTCACAACTTGTCATTCAGTATTTTAATCCCAAAGGAAGTTAATCTGTGGAAGGACAAATCACACATGGAGGTGTTGCTAAGTGATTTTATTGACATTAAATTGTTATTGCATTGGGCATGAGGGAAACCCTTTCCTTTTGAGTGGAAAGATTTACTTTCTATGTTTACCTTAAATTACAGTTATCTACTTCTGCTATGAAAAACATTAGAGAAAATTAATTAGAGTCCTTAGCAAGTGAGGCAAGAACCGCCTTGACTTCGGACTAGAAACTGAAGGAGGCTGTGACTCACAAATCTGAGATGCAAAGAGTTTTGAATTGTCAATTTTTAAGCATTTTTTTCCTTTTTGTCCTTTTGAATTTCTTTCAATTCCCAGTAGCAAGACACGTGGCTTATTACATCTGGAACAAGTTCCTGGAAAACAGCTAGTTGGATAACATGAAGGAGCTGGTTATTTGAGACAGAACCATGTGAAGAGAGACAAGAGAATTTTTATTCTAAACTTTATTCAGCACTGTGTTAGGTCACGGTGGCTCTGGCTTGAGTTCACTACAAACTCACGTTTTTCCATTTCATGTCATCTAAAGGATTCTACATGGAGCACAGCCTACACAAATTGTAAATGTCATTGCACAAGATTTCTGATGCTTCGATTTGCAGAAAACTTACTCATCGAGAAAACACTTCCCTCTTGGAACAGTTAATATCTCACCTTTTTTCCAGATCCTGTGACAAAAGAAATCTCACATTTGAGCAAGCTGGAGATTGCTTGCAATGCGACTGAAACAGGCACTGACTGAGAGAATTACAACTGACATCCAAAACAGACTTTCTTAATGGAGAAATCCATACAGCTAGAGGGAATTAGAAGATGATGATGATGGTGATTTAGAGAATGGTGATGATGACTAGAGTGGCTTCAGTTAAATGGGTATTTTGAGCCTAGAGTGTTCTTTGAGTCTATTTTGTATGAATTAGGCTTGTGGCTCACAGACTGGGCAAAACATTCTCAAGATAAATGCAAGCGTGATAATGTTACACTAGAAAATTAGGAGCAAATGTTAAGGTAAATTAAAAACCTGTACAGCTTTTTAAATTTATTTTTAATGCAATTTTATTTGTCCCAGTACCTTTTTCTTTATCCTCTTGCTGACCTGTGCCATATTTTTTAGCCAACAAGGTTATTCTTGAGATGGAAACAGATGCTATGGTAAGAAGCTATGTTATTTGCATGTCAGAGAACTGGTTACCTTACAGATGTCAAGAGTTTTCAATATAGTCTGCTGCTCTTTTACTTTCCAGCAGAAAATGAGCACAGTTCATTTTTCAAATGTTGGTTTAGAATCTCACAGTAAAGCAGTCTGATTATTATTATTCAAACCTACATTTTATCTCATTTTCTCTTAATTTAGCAACTGGATCAGCTCACATGAAAATACCTATCAGTGGTCATCACAGAAGATAAGAAGCAGTAAAACAACCAGACTGTTTAGAACAGTAATATTTGGGAATATATTTTGATTTACCGTGCAATCTAAGCTATATTTTTTTGAATGACAAATATACTAAAGAGCTTTTATCTTGCATGTTATTTTTACAGTATGCTCCAATTTTTAAAGATAACAGACATTTTCATGAATCCAAACAACTTAGAACAACGTAATTTAAAATAAGATGAAAATACTGTATAGATGTTTGGTGGACTTTCAGGTGTGATTTGCATGATCTCACTTTATTTTTCACAGTGTTCTCTTTGTTAGTCCACCGTACCAGTAGAATCTCTTCCTCGATTCGTAACAGATGAGCCAAGACCGAGGGACAATGAAGACTATCATAAAACTTCCAGCGGTGCTTACCGCTTTAGCTGAACTTACCAGTTTATCATTTAGCATACCAGCAAAAACTCTCTTTCCATTTAAGAGTTTTCTATGACGATTCCAGAGACTTTTATCATGCAAATTAATTCACTGCTATATGGTATGTGGGATCGTCTCCATCACAGCCGTGAGAAATGCAAATTCTGGAAAGAAACAATAATATAATAAAAATTAAAACATCTTACCACTGTTCTGACTTACATTGCTGACTATACCAGGATCTTTCTGGCATATCAGCTGTCATTCAATCCTCCCTATACACCTTTGGCAAATAAGTCCTCTGGTATGAGTTACAGCATGAGAGAAACGGTAGAGGAGAGGAAGAAGGAGGATGAGTTGTGTGGAAGAAGATAGATTCTATCTTAGTAACTTGCAGCAGGCAAAGAGAATTATTTTCCTTCTAAAATTAAAATAAAGCAGAATGAATGATTAACATGGCCTTTTAAAACTCAGATATTAGACAACAGGTTTTGTACCAACATTAGGCTATGACTCAAGCCCATGAAAATAAAGACTGAGCAATGAAAAAGGAGCTAATTCAACTTGGCCAAAGATTATTGTAAAAAATACCCCAAAGCTTTACTAAGTATTTTTAGGGTTTTGAAAAATTTATAATAGCTCCCTGCACACTTTGCAGGTTCGGATATGGCAAAAAAATCCAAGTTTGAAATATTCCTGTAGAACAAGAAATTTATACACTGAAGTGTTTGCAATACATTTTCCAGTACTAATCAAGTGATTATATCTGATCTGGCTGTCACAGCTAGTTTTAGCTAGATCAAGTACATACGAAGCAGGAGTTATGATGACATGGAAATTTGTTGAGTGGTCTATTGCCTTCTGTAAAAAGAACAGAAAAACACACATTAGACACTAAAAGGCCCATCGATGTCTAGAGGACACTGCAAAAAAAGTAATTTTGATTATTGAATTTGACACTAGGTTGCAGTTTGTTTTCCATAAACGTTTGAATTATTTTTATTACTAAATATCATAGAAAAAGCCCAATGAGTATGCATACAAGCATGAAGTAATATCACAAATGGAACTAACTTATTTTATAGCTTTTGTATAAAAACTTTTCCAGACTTGCTGAGGTCAAACATCCCCTTACTTATGTACAAGCAAAATTCCATTCCTAAAACTCTTTCTTCTTTCAAGTTAAGAATTAATACGTATATTTCTACCTGTAAACAAGAACATTAATGATCTATTAATCTTTAAAGTAAAACCCTAAGCTTTCACTCTGACAGTGAATATCTAGTTTAATACTCTCTGATTGCTTCTAAGAAACTGAAATCTAGTTGCTTTTGCATACAGTTCCGCTGTCTTAAATGTGCCACGTGACAGCACATTTCTTGACAGACAGGATTGAGAGGACCACCTTTCCTGAGACTTAGACTTTTATTTCCCCACCTGTTAAAATTTCTGTTATGCTTAAAAAGAGATAAATCTCACTTTAGGCTTGTTTTCTGTTTCTAAATGTAACATGAGTCTGGAGAACCCCTAATAAAATTATGTTTCTGGTACTATTCCTAGCAATGGAATATGTTAACATTTAGTAGGCACTGAAGTATTGATCACCTGCCTGAAGAAATGGCTCAAAGTTCATTGAATTTAAAATGATTCTTCTTTGATCCCTGACACTGAAGAGAAGATGGAGCGGATTTCAACTGCTTCTGGAAACGGTTGCAAAATACACTGCATTTTCATACCTTTCTGCACTCAAGACTTTTGTCTGTGAGACTCTTTTAAGTTTCAAAATACCATTTTGGAGGAAAGAGTAATGAAAGCAGTTCTAAAACAGTATTTACTAACTTGGAAAGATCAAAAACGTTTTAGAATCCTGCTTTCTTTCTGCAGAATAACTGTTTGGAAAAGATTAATATGATAACTACAGTACATTTCCAGTACATTTTGGCAGGAAAGTATTGAAGCTGGTTAATTTTCACATTTCTGCTGTTAAAAGAGAAGAAAAAATGTTATCAAATCTCAAATTTTCAGATCAGGCTACACGTCAATCACTATCAGCCTATATTTTGGAGGGAATTCACTTTGTCCAAATTCAGGCCACCCAGTAGGTCTCTGGAGATTTCTCTCTATCTCCATAGACTACATGGGAAATATGTCTCTAAGCACTTAAAATAAATTACAGTAGGTTATATACTTGTCTTTCTTTTTCGGAACCTTTTCAGAGGAGTCCCATTAAAGGAGTCAAGTGTATGTCTTATAAGAAACACTGTTAATCAGCTCTTTTGTCATTTCCCTCACCCTCTCTCCTCTGTTTTTGAGATACACTAACTAAATCAGTTCAGGGAAGCTTGAATTAGAAAGCATTGCCTTGTTTTAATTTTTATTATCCTCTCTCTAGAGAATCAAAGTCACTGATTAATATTACTGAAGCCAAGTGACTCACAGCTTTCTCACAGAATCAAGAAATGATCATCACTAATCAATTAAGTGGCTACTCAGGGTACCCAAATAGAGGCAGTCGCTGGAAAGTGGCTATTTACAGGTTCAGGGCTTGCCGGTGAGGTTCAGTGATTCTCAAAGGCGATATCACAGCCTTTATACAATATTCCAAACCACTAGGGGAAGGCGTATCAATTGTTTATGTTATATTATTTAAAGGACTAATGGAACCATCTCCTGTTATTTTATGGATAATAGGGGCATGTGTCTCTTACTGAGTACATTTGAAAAGGAGTAAGCCCATAGTTAATATATTTTGACAAGATTTCCTTTTAATGTCATAAGAAAATCACAATCAAGTATTCAGAAAGCATTCAGAAATCATTACAGAATTAACAATTTTAGATTTGAATGGCCTTATTTATGTTTCCTGCAGGGAGAAAGTGTCCACTTGTGTCTAATATGCCATTTACCAAGAATTATCCACCATCTGTAATGTTAGGACTTATTCCAAAGTCCTTTGGAGTCTATGGAAGGATTTGCATCAATGGCAGAGGACTGTATTAGGTAGCTACTGCTCTGAATTTTGAAAGCTGCCTGCACTAAATTCTAATCCTTCGAGATCTAAAGGTGAGGGTATTTTGAAGGGGTTTGAACAGAAAACTTTGTGAGTGGAATCACCATGATTTCAATACTGACACTGTACATATCTGGGTTCTTCAGCAGGATATAGTCCTGTTGCCTTTACATTTTAGAAAGTAGGTTTTCCAGAAAGCAAAGCAAACAGCAGAAAAAGATCAGATATCTCTCTTTTGTCTTATTTAATACATAAAATCTAAACTTCTACTTAAAGCTGGAATGTGTTTGTGAAGGATATGTATTCTTCAAACACACTTAGATGATTTGTTATTCAGGATAATTTGTTAAGGAATCTCACTTTACAGTTCAGATGTGAAGTCCTGAAGCATAATGACATGTCAAAATTTAAAGAGAAGACGACCTTCATTAATCGAATTCTACTTTTCATAAAAGTAATAAATGAGAACACAGTGTATAAAATACTGAATTTATCATTTGACGGTGTTGCTTCTACCAGCCCTAACATTTTCTCCACCATTAATTAGCATTTCCCTATCATTCTTTGTCATGCCACGTCAACATTTGATCATCTCTAAAGTTGCAGTTGTAGTGGAGTTTGATACCCATGCTTATTTCATCCACTTCTTTTCCCAAAGGAATGGAATTTTGCCTTTGTCCAGTCTTTGACAAAAAGAATCTGAAATTAAACTAAGTCTAATTATGAAATGAAACAGCTGGTATCTATTGAAATAACAGAATTGCTGCAAAACATATGGAAGTCTTTTCATACAAACTTACCAACAAACTTATTTTCTTTCTAAATTGCCTTATCTGGCTCTCTGAATGTAAAACTAAGAAAACAATTTTTAAAAAGCAATATAAACTGAGTATTTGGTGATTAAACATGCAGTGATGTTCAGGAAAAAGTAAGGCTATGTAATTTTGTTCTAAAAATAAAAATGTATTTGACCAAAATTGTACTTGAATATCAGTGATTTCCTACTTAGTTGATAATAAATTCTAAGGTCACCTGAAGAACAATAGAAATGCAATGCGTTTTTTTGAGTAAGAACTGTCCTCATTACCAGGAGTTTTGGTGTTGTCTTACACTTTAAAAAGCCCTTCATTTTGATCAGATTCACGTTTTGTGATTATTGGTGGTTAATAATGAGGTTATTATTTTGCCATTTAAATCTGGGGAAATGCTGATTTTTGGGTGACTGCTCATAGTTACAGTGTTTGTGAAGAAACAAGCATGTACTGTTTTCTTATTCTTTCTTATATCATTCACTACCTTTGATTATGCTTCATTCTTTCATGTTTCAGGCATCCAAAAGGGGTAGAAACAGTCTTTTAGTGAGTAGTAGTAGAATGGCTGATACAGAACATGATTTATGGAACTTAATTAACAAAGAATTAAAGAAAGAAAATATAATTGATGCCAATCAACATGGGTTCAGGAAAATGAATCATGTCAAAGTAACTTAATATCTTTTTTGATGAGATTAAATATTTGGCTGATAAAGATAATAGTGTTCATGTAATATGATTAGACTTCTGATTTCACATCACATGCCCTTTTGATTAAAGAACTTGAACAATATGCTATCAACACATTAAATGGATTAAAACCTGTTAATTAAGAGATCTCTATATCAAATTGCAAATGACTAATCATCAGTGAGTGGATGTTTCTGAAAAATTCACACAGAATTTGATTCTTCATCCCATATTATTTTGTCAGTGATCTAGAAAGCATAAATTGATCTCCAGTAAACTATGCAAACGGCAGAAAGCTGGAAGAGTGTTAAGTGGACATAAAGACAGCTTACCCTGTTTAATGATGCTAGGCAATCTAGATTGGTCAACAACACCACTACAAACAAAAAATGTGAGTTTTAATTTTGACAAAATCATGTACCTAGAAACAAGGACAATATATGATGGAAAAGTTCTGAAGACTCAGCTAGTCTGAAAACAACTCAAGTGTTGTGACCAAAGAAGGGCAACGAGGCTGGTGAAGGGTCTGGAACACAAGTCCTATGAGGAGCCGCTGAGGGAACTGGGGATGTTTAGTCTGGAGAAAAGGAGGCTGAGGGGAGACCTTATTGCTCTCTACAACTACCTGAAAGGAGGTTGTAGAGAGATGGGGGTCGGACTCTTCTCCCTAGTAACAGACGACAGAACAAGAGGAAATGGCCTCAAGTTGCGCCAGGGGAGGTTTAGATTAGACATTCGTAAAAATTTCTTCACCGAAAGGGTTGTAAGGCATTGGAACAGGCTGCCCAGGGAGGTGGTGGAGTCACCATCTCTGGGGGTATTCAAAAGGCGTTTAGATGAGGCCCTAAGGGATATGATTTAGTGGGGGACTTGGTAGTGATAGGTTAATGGTTGGACCCGATGATCTCGGAGGTCTCTTCCAAACAGAACAATTCTATGATTCTATGATTCTATGATAGAAAATTGTCTTCATCTATATAAAGAAAAACTCTTAGTCTTCGAAATATGTTTTCCAGATGAGAAAAGCCTATTTAAAATGGCCTCTTGCCCATACTCAGCACCTGAACTGTGCCCAAAAATTATCTGGAAGTGGTCCAATTGGTATAGATCAAAAGCATACAGAGAGGTATCTGATGGAGATGAGTGATCAATCATGTGCTAAGACTGCCAGACTCAATGTGATGGCTAAAAGGGCTAAGATTCGCGTTTATGAAAATGAGAGAATACTAATAGTAACAGTACTTTATGACTGATGGTAATGTTAGTGATTCAGGAATAGTATGCCTAGAATTCGTATATGTGCTTCAAGAAAGGTGTTGATAAATAAGAAAGGGTTGAGAGAAAATTCACAGTAAAGATTAAAGGACTTAAAAACAATATAAAGGTATGTGAAGCGGTTAATTTATTTTATCTTAGGAAAAGGTTAAGAGTAACTTGTTCACACACTCTGAATGTATATATATGTGGAGCAAAGTGTTGACAGCAGAGTGTTGTTCAGTTAATGAACAAGTGGATAATGATCCAATTAGTGGAAGCTGAAACTAAACAAACTCAAGTGACACAAAAGCATGTGTGTGTATATATATATTTTTTTTTAAATGAAGAGTTTAAAACAACTTTCAGAGCATAGTAATTGATTTTCTCTCCATGGCAATCACACAGTGATTCCAGATCAAATAGTTTTCTCAACCATATAGCTTCTTTCTGCACTAGTTTGCTAGCATGGACATAGCTGTAATGTCTTCTGAACCACTACAAAGCCCTGTAGTTTGGATGATTTGCACTAATGTCTTTAATAAGTACTAGGTTTCCCTGCTGTGTTTTAATCACCGTACACTTCAGCATTTGAGCCAGAAGACAAGGATCATAGCACGCTATGCAGCACGCTGGTTCGTGAGGGATCTCAGCAGAGAGGTATTACTAAGGGTATATGACACCTGAATGCCATTTTTATGGTAGTGTGGATTAATTTTGAACTGAGCCAAATTATATGTTTAATATCATTACAATTGAAATATTTTCATTCTTTTTTTCTTTTTTAGCAGACCCTAAACAGATCACTACAACTTACATCTTCCACTAGTAAAAAAGAATCCTAAAATCTTCTCACTATTAGTCTGTGTGCCTAGGAAAAATTTTCTCTGATTTATGGCTGAAGTTTCCAGGAGCTAATGCGATACAAACAATAATCTCCCAGTTTTTGATTAATGTGCTTTTCTAGACATATTTGCCCAGATACTACCTAATTCTAATTTTATGTAATAAGCAATAAGTAGACATGAGAGATTTAAAAACTAAATATTATAAATGAATTTATTTATGCAGCATAGGAAAGCATAGAAGGTCTTCACAAAGTAAAATGAAATTCAATTACCAAATTACTTTAAAGATTGATATTTGTATATATTCAAATTACGAAAGTCCATGCAAGGGAACAGAGATTCAGAAAGCTATGTGTGTCTGAAGTAAAATGTTCAGACCTTCTGAAGGTTGAACTCCCTGAGTTCTGATTTCTAAAATAATTTTAAATATTTAGCACAAATACAGCACAAGTATTTATACTGCAATGTGGAAAAAAAAGTTAAGATGGAAAAAGTCTATCACCAATGAAATTAGGACTAGGGTAAACATAGAAATCAGCTTGGAGCACACAGCTAAAAGCAAGTTAAAATGTTACAAAACTTGCCTACCTCCCTAACAGCTGATCAAGAGAACTGAACGTACATACATTCCAAACTTATTTTTTTAAGATCTGTCAAAACACACATCAGGAAAGCAGACTTCGTACGCAAGAAACAAAGGGTGAAAGGAAAATCCTGAAATATAAGGGTAATATTTTAATACCTAGCTTGGCTGGGATGGTAAGGAAGTGGCAGGTAGGAGTAAGTAAATTGTTCAAGAAAATTTGAATGTGAAAAAATATTCTCAGTTTCTCTGATGGAAATGGTAGCAGTTAATAATAATGATGAGATGCAACAATCAGATGATGTAGGCAAATCCATTCCTTCGTGCTGACAATAGTGCCATATAAAGGTGGAATCGGGGCAGAGATCAACCACTTTCCCATCTCTGCTGTTCGCAGAAGTGTTTCAACATTTGTGTTTTGTTGGCAATATGATGTGTGGGTCCACGTGTTCAATGTTCATACTCCTTCTTTCAGTCACATCTAGATCGTTTGTAGCTGTGAAGTATTCCCAGATCACAGCTGCGGGTATCTGTCCCAGCTGGGTCTTGAGCTTATACTGGGGTCAGTTTTCAGTGTCTGGATTGAAATCCTCTTGGGTTATAGCTTGCGCAGACAGACAGCCCGGGACATAAACTGAGTGAAGCAATGGTTGCTCTAACGCATCCCTCAACTGGAGGGTCAGACTTACACTACTAAGTTCTCTTAGCCTCCAGAACTGAGGAATCTCACGCAAACTGTTTATTGATCACGAGTGGCCCATGCAAAGTCCTGAGCAGGGAGGGCCTGGGGATCGTTTGGCAGAGCGCTAATTGGGCAGACAGACAGCACGGCAGGGATGCTCCTTGCAGTCAAACAGGGCCGACGGCTGAGGTCCAGCACGCAGGATTGGTCCCAGCCAATGCTTAATGCATAAGTGGAGATGTGGTTTCAGGGGACCAGGATCCTAGGACACTCCACCGTTTAACTTCAAGAACAGTCTAAATAGAGTAGAAAAATGCTCATGGAAATGTAAGAACAAATTCATTTCCAAACTACTTCAGAAGCTTGCAATCCTCGCTTGAGCAGCAGTGATGGCATTAATTAAGAAAAGGAGTTTGTCATTTTACTCCAGTGCACATTAGCTTTGTCTATCTAATATTCCTAATGGATGTGTCTGTGTAAAGGCCCACAGATGGCTCCGGCAATGAGGAGGAGGAAAAGGAAAACACATAATCTCTAAATGTCAGAGAAGAATAAAAGCCAGCTAAACAAACCAAACAAGATGCTGACAATTGACACTACCCTGCGGCACGAAGCTAAAACTCTACCTTTGCAGTAAGATTATAATGCGTTTTTTTTTGTTGTTGTTGTTATTGTTGATCACCCCAAGAAGAGAGCTGTGCCAAGGAAGAAAGAAAGAAAGATCACTGTGAAGAGTGCCAAGCTACACAAAATGAATTCCAGTATTTTACTGACCAGAGTGCTCAACTGTTGGCAGAGCATGTAAGAGTAACTATTTGTGTAATTTAGGACTGGATGTTCTCAGAAAAGGGCAATTTATGGGCTTCATTGAGGCACAGCCTATGAGTCATGATAAGAAGTGTAAGTGGTTAACAACCCCCATTACTCCCTTACCAAACAGCATTCAGTAAGTGGTCATTGCATGTTTTTCTGCCTGTTTACACCTTATTCAGTGAGACTGAGTCAACCTGAAGAGAGACATAGTAGAAAAAATAACAATTTGCCTTTGTTATGCCAGTAGAGGCCAGCAGAGCAGGGGATTTGGAGGAATCTTGCATCCCCTAACAATTTTGGAGGGTGGTGCAATTCAGGATTCAGCAGAATGTCACAACAGGACTCAAAATCTAGAAGGGACGTTCGGAGGTGTTTCAGATATTTGCTCTGCATTCTTCCCATGGCATTGCAGAAGCACACTCTGTTTCACCACATCATCGTCAGATGTGAAATGACTTGACATACTGCAAGTGACTGCAAGTGACGCATCCATAATCCTGTCTGCATGTGAAACGTTTGCAGAGGCTGTGCACTGGATATTCACTTTGGGAGTACTTTCTTATTTGTTCTCCTTAAGCCACAAAGAGATCTTCAAATAATTGGTTACTTAGCCACTTCCAATTATCTAAATGATTTTGTTTTATTGCCTTGAGTGCCAAGCTAATCATTATTAGAGATGTGAGAAAATATTTTATTTCCCAAATTGCAAATGGATTATATAAAATTCTGGTAAAAACAAACAGCTTCTGATAAATCTTCATTTGCAGTCACTTAGGAAAAAGAACAAAAAATCCAGCCTTGTATATGCATTGCTCCTGGGATTATACACAGTTTTACAGGAACTACACAATTTTCAGTGTTCTTCCATAAAAATGGAACTTACTGAAATACCAGGAAAAGTCAATAAATACACCTGTCAATGGAATTATACATCCCTGACCAGGAGATACACAATTCTGAATTCTTAAAAACAGCTAAACTAAATTATGCTTAAATTTTGACAGTAGATACTATATGTCTACATCGGAAACTAACGTGTCCCAAATACCTTTGTATCCACACACTTCATGAATCCTTGAAGTGATGAATGCAATGTAAAAGTACTGCTGGGTACAACGTGGGAGTATTAAAGGCGTGTGGGCATCAGGAGTCCAAAGCAGCACGCACCTGACAATATTTATGTCTAAATATCCTTTTCAAAACCTTGAAGCTCTTCATTGCATTTTGGGAACCCCAATGTCTTTGCAAATCTTGTTCTGAGTTGCTCTGTGTCTCAGTTCCATATCACCAAAGCAAGATCGATAAGCTTCTCTGCCCAGTAACATAGCTGTGATTGTAAATGCTTCAAATATTGCAAAGATTGGAAATCTAAATTGACTAACAGAAAAGTACCTTTGATTGCACACCAGACCCTCTATTGTGAAAATTTATTGGATTAGGTGCACTAAAAAATCTCTTTCTCTTCTTTCTTTCACTATAGTCTGGGGAGAGCCTTTCACCAAGATGGGGAAAATCTGTAGAATTGCTTAAATACTGACTTCATTTTTGATGCAAAAAAGAAGCCAGAATCTAAAGCATATATTTTGGTATTACAGTTCATCTCCAGATTTCCCATGAGGGTCACACTTCTATAGGTAGTTTTATTCTACAGAGCTTGTGACATGGCCGGAGGTAAACCCTTCGTGTTCAGGATAAGTGTAAACTTTGGATATAGCCTTCATCTGCTGCACAACTTCTGGTCTCCTTCTAGAAGAGTCCCCCTTCCACCTTTCTGTAAAACAGCGCAGAACAAGCAGCAGCCTTGCCTATGTGCCACTTAAATGGCTTTCACCTAAAGATCATTGAAATTTTCAGCACTTGTTCCAAAGCCTTTGACATTTGGCAAGCTTTTAAGAAACAAAAGCAAACTTGAAAATCATTTTTGTTTTCCATATGTGAAAAACACGGCTGGCTTTGTTTAACTGTAAATATCATCAACCCTCCTCCTTGCTGTGACATTCCTAATATGCTGTATTTCACTGAAGTTATGTGCCACGGTCACATTTACACTAATCCAAACACTTTCACAAGCCAGGAATGCTTTACAAATGGGTTATTTTTCTCCTTCTCTAATATCATAAATGTGAGCTCTTTCTTGGTGACAGAGGGATCTTTTTTTCTCTTTTCTTTCTTATACTACTAATTAAATTTCATTTTCATTTAACATGAAATACTGAAATACAATTCCTTCCATTTCTGATACAAAAAACTAACCAAAGGCCACATTATTATTCGTGCTGTTAATTTGGTTGCATTCTTATTGATGCTTTAAAACAGAAGACTTCACTTGTTATCTCAGGAGGTGCAAGGAGCCTTAACCCATCCTTAGAGCAGCATGAATTTGGGTAACATTGTGTAGACTTTGCCAGATCTTAATGCATTTAGGATTTTGGAATTAAGCCCAAAATACCTAAAATCACACTGTAGAATTTCTGGCAGAAATATGAATAATATATTCCCGAGTTTATACATGAAAAGGCTGACCAGTAACAAAGGCCAATGTGTACTTTCTACACATAAATGCCATAAGACAAAAAGAATTAAGTCAGCAAGATGCAGACAAGACAATAACAAAATACATATTATTTCAAAGGAACATTTGCTACTTAAAGGAAAAAGAGGAAATTACGATTGTACAAAGAGAAAACACATGTGAAAAGTTTAGCAAAACACAGTCACTGCTTAAATTACTTATGACCTATGCCATTTAGTGTCCATCACTTTGTTTGTTTGGTTTTTTTCCCTAATAATCTCAATTATTTGTCCTCATTAGAATTATCACGTGGCGCTTTTAGTTTGAATAACAGATTATAGTGTTAAAAGCTCAGAAAGGACTCAGGAAAGTATTTGTAGCGTACCAACAATTTTATGTAATCTACTAAATTGTGAACACTGTGAACATAGCTTCTTAGCCAGCATCGGTTACATCACCTTACGTTACCTACATATATGTATATAGAGACAGCTATTTCTCTTCCACAGAGTTCCCCTAGTACCATTAAGATTGTGTCACACCTTATCCAGTGACTACATTTTGACTACCAGCCTCTCTCTCTGAACAGTATTCACCTCTTGCATGAAGAGCAATGCTGTTTATCTCAGAATAAGAAAAAACAATGAGGTAGGACAGAACGAATCTGAAATTTCTGTTAGAAAGTGGGAATACAGTGACTCCCTTAGCTGTCTTCTGCTTCTGAACTGAAATGCAAAATAGCGTCTGCTCTGGTAACAGAAAACACATTTTCATGTAATGGTGTAGTACTAGATTAAGAATGCACGATTTCTCTTCTCACTGAGATCTGTATACATTGTATTAAGCATTTTATACAATGATGTTCACTACTGTACTGATTTTTGTCCTCGTTTGCATATATCACAACTACTGAAATCAATGAAGTTAGGGAAACTGTATCTGTACCTGGAAAATGTCACTATTAGATAATATTGCCATATGTTGTCACTAAATTGTCATCCTGCTCTATAGGACTTGAATGCTTTTTTTCCAGGGGAATTCAGAGCAGGCAAACTTCCAGTGTGAGGCACAGACTCTGAAATGGCAGTTCCCAAAAGAGCGCTCCGAGGCTGACTAGTTTCCATGTGGAAAAGACAAGTTTCTTAGAATGTCTTTAAGACCCTGTTGTATCTCGTGGTACTTCAGATGATCTAATTGCTGTGTGTTACAGCCAGGCTGATGAGTCCAGCTGAGAACTGGATAGTGAATGATGATTTCCTTCCAGAAAGAATTGTCTCTGGGACAGAGCATGTGAAAAAAAACACCTTTGCTATCTGTACTCCTGCCAGGAAACAGCTATTGTGGCAACGTACAAGATGAGCCAGTTTTACATCATGAAAAAAACCCCATCTTATCACACTGAAACTGCTGTTACTGACCATTGTTTTGGTTTTTATCAGTTGTTACATCAAGATGAGGGATGTTTGCACTGACTTTAACTGTACTCAGCCCTGATGTGCTACCATTCAATTAGGCATTTCAAAATACCCTACAGCATTAGAGAATTCCTTCATCAGCCTCTCAGGTATGAAAATGGTGTTTATGTCTTTTTTTCATAGGTGGGAGGGAACTTCTAAGCGTGGATTTCTTTGTCCAGGAGTACTGAAAGCCCTGATCAAAAGACAAAGGATATGCAAGTGTTCCCCTATGAAAATGAGATTTAAGTTATCTGAAGCTAGCCTTGGCAGGAACTTAAGCACCTTACAGAAACAGTTACGCAAAAGAAGTTCAACCTGAGCGTTTAGCCCAGCCACTCGGTAATAGTGGAATAGTACCAAAAACTCCTGACTTGCCAGTAACTTGTTCTGCTTGCTAAATATCAGGCACCAGTATTGCGCTCCCTCTGTGAGCTCCTGATATAGCATTTTTTCCAGCATATCCATTTGTAGTAAATTACTTTGCCAGAACCTCCCCTTTTCTGATTGCACTGGACATCTCCTTTTGAAATGTGTTTCACCCTTAAATATGCCAGACTATATACAGGGCATCCTTCCAGGTGAGCTTCAGAATCATATTTGGAAGACATTTCTCCTGAGATTCAATTTGGTTCCTGGGAGAAGGGCAGTTGCAGACTGTTTTTTTAAAGGTTTCTCTCTGCTCTGTCTTGTCTGCTCTTGAACATTATCTAAAATTTTTAGTTTTCTGATAGATGCTGAAAAAATTAAAAACATTAATGATAGCATTAATGATTTTTACTTTTCCATCTCACTCTTAGATACATTCAAGTCACACAGAATGACTTTTGGTAGTCAACTTGAAGTATGTGATTTTTTTGTTGTTATTGTTTGGGGTTTTTTTTCAGCCTATCTTTCTTCCATCTATTCTTTACTGAGTGGAGAGTACCCATCCATAAACTATAATCATTCTGAGCACAATGCCCTAAGGTAGAGGCTTGGTTTTGATTAGGAATGTGTTGATCTGCTCAGACTTGGACTACTTCCCTTAAGAAAACAAACAAACAAGCAAGGAAATGAACAAGAAATCCCAGTGAAATGCTTATTCAGCCATCTATACATCTACAGTAAAGTTAACATTTAGCAATGAGTTATATTACTCCCCTTCATACAAATTATGCACTTATCCAAGAATGTGATATTTGGTCAAATTTCTATTAAAATATGACGGGAATCTTTCTATGGGTAAGTGTATATGTTTATGTAAATTTTTCAGAGCCCTGGATCTGTTATCACTGTCATTGTACCTGATATTAAAAAAAAAAAATTCTTTTCAGAGTTTATAAGTGACAGCAGAAAGGAAACCAAGCAATATTCTGATTAGATGCCTCTTTTCCTGGAAATACGTTTTAGAATAATACTCAAGTTTATCCTCTAAGTTCCAGGACAGGACAATGTATGTTCAAGTAGAATTGCTATTTTTGGTGTAAAATTAAATACATTCAAAACTAAAGCATTTGATGATATCTCTTTTCTAGCTTAGTCATTCCAGTTCTCTTTATATCAGCTTTTATGAATGTCAGTCTAGGTATTCCCTAGCTATTGTTTACACTTTTATATAAATATGATGTGGTTTGAATTTAGGTCAAAAATAGGAATGGTAGGTTTCAAGGAGGAACTATTAATGGTTGTAGTCACCAGAGATTTAGGCTGAACGTTATAGTAGCTACATCCTTCTGCAGTCATTTGTAAGGTCTGCCCTAAATCCCCTTGAATGGGATTCAGAGAGCTTCCTCGTACAATGTGCTTCAACCCTTTTAAAAAAGATTCACTGGACACTCTCAAACAAGTGGGTGTCTAAATATCTCTGTCCTTGATCTAACTTTGAAGGTGGTAGGATCTTAAGCATCTCTATCACCGTTATCGCTAATCATGTGGTTGGAAGTCTGTATCACTTATCTGTATCTTCAGAAATAGGGCTCTAGCTGTATGGTTTCTGAGAAATTACAGTTAATTTCTGAAAATTATACAGATTTACTGCCAGTTTGAGGTGTAGCAGAGGGCACAGAATAACTTCATTTGTAACCAGAGACAGAACACTGCATAAAACTCCCAGGCTTGGTTTATTTTATTATTATTTCAGTACAAAAGGAACGACAAATTTACAAATGCATAAACAAGATCCACACCTGAATATGAATTAACTTGTAAGGAGCGCTGTGCCGACATGAGTAGCTAGCTTTCAATTTCAGAGGCAGCTTTGCTATTTCTGCTTGAGACTGTTGTATCCTCTAGAGACAGACAGAACAGAAAAGAAAGCACAGAGCACCCAAAATATTGAAGTGCACACATTTTGGAAAGTCATTAAGAAATGTGAAATTCCAGATGCCTGGAAGAGAACAAAGCCTTAAGATGTAAAGAATGTCACAAATAAAATAAATGTTTTCCCTTGAATATCCTCTCAATCCCTCTTTCACAAAGCAACTTATAGGGATCTTCGGGTAATAAACCATTTTTCACCACTATCATAATACTTTCAGTAAGAGTGCAAAAATCAGAAGCCACGGGGTTACATTCCCATTCCTTGGTACTGCAGGGAAACACAAAAGTCAGAGTTCACTTTGGTGGATGTTGTTTGCTGTTTCTTCTCAGACAGTGGATCTCTCTTCTTTGCTCTTATCAGTTCATGGTCAGCTAAAGGAGGCTGAGTGATTCCTGCTGGTAAAAGTGCAACACGTATTACAGCTCATTGTGCTTTTCAGCTTATCCTGCCATCCTTTTCCATGGGATTTTTGTCCAAAAATGACTTTCACAAGCAGTTGTTCCTATGTTCAGGTCTTTGTTGCTCTCACTTGTCTATGAGATCTTACTTGTATGCATAAGATCAGCAGCTTGTACAAGCTGGGATACACACTGAGGAAGGGCAGGTAGGATCAGTGTTTGCTTTCTGAGTATCCTTATTACTCAAGGGAGGAAGAAATTAGAAAAAGATGGAAAAATGGAAAAATCTGAAAAATCACTTCTCTCAAATATGTCACGAATTGTTTTGCTTTGTGGTACCCGCATCAATGATTGGTGAGATGTTACTGCTACATTTAACTCTTGTAAATACTTCTGGTCTAGAGTGTTTTAATTAAGCTCAGTTATTTTGTTGAATATTATTTTCTGAAAACCTTGGAAATTTTCACCTGGGTATTTGCATAAAACATGCTTGGACCAAGATTTAAACTCATTCCAAGGGTACTGTTCTTGTGTCACTTAGAAACGACTACATAATGCCCTCTAACTTTTGTTTACAACATTTACTATTAACTGCTCCACACAGTATTATGAGGCTGTCTGGATTATGTTGGCAGATGTCAGCATTTCACAGTAAAGTCATTCCTCTAAGTATCAAACATTGCTAATCTTACTAAAGATATCTCATGAACTAGATTACTGAGTGTCTGGATTAGCAGTAACAACTCTGAAACAAAGAGGGATTTATGAAAAAGTAACAGAGTCCAATGAGATGATAATGGCACATTTGGTGGATCTGACAGTACTGCAAATAGAGGCAAGAGAGAACTGAAATAATTATTGTTATTTTCAGGTTTATGTCAGGATTGTGTCTCAGTAAATTTTAGCTGTATTAACCGAAAGAAGAAACTCTCTTGAATTCTTCCACCAAAACCTTTGACCAAGACCCAGAACTTACTGTTTTAATGTCAAAAAGAATACAGCTGGCTTACTGGTTTGATTTTGCAACTCTCTGTAATTCTTTCTTTTGGCATAGGCTGGATTTGGAAATAGTGAAATACCACAAGAAAGGCAGCAAATGCAATAATTCATGCAATATTCAAGGAAAAAAAAGACAGAAGTTTCCAGATGGGCTTTCTAGGAGAAATTACCCTTCTCCCTAAGAATAAGGTCTGTGTAAAAGTACTTCTTGCAAACCTCTGAAAATAAAGGTTTCCTTCATGATTAATTTCTCTTTGTTTCTCCATTTCCCATTAACATTTCTGGTATAAATTCAGCATAAGAAAGCTTTCACAAAGCTCATCATTTCAAGGTCACAAATGTTTTGGTGAAATTTATTCAGTGCAAGTCAGACAGTTTAATACACTTTAAATTCTAGGATTCCAAGGACATCTACTAATGTTTTCAAGGAAATGTGGAAAAGCTGCCTGAAAAATACAGGGTAACACATGAAGAGATGCTACATTATCAGATAATTATATTGTCGAAATGGTGGTAAAAATCATACTCTATGAAGATTTTTTAATTTTATGTCTTACGTTACTGGCACTGTTACGTGAGTTCAGTAATTTGCTGTCAGGTTGAGCGCAACAAAACTCCCTGTGCAGGACATTTTATCCCTCCAATCCCTTTGAATGCAAGAGTAATATGGGGAAAGAAAGACCATATTGATGTTTCATTGAATAATATCTCAAATCCATTATATGCCAGGGGAAAAAAAAGAAAAAAAAAAGAATTAGAGGGTTTAATTTTAATGTGTTTCATGTGACATAAATAAGGCCAAAGATAAAGAACATGAAAATATTACCGTTCTAAAATGAAGTGAGAATATTAATAAAAAGAAATTGGACAGTTCAGTAATAAACAACACAGTAGATCACCACTAAAAATTAGCATAATTGGCAGCTGGCATGTTCAATTTGTCAAAGTGGTAGGAGGCACGGCAGACTTTTCTAGGCAGTAGTGGGGTTCAGTTCTTAGTCCCTTGAATATGATCAATGACTCTCTCAAAAATACTGGCTGTAGATAATCGCAAATGAAAACCATTAGAGATATTTTTTAGCTGCTTATAGAAATAGAAAGGGCTGCATATTAATTTACCATGCTCTTTCATTAGTTTTGTGTCATTTGTTTCATTAGTCATCTGCTGTTTCACACCGATGTCAATGACACAAAACTAATTTCTGGCTAAATTGTACTGGTGAATTGCACCCCATTACAGGAATAATTCCATCGTGCTCATTTGTATTTGGAATGAATGGCTACATCAAAGCTGTTGGCTCTAACCGCTTCATCCAAAACACCTCCTCTGTGAAAGAGGAAACATTTACTATGAAGGTTAGATGGTATCTGAGCTGGATTTTGAAAGTCAAGCAGTGAGTACCCAAGTGCCTTTGTAGTTCTGGCTGTAAGTGCCTCCCTGAACGTATCCCTAACACATGATTTATGCAGGCATCCTTCAATGTTCTAATGTAGATATGTACAGCTATTGCGTGTGTGAAAACTTAGGAGTCCAAGTCATTAAAAAACAAACAAACCAGAAACCCAGCCCTGAAAATTTGTGCTTGCCAGCATAGTATAAATAAATTGAATTAGCGCACCTGGATATAGATCTTCATGTCAGGCCTCAGTTAGTGGGTTAATGAGTCTATGGATGTCTCCCTCCTATTTCTCTGGGGAGGGGAAGCATTCATTTTCTTTAACGTCCTTTCTGTAGGCTTCTACAGCTTAATTCTCTTTTTGAAGGCTTCAGGTCCTACTGAATTTGACGGGTATTCTTTTATCTGACAAGAGCATGGCAAATTCATGATATGGTGTAACTATTTCCAGAAGGAGACGTTGATCCTTAATGCTATCTAGAAAGTTTTCCTAACATCAGGTCTTTGAAAAAGGGAGTGCAAGAAAATAAAAAATAATATTCTATATTGCAAGAAAAAAAAATGTTTTGAGAGTAAAAGTGATGGGAAAGAAATCCAGTTCAAAAAAATCAGAACTATCAAAATTCACACTCATAAAGTAGATCTGGAAGAAGTGCTTTATATAAAATGAAAAAGTGACACAAAATCTAGCCTGACGCCTCCAGCTGCGACTGAACAGCCACAATCACCTTCTCTTATTTTTCTTCTATTATGTACTTAGATAGTGTGCAGTATGCTGCTGTGTAGTAGGAGAAAGAAAATATTGTATCGTTTATGTTTGCTCTTCACTTTTACTTACATTTGATTAAACAATTTTTTAAAAGGGGATCAATATTTTTTAGTCTCACAGAATGACTACTCTTCATTCTTTAGATGTAGACAAAAAATAGGTTTTTTTTTTCTGTGCCTCCAGAATTGGTATGTTTTGGATAGCTGCTATCAAAAGGAGTCCGGTACTTTTCCAGTCTAAAGCAAACTGACAGAGCAAATGACAATGTCTTAAAAGGAGAAAGCTACTTCATTCTGAAATGCATAGCACAAAATGACATGTTGTGACATATTGAAAGATGTCTAGCAGGCATATTTTTAATCAGCTTGCTGGTAACCTCTGACCACTGCCGTGAGTGGCTCGCAGGTAAGCAGATTCTGAAGCCCACCGCTGCGCTCCGCGTGAAGTCACGCCGCGCTGTGTGACTGATCTGCTGAAGTCGTGCATCATGCCGTCCTGTGTCAGGGGTTCAGAGCTGTACGAGGAAGGGCAATTTCTGTCTCTCCCCATGTTTGTAAGGTTAAGATGCTGCTCCTGCGTAGGTCACTCACTCCTTGTGCCTCTGCCACGGTTCCTTTTCATTGGACAAATCTTAAGAGAAAAGAATTCTGAAATGTTATAAATGCAATCATCCCCATATGTATATGGATTCAAGAATATGTTTATTTAATTTTCAGAAAGTTATTTATGTTTCACCCTGGCTAAGATGCGACTCTTTAAAATGGTATGAAAATAAGAATTAAGTCCAGGGACTTGGGTGACATTAAAGTGGCAACAGGCTCTTATAATTATATTTCTGTTCCCTTTTTGCTCAGGAACTCCAGGCAGAACACAAGGCTGAACAATGAATCAAATCTAAGGGTGCATTTGAGGATCTCATACGATGCTACCACACACTAATAATGGCAAGAAGTGTAAGAACCTCTCTAAGTCAGGCAGTTTGGTTTCATTCTTAACTTTCTTAATGTTGGGAAGTCACAGGACAAAATTAATCTGGAGTTTATCTCCACTCACTTCAGTGAAGTTAAATCAGGAGATAAATTTGCTCCGCTCTCTCGGGACACTGCTGTACTTGATGTACTTTGCTTTGTGTATGACAGAGAGAAGCCTGATGGTATGTGGATGATGAAGTTTAATATGGTTATCAGAAGGTCCTTTAATGACTATAATAATTCCCAAATCCTGAGCTTGTCAAGCTAACTGCTTTGCTTTCATTTAATTATAACTAATGATCATTCTAGAGACAGAAAGGGAGAACTAAAATACAGGAAGAGAAAGATGAGTTACTAGAAGGGACTTCCTATGACCTTATACTGCTATAAACAATTAAAACCCCCAATCATTTTGTTTGATTAGATGGTTTACACTCATTCTGTTCCAACATGAGCTACTTTCTGATCATACCATTAATCATGTTATTTAAGTGAACATTAATCTAATGTCTCTTCTTTATGAAAAATGTTAGGAGAGACAAATTTGTCTCTGTGATCAGACCAATGATCTTCCTCATTTCTGTGAGAGCATTAATTAAAAAGAGACCTTTTCTACATTTTGTACTGAATTTCAGATCACAACAACTGTGGAGGCAGAGCATCAGACCTTTCAAAATAAGAAAATGAACCTTTTTCTGCAGCAGCCTGCTTTTGTCATGAAATAAAAAAGCAATATGCATGCCTCGGAGAATCCTTCTGACTCATGCAGGACAACTAGTGTAGTTAGTTTGAAGTCATTTTATAGGACTCACAAAACATAGTAAGTTACTGTGAAAATACCTGTTCTTGTGTATACAAGTTTGTGTGTGAAATAATAAAACAATCAGTGAAACCCTTTATTCAGAATCTGCTTGGGGTTTAGGGTTTTTTAAAGCTTTAAATTTTGGTTTGCTTTTTTGTTTGTTTGTTTTGACTATCTACACAAAAAAAGAATTACCTACAGTGAGTCTTAGCCATTGCTCTTTTTTAACAACTATACATCAAACACTCCAATTTAGTGGACATTTAATAAAGGGATTAATGCTTTCAGAATTTTGGTTTAATATGCAAATGGGATGTCATTTTGCTCACGCACCAACTGTTGCTATTCTCATGTGGCTAAGGCAGGAAAAATGTCTTTTTAAATAACAACATGGATCTTAAAACTCAATGATATAAGATTAAGTTGAATTACAGCATCCAGCAAAAGAGATAATTCAAATGTCTGATTTCTAAGGTTCTCCTTTCTAGTGTAACTTCAGGAAAACCTCACACTGCAATTCAGGAAATATTAATTTATGTGAAAACTTTTGGAGCTGTCTTCTACCTTAGTCGCTGAGAAACCTTCTGAGGAGCTCACAATAGGTAAAGAAATGCTAATAAAAGAGTTACGGAAGACGTAAAATCATCCAGTTTAAGGTCACCCTCTGGTTTTGTCATAAGCCTTGTACAAGAGGAGGTGCCTTTATGTCTCACTTTAGGGGCAAACAAGCTTACTGGACAGGCAGGGAAAGAACCGGGGAGCTCCATTCTCTGTGCTGGTGGGGCGCAGGAGGTACGCTAGTGCCACTTGCTCTTTTTGCATAGGAACAAAAGGGCTCCGACAAAAGGGCTCCGACAAAAGGGCTCCAACAAAAGGTCTTTTCATTAAGGGGTTTTGCCTATTATTTAAGCTGTTAGCTGTCACCTGATTTATTCTGACTGAAAAGGGTTAGAGGAGAGAGCACAGCAGCGGCTCAGAGGTGGATGAGGCAGAGCCACAGCCAAAAGACGTATGTCCTCAGTCTTAAAATCTAGTCTCCAGAGCATCATCAAAATAGTTGCACTATTCTCTATGAAGAAATTAGGTAAAAAGACAATTCCATGACCTCACCCGTTTCACAGAGCAGACAGTGAAATATTAGCTGTGTCTCTCTCCCTCCTTTCATTTGCCCTTCTTTTGTTTGAGAGTTGAACTGTTACACTATTCTGTATCAAGAAATATTTTTGTTTTCCTCATTGCAAGTCTTGGAATAACTCCTTAGAATTATTTCACTTTCTTACTAAAATCCTAGATTGTACTTGACCATAGTATGAAAAAGAAATCGAACAAAAAAAGGAGGAAAATGAGAGCAGTAAAGGGTCTGACTCCTCTGGACCACACCACTGCCACCAAGTAGGTGTAAAACCCACCGAACAGTAACATTTGCACCTACCAAGAGACTGTGTAAGCAGCAGAGCCACGGACAGACAGATTTAGATGTTTTATTTCTTATTGTTTTTTGTTGTCTTCTGTCTGGAGAGATGACTAGACTGATAACATCACAAACAAGAAAATGAAGGAATCTGTTTTTATTAAGATTTCTTAACACCACATAACTTATTTGGTTTCAGTAATAATTAATTCCAACACTAAATGAAAGGATACATATTCTTTGAATGTATGCATGCGCATATATATATGTACAAATGTACTGTACATACATGAATTTTAATATCTTTATACTGGACAAGTTTTGTAATGAAATAGCTTCAAACCTCATGCCATATCCTGCTGGAAATGTATGTGACACATTTATCTACAATATGTGCCACATTCTGGCACCTTCCTCTGGCACCATCAAAACTCATGTTCATGCTGTTACTAACAAAATACACACACGTGCACACACACATATTTGTATGTACGCACATGTGTACATGTATATAATCGCCATTTATGGGTATATATGTGAACACGACTCTCTTGCATGTACATTATAGAATGAGAGTCATTATATTCTGTATTTGACTCCTTGTATTGAAATGAATGTCCTGTCATGTTTGCAATCATTGCTTCCTAGTAAATTCACAGCAAACACGCTGACAGACAAGGATTAATGTTTTCAGAATTTCTTTGGAAGCAGAACTGGACCCTAGAGATAAAACATTAGATAAGCATAAATGCTTGTAAGTGAACCAATAAGTACCACACTTCCTAGTAACAGTTGCATATATGAGTAGAGCAGAATTCAACACCTCGGTCTCCTAGTGCTTACATACTAATCATCCCTTTTCATTTCTTCTGCACGCTTAGTAAAATCAAGTAAGACCAAACCTGACAGTCCCCAGTAAAAAACAAGAAGGTAACAATTAAAACGGACACCTAGGATTTATTTATTAATGAAAAGGGACTTTTCTTCCCCTTGGAGACACTTTTCAAAATGGTAATGAAAAGCACAAGAAATCTATTCACTGTTCAGACAACTGCCGTATTCTGCTGTGATATGATGGGACTAAATGTAGCCTTTCGGAGGCTGTCGCCCGGCTGTGCAGTGCGTAGCGTGGTTTCAGATGCTCTCTGGAATCCGACATGGGCATGGCAGGGCTGAGCTGGCTTCTTGTACTTTCCTCCCCTCCTCCTGGGGGCAAAGTGAGGATAAATTTCATTCATGGCTATAAATCACTGGAATCCTGTAATAGCTGGCCCATATAATAAGCAAAGCAGATCTCAGAGACAGATTAGATGGACGAACCCACATCTGGATGAAGAGACTCCCAACATAAGGGCGACAAAAAGAAAACATTCATAAAAAATGACCTGAAAAGACATGGAAATCTGTGATGTCCAGTTAACAAAAAAGTGATCTACAAGCTGATCTGAGGGGAATCCCAAGCCCAGATACCACGGGCATGTTTTGCTCAGCTCTCTCTCTGCACGAGGGAGACCAAACCACTGGGAAAACCAAACAGACGAAATCGGTCAGAGTCTTTAAATATTTCAAAATCTCTTTATAAGGCTGACATCTTATCAAGTGTGTATTTCTTCTGGAAACTTCCACCGGCCAAGGGCACGAGAAGTAACATATAGCTGTAGGGTGTTATAGTACACAGTCATAAGTAAATTTAATTGCTTTTACTGGTACATACGTTTACATAGTGTCTTCTCTTTGACTGAGTGACACTATACTGTTGATGAGTTATATCTCCTTTTTTCCTGACTGAGAGCACATAGCTCGTTGTCGGCCTAAGAGCAATATTTTGAATCAGTGTACAACAGCTCATAGAAAAACAAGGACTTTGTGAAGAAAATACTACATTGCTAACACTCAGAAGTTGCAGCTTAGTACTCAAAATTTTTGTTTGTGTCTGTGGTCCCATATGAAGTGACGCAAGAGGGAGAACTGGTTACAAGGAGACGTATTGGTTTTCTGCACAAGTTCCATTTAGCCTATTGTTAGTCAATTTTCTTGCTGTGTGGGAAATAAGATTTTTTCCACTGTTCATCTCCAAAGTCTGACTCTTCAGTGCTTGCACTTTTGAACTGACAAAGCAGTTCCGTGAAAAACAGTGCTGGTTCATAAATCAAAGGTAGGCTGAGATCACTGCGACTGACTGCCTTCCATGCACAAAATTCAAAAGAAACACTTGTTAACAACAACAACAAACAAATGAGCATGAAGGATTATGAAAGAGTGGATAGTGACATTTCATTTCCTATTTCTTCACTGTGAATATGACTGGAACATAGTATTGTGTATTAACATTGCATTTTTCAACTTAAAAGAGTTTATTTTTACTTTACAAGACAACTAACAGGGAATACAGAAACAGTAACAGCTTTTTGGGTTATTCCCAAAATTAGTGCAGTATCCCTGCTCTACAATGACATAGATATCAAAATTATTTGGATGAGTTAATATGCAAAAAAAAATACCACAAAATGTTCTTGATGTGATTTTCATCTTCGTTGCTTTTGGAACCATCTAAATGTTCAAATGTTGCTGGAAGGTATATTTTGTATGTTTGGCTATGTCTTTCTCTGAAGTTACTTCACCTTTTCATTTGTGTCTGTTTGTAACAATTCCAGTGGTTATTCTAATACCATTGATTAGAAGATCAATTAACATTTACAAACATTAGTCAGATTTAAAGAAATAGTTTAAGGCTAGGGAGCTAATTGTACTTACTGAATTTGTACATGCTGAGTAACAGCGTTGATTTCCCACAATTAAACATTATACAGAGTTTAGTCCTCGCAAAAATTTTAAACATATTTTCCCATTCCAACCCCTGATGTCTGCTCAGTATTTTGGTTGACCTATTATTATGTAAGGCAATCCTAGAATTTTGAAGGTTTTGTTTCTTTATCGTCAATTTACAACTCCCCCGCAAAACCTCCTGAAAGGAACTGTCAGAAAAAATGGTACTAATTTAAGCAGGGTCATATTTCATTTGGGTTTTTTTCTGTGCTGACAATAACAGAAAATATAAGTACATGGTAGCAATTTACACAATAGCTGAGCTTTATAGTTTGCTTGCTATAAAATTTGCCTTTGACTTCAGTAGGTAAAGAACTGGATAGAGACATGAAAGGCAAGCGAAGCTGAAGTTGGTGAAACGGAGTTAATAGCTACTGTACTTGTTCAGCATGGGTCTAACACAGGGCTTATGCTTCGCTTGAGTTCACAGGTGATGGGTATTTTGACCGGGTCTATTTCTTTAACAGATATTCACTTCACTAACTGTATTTGCTGAACCAATTTTAACTATGTTTTGAACATATTTAAAATATGTCATGGCTTTCTATTTGTTGAGTTTTTTGTTTTGACCATGGGTAATTGCTATTTCTACAAATGTCAAAAAGTGTTGTGTTTTTACTAAAGTGTAAGCAACATTGTCAACTTAAGGGCATATGTTCTATGAAGGACATTTTACTGCTTTATTTTTTAAGAATAATAGAAAAAAATATATATTATTTACTCTATCCCAAACTGGATAGAGTAAAAAACACTCTAGAGAGTAAATAATAGTGAGAATGTGATGAAAGGTATTACATGAAGTGATTTCAACTATTAGGCTATTTTTATTTTTTTTTTTTCTGTACTCTCTTCAAAGCCACCGAAATGTTACTTAAGCTCAAACTGCTCTCCAGTCTATTATTCATTTATATTGAATATGATAAATGTAATATATCTCAAAGGCTTGATTCAATTGCCCACCTGCTGGTGGCTCGTGACATTTCAGGTGCTCCTGTCTGCTATCCAGAGATACTGTAAATCATAGAATCATAGAATCATAGAATTGTTCTGGTTGGAAGAGACCTCCAAGATCATCGGGTCCAACCATTAACCTAGCATTACCAAGTCCCCCACTAAACTGTATCCCTTAGGGCCTCATCTAAACATCTTTTGAATACCTCCAGGGATGGAGACTCCACCACCTCCCTGGGCAGCCTGTTCCAATGCTTGACAACCCTTTCGGTGAAGAAATTTTTACGAATGTCTAATCTAAACCTCCCCTGGCACAACTTGAGGCCATTTCCTCTTGTCCTGTTGTCTGTTACTAGGGAGAAGAGTCCGACCCCCATCTCTCTACAACCTCCTTTCAGGTAGTTGTAGAGAGCAATAAGGTCTCCTCTCAGCCTCCTTTTCTCCAGGCTAAACATCCCCAGTTCCCTCAGCCTCCCACAGGTACTAAGGACCATCACAATAGGATATCTCAGGTACTGTCATTAGGTACTCCATTAAGTACCTGTTTGTGAGCAATCGACGTAGATTGCAAGTGACTGCCCTGATATTTGAGGTGAGGTTTAGCTCACAGAAATGACCTCAAACACCATGTCCTAAATGTAAGCTTGATGTGCAGATATCTAGTCAACACAAACAATATAAACTTTAGAGATCTTTTCGGTTTACCCTAAAGAAAACACTTGATGTTAACTATCTAAGCCCTCCAGACCTATGTATCAGCTAGATCTCCTTTGGCTATGAGGGTTTAAACACCAGCTCATGCTGGTGAGTAGAGTCAATGAAGAGATGCTCAAAAGTTAACTCCTACAGTGCCTAGTTTGGACACCTAACACATAGAGTAGAGTAGAGATGAATGTTTGGGCTTCCTGTAGAAAAAAAGAGTAGTAGATGCTTCAGGAAGCAGTCCAGCTGGGCGGCCCACGGGACAGAGCTGCCCAGATCCAGAGGACAAAGGCTGAAAGCAAGAGGAGGCCTGAAATCCTGCCGCTTTCTTGTCTGCAGCCACGGTCTGCGGTGTAAGATGGGGTTCAATCCTTCCTTCAGCCACCCTCCAGGAAGAGTAAAGGTGGTGCCCAGCTACACACCTGGCCTGTGGCTACAATACTTTTCTAGGTTGTGGAAGATGCAGATTCAATTTTTCTACTCAGCTATAAATAAGTCCAAGGACATTTGTAATGCTCAGGCTAAAAAGTGTATTGAGTGGTGGCAATCTTCTACTGAAGCAGGGTTTCTACTTGCAAAACTATTTGTAAGTCTTTGCATTAAAATAGAAGCCACGAAAAGGAGTTTATTTGTGCATGTGCAGCACTGGAATCTTTTTTTTACCCCCAGGTTTGTTGCTATGTATTATCTTGACTTGTATTTTATATGTGTATAATTTTTCTCTTTCAACTGAATACTCTTAACAGACTTTCCCCCCTGTCCCCTACTGATCATTTAAAAACTCTTTCTCTTTTATATTGTTTTCTAATTAATCTACCCAGCTTGTCATTGATCATCTGTGTTTCATTGCTTGAACCTTGTTTCATCAAGTCTGACATTTATTAGGGGACTACAATTAACACAGATTTAAGCAGCCGCAGTTAACTGCCTTAGATCATCTGTAAAGTTATTATTCCTTGTTCTAACCATTTCATTATCACTTCACTTTTGCTTTCTGCAGTATTCCCCTCAGGGAACTCGTCTGTAGAGTCAGTATCTTTTGTTTGTTGTCTTGCTTTGTGGATTCCAACCTGTGAAACAGTAGCTCTATATAACACAATCATGACTTCTATTTGGGTTATTTTTTCTTTCAAATCTTGTTGATTTTTACAAAACCAACAGTAACTAGACTCCTTCTCTTATATCGCTTCAGTAGGAGGGTGCTTAAGTCTGGAAATTGAACACTTAAATATAATATAAACACTTAAAATAACACACGTAGACGATGCCTTGCTTGCCTTACTGAATGTTTGGGCACCGCTCCAGAGACCTTCAAGTCTCTATGCACAATACAAGGAGTCTGAGAGCCAAGCTGAGACCAAGTACAAGGTTCAGTACCAGGATACAGGCGCCCAAAAGCTGTTCCAGTGTCAAGGGCCTATTTTACACCTAGCTTTGACTCTTGTACATCCAGTTGTAAAAGAGCTAGCACTGCAAGTCCGCTGAGGGTTGCTCGCTTCTCTACAGTCTGGTAGAAAAATACTCAGATTGGGTGAAATGTTGATAGCTACCTAGCCATAGAAGAGTTATTTGTCTTTCCTTATCGTATGTTACACTGGGTTTTTTGTGGAAATGAAACACAAAAGACGTAAATAAAAAAGCTAAAGATCAATGTCTCAGAATTTGCAATGTAGAGAGTTTTCCTCTAGATATTTATATTTTTATTATACTATGTATTCTAGGACTCTCATAACCATTTTATCACCACTTTGACCTACTAGGAAGCTGCAGTTGACTATATTTTCTTCAGTATGTAGGTCTTCTAATTACTTACCCTTAATCGATCAGATTTTTATATTAGGAAATAATCAAAAGTCCCATCCGCAAACCTAGGTGACCAATTTGAATGAACTTGGTTTAAGACCAAGGAAGATATCAACCTCTATCTTACAGACTACTTGACCTGCCTCTAGCTGCAACTATAGACACAAATCTTTCAAACTGTCTTGGATGCCATTTTGTCTTTCTTCTGTATGCCTGAATCTATGCTAGGTCTCTAGGCATCCTTCTGTGCTCTTACAACAGGATGTGGTCAATTCATAGTCAATTTTCTCACTCATAACGCAGGTTAACTGGCCTAAACAAGAGCTAACTTCCCTTCTCGAAGAAAGCTCACCGAAGCCCCCATTTTTCTATTGCAAGATATTTGGAAGGCAATTTTTGTAACAGCTCTGTCTGTCACATTTTTCCTAAAGGGAAAAAAAAAGGAAGGAGGTGTGTGGAGGAAGTAAATGCATAGTGTTACAACTGAACAATTGTTCTAACAGTTGGGTTTTTAGAAATTAATCAGTTATATGATGCAAAATAGACGTTCATTATTATTACCATGGAAATCTCATGGGCTACAATAGAAATCAGACAAACTGAAGTTGCTATAAAGAAGCTAAGAGAAATTACATATATCTAGGATAGAAAACCTAAGTTCTGCTGAACCCAGTAGCTCGTAGAGCAGTGAAAGTGGGCTTGATTAACTGTATGAAAATGCAAACTGAAAGGATGTACTTAGTGCTTCTTTCGATTTGGAGAAACTCCAGGGTCTATACAAAGCTGCATGCATGCCCTGCTAACTGTGTAGCCACCACAGAGCAATTAAAATGATTACTGTATTTTACATCTATCCTAAGACTCTGCCCACAGTGAATGCATGCCTAATTTGAATATGGGATTGAATCCTTTTCCTGGTAACCTATATTTCATTTGCTCATTTATACTTCTTTTCTGTCACTACTGTATGAAGATTTTATGAAGACTTTCTTTAGCTCCTTCTGTGAATTTGGGAGAAACTCTTTCATTGACTTTCAAGTACACAGAATTATTAAGCTTCCTAGCTCAGGGAATGTACCTGTGAAAGATGATCTAGAAAGTTTTGCCAGCTCTCATTTCCATAATGCATCTTTTGGGGTTATAAATACGGGTGTATGATGTTTCACAGCTTTTTCTACCTATTTCATGGCTTATTAGTGCATCTCAAATGCATTTTGCAAAGGATAGGAGGATCAATAATTTCATTTTACATATCAAGAGGCTGGGAGAAGGAGAGCTGAAGGGAATTCTTCAAGGTCAGCGGGAGGCTAGTGGCTGGTAGAGAGGCAGAGTGCAGGTCTGAGATCCCAAACGGTTTCAACAGGCATCTGGGAATGTTGCCTCTCAACTGGGAGAATAAAAGGATACTGTCTTCTGGTAGCTACTATCTCATCTATATGCAAACGTGACTGTGTGTGTATGCCAGGTACACACGTGTACTCACATATGCTGAGTATGTGATGTGTAGTTTCTTTCTTATAGAAACCACTTTCTGAAATCTTGGAATTTTCTCCCTCACTCATCCTCTGCTCCAGCACACTGAAAAGGTCTTGACAGTATTTCATCTCATTCATGTGTTATCATTACTACTGTCAGGAGATTTTGGATAATAAATGCAGTGCTTTACCAACTAAAAACATTTTCTTTTTGCACTGACACAGACTCGTCAATAAAACCCCACGGCATGTTAACTTCCCATCTCTCAGATGTGGCACACTGACATTTACAATGCAGAGAAAGGTAACAAAGTGTGAAACAGATCATAAATCATTTAAAGAGAGTTAAAAAGAGACTTAAAACAAAAGCCTCCAGGAAAGGAAGAAAAAAAAAAAAAGTGGAAAAGTGAAATGGGCACCAAAAATTATTTTATACAAGAATGAAACGATGACCTTTTCACCTATCATCATTCACATTGGTTTGCCTTTCTCAGCCTCTGGAGTCTAGAACAATTCAGTCAGTGTGCCGAACGCTGCATGAGGAATGAACCTTTTATTTTATTATTACCCAGGGCATGATACCCTTGAGAGGAATGACAAAAACAAGTAAGAACAGAGCGAAAGGGAAAGCAATAGTCACTACTGGTTTGGGATAATAAAAGCAAGCAGCAAATGCAATATATTTAGAGATAGTCTTCAATTCAAAGTTCACAAGGCAGGCAAGTGCACTTTATTGGAAACTTTTACATTTCAAAATATGTTTTACAATCTTTTCACTCAGCCATTTAAATATGGGCTTTGCAGATGCCTGGAAATGTAGCGAGGGAAAGGGGCACACTTCATCATAGCTTGAAAATGTGAACGTACAAACAGTACTCTTCACAAAGGCACAGAACAGAAGGTTGGATATTTATATGATCAGCTCTAAATCATGATGTTTTACAGGCAAGCTCTGTTTTCAATTAAGTGGAGCTAGGAGGGTGATATAGACTTGTAACCAAAATCAGAAGTTGAACGTCTGTGTCAGAATCCTCAACCTCCCCACCCCATAAAATATATTTAATACCACATGACTAAGTGAAAGGATTTTAATATGAAATACAAATGATAACAATTAACAACTGTGGGCAGCCTGTTAGAACCCTTTTTATAGACAAGAGAAGCAAAGACTGGAACTAGCAACTAAGACAAAGCAAATGTAGTGAGGTCACCGATAATTCAGCTGTGCCTATACACATGCCAGGTAGTTCTTATTGAGAACAGTAACGTGCATTTATATAAAGCCTTTTGTTATCAAGTACTTTACAGACATAATACATAAGCTAGTTCACCAGATTCTGAAACACTAGTAGTGGTCTGAAATCTAATTATTGCTAAAAAACACAGAGCAAAAAATGCGTAACAGTTTTTGGCAGGAAGAGAAGAATAATAATATATCCAATTAACACTGCAGAAGTTATTTTAGGTAGACAGATTGACATTAGTAAACGAGAACTTGAAAATTACTTCACAGTTAACCATTAGCTTTGCTGAGTACATTAAGGAAAAGAAAAAGAAAGCTATTTCTTGGTGTGAAATAGACTCAAGCTTGATCTGTGACTTCTGTTTGGAAGTGAGGTAAGCCACAGCAGTAAGTGACACAGGCAGAGACTTAAATTTCCACTTCCTTGATCATTTCTGCTAGTTTCTAAGTCATCAGTGATTTTCCAGCAAGTTATTCCCAGGCTGAAAACAATAATCTGCCTTCCTTCTAGGGTCTCAGAGATAAAGGACTGCTAGAGATCAACATTGTCCGAAATGCACAATTCTGAAAACACTTTCTTGAAAAAATTGAATTTAATAGAAAAGGCAACAAAAATAAAATATCAATAGAAAACATTTTATTTCTACTAGCTCTAAAAGTTCTTCCAGTTCTCCTTTTTGGATTTGGAAATGAGCAGCACTAATTCTTTCTTGCTAGCCCTTTAAGGTCATGTGTGGCTTGCAGTCTGCTATCACAAGCTGGTCATTTGACCAGAGCTATTTTTCGTCCTTCTCCCTGCCACTGAGAGTCCATTTTGAATTCCAGTTGCCACCCTGAGATTTATTAGGCTACATTTGTCCAGTCTGGATCTGACTAAGTGTCCAACCACAGTGTCGCCTGTCACAGCAGGGCATCCTCTAACTGTGCAGGAATATGGGTCCAGGACCGATTCAGACTGCTAAGTTGACTCACACAAAAAGTTCCACCCACCTAATAATGAATTTTAATATTTTTCTAGTGATATTAGATTGCTTATGTCTATTTCTTTATCTGATTATTGAGTTTCAATTTAATACTTAATTTCAATTTTCCTCCATTTAGATTGCCAATAAAATGAAGTCTCTTAACTCTGTCAGAGGGCTGGGAAGGAGATGTAATTATCTCATGTTGTACAGCCATTTTAAGTTTGTAGATGTTTCTAAAGCAGCTGAAAAAGGTCAGAAAAAAGCACAACACAAACATGCATGGGAAAAATAAATGATTAATTTACATCTTCTCAATGTTCAACTCTCCATCACTGCTTGCATTCCTCTGATGTATTTCTCGGCATGCCTGATCCTCCATTTTCCATTTGCTGCTGCAGAACTCGTTGTTTTCTGTAGGCATTGTGTCTGGGTAAAAAAGCTTGGATCTGACTAACAGTTATGTCTTAGAACATACAATATGCCACACAGATTGCCACAGTAAAAGAAACTGAGGAAAGATGTTACAAAAATAATATCAAAGGAGAATGCAAACTTACAGTTTCAACAAGGCAATTTGCATAGGAACTTCCTATATTCAAAGTTAAGTTTCTTGGGTTACTATTTTTTTTTTACTTCTGTAAGTTTTTCTTTTTTCTTACTCAAATATGGCTTTAATGACTGCAACATTTACAAATGTTGTCAACTCCTGATACAGCTACAAGTGCTAGTAAAAACATACTCTTGTGATATTTTTCCAGTTGTTCAGTGACTGCTTTCATTTGCAGCAGCAGTGGTATGACCATAGAGATGCTGAGACTAATACAAACACTAAATCAGGAAAATAATAATGATTATTCCTAAGGTTCATTATAGCATCTTACTCAGCACTTTAATTTCTGGACGCAAAGCAGTTTAGTGCAACTGGAAAGATACAGAATGCCTTTTCATTTTTCCTCTGTCTCATAAATCAAAGACACTATAAAATTACAGCAGTAATAAAAATACTAATAATGCACTGTGAATCTCTTTAACCAATTACCCCATTTCCTGCCTGGCTATTAAGCTGCACTCAGAAATCTCAGAGAAAACGCATTTGCATTGTACAGTAAAAGGCAAGTTTAAATGCATTACATGACAGATAGCGTATTAATGTCACTTGTGATCAGCAACACGAATTGCCTATCTGAGAAATTCATGGAGAGTCAAGGCAATGAGCTGAATTATTCAATGGGGGAGACTTTTGTTTCCTGTAGGACTCAGTTAAAGTACATAAATGTAAGTTATAAGTGACCCATCCTATAACATTGGAGTCCTTTGTGATCGCTATTAGTAAGGGTCAAAAACCTACAGTCTAGGATCCCAACACCTTTGAATGTTTAGAACATGAATTCTGGGTTCAGAAACGAGTCTGTGTCTTTCTTGCTTTGGTTTTGTTTTAAAAAAGACAAAAATAATCTCCTAGTGAAATTCTATAGAGAAATTGTATGGACCTCCAAGGTGGATCTTCTTTTCGGGCTATTTTTTCTTGTCTACTGTTATGATCACAAATGTGGAGCAGTTCAGACTTGTTAGATTTATTTTTTTTTAATAGGCCTTTGTCTAAAGATTTGACCATTGGTCTGTGTCCATAATCACCTATATTGTGTGGATATGTTTCACTTTCATGATTTCTATGCTTAAGTGTTTGAATCTTTTCCACCAAATACCAGTAGTATGGATACATTTTCTGTAATGAACCTTTTTTTAAAAAACACTTCACAAGAGGTAATGAGTGATGTGCAGGAAATACTTTTTCACACTTAGAAATCCCTCTTTGTAGGAATGATTACAGTATCAGATAACATGATCATATACATCAGAATTCAGGGTCGTAATGACTGTTTATGAATGCTATTTTGCAACACTCCATCAGAGAAACACTTTTTAAGTCTTCCATGCAATTCCCTCTATGATAACAACCTGGCTCTATTGAAGTCTAAAAGACTTTGAAAATTGATTCCGAGGAATTTGTATGATGAGTTCCGTGTAAGTGCTGATAAATATTGTTGCTCAGTCAACATCATGAAAGACAGCGATTTCACAACTTAATATTTGGCTTTCCCACTGATTGGAGGCCAGAGGCCCACTCCTCTTTAAAGGACTAGATGTGGGCAATAGCTACACTTCTCTGTGACACCTGTTATGGCCCTGAGACACATGCACATATTTCCTTTTTTTTTCTGCTGAAAGTGCTAAGGGAATGCTGGGCTTGATGTGAGAGCACGTGCAGACATTAAAAAGACAGAACATGCTAGAACAGTGTTGGAGGTGTTCTGCATAGACAGGCAGACTTGCCATACTCACTGTCTGAAGTGGGCTTGGGAGATCAGAGCCTGAAGGAACTCAGGAGCTAAGTCATTTGGCAATACAGTTCATTCCCAGGGAAAACTACCTGAGGAATCCTCAAACTCAGTGTATTTGCTAGAGTTCCCAATTCTTTTTCAGAAATATAGTTATCTCAGTTTCAAACATTTAGTTAAGTTTACTACAGTTGAGTTGTGAAGCTACTTTGGTTCTAGGCCAAAGTTATGTCAGTACAAGATTGACATAGGAACCGTAATAGCTGAGTGACATAACGTTGTAAAAGAATGCTGTTAGCATGACTGGGAAAATCTATTGCCATTATTATGCATTTTAATACCTTTTCAACAAAGAGTAATGTTTAAAAGAAATGTTTATCAGGGTATTAATTTAGATTTATTTTGGCCCAGCTTTTCAGTTCTCATTATTAAAAAAATTATCTTTGAAGTCAGTGTGAGTTCTGTTCAACTGTAAACTTCATTTCTGGCCTCTAAGTAAAGCTTTCCATGTTGTCTGTATTGCATGTCTTTCTGAGAGTGTGCTCTGGCTGCTTTTTTAATGTCCATATCCAATCCTCTGAAGGGATCTATGTTGTTATGCACATAGGGAGAATGTTTGTTTGTCTGTGTGTATACAAGAAAACGAAAGACCCAGAGTGCAAGAAAGATCTGCAGTACTTTGTGTTTCTGCAACAGAGAACACAGAGTCCTGGATAAAGAAAGAAACGAATCTCCAAATACATATAAGCCCAACATATTTCAGAGGAGCTCATGACAGGCATACCTGTGGGACTGAGATCACACTTTTACTCTTGTAATTACAGCAAGCAGGATCAAGAAGAGTCTGTTTTGGGAAGTGAGCCCAAATGCATGGACCAAAGGACATGGTGTTCCTAACTACTTCTCCAAATATTTTTCAGTTCTTTTATTATTAAGTGGGTGAAACCATTTTCATCAGTGCATGTTCCAAAAATGTATTGTTGGCATTAGAGGATGTTGAACCAGATCTCAACAAGTAATTTGAGAATGTTTCTTTTTGAGAAAGCATAGCATAGATTTTCTTTTTCCTTTCAAATATTTTCAGGCTTATGGTAGGTGCTTGTCTGGCTGTTTTCAGTAAAGTCATAACTTTTTTACCAGGATAGGAGATAGCCAAGACCTCCACGCCATTAACTTCCTAAAAACTCTATTCACAATGTGAAGATGGTATACCCTTAATTTATTACTTTTTCATACCTTACGATGCTGTCATTCCATCTGCAGCCAGTCTAAGTGTTATGTTTCTAATACAGTTGATGAAAGTTTCACCTGCTCTTCTGCAGAGCTGGCGTCTTACTGTACACTGAATTGTAACTGCAGCTACTATATAAAATTTCATAGACCCTGGCGGATTAAGTCTAGTTATTAATTTGCATAGTTTTATGAAACATTTATTGGATTTGTCTTCTTTAGTGTCTTAGCATATTACTGACAGAGATAGCCTAATTTGAAAATAACAACAAGGGACTTGGAAGCTTTATGAGGAATTATAAAACTATTCCCCAGTGGAATATTATAGGAACATATCTTTTCAGTGTAGTTGTGCTGTGACATTTTGGAAGTATATGCTATATCGCTAATATGAAAGCTATCCACATCTATTTCTTCTACATGAAGCCCTTACATGTACACTGTTTCCTCTGTGCTTTTGATTTTGATAATTGTTCAGGGGAGAGGGGGGAAGGCACACCGGTCTTTTATTAGCAATCTAAATCAGTGCAAACCACTTCCTTCAACTCCCTTGGAAGCACGCTCTTCTTCCCTACTTCTATATTGCTACACAGAAAGTCAAACATTATGTATAGTGCGTAGTTCAATACCTAAGAAATTCTGCAATGTTAAATTTTCCTCTTGCTATGAATCTCTGTGATGTTTCTACATTATAAATATCTCTTAATTAATTTTATAATGTTTGCTATTGCATTGCCCAACAGGGAAAGAAAATGCTAAAACCTGCAAATTCACAATTACATATTTGAAATTAACTTTGTACAACTGTAAATAAAAATAAAAAGAGCTGCATTGTTTGTTCCTCAGCAAGCTGGAAATAAAAATTTATCAGACTGAAATGTTTCTTAGAGTTTCCTCTTTGCACTATGGAATGCTTTTGATAGCCCTAGAGTATCACTTCTGTTATTGCACGTGACATGTATAAAATTACCTCCTTTCCTCAAATGTTATGAAAGAGTATTAGGCGAGGCTTCATACTCCTGTGAATAAAAGGACCTGGAGTTCCTGGTGGACACATAGTTGAACATGAGCCAGCAAAGCACCCTTGCAGCAAAGAAGGCCAACAGCTTCCTGGGCCGCATTAGGCAGAGCATGAGGTGCAGGGAAGAGATCCTTCCCCAGTACAAGAGAGACGTGGACATACTGGAGTGAGTCCAGTGAGGGGCCGCGAAGGTTGTTAAGGGCTTGGAGCATGTCTCAGATGAGGAGAGGCTGGGAGAGCTGGGACCATTCAGCCTGGAGAGGAGAAGGGCCAGAGCATATTGCTGCCTACAAACTCTTACTGGGAAGGTGTAGAGCAGACTGTCAGACTCACCTCAGAGATGCATAGAAACAGGATAACAGACAACAGACACAAGCTGGAACAAGGAAATCTGACTGGATATTTACAATTTTTATTTCACCAAGACTGTGGTCAAAAGGGTTGCCCATAGAGGTTGTGGAGTCCCTACTCCTAGAGATATTCAAAACTGGACACCACAAGGCCCAGAGTAACCTGATCTAATTTTGGAGCTGGACCTCTGCCTTGTGAGGTGGTTAGACCAGATGACCAGCAGAGGTCCTTCCCAAACTAAATTACTCACAAAACCTGTGATATTAACATCTTACAATGGAAGTTAAGAAAGGAAAATTCCAGTTTTGAGCTAGGACTGAATCTGTGAGTACAGGAACAGCATCACGTCACATATTTGGCCTGCATGACAAAAGCTCATTTTGTCTTAACCATTTCTCAAACTGCCTACATTCTAACCTTGTGCTGAAAAAAACCAAAAACAAGAAAGAAAGAAAATTCATTGCTAACTGGAAAGTCTTAGAGGGACAAAGCCAAGAAATAAACAAAATTATGATGTGTAAAAGTTGGAATTGCTCCTACAACCTTAACTCCTTACCTCTTTAACTCCTGTGTGCATTCATCACTTGTGTTGTTCAAAAGTGGCTCAGACTTGGAAACACAAGTCCCTTTTCCTGGTGTTCATCACTCAGCCAGAGTCTTTTGTAACCCTGCCATCAGCTTCAGTTGCATAATTTTTCACAGGATCCCTGACTTTTTTAGTATCCAAGATGGACATTGTTCATCACGTTAGTCAGTCTTTGTATTTTTTACTTTTGTCTTTATTGAGAACATCGTGCCACAGTTCACAGTATTTAATCTTGCTCAGAAAGAATAAAATCCTTCCCCCCAAAAAAGAAATGTTGCATTAAATTGTACCTGTTGTATATCATTGCATTTACTGTAATGTATTTAATCAATTTTGTGCCATACTGAAAGTATTTTATAACTCAGCTTTCATTCTTTTAAATCCTTACACCTTGGACATCAGCATGCATAAGTACACACTTAATGTGAATGTGTATGTAAGCATATATGTAGCAGACACTCATACGCAAACTTATACTGGAGTTAAATATTACCATCTCAGATAGCAGTTGATACAGCTTTTCTAAGTTGGTGTTTTGTGCTCTACATCAGCAGACATCAGCTTCCTCTGAAGTCTTTTAGATCCAGCTGTTGAGAGGGCTGCATTTTGGATTAATTTATATTACACAAGTAATGACAGATTTTGAGGTGTCCTTCGCAGTAAAAAGATAATATTTCCAGTGTTGCTACTGAAGTGTTATAATGTAATCAGGAGAGCCGTTGTAGTTAAATTCCGAAGTTCTTTGAAAAGTATGCAAATCTTATCATTTTCACAGCATGTTCCATTGCACGTTCAATTACTTATAGCTCCCTTAATATGAATTGCTTGGTTGTTTCACACAGGTTTTGTTTACACTGGTGGTACCCTTTCATCTTTTCAATGAGGCAGTTAATATGAACCATTCAAAACGTACCCGAGTTACAAACTGGAATGCCCTTTCCATACCCTCCAAAATGCTGTTATTTGCAGAGCAAATGTTTTCATTTTAGAATTCGCTATTTGAGGATTTGAACACCTTCAGTTCCTCACGAATATTAGCTTGTGACAATATACAGAGTGGATCGTTTTCTCACTCTCTGTAATTCCAGCAGCCATGCATGTTAGGAACTCATTTGGCGTAAAGCAACCATAAATTCATCTAGCCTTAAGATTGCTTTCAAAATTCACAGGGAGGATTTAGGAACCAAATGATTCTTCAGGAGACAAGAACAAATAGAACATAAGCAAATCAGGATTTGCAGTTCCTGGGTGTTATACATAGCACATATTATCTTGGCAATCATATAGTGACACATTGCTATTTTAAATATTAAGCTCTCCTTAGTGTTAAAGGGGTGTTGTGATAAATTGCAGTAGATGTCTAAGACTTTCTATATGGGAAGAACATATCATTACTCAAATTCAAATAATTCACTTGAAGATTGTTGCACTTGTATAATTCATTTGGCAGTAAAAAAAGAGAAACTTTGCTACACTGGAATCCAATAAGAATTTTTTTAAAGGTTTTAACTCACTTGCATGCCTAATCTTATTTAATTAAATAAATACTCTCCAGAATTTAACAAGGAATATATTGGAAATTAACCTGTCATGTAGGTGAGCTCTGTGTCCACAGAAATGGGATTAAGGTCTTAAAGGAAAAAAACTGAATTAGCAGAATTAAGATCAGAATGTACCATAAGAGGATTTTAAAATTACCAAATTTCATGGGATACTTCCAGATTTAAACCAAAGCAAAACAAAAAACTCATATGTCTTCAGTTAATATAGAAAAGAGGTGGAGTTTTTGTTTAGGGTTTTTTTGTTTCGTTTTGGTAATCTACTGAAGGATTTAAGGATTATGTCTGATAAAAATTGCCCTAAATAATTCATTCTGGAATGGTCCCAAGTGTTCTCTCTGGTATGCCAGATCAGGTCCATTAAGAAGTGAAATGTGACCATCTCCAAATGTATTCTGCTTTACTGATGCGAAAACATTTTATGAAGAGGTAGCTGAATATAAAATAGGCTTTTCTTCTCTTTGATGAGATCTCAAGTAAAAGCTATATACAAAATCAACTGGGTGTGTGGGATTTTTTCATAAGCTGTTTCACTCAGATAAGTTTCATTTCTATGGTGAAGGCAGAAGGGAATCAGTAAATAGCATATTCTGGCTTACTCTAGTACGGCATTTTCCTTTTTGCTGCTTAACATGAATATTATAGAGTAGCAGACTGCACACCCACGGAAGTCCCATCTTCCTTTTAAACTCTCAAAATAGGAGTTAATTAGCAGGTCAAACTCCAGACAGTTTTCAAATAGATCCCTGCTCCACTGTAACCCCAAATGCTGGACTTGCTTGTTTCGTTCTTCTGTTGAGCTTTGGGATCCCAGCCAGCAGGAACGAATTTCCACTGGTGATTACCAGCCATGATTTCATTGCCATTGCAGGACTACAGTCATTTTCATCTGAGGCAAATTTCCAGTGTAAACCAGTCCAATATTCTGTGAACTTACTGCTACATTCAAACATGAGTTTACTTACTTTCTTTATTACAATATCTAAGAGGTACTTTTTTTTTTCAGTCTTTATTGTTGACTTTTAAATTCAGTATATTATCTTTTAGATGTTACTAGCATCTATAATTAACTAAATTAAAGAAGCTCTGGTTTTGTATTTGTTTCAAATTCATAACAAATTACTCCACATTTTTATTATTTATTTTTTAATAAAGCTTTAATTGAATTGACACCAGCCTTAAAATGACATTTCTTTCTAAGTTTGAATAATATTAGTGGGTAAAAAAAGGACTCAGTGACAGACACATTCAAAAGTTGCTACTTTGTCATTGCATTTGTACTCCAATTTACCCTTCAACATGTTCAGTGTTTGGATCACAGTGCGTGGACTCAACTACGATATAATTAGTAGCTCAACGTTGATAGAGAAAGGTGGTCCCATGGTCTAAGTAAATAGCAGTCAGAAGAGTCTTCAAGGAGTTCACATTGCACCCAAGGACCCGTTTCAACAGTAAACAGTTGGTTCTTGTTCTGTAAGAAACCACAAAAGCAGAACTGATAGGAACTTTGTATTAGCTCAGAGCTCTTCAAAGTGTACCTATGGTGATGTGGGCATATTCAGTGCCCGTTGGGGAAAGTTGCAAGCGCAAATTATCATTTACTCCTATTTTCCACGTCCAGAATGGTTACAATTTTGTCATGTAGTCATGCTCAGTTGATATATCTGCAGATATATATATAATTAATTTCTTGCTTTCATGCAATAATCCCATGGAAATTTTCAATAGTTAAATACATTTATTTTTATTCCCTCCAAAAAATTAGCTAGGACTGATGGCAATTTCTGATCATCACTGGGTTCTGATTTGGGGCTGTAGTAACTGTTACCAGAAATCTATGGACAAAATGAATCTATGAAGTCTAAAACCTATCGTGCAAAGTGTTTCAGGTTTGGCATGTTTTTGCCAGAATTCAGAAGGAAGATCCAGCTGAGAACCTTGACAAGTGCTGGTTGCTCTTTCTACTTTCACTTCTTTACCAGCAGTGAGACTTTAAAGAATGGCAACATTATCATATGTCTAAAGAGACAGGGGAAATTTCAGTTCTTGCCTGTAAAATTTTGGGCTTTGGTCTGACAAGTCATTTTCTGAAATCTATAAACCTTTCTTTTCTTTTTTTTATCCTCCTTTTTTCTTTTTTTCTTTTCTTTTTTTTTTCTTTTTTTTTCTCCCCCCCCAGCTAATTCTGATATGCAAGCTGAAAACATCCATTTCATAAGTGGGTGTCCAGAGACTCAGAGAACTAATGCTCCCAGTCCAGGAGCACACTCAAGTGGCTGGCAGAGCCCTAACTGAACCATGGGGTGGTCACTTCCAGAGTCTACTCTCATCTTTCAACCACTTTTCTCATTCTGTATACTGGCAAACTGGAAGAAGAAATGGGGTATATTTTCATAAGCATTTGTTAACCAGTTCCTATAAATAAACTGTTGACCAGTGCATAGATTGTTAATGACAGGGAAAAAAAAATGCCGGGCTGAGAAATACACTAAAACACATGGGTCAAAAATAAAGTGGAAATGAGTTAAAACATGTATCTAATTACTCCAGAAAAGTAAAAAGAACACCTGACGATCTTTTTTATTCAAATAAAACCAGAATAACTAAAAGCTATAAAATTCTCTATCTTCTCCTCCCTCATACTGAACCACCTTCAAGCATATATATCTTAACACCTCGTACAGGGTATTTAGAACAAATGATGAAATGACAGAGTTAATGCTCCTTAACATGAAATCCAATTGCAACTGATACAGAGTGTGAAATTTCCATTGAAACTCTGTTGAGATCATTGTTTTCTTGGACAGAATGCAATTTCAGTATGTCAACAATATATTATGTCATTGAAAAAAACGAGGTTTTTAAGACTTTCATTGTACTGATCATGTCTTCAGCTAAAATGAGAATATTTAAATGGAAGACTACTTTTAATGTACATTAGAAAATAAATTTAAAGGAAAATAAATAATAAATAGTTCATAGTCTGTTATGTAACTAAATACTGAAGATATTTTTAAGGATGTCAATGAGCTATTAACTCAGGCAATTTTTCTGAGAGCAGTTAGTTAAATGTAGCTTCTCCATAAGTATAAATAAACAATGTCTTTAGAGTATAGTTTTATATTTTCCTCTTACTCCATTACAAACAATTTGGAATTTTTGCATATCTTGTTTTTCAACAAGGTAGTCTGTTTTATTATGAATTTGAAGCAAATTGAACAAGGTATTGTAAGATTTAGAAAGTCATAGTTTGTCATGATTTCTTTAACTTTTTTTTTTTTATTTACTTTCCACTTTTATTTGGGTTTGACATAGTGCTGACCAAATCAGAAGTTCAGAAAGTGGAATGGAACAATTTCCTCTAACTTCAGGGACCTCTGGTTCATGCAGGCTAGCTTAAAACCTCCTGGTACAGAAGCTGCAGCTGTGTACTTCTATTTTCAGCTGAGTAAGGATCTTCCCTAATTCTATCCCTTCGCAGAACTGTATACTTTTCAGTCCTGTGTATATTGCAGAATGGTCATGGGGGATTCTCAGAGGCGATTAGAAGTACCAGTTTGTGAAGTTCTTAGTTTTGTTCACTTTTGAGAAGTTTAGGAAGTTTTCCATATCTAGATATAAAGCCTTCCAGCAACCAAACCATGCTTCCAATGCTACCAAGCCACGAGAGGGTAAGAAAAATCTCTTTTGCCTTGCAATCCCTTACGGGAACTTTTGTTTTTCCAAATAAAGTTCTGGAGCATACAGAGATACGTTGTCACTTTGAAATGTCTGCATGCAAGTTATAAATTCTGGGGGCCAGAACAGCTCAACCATTTGGCTCTTACTAATGAGAAGCCATTCCATTAAATAAATTACTTTTCATGGTACGTATACTTGTGACACATCAATACTATATATTACTCTCTTTCTAAGTGCATGACTCAACGGGCAGAGTGACCAGACATGGGGGGGTTTTGACATAATTTATAACATTTTTGTTGATTTATAAAGATGTACACGATGAAGATTTCTTAAAATTGCCATTATTTCAGTCATCTTTTGACTGTAAATATATAGAGATTGATCCTATCAGCAAACTGATGTAATGGGGCTGAGGGAAACTATTTAGGGTTAGATGATCTAGAGGGTGTGATTTCTATATTTAAATTCACCACTCTGGTTTCTAAGATGAGAACAGCAAAGCCTGGAACATTCCCTTAAGATGACTCCCCTCTCTAGAAGAGCTGTCTGTGTTGAAGACCATGGTGGTCTACCAGGTCCCTTGTCTATTCTCTTCCTCTGTTGAGGAAGTGCTGTTTCTCTGGTAAACATTAAGATTTAGGAGTGGATACCAGCTGCTAGTACCTACTTTCTCCTGGAATTTGTGTTCACCAGTAACACTATGTCCAAGTTTTTACTTGTGGGATACTTGTCAGACATCCTACACTAGACAGTGACTTCTACAACAGCAGCTGAGGTAACTGGAGCTTTCTGCACTTGGCTTGAGAGTCATAACCGTAAATTCGCTTAGCACATCTAGGGAGATGATGCCCTCATAGAGGTGACAGTATAGGATTATCAAGGCCTGAGATGATTACAAAACAATTCTCATTGTAATTACTCTGCTATTCTATCAGTTCTACTCTTTTCTTAGGCAGGAGATTCCCAATGAGCATTATCTCAAGTCTGACTGACTTCAGTGAAACTAGTGGTGCAGAAAGATGCTGGTATTTCCTAACATTTGCAAGATCAAAAGTTCCCATTGTATTTTATAGTCTGGATATGTGACATTACTTTGCCATTAAGATTCAGCCACCATCATGAAAAACGCCATGGAAGTCACCAACATCGTCTTGAAGAGGACTTTCAACAACACAAAGTGTTAGTTTTCTTCCTTGACAAACATTGCAGAAAGGAGAAATGCAGTGTGTCCAGTTTCGAATAGGATAAAAATCAGAGGCTATCTTGCAAAACTCCTGTAATGTCTTTTCTGCTGTGCCAGATTTATCTACAAAACCACTGGTAGGAATTCATCATTGATCATGAAAGCTGTAATTAAGTGGTGTCTTCTCACTCCATTCTTTTAAGAGGTGGCAGAGTGTGAATCTATGTTACTTTTATTGCCACTCATTCATTTCCTATACTGAAAGCTGTGGCTGGGAGGCTTTCCAGGGAAAGGGAAAGGGCATTCTCAGACCACTTCCACTAAAGCTTCTGCGTGTAGTGGAAAGGGAGGATATTGCACAGCTGTAAATGAAGGTTTGTAGTGGAAGGTTCACAGTGGACTACTTTGCAAATTAGAGCCTTGCAGGGTACAAAAGAGCTCATGGGATGATGATAGAAAAAGAACTGTGAATGAATAAAAGAACAGGAGGTAAAAATAAAATCAGACATTAGGTCCCTTAAATAAATAATGCAATTCCATCACTTCATTTTTAAGCTAGATGCAAAGATTTTGTGTTCCAAATGTTTTCTTGCACTGCAAGGTAGACATCTTCGAGTTATAGCTTAGATATATAGAGCTCTGAGAACCAGATTCCCTAAAGATTTATATATCCTTTGTCAGAACGGAAATCCTTACTGCTTCAAATGGGCCAGATACTAAGAAAATGCCTTTTTTCCTTTTTTTTCTTTGGCAAGCTTACCGGACATGTCAGAGGAGGAAGGAATGTATTAGGAAAGGAAGGGAGTGGGTGTGGTGGAGCAGAGTTCAAATCCAATAATTCTTTATTAACTCAGTGGCCATTAAAGAAATTCTTTCATATAAATACACTAACTTTACCCCTCTGAAATTATATGCCAATTGCACAGTTGAGAACAACCAGCCAGCTACGCTAAATCACAACAGGGATGGGTGACTTTATACAGCTGTGTCAATTTTCGTTATAATACAGAAGGCTAAAGCTGCCATTACCACAGTTAAAACATTGGCTGTAAAATTAGCAAACTTGTCATTTATTCATTTTATCCCCTATTATTCATATTTAATGGAAGATAGTTGACTTTAAGACTTAAAAAAAAAAAATAGCTGTTCTGAATGACACTCTCTCAGCTCTTTTCTTCTTAATTTAACTGCCTTTTTGCTCTCAAGTTCACCATAAGTACTGAACTACATTAGGCATCTAGTTTAGAAGAATGCTTTTACTGGATTATCTCTAGGTTGAAAGCAAGGTTCTAACAGAATTTATGTTCCCCAAAAGAACAGTAATGTGATATTTTTTGAGGAACAGTACTTCTGTTGATCCAAAACATGCAAGAAAATTTAATGACCAGCAAATGTATATTTTCTGGTGTTTTTCTCTGTCTGTCCCATGCTTTGTAAAGGGTCATCTGATGATCCATTTAGACGCCAATACGTCTGTTATTTTTAAAGGGAGTTTATGCCTGGCAACTTATCTTGGAAAAAGAAAAGCTATCAAGATTTTCTCTACAGCACAAAGAGAGTAAGGTAGGTGAAGACAAAGGTTTTAGTTGTTGGTTGGGTTGCACAATCTGAAGACCGGACATGATGCAAGAGACAGAGATAGCAATGACCAAGTTCTGCCTGCAGTCTGACATCCAGACACCTCTGCTCTTTACTCTGGTTGCTCTGCACCCTGCTGAACCTCAGACATGAAAACATTAAGGATTTTCTCTGGTTTTTAGTCTGATTTAGATAGATTGGTTTATAATTTAGACATCTGCCATTTTTCTTCCTCACGTGGCTTCAACTTTCCCTAGTCTTAATCCTATTTTATTACTGGATCTAGCCATATGTAAGATGTGTGTATAACCAAGTCCATGAACTAGATAGAGAAAGAATCTAGATGGCCAGAAATGTCTTTCTTCCCTTCCTCATTGCCTCATGCCTACAACCTTATACAACCAAATGAGGCTCTGTCACTCCCTGGCCCCTTTCTTACCTCTCCTCTGCTTTCATGAAGGATGATGTGTGGGATTACAGGTTTTGGCTTTCCACTCCCTGCAGCAAAGGGAAGATCTTAACTGTACTGCTCTGTCCAGCTGGGTACAGGGCATAACAATCTGGCCCTTTGTGGTTCATAATGGAGCCTGAGTATGAATCAGAGCTTGTCTATCTGTGATTTCACATCATTCCAACAAGTGCTTGCTGACTTTTTGTTTGTGGCCTTCCTTGCCTTCTGTCACTAAACCCTTGTAAACAGATTTTAGTCCAGTGTTTACTAATATCTTCATATCATCTTCTGGACAGAATGTTGTGCTGTTATCGAAGCCAAGAAAGAGACTGCGGCTGAGATGTGTTGATGATGTTTTGGCTGCTTTTCAAGAGAGCACAGATGCTCTGAACACCTTTCTAGAATCCTTAAGTACTAAAATGTCCTTTCATCAAAATTTACAAAGGAAATGGAGAAATAAAGCTTAATGTCTTTTTCTAAAAAAGTATGGCTGTATACAGCTGATGGTAAGCTCCTAATATGTTCTGGTTAGCAGTTTTGTACATAGGAATCAATATATTCTTTAAACACTAACATTCATACCCTGATTGGCAAAATAAATGGTCTAAAGACATCTGAACAACAACAACAAAACCCAATGAACAAACCAACCCAAAGCCTCTTGCAATGTCAGTTATTTTGAATAAAGTTCTTAACAGAAGCAGAAGTCTGTCTTCGGTCTGTGATATAAAATAAGGAGAGATCTCATGTTTGTTTTTTTTTAAATGTATGTTTTATATCCAACAGATGAAGAAGTATCAATCTTTACTTTGTGAGTGTGAAGGGAATAGTTTTTTTTTTAATTTAAAGAAGAATCTACTAGCTTTTTAGAAAAAGATAGAGGGCTGAAATCAATCTTATTTAGTAAAGCCTTAAGGAATCACAGAAACCATTTACCTTTTCTTTAACTGCTTGTCTGGTAATCACCGAGTAAGAGTCTGTCTTTCACTTTAGATGGAAATGAAGTTACAATTAGAAAAGGTGCTTCAATCATTTACTGCTGTCCGTAAACTAAGCATGGGAAAACTAACATAAGTAAAAATAAGAACTGATCCAAAATTGACTGTAAGGTCAAACTGAACTTGAACCAATTACTCTGAGGTTTTTTGTGAGTTGAGAAGACATACTGAATTATAGGGAAAAAAGGCAATTCTTGCTGTAGTTCTGAATAGGCCCCAAAATCCTGAAAATTTTCCTGAAAATGGCAGCTTTTTTGAGGTTTCCAGCCAGAACCACAAGAAATGTTAAGCAAAAAAAAACCTAACATGCCCAATTTCACCTAACTCTGCAGATCCTGGCTGTCTGGACGGGATGTTACCTGGTTAGTTTTTCTAACACCAAGTCAGGGTCCTGAGGGCACTACTGGGCCTTAGTGGCTGGGTTCCCAGCCGGACTCCAGCTCTGCCGCAGCCCTGCCCTTCCCGGCCATCTCAGGGCCATGTCTGACTCGGCTCCCCGTTCCGGGCTCGGCCCACATACCTGCCCACAAAGCCACAGCAGGCATTTTGACACCGAGTGAGGATTGCTACCTAGTGCTTCCTGCCTGTTTGCACGCTTTCTTTCCCAGTAATTCCCCTAGGGACTCATGCTGTCAGCCTCTTCCCTGAGGAATGAATAACCTTCAGAGATAAATCTATCTGCACAGCAGCTCCTGATCTGTGTCTGGAATAAAGCGATGGCCAAGAGGGACCACGGCAGGCAGGCTGGGGAAAAGGAGGACTTGCATCTGCATGGAGTGAGGTAGCGTATGGAGTGAGACAGCATGGGGATGTGGTGGAGACAAGCCACCCCATGCGATAGCCCAAGCAATTCTCCGCTTGAGGCACCAGGGCCTGTTAGCAGGGTGCCTGGTCAGCACCTGCGCAGGAGAAGGAACAGCCACGCTGCTGTGTCTGAGCAGCCCTTTTTCAGCCCCGTCTAGCTGGCATCATGCTACAACCCCCCACTTGCTGTTACCCCCAGGAACAGGCTACACCAGAGCAGAGAAACAGCCGTGTAGCTAAGTTTAGTTATCTGCTTACCTACAGCAGTAAGCAGCCCCACTTTCACATGGTAGTAGCTTCTTGTCTTGTTTAACAAACTGAATGCAGGTCTTGCTTTACCTTGTCCATAATAACTTTCTTCCTTGCTAAGAGCTCTCTATTCTTCTTCCAAAGTCAGATCAGTGACTTCAAAAGTCCCGTGTCCACAACTTACTGTCAGACAGTCTTTAATTTTTAGTCCTTTCAAAAACCTTTCAACACCAAACCCACCTGTGCCCATTTAGTTTATGTTTTTGTGTTTTGGGGGATTGTTGTTATTATTTTAAACAAGGATTCTTTTTTGTTTATTTATTTTGTTTCTTTTAATCTCACTCTGATCTTGTCTCAGGACTAATCATTGAAGCATAGGCACCAGGCTGTAGCTCTTTAAGAAGCGATGGCTGGTGGCTTTCAGAGTTACAGTCAGGCTTAGAAATGTGAATATGGAACGATGCAGCAAAAGCGGAGACTCTATGGCTGCCTGAACAATAACAATGTAGGTTGTAACAAAGTCTATTGGCTGCCGTTTCAATCAGTTGTAGCTGAGCACAGAAGAAACCCAACTCCTCATGGGTATGTGTAGCTAAAGAAAACCTGGCCGAGCAGTTTAACTCAAGTAATCTTTCCTTCTTTCTTTTATCCTAGTTTCTTATTTATTTTCTGGCAAGCATCAGCACTCCTGGGAAAACATTCCTTGTATGTAATAAAAATAAGATTACTTTCGTGTAGCTTTTGATTGCCAATGTTTTTCCAGCTTTCAAAGAGTCCTACTTCCATACCCTTTGCAGAGGAGTGTGTTATTGTTATGCAGTTTGGTTTAACTCCATGATTTGTAGTAAATATGCTTAGTGTTTTCTTTGTTAAGGGAAACAGAATAAGTGCATGTCTTTAAGATACAACATTTCTCAGTTGCCAGTAAAACCTATGCAGAATGAAAGCCACAAGAAAGAGATGGCATCAGAATTACTCAGTCAGGTAGCTTTTTAACATATGAAGAAATACACGGATGATATGGTTTTTGCTCCTGAATGATTCCTAAGAAAGTATGATACACAACTCTGGAATAGTGTATGCTAGGAAACTTTTAACTCACGTAAAAAATTAACTTAAATTTACCTCAGTTAGAATCATCCACTTAGTTCTATAATAGAGTTTTAGATACCCAGAAGTGATAGAATGCACAACTGGTTCCATAAATCCCTGCTTTAATGAAAGGAACAGGACCTCTGTTTTCCATAATGAAGTACAGTCATGTTGCTGGCTCGTTATTGACCAGTCAAATAACTGACAATAAATGCTACTGTTTATCAGGCAGTTATAAGATCCACAGAAAGATCTTAATATGAAATAATTCATGACTCTGCAACAAGACTGTGATTAATTTAGGTCAGCTCCTTGAGCAAAAAGAGAGTCTTTTTGTTTAGCTCAGGATACTTCTTAAAAAAGAAGGAAGTGTAACTCATTAAACTCATAAATATGCATAGCACTATAGAGGCATAGATCTATGTGCACCAGTGATGCTTCTGCTGCTAAAATCTTTGCAATAGTTAAACTTTAAGGGAAGAGTAAGACATTCTTAGGCATAGTCATTTGTTCTGGGGTAAGAAGAGGTGTGAGAATATAGTCTGTCTGGATTTTTTCAAATTTATTGAGATTGAAAATGTTATTGAGAACATAGTAATTTTGATGTTACATTCTCAGAATTTCAGTCACTGGTGGGAAAAGGCTTGGATCCAAGCTCTGATCCAAGACCCTACCCTAGCCGTGAGTAATAGGTACTAACCCATATTTAGGCTATTTGTCTGAGACAGGGAAGCCATTTTTACCCAGTGCTGCTTTTCTTAACTCAGAAAAAATCTCAAACTTGGGTGTGTCAGGCTATAAATCTAACTATAGAAATAAAGAAACTAAATCCCCCCAATCCCAGTCTTCTGTTCTTTCTTGTAGCAAGGAACTTCACAGCTAAATTATTTGGAAGTCAAACATTTTAATTGCTTTCTCATGAGAATTGCATCTGATTGTTTCTGTAAATTCCCATCTAGCCTACAGTCCATTCACTTGCTGAATACAAGTTTCAAAATCATTTCCCATGCTCCAGCAAAGTTCACTGGAAATACAGACTTAACTGTAAGTGACCCAGGAGATTAATGATGATCTGTCTCTTCTGCTTGTCCTCTTCAGTCCTCACGGAAGCCCCTGGCACTTTAGTGTGTTAATATTTACCAAATGGAAAAATCTAACAGTCTCTTAAGGCAACTGTGTGGCTGCTAATTGGACATACAAAGTATTTTGGATCTTGTTATAATTGGGTCAGTAGATGAAGTTTGCAAGTAATGTGGAACAGAACTATGGGGTTTATATTTGTTATGAAAAGGTTGTATTGCTTGGTATTTTGAGAAAGTTATTTGGAATATTTGTTCCTCTTAACTTTGATGAGGAAATGGACCTAACTTTCAGAATGTTGTCTGTAAGAAATCTTGAAACTCTGCTGAGATCTACATATGCAGAAGGTTTTCTTCATAGTGCTATACCTATTAGTCACCCAACTACCAGCAAAAAGCAGATTAACATGACATTAAGAATACAAAACTGACTAGCAACAATAAAACTGAAGACAATGAAACACATACCCATCAATTCCTCTGTAATACTGTTATGATTAATAATGTCGACAATGAACAAACTGTTTCAGAGAGAACGTTTCCTAACAAGATCCTCTCAGTAGATATTAAGAGTTGACTAAGGAGTTTTTCTAGTTCCAGTTTGGAGGAATCTGTCATTCATTTGTGGCTGGTCTATGCTACAGCCTAGCCCACAAAATATGCGAAGAACTTCACCCTGGATGGAAGAATCAACCAATCAATGAATAAATACGCTAATTTTGATCCTGTAAGATCAGTCTGAGACTTGCAGCTTGAAGGTACTCAGCTGGTATCAATAGTGACACATTTTAACCCATGCTGTTCGAAAGAGCTATTATTTCCAGCTGCAGAAAAATTGATGGCATCTTTAAGGAAATTAATAACTTCAAAAAATTGTTAAGGGATATCCAAAAAGCCTTTTTAAACTACATGGAATTTATCATAATGACTAGTCTTTTTCCTCAAAGAAAGTCTTTTCTCAGAGAAATAAATTACTCCCTTGTCAAGTTTTAAAATCTATATGGAATGGGACAAATCCTAACAAAAGTTCTGACTGATCAGTAACATTCAGATCTTCCCCCCTTATTTTTCAAAACTACAGAAGCTCATAATACCTTTTATTCTCCAGTTTCTTAATTACATTTCAGTATTGCAAACAAAGAATGCCTTTTCTCATACAGTCCTGTTTCATTAAGTAAATGCAAAGTAGTTACTTTGTTTCCCCAAAATTAACACATTTCTCATGGCATTTTATTTACCCAGTTTAACACTCTGGCATAAAGAAACAAATACATAGATACACATATAAATAGGAAAAAAAAAAGTAACAAATTGATTTTTTTGCCATCTCACACCATGGAAGCAGAGTGGAGCTTAGTGTTATCTACACCACTGACTTTTTTCTGGTACTCATTACATTTGAAGCACTTTTTTCCCCAGTTTTTCCTCAGTATTCCAAGCTCAGTTCAAACATCACTTCTCTCTGCAGATAAATTTGGAAAGTACCCAGATTGAACAGCAGAGTGGGTGGACTAATACAAGTGAAAATCATTGCCTGAACTGATCCTGGCATTTTAGTTTGCTTCGTGATTAAATTCAGAATGAAGACCTTAAAAGCCGGGCAAGTTGCGGGGAGAAGAAAAAGTCTGGAGGAAAGTGTCCACAGTGCTAAAGACTAGCCAGTGGAATATATCTATGAAGTCTGGGTCACATTCCAGGGTCTGGTCAACTTTTATATAGGCACAATGTACTTCTGAGCTCATTGTTGTACTTGTCTGAACCCAGAACTACTTCTTGCAAGGTACAGGACTAGTGTTCATTTAGGACAATTTGCTGACATACATATGTGTATATGTAGGGCCACTAGGCATATGCTTCAAAGGACAAGTCCATTGTATTAAGATTAATTTCATTTTAAAAACAAGAACAATAATAATAAAAAAAAATCTGCCTAAAAATCACCAAACAAAAACCACAGCAATTCTGGACATATGGAATCCCACTTTTAGTTGACTGTTCTAATCCCTATGCTACAGAATTGGGGTCCTTCTACTTTTTCTCTCTGCATATTGAATTTTGAATCATATTCAGTCCTGTAGGAAAAGAACTTAACTGGGAGTGCTGAAGAACAACCAATAGCCTGAAGTAGGCAATACACTGGTTTTTAAAACACTCCTCAAGGAAACAGGCTCCCCTCTCAGACTGTGGCTGGAACGGGGTCTTGAAAGGTTCTGACCATGAGGTTATCATAGACAAGAGAAGGGCACCGCTTACTTTACCCTAAAGGGAAATGATTAGAGGCAGGCTTGCTTATCAGGAGGAAAGGCTTAGCTGCTTCAGCCTAGAGGTCATATACCCTAAGGTACAAAATGTCTACTCTATGCACTTTTAGCACCTGAGAGGTGGTAGTTAAGACTCCTGTTTGGCCTAGGTCCAGGCTGGTTCCTGCTGAGCTTTCCAGTTGTACTGAGCATCCGTGCTACACCTCTCTGTTTTATATAAAAAAGCTATCATCTGTGGCAGGCAGGCTCAGACTATCACTTCGTGGCCCAGTACTTGATGACTGGGTAGCGTAGAGCCTATGGTCTTGACTGAATCCAGCTCTGATGACTTTCTGTTATAGGAAAGTCCCTGAACATAAGTAGCAAAACAATTCTTTTGACAATCAAGTCTCCAATTTTCTCACTGCACTCGAGGTAAGGGCTCCATGATTGCAAGAAGAGCCTAAACAGCCCATAGGGGGACTCGCGGTTATTATTATTGCTATTATTACTTCCCAGCTGTGTTCATCAACACACCTTATAAAACTCAACCCAACCTTCTGTCAACATTGTGCTGTAACTGCTCTGTCGGTTGTTATGGAACGTTTTAATACCTTACTGCAGCCAGCCTGCCTTCCTCAAAGTGTTCAGCTGTGTTTCTTGGACTTGTCTCTGTGCTTGACACTGTCGCGTCCTCATCAGCATAAGGTGTGGTCATATTTCACATAAGATCTGGCACAATCTGTGAATCTTAGAGCAAGACTGGACTCTTGGGTTTGGACTCTGATTATAGAAAAGCCCCCACAGTTGGAGAATGTTCACACTTCCCAGTATATAAAGCCCACATGTAAGAACTCTTCTGTCTCTTCAAAGTTCAGTATTTTCTGGGTCCTTCTATTTGATATCAGATGATTTTCTGTATATGTAATTAGTGGATCAAGAAACAATGTAGACAATATTTCTGCCAAAAAAATCTACGGATTCAGGCTGAAGCAATCTGGTATAAACAACACCTAGCATTAGTCATTTCAGTCTCATTAGTTCCTTGTAGCTTTATATAATGTACAGATGAGGCTGACTTACAAAATTTGAATTAAACTTCAGATTTTGGAATACTGAATTCCAGTTTTTTCTTTAGCTCATGATGTCGATAGCCAACATTGAGAAGTATAACTATTCCAAGATTCAGTTTTGAAAGAAAAGGTCTTTGGTCCTTATGATTATTTATTATTGTTATTTTAAGCCACATTTGCTTCATTTATTCTTCTCAGTTTACTGAAACCACATTCTTACAGACTTCTGTAGGAAAATACCATTCATGAATAGTCATGGACAGCTAGTAGTATAGTGAGGCTGTAAGGGGTAAAGGAAATAAAACAGTCGTGACCACAGTGAAGTTTCCATACCCTATAAAGTTTCTTTCAGTGTAAATCCAGACAGATATTGTAACCTAAATCCCATCTATATACATGTAAGTGGGTTAGAAGTTGGAATGAAACCTCTAGTTGATTAACGGGCATTTACACAAGAGCTTCATTTCTGGTCACAAGCACTGCTCATCCTGCAGACACTAATTTAACTCCTTAAAGTTTTTAAGGCATTGAAGAAAGAACAGTGTTTTGGGGACTTTTTGGGGTCTACTAACTTTCAATTAAATTTTGTGACAGAGATGCCTCAGGAAATATCATGCTCAAATACATAAAATATACTCACAATATAAATCACACACACATTGAAACCAGTATTTCATTACTTTTGTGAAAGGAAGTATATTTCTATATATTTTTCTGCTTTTAGTGTAATGTACAGTTTGCAGTTTTATAGGGTGCTTACTTTGTTGCTCAATTGCTGCGGATATCTTTTCTGATTTTCATTTTTGTCAGCTCTTTTACAGTTCTCATAAGGTAGTAGGCATGTAGTAAACGTGTTGAAACAAACATCAGAAGAAATTTAGGCAAGCTGAGTAAGAATTTCTTAACTCTCTGAGTGGTCAGGAGGAAAAAGCAGTTGTGTATATCAACCTATAAAGCCTTCTAAAATGCAGCTGGCATATTATTACATTGCACATTCTTCAGAAATACATGTGGCTTTACTGTAGGACACAGGTAGCTGGTAACATATAACAAAATCATCAGCCACAAATGGTCTTATGTAGATTAAATGGCAAACTTCCTTAAACATTATGAACTGCCAAAGGAATGTAAGGCAAAGCAATCATTTGCAATCCCAAATCTGGATGCCATCAAGACCTACCTCCCAGTCTGAGTCATTTCATCTTGAATATTCTGTAAGCCTCTTCAAAAACCTTTCAGATAATTCTTAAACCCTGATGAAATATGTGTTACTTTCATGTCTGATCTGCCTTTCAGCAGGAACCATGTAGGCATCTTTTTTCTTCTCTACCTTGAATCTTTCTTCCTCATTGTATTGAAGCTAGAAAAAAACAGGCACAAAAATTTTTTGTGCAATTTGGCTTTTTTTTCTTGAATTTCTTCTGTCTCTCGTCATATCCAAACTTATCCAAGTGGATAATCATTGCTTTTATATATACCTCTAAATAGTTTATGATTTATCTTCAAGTAAATTACAACATTTTTATTACAATGTTTCAGCATTTCTGTAATTAATAAACCAAGGCAATATCTTAAAAATCTAAGACAATTGTATTTCTGGCTGAAAAATAATGTGGTTTGTATTCTCAAATTTCTCAATCCAGTAAGATGTGGCTCCTGTTATTATCAATAGTATTATGGTAGGCCTAAGCCAGAAAAAAACCCCACTCAGTAATGCCTGCATTGGGCTTTCAGCTTCATTTTGATGTTAGGTTCTATCTATACTAATATAGTCAGTCTCAGAAATGAAGTCTAGATGTAGGGCGAAGTATGGACCTTTTCCCTTGGGAGAAAGTTTATCTGAGAAATGGAATAAAAGGTGGATAAAGACCTTATGCCACACCATCTTTCCATGATGAAGAAGTGGCCTCTTGGTTGCATAGTCTATTCAGCCACATTTTGGCTTTGTTCAGCTTTGTTCATGCTAGTCATACTGCAGGAGCCATAAGTATCTATTAAATTAATAGTATAATTTCATTTTGGATAACTAAAGAAAAACACCACGAACTTATTTATTTTAAACTTAAAAAAAAAAAAAAAGAACTCTGTGATGGTATGAGGTAAACCAACAACGTTTATATGGAGAGGTCTTTCTAGCAATCAGCATATTTCTAAGCAGAACAGTTTCAGGAATCTGTAAGATTCAGAAAGTCTCAAACTATCTAGGAAGATACTGGGTGAAAATTCGCTTGAGCATTTGGGACTGAATTTATCAGTAGCTCCATACAGACTCTTCTACCTGACCTACTTGCCCTTTTCTCCTTTTACACCCTGTACACACTGACCCAATAGTCAGTGGCACAATTTGTCTTATTCTAAAGTAGGTGTATGAAATAAATCAGATGAATCATGTTCTAAAAGAAGTCTGTTTATAAGAAAAGCCTCAAGACTGGTGTGGTCAGCTGCAGATACGTACATACATTGCTGATGCCTACAGGTCTACTCAGGCTGTAAGGTCTTCTGTCAGTGGATCTCCCCTTTCTGCTTATCTCCATGAAGCTGTCCTGTGGTTTGTGCTAGATGAAGACAAACAATAAAATTATTATTCTTTTCATGAGGAATGGCATCTCTCTCACTGGACATTTTATGGATAGACTAGATGAACATGTGCCATGAGTTAATGTGGGCAGATTTGGCCCTCCTACAATGGAAGAAGTAAAGACTTTAGTGATTTGTGGAAGGTCCTCTGGTCCTTCATAGCAACAATTTGCACCATGAAAGTATTCACAGTTGTTTTCAAACAGGTCAGACATACGATATCTGTTTGCAACATTGTGACGTTTTCTTGATGACATTACGCAATAAAACAATTATTTTCAAATACTAACATCTCTGTTTTGGTTGTTTTAAACCTCCAGTATTTGTCTCGGTTTTCATAGGGCAGGTGGTAATAGGATATGAGGAAGTTGATGTATTTTTCAGACAAAAAGAATATTTTTTAAAAATGTAGATATAGATTAAATTTTCAGTCTGTTGATCATAGTAGTAGATTAAGAAATAAAATTGTTATGAAATTCTACTGGCCTAGTTTTTTGTGAAGGGGAAACAAGGAAGTAAAGGAGGTTTTATGTAGGCATAAATGTTCTGCACATAAAATATGTAAAAAAGTACATTTAAAATGTTATTAAGGCTGAAAAAGCGAGACTCAGAATTAGGATACGCCACAGTGAAGGTTGCCTGCAGAGTCTGTCTCTTCTATTCATGAACTGCGATCACATCATTAACTATCTGATCATATACTTCTTTTTTGATGCCATCCCTGCCTTATTCCACTTACATGAAGAAAGGTGTTTTATTACTTGTTGTATCGTGTGATTCCCCATACACTGGGAACTATTAAAATCTGCACTGAAGAGGTAATTATTCATTTCCTTCTTGTACTCTGATACAATGTGCTTCGCTGTAGCCATTGACCATTCTTCATTTTCACAATGGACCTCAGAAGTAAAGGAGCGGCATTATCCTAATTTTAAAGACGGGGCATAAAAAAGCTAAGGACAGAAACAGCTGACTGAGTTACTGCATGAGAACACATGGCCACAATGGGATTCCACTCACAAGTTAAGACACCAAACTGTAAGTTTCTAAAGATAAATGTATTGAAGGTCTCACTATAGTCAATGGAGATTTGTTTAATACAGTTGGTGGAATGCAGACCATTATTTACCTCACTTTAAAGTAGACATTCAGAATTCAGCTTAGTTGTCTAACCATACAGATTTGATGCCACCTAAAATTCCTTATTGCAAGAGCTCTCCAGCAGTTCCTTCAAACATCCTGGAGGACTTGAGTGATAGATATTGGTCCTGGGGGACTTGGCTAGAGCAAGGAATTTCACATGGCAATCAATGCCTGTGTGTAGGCAAGCTCAACAAGATAAGTCATGTCTATTGTTGGTCAACTGGATCATTCTCTAAACTCTGCTGCTGGACAAATCCTCTTCAATTGTAGGGGAGCTTTAACACCCAACTCATGCAGCCAACTAAAGGTAGCTGTCTTATTCAATGAGATGCTGAATCCTGCCTGTGTGTTATCTAAAAACCATGTTAACTGATCGTGTGTATGGCAAATGCACTGTTAATGAATTGTCAGCCAGGCTTCCATTAAAAGCTGTCATGTGATTGTATTCTCAGCCGCACAGACTGAAGTCTTCCCAGTTCTTCAATGTGAATGCCCATCACTGACTTGGCTTTGTGCACCAGTCTGGTCAAGTTACTTAGCAGTAGGTAGTACTGTGTGAGCACACAGTATCCCTCACTTCAGTCATGCTTGTGAGCATATGCATCTCAGGCCCTGAACCTCATGCTGGATACGCACAAAAAGAGTAACATCTAATATCCTACCTCATCCCTATTCCAAAGGCCACGTTCATCACCAGATTTGCCTTGTCCTGAGCACTGAATAAACAGTTTCTGAGGTTAACATTAGATATGATCAAGTAATTAAAGACTAAGCCATGCCTAGAGTGTTTAGAAGTTAGGTTCTACATCATGGAATAACGTTCCATGTCTTCCCATGCAGCAGCTATTAGAAGCCTATCAGAGTAGCAACACATCACTTTTCTAGATCATCAAGGCAGCCTTTTTATTTCTTCTGTTATCGGTATCCTGGAAGTCAAAGCCTAGTCAGCAGTGAGAACAGAAATGTACCACAGAATACAGTGAAACAGAAAATGCTTGCCCAGGTGAGTGATGCTAAACCAGCAGCCTGCAACAGTTGTGCTAAGAATAATTTTATTCTTTGGAGTGGATGAGAGAATAAAGTGTAGAGTTATTTTGAACAAGACAGTTTACCTGATAGTTCAATGAAGGACCTTCTCTTTAAATTGGAGAGAGATGGATTTGATGGGTGGACTGTTTGGTGGATGAGGAATTGGTTGGATGGTCACATCCAGAGGGTAGAGGTCAACAGCTCAATGTCCAGATGTAGATCAGTGACAAGTCATGTCCCTCAGTGGTCTGTATTGGGACCAGTACTGTTTAATATCTTCATCAATCACAGACAGTGGAATCGAGTGCACCCTCAGCAAGTTTGCAGACGACACCAAGCTGAGTGGTGCAGTTGACACACCTGAGGGACAGGATGCCATCCAGAAGGACCTGGATAAGCTCAAGAGGTGGGCCTGTGTGAACCTCATGAGGTTCAACAAGGCCAAGTGAAGGGTCCTGCAGCTGGGTCGGGGCAACCCCTGGTATCAATACAGGCTGGGGGATGAAGGGATCAAGCCCTGCTGAGAAGGACTTGTAGGTACCGGTAGATGAAAAGCTGAACATGAGCTGACAATGTGCACTCACAGCCCAGAAGGCCAACCGTATCCTGGGCTGCATCAAAAGAAGCGTGGCCAGCAGGTCGAGGGAGGGGATTCTGCCCCTCTGTTCTGCTCTGGTGAGACCCCACCTGGAGTACTGAATCCAGCTCTGGGACCCTGTTGTGGTTTGACCCTGGCTGGATGCCAGGTGCCCACCAAAGCTGCTCTGTCACTCCCCCTCTTCAGCTGGACAGAGGAGAGAAAATATAACAAAAGGCTTGTGGGTCAAGATAAGGACAGGGAGATCACTCACCGATTACTGTTACGGGCAAAACAAACTCGACATGGGGAAAAATTAATTTAATTTATTGTCAATCAAATCAGAGTAGGACAATGAGAAATAAAACCAAATCTTAAAAACACCTTTCCCCCCACCCCTCCCTTCTTTCCAGGCTCAACTTCACTCTTGATTTCTCTACCTCCTCTCCCACAGCAGCGCAGGGGGATGGGGAATGCTAGTTACTGTCAGTTCATCATATGTTCTCTCCTTCCTCCTCAGGGGGAGGACTCCTCACACTCTTCCCCTGCTTCAGCGTGGGGTCCCTCCCACAGGAGACAGTCCTCCATGGACTTCTCCAGTGTGAGTCCTTCCCACAGGCTACAGTTCTTCACAAACTGCTCCAGCATGGGTCCCTTCCACGGAGTGCAGTCCTTCAGGAACAGACTGCTCCAGCATGGGTCCCCCATGGGGTCACAAGTCCTGCCAGCAAACCTGCTCCAGCCTGGGCTCCTCTCTCCATGGGTCCACAGGTGCTGCCAGGACCCTGCTCCAGCATGGGCTTCCCATGGGGTCACAACCTCCTTCAGGCATCCACCTGCTCCTCCATGGGGTCCTCCATGGGCTGCAGGTGGATATCTGCTCCACCATGGACCTCCATGGGCTTCAGGGGGACAGCCTGCCTCACCATGGTCTTCACCACGGGCTGCAGGGGAATCTCTGCTCCAGCGCCTGGAGCATCTCCTCCCCCTCCTTCTTCACTGACCTTGGTATCTGCAGAGTTGATGCTCTTACATCTTCTCACTCCACTCTCTGCTGCTATATTCCCACAGCAGGTTTTTTTCCCCTTCTTAACTCCGTTACCCCAGAGGCGCTACCACCATCGCTGATGGACTCAGCCTTGGCCAGCGGCGGGTCTGTCTTGAAGCCGGCTGGCTTTGGCTCTATCAGACACAGGGGAAGCTTCTAGCAGCTTCTCACAGAAGCCACCTCTGTAGCCCCCCGCTACCAAAACCTTGCCACGCAAACCCAGTACAAGCCTTCAGCACGGGAAAGACATGGACCTGTTGGAGCAGGTCCAGAGGAGTGCCATAAAAATGATCAAAGGGATGTTACACCTCTCCTATGAAGACAGGCTGAGAGAGCTGGGGTTGTTCAGCCTGGAGAAGAGAAGGCTCCGGGAAGACCTTATTGCAGCCTTTCAGTACTTAAAGGGGGCCTGTAAGAAAGACGGGGATAAACTTTTTAGCAGGGGCTGTTACAACAGGACAAGGGGCAATGGTTTTAAACTAAAAGAGGGTAGATTTAGACTAGGTATAATGAAGAACAGGTTGCCAAGAGAGGTGGTAGATGCCCCATCCCTGGAAACATTCAAGGTCAGGCTGGATGGGGCTCTGGGCAACCTGATCTAGTTGAGGATGTCCCTGCTCATTGCAGGGGGATTGGACTAGATGACCTTTAAAGGTCCCTTCCAAACCAAACTATTCTATGATTGTATGATTTTGCTGCCTATACTGGAAGGCTTGAACATTATTTTATGATCTCAATATTTTGGAAAAGATGGCTGTTTTGCTGAGTGTAACGGTCACCAAAACTATATCCTGTAGCACAGCCTTACAGATGCTATTAAAGCAAAAGACAAAACTTTTGCTGAGACTGTGGAAATTCTGCAAAATTACCTATCCCCAAAGCCACTTGTGATTGCAAAGCATTTCTGCTTTTATAGATAGAATCAAGAAAATGAAACATTTGCTGAATATGTGAATGGATTAAAGCAATTAAATGAGCATTGCCAGTTTGGAGGGAGTTTAAATGATGCATTAAGAGAATGGTTAGTGAGTGTTATGCAAAACAATGCAATCCAAAGGCACTCTTTGATGGAAGCAGAATTGACCCCGAAATGTGCAGTAGATGTTGCAATTTCAAAGGTGCCAGAGAGTTACAACACTTCGTGAAGCTTATACAACAAATAAATTAGATAGTCTCAGAAAGTACAGCACAGAGAACTGAAAGATTAGGTGCCTCCAGTGAGAAAAACAATCTCCCAATACTAATCATTGGCAGTTCAAGGATAAATTCTGAAGGAACTGCAAGTCACAGATACATTTGGAAAATGTCTGGGACAGTGCAAAAAGTAAAGCTACCATCTCATAAGGGCAATTATAAAGAGTATCTGGTGCACTGTCTTGCAAATAACCACTATGAGGCTGCATGGGATACATTTGCATCTCTAATCTAGTTACTTTAGAAAACACAAAAGAGAGGAATAATGCTTAATATGGGCCTGAGAAGGGTTCTGTTGTTTCTGTCCTTCAATAGCAGAATTGTAAAGACCTTGTTTAGGAGAGTACAATACAGAAAAACCTTAGTACTTCTAAGAATGTGTACAGAGGAAATTCTTAGTCCTCTGGGTGTTATTCTGCAGAGGTAAGTGATAACTCTAAACAGCACATGTTAATTCTCTGTTTTGTAATACAGCGGTCATGTATTCCTCAATAAAGAATGTCTGAAAAAAATTCAGCTGGACTGGCCAAGTGTAAAGTGTGCAGGCTCCAAAAATAATTATGAACTGTTGCCCAAAGCAAAAATTAACTGAACTTTTGAGCAGCTGATATCTTTCCGAGATGTTACCCAGAAGCTTCAAACATATGAATATAAAATGTTGTAATTGCTCTCTCTTCAAGCACAATTTTTGCTATGCTTGTCCAGTACCTTTGTCTGCAGAACAGCCAAATACAGAAGGAAAACCTCACCAATTCCATACCCCTGACAGCCCTTTGCCCAAGGTTAACTGAAGTAAAGGGAACCTGCAGTAGTAGCAGTAATGAAAAAGAAAAAGCCTGTCAGGATATGTGGTGATTTGCATTCTGTTAATTGAGGAACGCATGGTGTACTTCTCCAGAGTAGAAGACGCTTGTCTTGTTAGTGATTAGTAAGCATTTCCGAAGGATGATACTGATTTAAGCCTATTGGCAAATGAAAACTGGAGAGGGTGACAAGCAGTGCTTTACAGCTTTTTCAACCTGATAGGTAGGCTAAGGTTTAGAATGGCGTATCTTCTTGCCCTTTGGCATAAACAATGGCTGTTGGTTTTCATGACATATCTGTTGCTCAGTGTTATTTAGACAGTATATACACATGGGGGAGGTAGTGCTGAACACCTTGAATGTGTGTAAGATGAAGTACAGTTTAATGCAAATGATGAAAATTGTCAATGCTTCAACAAGTCAACTTTATTTGATGGCTGCACTGACTTGCCTGCTTTAGAAAAAAAATAAATATATAAAAGAATTAAAACTATCTTTAAGGAATCATGGTTCTTAAAATCTCTGATTTCATAACATGGTTACTCTGCAGCATTGTTTTTGCATTAAATAATGTTGGTTACCGATACTTATTTTATGCCACACAGTAAACAAAATGATGTTAGTCAGTGGATGCTCTTGACAAAGCCTAGGTACTCAATCTTCAAAAAGTCAGGTTAACCTATCACTTTGTCCCATGGAATAGTTTCAGCAGTTTCACAGTTGAAAGTCCCAATACCTTTGCAGCTAGATCTCTAATCTCTATATAATCTCTATATTATCTCTATATATCTTTTTTTAATCTCCATAGTAGTCAGGTAAAGAAGCTTAGAGTTGAATCATCCATAAAGCTGGGATAGATTAAATCACAGAGCTGATGACCACTGGAGGAAAAGAAGGGCAAAAATTCTTGTTTGTTGTTCCTTCTTTTACTTTTTTGTCTGGATACAAAAGGAGAAAAAGTAAATAGCTACCTGGCATATATCACACTTGGCTTCCTACTGGTTCTTTCATTTCCTGGTAGGTCTGCACCTAGTAAAAAAGTAAAGTGTACTGCAGATATGTGGAATGAATTATTCCAGATCCAATGGTTGCATTTTGGTGACATTATCATCAACCAAACCCAAGATTTCATAGAGAAAAGTGTCAAATGGCCTCATTAATTGGTGATGTTGCCAACTGGGTGTGTCATGTATATTTTCACTGATATTCACAAAGTATTTTAAAGAAATGTTTGTCTAAGTAAATTTGATTAAAAGTCAACCTTAGGCGTTCAAAAGCCACAAGTCAGGCTCCAGCAAACTTTTTAAAGTGATGCATCTAGGGTTCTTCTATTTTGTCTACCAGCATTCGTAACATTACTGTTCACATGGTTGTGTTCCTCTCTACAATAAAGAGGTAATTAATAATGACATTGAATGAGTTAGGGCTACAGGAAATACTGTACTGCAGCACATCTTGAGAAACTACCTATCCTTCAACACCATTGGCATCACCATCCAGACGGTAATAGGAAGCATGTCAATATCCTATCACAGGTTTCATCTATGAGTGTCAATGATATTACACAAATAATTAGGTGGCAATAATGTCACGTTATCATGAAATTAGTGCTGCTTGTCTTCTTTTTGTCATCCTCTGTAACGAATCTTAGAACTGCTCTTCAATACTTGGCTTTACTCTTCGTGTACAACCCAATCTCTCCAGCAGGTGCCATTCAGACCTTCCCTGATAAAACAGGGCGGTGTTATGCATGTGGATCTCCAGATGTGTGTGCATGTGGGAGGGCGGGGATGAAGAATCTTAGAAAGGAGATAGATGACAAAGAGAGAAGTCACGCATTACAGCATGAAGCAAAATTTCACAGTACAGCTTCCATTACAGGTTGAAATCCCCAATTCATGATCCATCAAGGGAAAAGATTTCAGTGAGATTGTCTGAGAAAACGTGAAGCGTTTAGTGAAACAAGAAAAGGATCCTTGCCATCACTACCAGCACTCAAAAATCTCTCCTTATCCAAAAGGCTGAATTTCATCTCAATATGTGGTGATACCATGGTACATTTTTTGATATCAGTGAAAAAGAAGGGATGAAAAAGTATTGTATTTTGTAACTCCAAACCGGGAGGAAATGTTGTTTTAGACAGACACTATTAGGTCTCTTTGTATCTCTCTCATATTTAAATTATTTTCTTGCCAAAAAAACCTGCAAGGGAGAAGGACATGAGAGCTAAACCTGGCCTATGCAAAACCAATCTTATATGTGTACTTGTATGGTATGTACTAAACATTACCCACATAAGGAATTATGTGGATGGAAATAGGGAGATAAAGTTCACTAAGAAATTAAAGAAATCGAATAGTAAGGAATTTTCCAGTACGGCCTGAAATTGGGAGAATCATTATGCTCTTTATTACACCATGAGCACTGATGTCATGTTCCAATAATAAAAGAGGACAAACGTAAGTGATGCAGGCAGAATCACAGTTTTATTGATTGAATAGAAATGGTTGATATCTTCTTGACAGGAAGACGTTGTTTAGTTATCCCACCAAAACCCCCTCCTACTTATGATGGATCTGATTTTTTTCAGCAATTTTTACAAGACTGGTTCTGTGTTCTGACCAATTCTGTCAATCAGTTTGAAATACTTTAGTCCCTGCATCTTTTTTTGACCATAGGAAGCACCTTACTTACATTATTTAAATGTTTCATAACTGTCCTTTGACATGCTTCAGTAGTGATCATCAGATAAATTAAGGCATACAAGGCAGTTGTATGTAATATAGTGCTATGAAACTGGTTACTAATAAAAGAATGACAATGATTTCCAGAGATATATCCTACAGGCGTAATAGCTCTACATTCCCCAGATACTGAGGTTTATCTCAGACCTCCTAAATCAATGGAAAGAATTTACTCCCAAAGGCTTTGAATCAGGACCTGTAGGGAATATCAATAATTTTAGATGCTGTCTTTTGTTATTTAAGACTCTGAAAGAACATGGATGAAAATAAACAGCGCGCCAGGGCTGTTTTGCTGGCTGGGAGAGAACGACTGCTGAACGCCCATCTGACATCTTGGGCCAGGATTCTGGAGGCAGGATTTCACAATGTCAGATGTTCGAATCAGCAGCCCTTTCAGTGAGACAGACTTTATTATTGTGATGATATACTGTGATATTACTTAACAACCATGGTCAGGAAGCAGTATATCTCACGGCACTAGATGTTGTACAAACACGGAGCAAATAGAATTTCCTTCCCTGACAGTGCTTAAAATTTTAGAAAATGAAGTGATACAACAATTGGGTATAGGGGAAAATAAGGAAATATAGTGAATGTATCAGTCATATCCCTGGCCTGATTAAAGGCAAATTTTCTGGCATTATGGCAAAGGACAACTTCTAGGAAAGAATTAGAGGGATGGTAGTGACAAGCCTTTGCAGATGATTTTTAGCACTATGTGTGGCAACATCAGCAAAGCCTGAAGGTGTCTTCTTACAAATCTGACAAGCTGGTAAGTGAGGCTAGCACCTCCTCTTACAAATTAGGGACAGTAAGTGAACCTAACTCTAGTGAGTATGGCGGTTTAAAAATGCTGGATTACTCACAGTAATTTTGAAGCTCAAAGAAGCAGTGATTAACACTTATATTCTTATACTGCAGTTATGTCTATTTTTGAGAAGTCTGAATTAAAAACTCAGTGGTTCTACATGCAGAGCTGATTAAATTCAAACTCATATATTAATATTCCAGAAGATGGACACACAGCAATATAATGAAAAATAGGATCATTTCACACAGAGCTAGCCATGAATAAAAAGCCCTTCCAAGTACAATATGAGCAGGCATGCTGTTAGGATGCCAGTTGGCTTCATCATATGGAGATATTGCTGCCTTTAGTGTCTGTTTCTCCACAGACTGACACAATAAACCAAGGCTCCAAAAAGCTAAGGGCTTCTTAACTGCTCATTGACACAAAATAGTGGTCTCCAAGTACTCTTTCAGATGTCGTTACGCTCTATCATGTCAGTGATCCATGGATAATAAGAGCGCCTCATGTAAATCACTGGGGGGTGTTCTGCTAGCTTGTTAGGTTCTCGTATAAATTTAATAACAGATTTATTTTATTTCCCTTTTGAGAAATTAAAATTGCTTGAAATGCTTTAGATATAGCCGCAAAAGCAAAATGATCTCCTGCGTATCACAGTGATAAGTGCATCCCTACATTTCTGTTCTCCAACACCTTTCCCTCTGATTCCCCTCCTTAGTTAAGAAGAGGGCAGGTTTCACTCCTGTTTTACCCTCCGCTGACATGCTGCAGCTCAGCTCACAGGGTTCTTGTTCTTTCTACCAGTATCTTCAGTCCCTTCTTCAACTCCTCCTGGCTGACCCTGACGAGTGGTTCTGGTGAAGGGGTCCAATGAGCAGGGCTAAGTCCCCTGCGGGAGGGAGAGTTTTACCACTGCTCTGCTGGCTACAAGCCCTGTGTGCAACAGCTTTCAGGAGAGAGCCTTCCCACTTGCAGGACTTCTCACTGGAGCACCTTTCTTGACACTCAGCAATGACGGGAACACATTTCATCACACATTTCGCTGTTGCTCACAGCTTTTGAGATATCCTTCATCTGCCATAATACGTTATTTATTCCTGTAGTTTTGTGTGGAGGGCGAGTTGGTGCGAGCTCTATAATTGTGTCCAATACAGAAAATCACTGTTATTTTTCTTCTAGTAACATTGGGAATTCTGAATGCCAATATAAAGATCAGGTAGGAGTACTTGGTGTATATCAGAAAGAACACATCAAGTCCTCCAATTTGAGCAGTTACCTGTACTGAACTTTTCTATTGCTCATATAGAAAGACACCTCTTCCATTTCATATCCATTCAACCCAGTTCATTTCCATTGAAAGTTCTATGTCTTCTGTAAGGACTTTTCTTCAGGGTCTTCAGCTGACTTTGAAACATTTGGTTTTGGATCAGCTGCCTTTTTGGAGAAAACCTCCTCTATCACCCCCACAGAAAGTAAAAACTGCACCTGCCCCTGGCTACTTGGATTTAATTAGGTCAAATCAGCTGACTGCCAGCTGTTTTGCCAACACTGTAAAAATTTGGATGTTTCAAAAAAGCTTTAATGATTTGTTCTTCTGCAAACTGCTGAATGATACTTTTATGGAAGTTATAAAAAATACATAGAGTTTGAACATAAATGGACATTTTCATTCCTGAACAATTCAGATGTCTATTTTTTTTGAAAAAGAATGACAATAAGAGTTTAAATTTTAAGAAATTGTATGATCAAACAGATTATATTTTTCCTTTTAACTTAATTTAATTGGAAATTATTGTCATTGGAGGTCTCTAAGACAATTTAAACAAAATTAACTTTGTTCTAAATTTCATTTCTAAGGAAAATATTTTTGTTTCACAGAACTATCAGTATATATAATTATATTATACCCTTACTAGGAATATTCATAATAGTACAAGCTCTGTCTCTTTATAGGCTAAAAGACTGTTGGAACCTGATGATTCGCATGATTGGAACAATAAACGTACTCAGAGAATTTGTGAGGTTTGATATTGCTGCTAGGAAAATTAATTTCCTTTATGTTGGTTTCTGTGTGTGTACTTAGATTCATTTGGTAAGAGTAATTCTCAATGTTGACATCATTCCACTTATAAATTATCGTGACACTGTGATAACCTGCTTGATTGTCTGGGAATCTTGTTAGGTGTGTAGCATGAAATCCATCTCTGGATGGAAATGTTGACTGATGACTGGTGTCCAGTGTAAGCCTGATGTTTATGGTTCTCCAACGGGCACCCATGAGCAGTGAATGCAATCAGAAGGAATTCATCTTATCCTAAACCATGTCTATAATTTTGTAAGTTAGTGACTCTGAAGATGTTTGTCTCTTAGTGTGTTATAGCCTAGATCAGTAGTTAAGCCTGTCTAAACTCTAGACAGCTGCAGTTAGATGAGATGCATCCCATCTTAAATTACTTTTTAATTTACTCTAAACCAAGATCTCTCAGGTGGTTTCTGAACTTTTAGATCCTGCTTTTTCAGCTCAAAATCAATGCTTTCTAAAACCACAGTGTGTTTCCTTGCATATCATAAGGTTTTTCTTTTTTTCTTCATTTTTCCTTGTGCTTCCTCAGAACACCTGTAAATATCTGTTACTGGAGCTATCAGAGCTAGTGAAGTTCAGGAGCTTGCTCCCAAATTGCATAGTCTGATCTTATTAAATCCAAAGACTCAGATATGCTTTCTACTTTTATTTTGCCCTTTCCTCTACATCAGGGAGATGGGAGCTGCAGTTTCCGAGGCAGGTTCTTCAGGAACAATATAACAGTAAAGAAAGAGACACATGTTTGTGTCCATAGTGAAATCTAACGCGTCACCTGACTCTCATCTTTATTAGCTTCTGTTGAAGAGAGTCACAGCCATGCCTACTAACATACTCATGGTGCCAGCTAAATATTTCAGGCAACTGTTGATGGTGCTCCATTCCTTTACCACGGCTTTTTAAACACAATCTGCCCACAGTGGGTTTTATTTAGTGGTATGTTTAGTGCCCTACCTTTAGTAGTTTTTTCTCTAAAAATAACAAAATATAATTGACATTTTTAAAAATACATGGAAGCATTCATTCCATGTGAATTCATGCGAGTTTGGTAAAATGTGAGTTTAGGGGAAAAGAAAGTCAGAGGTCTTTACCAAACAACTCTGCTTGCTCTTCTGTTTATGCATCATTCAGTTGTTGTGCATCATTCTAATGAGTAATCTCTCTGTGTACAGGTGTGGAGTGCAGTGGTATTTTAAAAGAAAAATAGACAAAAGTAAAAATGACGGCACCTTGTTTTATTCCCCTCTCCTTGTGTTTCATCAGATCATTGTCTAGTTTATATCTATGATATTTCTCTGACTGGAGAGGAACTATGGAAATGTTAGATTAGGATCTCCCTCCATAGTTTCACAAACTGATCTCAGCAAAGCCAATGTTGCTTCATAAATGTAAAAATACTCACAATTAGAAAATCTTTAAATCTTTTGTTCCACATGTTAGACACTTAGTTTAGGGACAAAATTAAAAAGTTAATGAGAAAAATAACTTTCAACTTGGTTCAGTCACATGTAGCAAATTGTTGCCTGACATTCCAAGCCTGTCAGAAAAAGGTGAGGAGGCTGTGTTTTAATGAAAGATTAAATTGATTTTTAAGTCCTTAGCTAGTTCAAGACTTCCCTGTTATTCACCAAAACATAGTTAATCCTAGAATGGAGTTGAACGAGCTTTTAAAGGCTGACAGAAATATCCTGGGCTGGCTGCATACTATTTTTGTTGGAGCCTTATAAGGCAACTGGAACCAACAATTTGTCAAAAGTGTAATTGCATGATGAAGGGAGGGTGAGAGTTTCAATGCTGCTTTCTTTCCAGATTAGATGATCACTAGTAAAACATTGGGTTTTTTCCCTTTAAATTTAATAATGCCATTGCTTTAGTGGTCATCAATCCTTTCGAGACACTGACTCCAGACCAAACTCCTTGGGGATAATCCCAGCTGTCAGATGTAAATCACAACAATTATTATCACTCCGTGTTCAAATGGAGATCATGCTGAGGGTGTGCTAATTCCAAGGGAGAGTTAGATCTGGATTATTGCAGCAGTGGTAAATGCCATAGATGCAAAATTTCTTATGCCTTATGTTTTCTCCTCCTTTTCTTAAACTAAAACCTTTGAATTCAATTTTTCTCTTGAAAGCATAATAAGCAATAAACTCTAAATAAGGAAATTAATTTTCAGCTGTTATCAAATGCAGAATCACAGTTCTTTCTACAGAAAAAAAGATTTCTTGAGAAAAATAATTTGCATATGGATATACCCTGAGCTTAAGATCTGAAGACTCACAGTCACAGAACCACTGAGGATGGAAGGCACCTCCGGAGTAGCCTAGTCCACCCCCTTGCTCAGAGCACGGTCAACCACAGCAGCCTTTTGGGCTTTTTTTGATTTTCACAGTTTTTTATTTGTCCTGTACACCCAGGACCACTGACAGTCTGAAATGTGCTGACTTACAAGAAGTCTAGGTTACTGAAAATCATTACTGCAAGAATATGCCATTACAGCAAAAGTCCCCTATTTTTGCCTTTTTTTGTCTGCACACATCGGAAACTTAGGAAAAGAGTGAAGTTTTTTGCCTCTAAAGAGCAATGTCTTGCATATATTGCAAGCATGTTAGCTGTAAATATTATTTGATACTATCAAGTTTTCTCTTTTATTAGTATGTGAGGTGGCATAATGTTATCAAAGCATCTATAAAAATGATTATTGATGTAGCTACAAAGAGGAAAGGTACACTATTAAATTTTACGTAGCTACATAGCTGTTCAGGAAAATAAACCAGACTTACCTGGAATACAAATGACTTATACAATGAAATATTTAACTGTATTGAAGAATCTCTATACAAGGAAAAGCCCCACAAACTCTGGGAAAGGCTATTACTTGGTAAATCTGTTAAATCCAGAAAAACATAAATGCCATAAACCGTAATTCTTTCAAATCAGATAATCCATTATCTTGCCAAAAACCCAAAACATAAACCAGATGAGAACCGGGAGCTGTCCCTTTCGCAGGCTGACGAGCCAGCGTAAAGCCCCGAAAACACTGAGCAGCCACGTGAGAGGCAGACACAGCCTTTCGGTTCCACCCATGAACAGGAATCTCTCCCAATATACAATTACTGACTTCTGGTACCAAAACTTCCCACTCATTTCCATGCATGGATCAGAAGCTTCTGGAGAGGTTTGTGAGCATTTACTTCTGTCTGCACGGTCAGAAGGAGACAGTCATTACCACAAGCTGAAGCAGCTCTTATCTGTCTGCTATGTAAGTGTTTACAGTGTGGCAGTGCCCGTGTTAATCAGACTTTATAAGAGACGGGCTTGGGAGGAAGGACACATGCGTAAGCCAAAATGTTTCCAAGCTTTTGTTTTACAGACAGGCAGAGGGAGGGTGCAGCTATCTGCATATGAATGTGCAGCCACACAGACAGAAGAAGTTGCCAAGAATGTGGTGTGAAAAGATACCCCAAGTCACACATCAAATTTAGGTGAGGTTTTTGGGGTTTGTCTAGGGAAATTCAACTTGCTTTCAGAACGAGAAACCACAGCTGACAAGAGTGTGAAGGGAGCAGCTGTGCAGGGTGCAACGGTAAGTGGTAGAAGGAGAGATGACAGTAAATCCCTGCCTGTTCACTGGGTGAGGTCCGTACCCCGGGCAGAACTCAGCTAAGAAGTTCCTGAACTGATGGACTGCTCTTGCATTGTGCCTGAGCTGCTTCAAAATGCTGACCACCAACTCACTGTTACTGGAGAAATTTGCTCACACAGGCCAGGAACTCTTTGGAAATCTAGTAGTCTCTTTTCTGAAAGAATAACATAATGCTTATCAACAGCTGTATTTCAGCAGTGATGATGGAAGAGTCAGTGATAACTCTTTTTGCTGACTGATGCCCAAACTTCATATAGAACATTTATTCTCAGAAAACCAGATCTTCAGCTGATGTGGATTAGTGCAGCCATTTTGAAGTTGATAGAGTTAGGTCAAACTAGGCAGCAGAAAATGGTAACAAGAACACAAAAATAAAATGTGAATATAGATAAAATTTACCATTATTATTATTATTATTATTGTGATAGAAAATTGGATCAGAGTGGGCCAATAGCTTGTGTTTCTTTAAATTAAAAAAGTCTTGCAATAAAGCTGTGCCAGGGGAGGTTTAGACTGGACAGTAGGAAGCATTTCTTTACCAAGAGGGTGGTCAAACACTGGAACAGGCTTCCTAGAGAGGTGGTCGATGCCCCAAGCCTGTCAGTGTTTCAGAGGCATTTGGACAATGCCCTTAACAACATGCTTTAACTTTTGGTCAGCCCTGAATTGGTCAGGCAGTTGGACTAGAAGATCACTGTAGGTCCCTTCCAACTGAAATATTCTATTCTATTCTATTCTATGCTATGCTATGCTATGCTATGCTATGCTATGCTATGCTATTCTATGCTATGCTATGCTATGCTATGCTATTCTATTCTATTCTATTCTAAAGACTCAAGGATTCCAGAGGTCTTATTTTCACTTGTTTCGATATTTTATATTGCCTTCTAGTTTTATTTTATGAAGATATTACTAATCTCACAGACTAAAGCATGGCATATGGGCTGGAATATTAGGATTGGAAAAGATATGCAAGATTTTGCTTTCCATAGGTATAAAATTCCATAGGTAAATAGAATTATTTTGGATATATAACCATTTTTTTTAAAGTTTATTACTCAGTCAATAGTATCATGAAAAATTAAGTTGGTTAGTAATCTATGTCATAAAAATTGAGTATTTTTAGTTGTTGATCTTCTTCTGAATCTGAAGACTTAAATGCAAAAAAAAGTGAAAAGTAGTGTATTTTCTCTCTAATCTGCTATAACTTCATTTATAAATGGTTATCAAATTTTCATCTCTTAATTTTAAACAGGACTTTTATATTCTGTTTTTTTGGTGTATGTGAACCAGACAACTGATCATTGTTTAAAAAAAAAAAACTGTGGAAAAAGTTATGAAAATAAATAACTTGATGTTCAAAAGATATTTTTCTCCCTAATATTTGATCACATATTTTGCAAAGCAAAACATAAGTTTTTATTATAAATGTCATTCTGCCAGTAGACTGGTGCAAAATACAGTTGAAATGCTTAGGATATCCAAGCCTTTAGTAAAGAAACATTTAATGTAGTTAAATACATTGATTTATGTTAAGAACTTTTGGTTTCCTGTGACAGCATGTCTAGAACTTCTCCAAAAGTTTTACAGAAATGATTTTTTATTTCTTTATCAAAGGCTCGTCACTGGAATGTGTCTGCCTTTGTAGCAGGATAATCCAAATCTTCTACTTCAGGAAAATCCTTGTTTTCTTAATTCAGTTTAAAACAGTACTTAACTGATTGTTTTCCATTTTTTACAGCAATCATATTGGTCAGAAAACAGGTTGATAATGGTATTTGTCTTTGACCTATGGGAATTATTAAGGGAATGAGTTTGCTTGCAAGGATTCCCGCTCTGCAGATACAAATTCATTTCCAGTACAGAAAAGTGATATCTTTAAAATGGAGGGAAAATATAGTTAAAAATCACAGACATGCTTGATATCCTGGTGAATCCTCCATGATATAAGAGGTCCATCTAAGGAAGAAATATCTGTGGTTTTTTTAATTTTATTTTTTTAATTAGAGACATTTTATCAAACTAAGAAAACTCTGCTTGATCTTACTTCTGATATCAGAAGTGAACTTGTGAAGGACTTGTCCTGCTAGGAGACTGAAAATTCATAACTCACTGTCTAAGCATTGATGCAGAGGTTGAGACTGAAATTAAAACTGTTCCTGAAGACAGATTGACATTCAGGGCCAAGTTTATACCATCTCTTACAATTGATGGGAAAATTTAACCGGATGGGCTCAGCTGGACAACTTGAAAAATTATTTCATATCCTGAGCTCAAATGATTAATAAATATTTGATTCTTTGCAATAAATCACAGGCTTATCAGGCAAAAATGAACAGCCATTTCTGTGATCTAACACTGCATCAATAAAGAATTTTATATATATATTGAAGGAAAAGTGAACACAAAAAGATGTAAATGTTGGACATACCACGGAATACTTGTAGTGATAGGATAGAGCCATCTCACTTGCCATACCCATGGGATGTATTTTAAAAATAATAATGTTACATGTCCTGCTTCTTCATGCAACATGATGCCTGCTTTGTCCTAGTGTAGGACTTATAAAGATAACGGGGAAGAAAATCTTAATTATTCAGTACAAAATACACATTCCCATAATCAGATTTTATCAGCTGCATGAAGTTCTATATTTATTTTTGTAACAGGAATTTCAATTTCATGAGATTACAGGAACTTTTAAGAAGAATATGGAGGCACATGGAGGCATTCATTTGCTCCATTGCTTATCGTAGCTGTTTTTGATTCATGATTTGCTATGACTGCCTCTGACTCTGAATAAATGGGAAGATGATCATTTTAACATGCGAGGACCATGGGACTGAATTCAGAGCAGAGTCCAGTCCTGCTCTGTAAGGTCCTGTAAAGATTCCATTGATTTCACTAGGCTGAATAAAATAAATCTCCTTTACAAGTATACTGTATTTGTAGACCTGAAGCCAACATTATTATCATAAAACTACTGCTTTCTCCTCTATACAAGTCCTTTGTAAGATATATTTCTATTGTAACACCTATAAAAATAAAAATGCAGTCTTCTAGAACAAAGAGCACTTTTATCAAAGGGAGGAACACAATTCTGCCGTAGGGAAAGACAGCAACCCGTATGCAGCATGTTGCAACCTTGAGTAAAACACCCATCTGAGCAGCACCGTGGGCAGTGAGTCAGAATTTCATTTTTGCTGCTTTGTCCTTGTTGCAGCAGGCTAAGAGACAACCCCCACTCAGCCATCCTGGGTTTCCCGTGGGTGGTCAGCGATCTGCTTGCGTTGTGCCCTATTTTGTGCCACCCCTATATGTTGTGCCACATAATAGTGCCTGTAGTAGACAACTTCATACTTTGCCCGCACCCTGGACCAGCCCTGAGCTGCCTAAGGCGAGGAGGAGCTGGAAACCCTCCCGAGGGCCCGCAGGGTGTCTGCAGATCTGCCCCACCACCCCAGGGGAAACCTACGCACACGCTGTAATGGGGCAACAGCCACAGTCTTGTGCTGACCTCCCTCCTCTTCCTGCTGGACCACTCCTTGTGCAGTCTATGGATCTTGTGCCAAATAACTCTCTCAGATTATAAATATCAAATACAATTTTTTTTTGGATAGATAACTATTTAGGTGAACCGTAAAACCATGTTACAGCATAGTCAATGGAATGAATTCACTCAAGAAAAGAAAAATTCAGGCAAGGTTATCAGTTTATGGTGTGCATACACATGCATATGTGTGCACTGCATCTTCAGAGTAGCTTTGGTTTGTCCCCTGTCATCCTTGGTGCTTTGCTGAGGCTGGTTACTCCATTTGTTTGGTTTGTTGATTTTTTTTTTTTTTTAGTTGAAAATGGTTACATCAGCTCTTGTCAGCCCAAATTAAGACTCAGAATTGTGCTGACGGGCTGCAGAAGACAGTAACACGTCTGAAATGTGAGCCCTGTGTTTGGAATTTGAGTTTCGGTCACAGTAAACCCTTCCAGATTCCTTGCCCCTTACATAACATGGTAAATCCAGTCATCTGTTTTCCGATAGCATCTACTTGTAAGGCTGGAATGAGCAGTGCAAACATTCCTGAAATCTCTCCTGTTTGTTGTACCGCTGGGTTCGCAATCACAACTGCATACCTGAAAAAGGATATGCTGCTTTGAATGTTTACAATATATCACTGCAGCGCTAAAAACAGACTGCACCAGCTGAGCGGGAGAGAAAATAGGTTGGGGAAAGCTTTTTTTAAATTTTTAATAAGTCTCCAAGTTCTATAAATTTTGCTCTCTTTTTCTTTAAGTAAACTTGTCCCAGCAACCCTATCGTACTTTGTTTTGAACTGTTTCTAAAGTTTTCTCTGCTACAGCACTTAAGATCATCTAGACTTTCTGATTTACGTATTTAAACTCCCTAGCTTCTCTGAAAAATGCTGATGTGCAACAGATGAGTATGACAGCTTATGCATAAATACCCCGAAAGCATACAGATGTAAGCTAGTGCAGCACTTCTGAGCAAGGCACCTCATGTTAGTTAGCTCGCCTCAGTGGAAAGGAACTGATTTTTGTCTTCTAGAAATGTTTGCCTTTCTGTTGAAATGAAAACAACAACAACAACAAAACCCAGAAGCAAACAAAGAAAATCCCCCAAGAAAACAGAAAACCCCTGAAATGATTCAATTACAAATAGACTGTTTTCATCTATATCACTATTTCTCAGCTTTCAATTTTCAGATCTTCTTTCCAAGTTACAGCCTTGATGAAAGCAGAGGTTTCATCAAAGAAAAAATTCAGATAAAAACTTTCAGATAGTTTTGCTTGTGACCACAATGAAGCATTACCCCCCCCCCGCCCCCCCCCAAATATAAAGCAGGTCCAGTTTGTACAGGCTTGTTGCATCCATATCATGGGAGTGACAATAGTCGAGATAACTGTCTACAGTCACATAGAATCATAGAATCATAGAATCATTCTGGTTGGAAGAGACCTCCAAGATCATCGAGTCCAACCGTTAACCTATTACTACCAAGTCTACCAAACAACAAGTCCACATCATACAACACAGAGCACATGCACTGAACTGATGTCCTGCTCTTAAATGTACATATATTCTGAGTATACATACACCAAAACTTTCTCAGGCTGGGAATAAGTCAGTTCAACTCTTACTGTTATGCAGTGAACAAGGGAATGTCATAATTAAAATAACGAAAGAATGAAAAGTCACAGAATCCACTTACTATTGAAGATGAGTCAATATTTAATTTTTTTTTCTTTTTTTTTTTCCCCTCAGCTTGCATCCAGCTAAACAGCAGCTCACCTGTGCTGCTGGAGACACACCAGCACACTGCAAGCTGAGATGGCGGATTGCTGGAGGAAAGTGGAGTGACGGATGGATGGGTTCTTCAGCAACCTGTGAATGAAGTAATAAAACTAAATGTTATTTCTGCTTATGACATTTCTTTGGTCTCCTAGCTGTCACCTTAATGGGTCAATAATTTTCCTATTTTCTTGTAAGCCATTATTACTATTTCATTCTGGACACTGTCAAAGACTAAAAAAGCCATATGATATGATATGTTATTTGAAAGTAAATAATGTTGCCATTTGCTGCAATCTTTTTCAGTTTTTTGAATGATACCTATCTTTAGATCAAGGCTCAAGAGACCACAGAGCTTCTCTGAAGAGTTATCCTGGCAAAGATAAGGATAGAGGTATTTTCTCATCATTAATTGCAACAAAAGTCAGTTTTCTGGCTGCGCAGTGTAGCTTTCAGGATTCAGTGTATGGAGTACCTACAAGCACCTGAACCAGAAAGCTGAGAGCATGTGGGCGTCGTGTCAGCTTTCAAAGCCAGCTCATAGTCAACAAGCGCGAGTGGTGGAGGTGATTCAGCGTGGGACACCCCAGGCATCCAACGCTTGCAGGTGTTATTCTGTCTATGTTTGAGTAAGAACTCCGATGGAGAACTGGATCCTGCATGCAACATTTCAGGCAAGCTCTTCTACATACGCCTTCCAAATGATAGACCAGAGGCAGATTCCTACTGAATTTCCCAGTATTTGTCAGGTGTTTGGTTGGGTGGTCATGATTCTAGGCCTGGAAATCTTAGAAATTCTTAGCAATCTTAGAAAATGGTTAACTTTGTCTGTGTAATGCGTGAGGAGCCAAATGCCTATCCTGTCTTCCTTAATCCATTTGAATATGACTACTAGATTGTCTGCAACTGCTTTTCTTTATTTCTTTCATTTGTACAGTAACATACAATAGCTTTGCAGAAAAAAAAGTGGAGCAAAGAAAAAATGAGGAGTCTTGGACAGTCTGTTTTCTGCATGAATAAACACATTGCACTGGTCTGTGCACGGTGGTGATGCAGTAAGAAAACTCATAGGATCCCACTGTTTGATGCCTTACTTCTTCATTGAGTGTTTTGATATTTTGCTACTGTTAAGCTACGTAGCGCATACAGGAATACTACTAATCTCTGGGATTGCTAAAGAAGGGCTTTTATTTCATTTTTATGGCATATAGACAAAATTATCTATCTGTTTTTCTGACTGTGGGATTTTTTTGAAGTTTGATTCTAAGAGTGGATGAAAGGCATCATAATTTGTACTGGTGTAAGCTAAGGACAGAATTTGTCCCTGAAGGGTTTATGAGGCTTGTTATGAAAACAGAAAGTATCTGAAGTGTAAATCTTTACAGCAGGAGAAAACAATATGAACATGATATGTGATGACAGTTTTGTATCAATTATGAAACCATCCTAAGGTATACTTTAGCAGTTGTTAGGTCATTTTTTTCACTACTGCACTAATTAGGAAATATTTCAGTTGACTTTTTCAATAGGCCATAAAAGAGGGTGAACAGACAAAAAACAACCAGATGAAGCTACAACACAAGCATATAGGAAAAAAGATAAAAATTGGTAAAGTGACAAGAACAGAATTAAAGCAGAGCTGAAATCATTGTACCCTTCTTTGTTATTGCTGTTATTATTTTTAAGTTTTTCACAAGACAGTTTCATACAAAAACTTCCCCCCCCCCCCCCCGCCCCCCCCGCCCACTGCAAGTTGTTTGCATATTTTCCTCCCAATACTGGTAATTGATGGCAGGAAATGTTGAAGACTGACTTTAGGAAGGACAAAATTAAGCTATTTGTCACCATGCAGCTGGAAATGAAGGAAATAGAGATGACTACCCAAGATATATGGTAGAGTAAAAGTTGACAAGGCTGCCTTCCAGTGTGTCTCTGGTAAAGAAACAGCAATAGGAAAAGTAACTCTCCGGGAGACAGCTGAGCTAAGAGGCCCAGGAGCACAGATACCTCTCTCCCAACACGCCTTTGCAGATGTTTGGGATGCTCTACCATATGACCCATAAAGGGAAGAAAAGCTAGATTAAAGTTATAAATAACAAAAATCAAACAGGACACATTTGAGGCAAAGAAATACACATTTTGCCAGAGGAAGAAGGAGGATGGCCAAGGACACCTTCCAGCTACATGGAGGTAGCAGAGGCGGGAGCCCAGCTGCAGGCAGCCCAGAGCACTGGGACTGATCCTGGTGCCCCTCGTCAGTAGCCACTGGCACCTTCTCCAAGGTGATTAGTGTTTCAATGCAACTTCAGTCTGCCTGTCTCAACCACTGTTTTCCTTCCTCGTTCCTTCATTTCTCCTCCCTCAAAAAAAGAGTGGGAAAGAAGAGAATGTTATCCCATCTGATGGCAAAGACAAGCATGAAGCTGAGACTGTTCGAGGGACGTGCAATGCCTAGAGAGTACATGGGAGGCCGTACAACTTACTGTCCAACCTCAAACAGCTTTCAGGATTGATTCCCTTTGGCCATGCTGCTTGGAGGGCCCAGACCAGTGCTGTGCTAGGAGAGAGCATCCTTGTGTTTGAAAATCCTGACCGCTCAGCGTTTTCAGTCCATGGACCATTCCACTTTGACTCCCTTGGGAGCTTTTTGCCTTCCTTTTAAGTTGATTTCCATGTTAGGTGGACGCATTCAAGAGTGTTTTTCTTCCTAGAAATTATTGATTCCCGCCAAGAAATGTCTTCCTTCTTCCTGGAGCAGGTAACTCCTCACCATGACGTGGCACATACTCAGCTCTGCTCCTAATGATGTCTGCCGAGCATACAGATAACAGATCTTGGCAGCAGGAAGATTCAAAGGAAAGGAGTCAAATCACTTGAGGATTTTAAAGACGCTACAGTATCTTATTCTTTTGAAATTGCTAAGAATGACCATGACCCTAACTTTTTGTGACCATGAGACTGTTATAATCCTTTAAAGATTGACATGAAACAACAAGGTTCAGTGAAAATTATTTGGTGTTCGTATCAGCTTTGTGTTTTGAATTTCTGGGCCACAGCACCAGATTGACATATTTTTTGATCATTCAGGTTACCTGAGTCTCTGCTATTATTTTGACAGGCTCTGGAAATAGAAATGTAAGAGTTGGACTCAGTGCCGTTGAGGTACATTTAGTTTTCAGATTATACCTCTGCAAAGGACTCCCAAACAATTAATTCCCCTGCCTCGCAAACGACATTTTCTTCACTTTAATTCATTCCCTGTTCCAGTCTTTTTACTTCTGACTTCTTGGATTGATCAAGTTCTAGCTATTTCATTGGAAATCCTCTTTTTAACCTTCCTTGTTTTAAAAGCTTTCCTTTCTTCTTGGATTACAGTATGATTCTGCTTTACTGAGGTCTTACTTTGCTGCTGAACCTTGAATCAGAATTGCTTTTACATGTTCTCATGTAACCCAGGCTGCCAGGATGATTGCCAAAATTTGTCCTGGTTTTGACCTAATTTTTGCACACATTTTAATCACTTCCTATTCACTTTTTTTTTAACCAGCAGTGGAGAGGTAGATGCAGGTGCACACAACATATAATGGGCTTTGGTTTGATAAACTAACAGTTATCTTAACCTTGCTTTTACATGTTGTCCTTTTATAAAACACAGGCAAAAGAAAACAAGTGACAGACATGATCTGCAATGCCCAATGCACTACTCCGTAAGCCTATTTCCAAAAAAGTAAATATCAGATAAGGTTGTTATTGCAGCACTCTGATATGCAGAAAGAGATACATCACTCATTTCTGTTGAAATTAAAAATATAGAGAAGATCTTCTGTCCACATAAATTATCATAAATAAATATTTTTACAAGATGAAGAGCAAGCTCATATTTTCCTATCTGTAGGACATTCTTCACATTCTACTCATTCATTTGATGTATTTGGTGACCTTTTCTATAGTACCTCCTCAGTTTTCAAATTAGAATAATAAAATGCTTGGTTTATATTTATATTTAAGTAATCTGTACTAAAGGAGATTGTTCTAACAAGGTTCATATGCTGATCTCAATAACATTGATAAAAATCTGGTATAAATCCATTCATTCAGCATCTGTTCATCCTTTTTCTTCTCTTTTTAATATGAGAAATATCCACTACTTACAGAAGAGGTGTTAGAAAACAAAAAAGACAACAAAAAGCTCTAACCTGTTGCCTGAGCACAACATATGCTTTTCTAAAACTACAAGGCAAATGAAATGCTTGTGATAAAATTTTTGACATTCCTGCCAAAAGTCATGCTTTGTGTTGATTACTGAAGTGCATGGCACCGCTTGTCAAAAGTAGCTATTATTTCTCAGCAATCCTGTGTTGCAGAGACACAAAAAGCCATGGTTCCTGAAAGATGTACACTGACAAATGTTTATATCTGTTTATGTCTGCAGTCATTGCTCATGTTTCTTTAACAAAAAAGGCGAGATCCTGAAGACTTCATGATGATGCTGAATTATTTCTTCCATAATTGTCCAATTAGCATCATGATGCTACTGAGGGAGATATTAGTGCCAGATGGACTGCAAGATGTTGAGGACACCTAGCTTCGTCTCCTTCTCACGAAGAACAGATAAAGCAGTCATTCAGTGATTCTAATGCCTGATGGATGTGGGAATTTAGCTGACAAGTAGCCGTTTCACACAAAACCTCATGAAGTGAGAGACAATAGAAATATGAGATGGAAAATGTCCTTCTGCACCATCAAGCAAAGCCACTGACAAATGTGTGCACTGCACTGGCTCTTCCCTCCCAAAAGTGTTGTGATAAATCCAGTTAGATTTCCTTGCCTCAAAGTGAAAGGGTTTGTTTGGATTTAATCGTAGGGAAAGTTAGAAACTGCTAATTTTAATTTAAAAATGTATTTGTGGATATTTTTATGTCAGTTTGCTCACATGACGAAGTTTTCATCTTATGTATTTCTTATGTATGTATGTGTTACTGTATAGTTTATAGCAGTGCTTACATTTTATGAGTTTCAAAGTACTTTTATTATTTTCATCCTTATATTTTATATGGCTGAACATTAAACTGTTGTTATTATTCCAGTCCCAAGTTCAAGTTCATCCATTTCTTTCTGAACACTATTCTTAGAATTTCTGCACTGACGATGTCTCAGGTTTGTGTGATTTTCAACTTAGTCACTTACACTTTTTTTTTCTTTTGTCTTTATATCCGCTTAAAATATTAAATGAGGTCAGTTTTGAGTGAGATTCTGGAATTTCACAAGTAATTGCCTTCCAATCTGATAGCTTTCCCATCAGTCTTGCCCATTACATTTCCTAATGTACAGTCACTTTACAATATTCGTGTACCCCATCTTTTTTTTTTCAATTTGCCATCACACAAAATGTTATACTGAAGTCCAGGTAGATGAAATGTGTATTCCTTTTGTTTATAAACTCAATTGTCTCAATAAAGAGAGCTATGAGATTAGTTTGTGAAGGTCATTCTTGGATAAACTGAGGTTTTGTTTTATTTATATTCTGTTGCATAATGCTGAAATTTATATTCTGTCCCCACTGCAGCATAGAGTGAGCTGAAAGTCTGCCTTGTCTGCTAAAGGAAAAAAAGGAATACTCCCTTAGTCTCCTAAAAGGTACTTTGAGTATGAGAGAGAGTCCAGGAATAAGAATTAAACTTAGGAAGTTCCAAGACTAAAATCAATACTAAAATTTATTGAAAAAATCCAATCTCCATTTTTCTTAACTGGTCAAATACTTTTATTTTGTTGTGAGAATTGGATAGAAGCAAAGGAGAAAGGCAGGCAATGTTAAAAGTGATTATAAATTCAAGAAGAATAATGGGAAGTAAAATTTGCACAAACAGAAATGGAAGAATTTAGCCATAAACTTAACGGAATAAATTTTGAATCATCACAGAATTTTGCAAGCACAAACATACCCAATTGAAATGATGGTAGTAAATATAATAAATAGATCCATAAAATCATCAGTAATGTCATAACCTTTGAAGTAATACACTTCAGGACGCTTGCCATTCTTTGAATTTCCTTCTATTAAAGAATGACCATGAAAAGGGATAAACAAAATGATACAGCTTCCTCTGAGAGTCCATTCAGAAACTATTACTGACCTCTCTCGTAAAGCTTTTATACATTTTGTAGCAGCTCTGTGCGCCGTGCCGGCATCTCCCAACTCTATGCGACCTCAGCCTTCTCCACTGAAGAAGCGGCGAGCACAGTGCAATGCTTTCCTGGAGGTTATTCTAGTTAGCAGAGCCCTTCGTACTTGGGGAGACAGGAGGAGGCTGTTTCCCTTCGATCAGCTGAAGGCCTCATACGGTGCCTTGTGTGGACCATCTATAACGGGATGCAGCTTGTTTTGTGGAAACAAATGGGACTTCCAGGAACCGAGGGTACAAATCACCCGGGTATTTTACCCTCAGTGCTCAGTTTTCTGCCCATATGGATTTAATTTATACTCATGAAATAAACTTTAAAAGATTTCAGTGTATCTGTCTTAAAATTAGCCTAATGTTACTCAAATAATATTTGGAATAATGTTTGGAAATAGTAGTACCTGCAATGTACTATTTATAGTCTCCCTTGGAGCCACTATTGTGTAAAACATAATTAAAGAGTTGCTAAAATGCACAGTACAGTCTAGGTCAGGTAAATACATAATCAAGGAGTTATTAATGGAGCTGCAATTAATTAATATGCCTCCATCGGAGCCATTAAAGCTGATTAATGTTATGGCACACAAAGAGAATTTGTAGCTAACAAATCAATGACCCAGTAGACCGTATTGTCTCCTTTGGAGCCGTTACACTGTACCATATCGAAGCCTCATTAGAGAATTTTTAATTTACTGTTCATCAGCCCCAGTAGTCATTAGTTGGCCCAGGCTGATGATGCATGTGCATAGAAGAAATGTAAGATAGTACTCCATCGGGGGATAGATCTCCTCCCACTCACATTGCTGTAAATCAAGGGTAACTCCATTGGAACCAATGAATACACATAGTTTAGGGGGAGGGGAAAACCAAAACCAAAAAATACTCCAAGGGAAGAGTCAAATCAGTTGAGATTTTAAAAAAAATAATTTATTATGTTTTTTCAATAGCTCATTTCTAATGGACTAACTAAAAGTTTTGATTTTTCTTTTTAACCTAGAAAGGGGACCCACTCATAACTCATAAATACATGATATGAAGGCAGAGAAAGGCGTCAGATTATATATTTTCATGCCTTATATATTGGATTTCATCTGACGTTTAGCTTGAGATCTGAATTTTCAGTCTGCAATTGCAGCATCCCTGGGATGCATTTTACTTGAGACTCTTGATACATACTCCCAGCCCTTGCTCTTTCTAGGCATAGATTTTGTCTGGAAATTCATTGGCTGTTTCTCATTAAGGATAACTCTTTCTCTGGTTTCCATTAACTTCCGCGGAGTTACACCCAAGATAATTTTGTCCTAAATGGTTTAATATAGAATAAATGTTCACAACTGCAGTAACCAAGAGTCCTTTGAGGACCGTACAGAACAAATATTGCAATCTTTTACAAAGGCTGAGCCCAAGTCTTTGTCTGTCTAAATTCACAAACAGACTTGCTGCGGGAGGTCGCTGGCCTTGAGAGCTGTGCCATCCTGAGAGAGCAGGAGGGGAACGGCTCCGGATATGCGATTGCTGGTACTCACTTTCTTTGTTTGTAGGCTTTGTTACACTGCAGTCCCTCTCAGATTGCCTAAGATTTATGGACCAGATTCTTGTTTTCTTTTCCTTTTTGAAGCAAGGATTATTATCTGACAGTCTTGCTCAGAAATGTAGATAAGAGTTCATTTCATTTACTTTTGAGGTATTGCAGATGGTGTGTGTATTCTGTTTTACACATTTATTCTTACAATAGACAGAGCTTAGAGCATTGCTAAGAAGCAGAGGATTTGCTACATATTGTACAGCTTTTGTTGCTCACCTCAGACTTCCTGTAGTCATGGGTTTTACAAGACGTTTGATTGACGTAGAATAAAGGTATCACAATATTAGTTTAGATTAGGAAAACTAAATCCACCTTTTGAGATAGCTCAAAGTTAAAAGGAAACAGCACCTCCACTGCTTTCCTTTTCTTGTTTAAACAGAAAGAGAGTGCCAGCGATATTGGGCTAGCTATTTTAGAGATCCTTCCCTAAATAGTCACCAAGTGAGAGTGTTTATGTAAATGCATATGTCAATATGTATTTCAGACCCATAGAACTCAAATTATTTGAGAAACAGGTTTTCTAACAGGTCCCATCAGCTAGATTGTACTCCTGCAACTGAATTTAATTCTTTGCTTCATTTAGGTATTTTTACTCACACTGTCCTCAGCTGAGCAGTGGATGCTGCCTGATGACAAAAACTCACAATACTTCAGTTCTTGACTAGTAGTTGGCCAAAAGCTTGTGGTACAGTCAAAATTTACCCATAGTTCATTATGCTGATGGAATAAAGCTATCTACCTGACAATATTCTTTTGATGCTTCGTTTATCTTAAAAGTTAAAAAGATCCAAGGTCACTGGAATCAGGAGAGACTATTTGCTGCTTCGGATAAGGCTTTATAAAATATTTTAGATGTGTTGTTGCTGTATTTGGCAGAATCAGGAGACACTCCCTAGTGCCAAGGAAATTTGCATTTTTCTCAACTCTTGTTCTTCTCTCTCACCAGATTCACACCACTTTCATTAATCTTAGATGCTTGAAATGTTGCGTTTATTCATACAAACTAAAGCTTTATCAGTCATTATGGGGAGAAAACCTTTACTGAACTCAAATATTTATACTGGAGAAAAATTCTTAGCAGGTGCAGTGCCATTGAATTTCGCGGAGCAGTGTCAGTTCACAGCAAAATACTTAAACTTAGGGTATCCAAAGGAAATACTGAAAATAGCTGTCTAGCTGTCCAGCTTTTCAGAGCATAGCAGTGAAACAGAAATATTATATATATTTTTATATATATGAGCATCAGTACATAAGAAAACAAAATGAATACCAGAAATTATCATTTTTCATAAGAATTAAAGTTCTTTAATAAACCACAAAACATAAAAACTGGAATCATCGCCTCTGGAGATGCCTCTTTCACTTTTTCAACAGTCTACAGTTCTGTTCAGCAGAAGTGGAAACCAGAAGGACTGATTGTGCATATACTCTTACCTGCAAATGATGCAACAGTTTTCCCATGTCTTAACTTGGTATGTTGGGTTTTTTTCAATATATTTACTGTACTTCTAGATAATTCTGCTTTTTTTATGTGTAAGTTTTTATTTGTATTAAATTGTTTTAGATTCAATTTCAATCCTGGTCATAGAGTTCTAGTGGAATTGAGCTAAGGAATTCAATCCTTTGTTCTTCTATTTCCTAAATGTACACAACACTAACATATTGATTTTTTTTTTCTTTTATTCACATTGTGATGTAGTTTCAGAGTGCATAAACTGGATTCCTTTTGGATTAAAAGGAACTGGAAGCTGTGCTCCAGGAGTGCACCTGATGGACTCCAGACACACACACACAAATTATTCAGTCCATAGGACCAGATGAGAATTAATCCAAAGTTAACAACCCCGAAATAGCTACAGTCTTTTTAATGGTCCTCAGAACAAACTGTTTTGCTCTTCATATCTATCCCCTTTTGGCCCATGCTCCTTAGTGACATAAAAAACAATTCTTTTTTTTTTCTTATTCTGTCTCTAGACTGTAAGTGGTTTTGGTCAGATATTTTTCTGTGCTGTGTGAAATGTGAAATGGCGGCCTGAAGTTACCTGACATAAATTAAAATAACAGTAAAGGGAGAATGATGGCAATAATAATAAAGAGAAGAAAAAATAGGTTTGAATATTCTCTTCTTTTAGATCAACTCTGATCATAAGGTAAAGACATCCAATTTAGATAATTTCAAATCCAAAATGCTATTAAACATGCAGGCTTGATTAGCACAGCGGCAGGATTAGTATGAAGAGCACAAAATGAATCCTTGATGCTCCATCCACTGAATTGGCTATAAGGGTTTTACAAGAGAGGAGGAGGACGTGGAGCACCAAGTTCAAGAACTGGGAGTAACTGTCCATTTTAGCGCAGGAGACTTCTCATTCTGCAGCGGCCGCCTGAAAGAGCTGAAAGCAAGCCAAGCTGTTCTGCCTCGCACGGTGACCCTGCGCCAGGCTGGTGGCTCCTGGCTGGAAGTTTCACCACCCCTCTTTGACCCAACTAACACAATTTCCATAACCTGCAGGTGTACGCTGGATTCAGGGAACAATCATCCAACCTATACAAATGCAAATATGTAAACAAACCATTATTCTTGATATTTAAGCTCCCCCCAGTATTGACCAACTGCGGCTGTATCATCTCCATGTCACCTAACTGTTCTCTCCTGACAAATCTATACTATCAGCTATATTTTTTCCCTTTAGCACACTTTGTATAGCACAGCTAATAAATTCACTTCCTACAAGATGACTCATATGTTAAAAGTGTCAAAAATAATTTCACAGTCATAATTATGGTTCTTTGGCAATGTCAGACAAGCACAACACATGATTTATCCTAAATAGGAGATGAAAGGCACTTAATTGTTGTTTTTACTAAGTCAAATTGGCCACTAGAAATTCAGGTAAACTAAAGTTAGGCTTTTATAAGGACTGCTGAACTGAAGAATCACGTCAAATACACTTTTTTTTTTTTTTAATTTTGACAGATGTGCTAATCATCTGGGATTTCACTTCTTTGTGCAAATGCAGCACAGCTGGAATGAAATTCCCTAAGAGGTAGGATTAGTTTTATTTGCTCATGATAAAAGCTTTGTTCATAAATAGGTTTGCATTTTCAGTAAGATTCTGCTGTTCGTCTGCTGCTTCTGGGCTGTGTCAAAGGATGATGAAAAAGGCACCAGGTGATGACCCCAGTCACACGCAGCAGGGGCTTCACTGGCTTCCAGCTCTTTCCTGTTTCCTATAACCACAAGATGATGCTTGAGACCTTTCTCCCACTCTATCTGCCTCCCCACCACCCACACCTTTACAGTCGTCTTTGTGATTTAACACCAAGGACAAATAAAAATGAAGTGTTCTAGTACACTTTCACATACAGTGAACATACCGCGGAGGACTGACCAGCTGAAGTATGCTGGTTATTTACTAGAACTGAAGTAGAAATACTGTAAATTCTTTGTCTTCCACCCAACCCTATGATTAACTTTACGTGAGGAATATGAGTTTATTTTCTTGCTTCGGCTTCATGGTTCAGAGCAGCATAGAAGTGCTGGCAACAATAAGAAAAATTCCTGTAATTTCACTTGTGACAAGCTATGTTTACTTTAGAGTCATTGATATGTTTGGCCCAAACCTTCCTCTGGTACGGATAAAGATAACCAGATTTACATCAGATGAGAACTTGCAGATTGAGAAGTTGTTTTTAGTAATAAAATTACTTACATATACATACACACCATAACTTGCAAACTACTTTTTTACATTTTCTTTTAACACGCTTTTTTTCTCTCCTCCAAATGTACTTTCAGCAAGGTTCACAAAAGAAAAGTAGTGCATAAGATGGAAAACGTAATACATTATTAATAAAACTTGAAAGCAACAGCTTAAATGGTAATCTTTAAGTAAACTGTAAATCCCTCCAATATGTCCTGTGAGTTATGTAAGCATCCCGAGACAGACGGAGGATACAAATTAGAGACAAGTAGGGAGAGAAAAATCAGCAAAACCCATTATGAATTGAAAATCTATTCCTTTGTTTCTTCTTGTTTTTTTCTGCAAAGCAGAAATTATGTTCTCAGCAAATACAGCAAAGAGAGCATAGAGGACTTTAAATTCTCATTTAAGTCATAGTAATGCAAATCAGGAACAATTCTGTGAAGCTCAGTAGAATAACACTGTTGGGAGTGAAATGAAAAGCAAGCTCCAAAACTCAGCTCTTGAACTCAGTTGCAACAGCACGGACCAGCTACTGGCAACTACCCCGAAGGGAAAGTGCATCTGAATCCTTTAGTCCACTTATTAAAATATTGATAGAACATTATTTCTATAAATACTAACAAAATGGGAGGGATGCTGAAGAGTAATACCTAATGTACCGTCTTTCCCATTCTTCCTCTTTCTTCCTTCAGCAGTATTGCAGAACCTCCCAATGTTCATCTTATTTATCTACGACACAAGAGCACTGGGCTTTTTCTGGTAGAAGGAGACACCATGTCGTTATGGCACCTGTCACAGGAGAAGTTTTTGAGCTCTAAATAAGCTTTCTGAAAAGAGAGGAAGGGTGTTTAACTCTAGTGACTGAACTAGCTTAGGTACTCAGATGTATTGAGTAAAACGAGTAAAGCACTTCAGTGTACAACACAGACACAGTCTTAGCAACTTGCTGAAGACCGTGCATGACTTCCAGGAGCAAAGTTCTGGTTCTCCCGTCTCACAGACTGATACTCCAAGACCAATGGATTGTACTTTGATACCATGAATTTCTATGTAGCTCTGTCAGGGTTAATTCACTTCACATGTTGTGCTGCCGTGCAATTTTTCAGTTTTGAGTTTATGAGTAAGGAAGAGAGAAAAAGTGAAGAAATTCTCTCTTCTGCTGTTGAAATTCAGAGTTTACCCACAAAAAAAACCCCAAACACAAACACAATGAAACAAACCAAAAACCCAGCACAAACAGAACAAAACAAAACAAAACAAAAACCTCAGAAGGTTTAGCTCACAGTGGAACTGTTTTATTTCCTCCATGACTTACAATTTTGTCTCTTTGCCATTCTCCTCAGCCAGTGACAGAAATCCTGAACAGATAGCAGACCGTATGATCACTTACAAAACTGTGCAAAGGGGCATAGGTTTACATGATAAATCATAACATTAGTTTTTCAGAATCTACCTTTCTTAATTTAGCATTGTTCAGAACAGTAATTAACCTGCCCTGACATGCAGAGAAGTACACAATTTCCTGCCTGCTACACCCTGGAGTTGTTTAGATGATTCTCACCAGTATATAAGTTTGCTAAAGTGAGGACAGTAGCTTGTGTTCCACTACAGTTACATACTGACTGTATCTTGAAAGCTTTTATAATTTTCAAAACTGAAAATTAGAAATAACAAAGAAATTTCAAAGTAGAACAAGCACCAATCTGTTGGGGCTTTTTTTGTTGTTTAAATAAATATATAGATTTTCAGATCCTCTTTCACTGCCAGTTGAGTTTATACACAACCATAGTTGTTTTATGAAGACAGTGACATGCCATTTCTTGACTTTCTTTCACTGGAATATATTACTATAGCCACAGCTGGTAGATAATATTTACCTTATCTACTAATTTGCTACCTTCTACTAATGTCAGGGCCTGAAATTTCATTTTACCCAAGAAGCAAGAAAACATACACAGGACAGTAGTGTAAGAAAGGTGGTCCTTAACTACTTTCAATGAATATTTTGAATAACAGTACTTAGCACTCATATGCAGATTGCCAACAACATCCAACATTACATTTCAACCTCCCCTTCAAAAAAAAAAATCAAATAAAAAACCTGAAAACAATGGTTTGAACCAAGACTAAAAATGTTATTCAACAACTTTATTATTTTTCTCGCTTCTCTCTTTGAATCTTTTATTTCTGTAACACAGTGCCAGAACCCTGACTCAAACACCTGGGCAAACACTAGTTAACCCCTTGGCACCAGGCAAATGCTTCCCAATTAAATTCAGTGTTTGCTAATACTGTTCCAATTAAGCAACAGCAGTGCTTTGTACTGTCTTAGGTCTAACGGTCCACTGGGAGCATCAGTACAGATATCCATTAAATAAAGTCTAAAGATTTTATCTGTCGTGATTAAAAGGAAAATACTGTAGTAAGGTGGTTAACAGGTAATAGATTAATCTAAAAATTTACTTGCCACTTTCTATCCACTTCACTAAAATCCTTCCTTTCAATTTAAATAAAGGATGCCCTGTATTGCCGTGGTGACGCATTGCAATCACATCTTTGTTCACACTTTTAGCAAAATGTATTGTCTGTGCGTAGGTCTACCTTGCAAGTCAGCGGTCATTAAGCACGTCAGCTGGGGGAGAGGGATATGGAGGGGTAAGGGTGAGGAGGAGCGGCAGACAAATTCCATTGTACCCATCGCGGAATCCTCCTAAAACCCTCAGGCATCAACTGCGCTGCTCTTGCTGGCAGGGAGAGCAATGCTGGCTGCAGCCTGCGCGGGAAGCCAGGTCACCCTCCGTGGGGAGCCGCACGGTGGGGAGTACAACACAAAAGCAGATCTGGCTGCTGGTGGCAAAACAGCTGATCCGTCCCTTGCAGAGCCTCCCTAACACCTGTTAAAGGCTCCTTCATGCAGACAACGCTCCACCCCTTACTCCCCATTCCATATCCTAACCAGCAGTGCTGGCATAAAATGCTTTCCCATCCTTTGAGCATTTCTGAGAATTTTAAAAACTGTTTCCTTCTTGGAATAAAAACATCAACAATTGTATAAAACTAGGGGTTTTTTCCTTTAAAACACCATCAGAAAAGCATGGAATTTTTACTTTAAAAATTGTTAAATGTAACATTTAAAAAGCCAAACCATTATTGTTGCTGCTGTTTTTCCCAAAATGAAAAAGAAATTGAAACGGAACCTTTCACATATCCAGATTAGGTTTTATTGCGCAGTGCTGTCTCTTTGTCTGTAGTCAGTGGACAGAACAGCATCTCGAGTAAAGCATTCATCCCGGTTTTATACAGTTGGGGTAATCTTCTCTTTGAAATGTCTATTTCTGTTTCCATTGTCTGCAACCAGAGCTTTGGTGACTAGCTTGGATTAAAAGAAAAAGAAAATCTTCTGAAGGTTGAGAAAATTAGTAAAACTAAGGAAATTAATTCTGTATTTGTCCTTGTTTAATGGTAAACTTTACCTAAAGAGTGGGGGCTTTAATCTCTAATTTGGGCTAAAAGTCCCAAAGGATAATTGTAAAGAGCAAATAAAAGAAATGTACTCACTCTAAAATTAGATGTCTAAGAAAGAGAATTGTTTTGTCAGAAAATGTCTCACTGCAAATTTGCCTGGTAGCATTTTGGAGGTTCCCTGTTAAGCTCTAGGAAGTCACCTGGAAGAGGAGGCTGAAAGCTTAAAAACAGGGTAGGAGACAGACTGGGGTTTTCTTAATCTATTTTTATCAAGTGAGAAGGAGAAATATTTGCAGAAGCTTTATAAAATAGAAGGAATCTTGCTCCCTGATCTGAGAAGGAATAAAGGGTAAACTGCAAGAATTACTATGATTCTGCGTTGGTTTAAGCTTCTTGTCCTTTAGGTACAAGTGAAAGGATAATGGCTTAAATTTATGTTCATAGACTACATGTATGCACATATCACCCATTTGCTCATGTGCTTTTCTGTTTCCTTTGGCTAATGGACTCTTGGGGGGAATATTTAAGCTGAAACTGAGAAAGGCAGCATTAATGCAGGATGCAAACTGGGGTGGTAGATGAAGAATTGGACTAAGGTGCCTGACGTCTCCAAAAGTCCACACAGTCCTGAGCAGTCTGAGCAGTCAGATCTTGGGGAAGGCCCATAGTCACAACATAGTCTATAGAAAAGAACTTGACTAATTAATTCTATCTTAAAAAACACCTTTACCACCATCAAAGATGTGGGAAAATGATAGAAAACCAAATAGCAGTAAGGATAGAACAAGGGCTGATGTTTGTAAGGATATAACAGCTATGGCAGTAATCTGATCAACTACAATATTGTTCCTAAATAGCTTCTACGTTATTTTCAAGTAAGTCTCTGTCTGGTGTTTCAATAATTCACTCTCTCCAAACACACCATGCAGAAAGACAACAATCCAGTCTGACTATGTCAGGGAAGAACCACCTTGTACAATCTCAGGATTAGCATCTTTGCCATAAAACAGCTCTCATGCTTTTTTTGTCCTTGATGAATCAAATTCAGGTCAAAATATCATTGAAATGCAAATCTCCAGTGCTATATGATACAGGTGAGATGCGTTTATATCAATTCTTTTGGAAAGAAAGGATGCCAATCAAAAGCTTTGGGAATCCTTGGCATTACAGCTGGGATCAAACTTGTGACAAATCTGGGTAGAGGTTAGGGCAAGAGCCCTCTTCCCTGACTCCTGCACATGGCATGATTTGCACTGCTCCTTAATCTACTGTCATTGCCTTTTCTACGTGGTTTGCACTGAAGCCAGCTGAGCTGGCTACTTATGCCTCCAAAACCAGCTGATGATTGACTATTAATAAAATACTATAAACTACAGTTTACAGCACAACTATCTGTTATCTTAACTAGCCTAGACTATGGAATTTCTGGCAACATTGCCAGAACTGGCAAACTGGCTCTGTTTCATTGATGATTAAAAACCTCACCTTCTTATTAGCTTCCCACAAAACTATTCATTATCCTGTTTCTGAACTGCTGAATAAAGGTGGGATTTTACAAAACTGCCCAAGGTACAAGGATAAAAATTACAAATTTGATGGGCTTTGGATACCTATGTGTCCCTGGAGTTCTTATTTTACAGGAACTATTTGTAACTAATTATTATAACTAATTTATGAAAATGGAGATATTGAAGAGACTTTTTTCTTGATCTTCTGACTTATTCTTTAATTTTCTCCAATAATGAGAGTATATTCAGAACTGATGACTTCTAGAAAGACTTGTTCAGTAAATTTTGGTACTTCTTTCTCATAGTCTGTAATCCAAACCCAATAGTTTTTAATAGGACTTCATTAATACCTGCTGCTTAGGGGAATGAAATATAATATAAAACTTTTGTGGATTCTAAGTTAAATAGACACTATTTTGCATAAGGCATTGATATGCAGTTTGGCTCAAGCTGTCACATTCTATTCTGCGTATATTATGATATTCTATTTAAATTTGATTTAAGCACATAGTTTAGTTCTCCTCTTGAAAGTGCAACAATAGACACTTTGGGGATGAGGAAGGAAGATACTGTGACTCTAGTAAAGGTGGAATCAGATTGTAAGTTACCTGTACATTGTGAGAAAAATAAAACTATAGAGATCTAAAAGAGTAGTAACAGCAATTTTAAAAAATCAAATTAATAGTAATTCAGGATAAAATTAGAAAAAGAGAGCTTCTTTTAACTAGTAGAGAACATTTAATTCTGTTATGTTTTATGTTTTTGTGAATGATCTGTGACTACCCCGCCTTCCCAGGTGCCCTTGCATAGTAGGTGTGAGACTCTGCAAGTGGAACCAAGCGATAACGAGGATGATGGTTCTTTTCACTTGGAGGTTTTGCCAACGTCAGGTCAGCCTATGTCCTGCGTCAAAACTGCTTCCATAAAGGAAAAAACAGAGGTCACTGTCATAGAAGATTCCCTTCTGAAGGGAGCAGAAGGCCCAATATGCAGACCAAACCCACTTCTTACGGAATTCTGTTGCCTCCCTGGGGCCTGGGTTAAAGATGTGAAGAGAAAGCTTCCTACCCTGGTATAGCCCTTGGATTATTACGCATTATTCATTTTTCAGATAGGCAGCGATGAAGTTGCAACAAGAAGTCCGAGGGCAATCAAGAGAGACTTCAGGGCCTTGGGAAGACTGATTAAGGCATCAGGAGCACAAGTAGTGTTCTCCTCTATCCTTCCAGTTGCAGGGAATGATGAGGAAAGAAACAGGAAGAGCCAGCAGATCAATACAAGCCTGGTGCCACTGGCAGAATTTTGGGTATTATTTTGATCATGGCTCAGTTTACACGACACCAGGCCTGCTGGCAACAGACAGGGTATGCCTGTCTCAAAGAGGGAAAGGATCTTTGCACAGGAGTTAGCAGGGCTCATTGAAAGAGCTTTAAACTAGATTTGAAGTGGGAAAAGGATAAAACCAGGCTTGTTAGAGATAAGCCTGGGGGCGGTACACCAATGTTTGAGGGACAGTGTGCTAGTGAGGGCCTTCGGTCTGCTGTCTCAGCGGAGGTAGGGGATGGAAATCAGTCTGGCAGCAAAGACACAAGGTTATTGATGTGTTAGAAACCATGGAAGTGCCTGAGAATGGTCATGTAGGAATTAGAACTTCTCCCCCCCAAAAAGGTAGTGGGATCAATAGACCAACTGAAGTGCATCTACACCAATGCATGCAGCATGGGCAACAAACAGGAGGAGCTGGAAGCCATTGTTCAAGGGGAAAACTATGATATAGTTGCCATCACGGAAACATGGTGGGATGACTCGCACAACTGGAGTGCTGCAATGGATGGCTACAGTCTCTTCAGAAGGAACAGGCAAAGAAGGAGAGGCAGTGGGGTAGCCCTGTATGTTAGGGAGTGTTTTGATTGTCTAGAGCTTAATGTTGGCAACAATAGGGTTGAGTGTTTATGGGTAAGAATCAGGGGGAAGGCCAACAAGGCAGATATCATGGTGGGAGTCTGTTATAGGCCACTTAACCAGGATGAAGAGGCAGACAAAATATTCTATAAGCAGCTGGGAGAAATCTCACAATCACTAGCCCTTGTTCTCATGGGGGACTTCAACTTACCAGATGTCTGCTGGAAATACACTACAGCAGAGACAAACTAGTCTAGGAGCTTCTTGGAGTGTGTGTAAGATGACAACTTCCTGACACAGCTGGTGAGGGAGCCAACTAGGGAAGGTGCCCCACTGGACCTGTTGTTTGTGAACAGAGAAGGACTTGTGCGTGATGTGATGGCTGGAGGCGGTCTTGGGCATAGCGATCATGAAATGATAGTTTTCGATTCTTGGAGAAGTAAGGAGGGGGATCAGCAGAACTGCCATCTTGGACTTCTGGAGGGCAGACTTTGGCCTGTTTAGGAGACTGGTTGGCAGAGTCCCTTGGGAGGCAGCCCTGAAGGGCAAAGGAGTCCAGGAAGGCTGGATATTCTTCAAGAAGGAAATCTTAAAGATGCAGAAGCAGGCTGTCGCCATGTGTCGAAAGACTAGCCGGTAGGGAAGAAGACCAGCCTGGCTGAATAGAAAGCTTTGGCTGGAACTCAGGGAAAAAAAGGAGAGTTTATGACCTTTGGAAGAAGGGGCAGGCAACTCAGGAGGACTACAAGGATGTCATTCTCCTGGAGAAGCTGGCTGCTCATGGCTTGGACAGGTGTACTCTTCGCTTGGGAAAAACTGGCTGGATAGCCGGGCCCAAAAAGTTGTGGTGAACGGAGATAAATCCAGTTGATGGCTGTCACAAGTGGTGTTCCCCAGGGCTCAGTACTGGGGCCAGTTCCATTTAACATCTTTATCAACAATCTGGACAAGGGGATCAAGTGCACCCTCAGTAAGTTTGCAGATGACACCAAGTTGGGCAGGAGTGTTAGAATCATAGAATCATAGAATTGTTCTGGTTGGAAGAGACCTCCAAGATCATCGGGTCCAACCATTAACCTATCACTACCAAGTCCCCCACTAAATCATATCCCTTAGGGCCTCATCTAAACGCCTTTTGAATACCCCCAAAGATGGTGACTCCACCACCTCCCTGGGCAGCCTGTTCCAGTGCCCGACAACCCTTTCGGTGAAGAAATTTTTACGAATGTCCAATCTAAACCTCCCCTGGTGCAACTTGAGGCCATTTCCTCTTGTTCTGTCGTCTGTTACTAGGGAGAAGAGACCAACCCCCATCTCTCTACAACCTCCTTTCAGGTAGTTGTAGAGAGCAATAAGGTCTCCCCTCAGCCTCCTTTTCTCCAGACTAAACATCCCCAGTTCCCTCAGCCGCTCCTCATAGGACTTGTGTTCTAGACCCTTCACCAGCCTCGTTGCCCTTCTTTGGACATGCTCCAGCATCTCAATGTCTTTCCTGTAGTGAGGGGCCCAAAACTGAACACAGTACTCGAGGTGCGGCCTCACCAGGGCCGAGTACAGGGGGACAATCACCTCCCTACTCCTGCTGGCCACACTATTTCTGATACAGGCCAGGATGCCGTTGGCCTTCTTGGCCACCTGGGCATACTGCTGGCTCATATTCAGCCGGCCGTCAACCAACACCCCCAGGTCCTTTTCCGCCGGGCAGCTTTCCAGCCACTCCCCCGCAAGCCTGTAGCGTTGCCTGGGGTTGTTGTGACCCAGGTGCAGGACCCGGCACTTGGCCTTGTTGAACCTCATACAATTGGCCTCGGCCCATCGATCCAGCCTGTCCAGATCCCGCTGTAGCTCCTGCCTGCCCTCCAGCAGATCAACACTCCCTCCCAACTTGGTGTCATCTGCAAACTTACTGAGGGTGCACTCGATCCCCTCGTCCAGATCATTGATAAAGATATTGAACAGAACTGGCCCCAGTACTGAGCCCTGGGGAACACCATTTGTGACCGGCCGCCAACCAGATTTAACTCCATTCACCACAACTCTTTGGGCCCAGCCATCCAGCCAGTTTCCTACCCAGCGCAGAGTACGCCCATCCAAGCCATGGGTAGCCAGTTTCTCCATGAGGATACTGTGGGAGACGGTGTCAAAGGCTTTACTAAAGTCCAGGTACACAACGTCCACAGCCTTTCCCTCATCCACTAAGCGGGTCACCATGTCGTAGAAGGAGTCCTGTTGATCTGCTTGAGGGTAGAAAGGTGCTACAGAGGGGTCTGGACAGGCTGGATAGATGGGCCGAGGCCAATTGTATAAGGTTCAACAAGGCTAAGTGCTGGTTCCTGCATTTGGGTCACAACAACCCCAGACAATGCTACAGGCTTGGGGGAGAGTGTCTGGGAAGCTGCCCAGTGGAAAAGGACATGGGGATGCTGGTCGACAGCCATGAGTGAGCCAGCAGTGTGCCCAGGTGGCCAAGAAGGCCAACGGAATCCTGGCCTGTATCAGAAATAGTGTGGCCAGCAGGAGTAGGGAGGTGATTGTCCCCCTGTACTCGGCCCTGGTGAGGCTGCACCTCGAGTACTGTGTTCAGTTTTGGGCCCCTCACTACAAGAAAGACATTGAGGTGCTGGAGCATGTTCAAAGAAGGGCAAAAAAGCTGGTGAAGGGTCTAGAACACAAGCCCTGTGAGGAATGGCTGAGGGAACTGGGGTTATTTAGCCTGGAGAAAAGGAGGCTGAGGGGAGACCTTATTGCTCTCTACAACTACCTGAAAGGAGGTTGTAGCGAGGTGAGGGTCGGTCTCTTCTCCCAAGTAACAAGCAATAGGACAAGAGGAAATGGCCTCAAGTTGTGCCAGGGGAGGTTTAGATTGGATATTAGGAAACATTTCTTCACCAAAAGAGTTGTCAAGTATTGGAACAGGCTGCCCAGGGAAGTGGTGGAATCACCATCCCTGGAGGTATTTAATAGATGTGTAGATGTGGCATTTAGGGACATGGTTTAGGGGTGGACTTGGCACTGCTAGGTTAATGGTTGGACTCGATGATCTTGGAGGTCTTTTCCAACCTAAACTATTCTATGATTCTATTATCTATTACATTTCTTTTGCCAGAATACACCAATTTCATTTCTAGAAAATGTTTCTTTCCTGAGATAGTTTATTATTTAACCTGAGAACTGGGATATTAAAATAACTAATCAATGTTAAAATGCATAATAAATACCCTCTAAATAGAGATTTCATTGCTATGTAGTTTAAAGGATCTTTATCTTCCAGTTCTTTCTCTCAGATAAACTAAACAATGGTGTCTTCCAGGGCAGGTTAGAATCTCCCAAAAAGATTGCCATGAGTTAAGGTCAGACTCAGTTCCCTTAATTTGTCTTTAAAAGTTCTTAAGCAAGTGAACTTATATGACAATAATCAGCTGAGAATAAAACCAGAGGAAAAGCATTCAAAGGAGGTCTCTGAAATAGAACAGATACAGTATAAATTAGTATCCTGTTTTAATATGGAAGGAAAAGTAGACTAATGGGTGTATTCACTCACTTAGGAAGTTTATATGGTGTAGTTAAAGGAAAATTATACTTTATGTTCAAGGAACCATGTTTCAAGAGAACAAAGTTTTCTGGATATTGCTATTTTACAAAAATATGATAGCTGAAAAGCTATTGTTTCATCTTTTGAATTATGACTCATCTGTGATTTAAATTATATATCAAATGTACTGTCTAGAACAAATCATCTACCCTGCTTTCCTACCTTCAGGTGTTTTTTCCTGAGCATCTTAGATTTTTCCTGAGTTTTATAACTAACAATCTCCACTCAAACTACAGATCCTTTGTCAGTTCTGTGCAGATGATATTTATCAGCTATTGTAAGCTTAGAGGAAGTCACCGCACAAATCAAAATTTTCAGAGCTCTCCCTGACTCTTTTCACTTACTGTTTGCCAGTTTAACTGCAAGATCAGCATTACAGTGTATTTGAAAAATTATCTGTTACTTCTACAAAGAAAGTTTAATAGTTCTTTGAATATATGAACATTTCTGCAAATCCTAATTTCCTCCTGAATTAGATTCTCACTTCATAATTCTCTCTTTGATCCTTAGGCTTCAGAATTAGATATATTTCCTTGCGAAGTGCAATGGGCTATTGCTTCCTGAACGTATCTTTCTTTAGTACTATATGTTCTTTTTTTTTTTTTTTTTTTTAAATTTAAAATAAACATTTATTTTATTTTATTTTTTGTTGATTTTTAAAACTTAAATATTTTTGGATGAGTTCCCAGATAATATGCTAAGATTTAAAAAAAATTATTAGAAAAAATGTATATATTCTAAGTTACGAACCATTGTAACTGCTGAAAATTCATAGTTGTAAATTAAGGCTTTTAACAGCTTTGCACTTCTCAGATTCCCATCCAATGTGATTTAGAGTGTTAAACCGTGTCATAGTGGATAGCAACACATAAGAGATTCAGCCCTTCATTTCTGTTTTCATCTTCAGGTTTCCTTAAAGTGTAACCCTCTGATTAGTGAAACAGCTGCTTCCTTTTTATCTATATCCTCCTTTAAAGAGATCTCACCCACCTTCAATTCGCAAATAGAAAGTGTTTGCTACAGAACTGCCTTGAATAGCAACAGTGTTATTGAATATTCCCATCTTAACAACATCCATTTGGAGTTGTATTTGCAAACCTGCTCTTAACTTAGATGTCATTGTCTTCTTGTAGCGATTGTCATAATCCGCCTTGTCAGCCTGCAGTACATTTCTTATTAAGCTCTGTGCATGGATATTACAGCTCAGTTTTCCCATTCAGCATCCTAAGTACATCGTATGAAATTACCATAATGTATCCGAGAAGAAAGCCGGGTTACACAATGGGCTGTTTTGTTGCTTTGTTTGTTAATGGCTTGTTTTCCACAGGCAAACTTTCTCCATTATGAAAAGCCCACTTAATTCCTTTGAATACCACAGCTACAAACCCAGATCCACTACCCTCCTGATTTTGGTAGGAAGCCACCACCTTTTGCAAAAATATGCTACCCTACTGTTCTGTCTCGTGATTTAATGGTTCTCTGGATGAATGACTGCTGTGTCTGCAGACAAATCCTATTGTTCACGCAAAGTGAGTCTGTCCCAACGTGTTGGACTCCGTGCATGTGTTGCAATTGATCTAAACACACAGAGTTGTTTATTGAATTTGTGGCTCATGCCTAGAACAATAGAGCTTAGGCAATAGGTCAGACACAGAACACAATGATATTTTTGCTTTTGGATCTGTCAAAATTACACAGTCTGCAAAACATGCCAGTGTGACATGTTCAAATCTCGTTGACCTTGGTCTGGTGATAGTATGGAACTATAAAGCACAAAACACAACTCATGTAGTCTGCAAGGACTATGTGGGATAGTAATTTCATTGAAGCTGATTTAAATATTAACTAAACATTTCTCAACGTGATCAGGATATTTCTTTCTTCTGCTCAGTAATTTCCAATTTTCTTGCCAGGAGAGACTGATCGATCTACTTTTCACCTAGAAGAGAATGTTTCTTGGAGAACCAGGGTGGAAAAATTGAGGCCAGACCCACTAGTTTACTGATTTTGGAGGAAGAACAAAACTTTTCTTTCAATTAGCCAACTACTCTGTCATTGATTGCCCAAGTAGTGATGTGTTCTGTCGTTACTATGACTTGCAGTACTACCAGTGAAGTCGACAGGAGTTAAGCACGCACAATCAGTTTTTCTCTAGTGATTAAGAATAATGTATGAATGAAATTACCTCTCCCAATATTTTGTAAGACTACTTTATGAATCCAAAGACAAACACAGAACTGTTTATACATTCCAGACCACAGCAAAGTAGCTATCAATTATAATTAGAAATTTTCCTGTAAACTAATATAAAAGTTCTACTTACTAATCATTGTGCATTCTGCTTTAAAACAAATGTTGATTTCAGTCAAATGTAATGGAAATTATGGAAGCTTAACTGGCCGAAAGGAAAAGCTAACTTTATTGTTCAATGATTTAGATAAAGTGTATTTTTCCTTTTTGTTGTTAGCAAAGCAAAGCTAATGCTTATAATAAAGTTAATGGGTAAATCGGTCAGAATTATTAGTAGTGATCAGGTCCCATTAGAAAAACTGCTTCCAGAATTGGAAACTGCACTTAAAACACTAATTTGTTCCTGTCTTCCTTTTTCTTCTTCCTAAAACCAAAGGGCGGGAGGTAAATTGACAAACTGTTTACAGTGACTTGCTGAAATCCGTTTCTCAGCTTTTGCACCCTGGAAGCATTGAAGATCAAATGGCTCAGGGCTCCTCCTAAACTAAGGGAGTGCTGAGGCTGTTCTTGCGCTGCTCCAGCGAGGATAAAAAGGAAGGAAGCGGCCACAGACTGTGTTACATGGGCGTGTATCCATTCCCTTTCATTAGTTATTAAGTGTGGCTTAACCGAGGATGAAAGAGCCAACATCCCACCCCACTCCCTAGTAAGCACCCATGACTGTCCCTAGATGCATTATGGTTCAAAAAGATGGACTCGGGGTTTTGGTCCACAGATGCTTGACATCATAGGCAAAATATGAACTTAAAACTCTACTCACAAGTGAATTACAACCACAAGAATCTGGAATAAATTTGGGAAATAAATCCCAGACTTTTTTTACCCTGTCATATCCCATGAGATACAGGGTAAGAGGGTGAAAATGCTGACGGGTGCTTTAAAACCTGAAGGATTGACATAAGTCCCCTTTGATTCACACAGCCAGGGAATGCACGGAAAATTCCTGCCCTGATGAAGTAGTTTTACCACTGGCTTTGAGGGGAGAAAATTTTTCTCCTCTGCTTCATTGAACATGTGTATTTAATCATGTAGATAAGATTACATCATGGAACTATCCTTATATGGTAAATTCTTAGCCATGGGCTTTTACTGCATAGGCATTTTAAAGTTCTAGGCTTCTGAAAAATTCAGCGTTTTCATTTTTAATTTGCTTTATTTTAGGAGCAATGAAGTAAATCACTGCTGCTGTCACTGTAGCCGTTTATCTTATCCTGCTTCTGTTGGCCCTTTGTCCATGATTCATTTGCACATGTGACACGTTCCTTGTGAAAGGCAGCTGAACAGTTATGAGGCAAAGGTGTGGTGGAAGATGTACCAGCGCTAAGCAATCAACAGCGTTTTGCATTTTGTTTGAAATATTCACTGGTGGTATTCTACTTGCATTTCATAGATTCCTGTGAGTAAAAACTCCCCTAACCCGAAAGGGTTACATTTTCAAATTTGAGTGAACTCTATGACCTGATGGGTTTTTCCCACATATTATTTTTGAAAATAAACCCTTCTGATAAGGTCGCTTGTTGCTCAGCAGGTGATTACTGTGTTCCTAGATGCACAATTCTGGTTTATGCTTAGTGTAAGCATTAAAAAAATAGCAAGAGAGCAAGGAGAGACATCCATAGCAGCTGAACATCTACCAGTTCCTAAATTATTCTGAAACTTTAAATGTATTTAATGTTCCCTTAGGTGACTGAGACCTCCATGCTTATCGGTGTCTATATGTTGTGCTAGATTCTGTTAAGTCTTTAGGAAATTTGATCGCTTCTTTCAGATGATGTATAAATGAAAACTCAGCTCTTGAAGCTATCTTATTAAGTTATTCTTCAACAAAATAACAATAATAAAAAAAGCAAAAATCTAGGTGCACAGCAGAAGCACTGAGATACAAAGCCTATTGAATCAGTACAATTGAGTTAATTCAAATAAAGGGTAGTGATTAAACTGTGGAGGGGCTTATGAATACCAAACACAACAGGAAGTTCTTTGCTCTCGGATGTACTATTGATGCTGGAAAATATCTTTGTCTTTCTAAGAATAACCTTAAATAACTATTCTCCCTGCTTATTCCTTATGAACAATACTTGAGAAAATAGGTTTTTGAAGTGTATAGTGTAGATTACCAGAGCTCTCCATTCGGAGAGTTAAAGACAATTAGCTCATCGACTGCAAAGGAAGATTCAAAATCTCCATTTAGCAAGTTGTTACGGCTACTCAGTCTGTGGATTTTTAAAATAACAAACAAACAAAGCCAGCTCTCCTTTTATTAAATATGTGCATGCATTTATTCATTGACCTAACTAGAGTAAAATAAAAATAACTAATACAAGTAGCCACTTAGATTAGTGGATATGATTATGGACAGTTTGAAAATAGATTAAAGTAGGGACTTTATAGAAATTCGTTTAAAAGAAATTTGTATATCAAAAGTCCAAAGTGTGCTATATGGAAAATGGAACCTCTTGGCAGGATTCAGAAGTACAAATCCCAAGGTCTTCTAGAGCTAAGCACTCTAAGTTAGTCTATTACCAGCCAAAAAGATAGCAGATGTCTAGCTAACTTCGGGAAGAGGGAAAAAAATGTTGTTGCTTATTGCTTTTGGCTAAATATCCAGTTATTTAAAATATAAAGAAGGATAGATATAAGCCTATGTATTTTAATTATTGGTTATGTTTCATAATTTCCTCTTCATATCATTAATTTAGCCTCCTGAAAAAAAACGTTTCTGAGGAGGATGCTATCAAGCAAATTTGAAGTTGCTCATGGTGAAATATAAGAGCCCAGACTGTTGCATTGATAAAAAGAATTATATTTTTAGTTTTTGTAAGTATGTTGACCAGATGTCCTTGAATTTAATTTATTAAAGCCAACACTCTTGAGGTTGCTAAATAATTTATAGAGGTATCACTGTAGAATTTTGCATTTGGTGACTTATTGAATCATTTTTTATTAATACAGGGCTTTTAATTAAATATTTAAAGCTTCACTACAGTATACAACTGCTTTAGGAAAAAAAATCTTGCAATCAATATGTTTGGAATATCATATCAATAATCACAACGCATTGTGTTGTTAATTCATAATCACAGACATTTCTGTCATTATTCCAATGAAATGTAAGTCATTTCTAAATAACATTAACAGTGGAACTGATGGAAAATAGATGGACATAAATTTTACTTTCTCATCTTCATAACAGAGTAAATGAAAAACTTGTAATATTTTATTTTCTCTAGAAATCCCAGAGAAATAAATAGGTATTGTATTCTTAAATTAGCATAAGATGATATTGTTCAGTTTTGGGTACTGTCTTGTTTTGTACATCTTGCTCACATAAACGCTCTTATGGGCTCATATAACTCCTTGTCAATGTTAAACACTCCACATTTAGGGTTTAATTGTGGAATCATCTGAATTTTCAGAAACCATGAAGGCTGGCTTGGGTGGCTGCAGAAACAGAAAGAGGATCAAAACTGGTTTGTGAACATAAAGAATTTGGAATCTGAGCATATATCTATTCAAAAACTTTCTGGTTTGGTTTGAAAGAAAGGCCTGCCCTGCTTTTCACCTTTACCATGGAAAGACTTTCGTACGTTCTCAGACAGTAAAACTGTCTATGGTAGGTATAAATTCCTATATTCAACAATAAGCCAAAGCTTAGAGGATGGAAGAATGCTTTCAATAACACTAAGAGTAACTGATCATATAAAAACCAATTAAAAAGCAATTAATTACTTACTAAGATTATCAAGTATGTATTGAATGTAAATACTTGACAACCTTTCAGGCTTGCTCAGAGTAATTTTGGTTTTTACCCACGTTGATTCACTTTAAATATAATGGAAATGCTAAATGTAAAAATTGTACAGCTCCAAATCATAAGGTCACACAGATGCCTGAACTTTCATTTCTAAAATATTCTGCAAGTAAACATAATGCTCGTATGCTATACATTACTCAACCACCATGCCTGTTGGTTTGGCTACATATTATAATGATGCTAATGTGGATTTTCTCAAGAACGCTTAGCAACAAAAAAAAATCTCTTCTTTTTGTACAGAGGTTTGCTTAGGACTGTAGTTTCCATGGAAACTCCTAGAAATAGCAATTTCATTCCAACCTTTACAAACCCAGTGTGAGCCTTTTTCATCTAGACTTTTTTGCTTTAATAAACTCTTACATTCTAACTAGTTAGAATAGCAGAAATCATATTGATGTGGATTATTAATGCTTTATTAAAATAATCTCTTTATTTTTAGGCTGAAATGAAAAGTAATTCTATCGTTGTTCTTTTACTGTGAAAGAATATGAAGCAACATAATTTAAAAGAATATTGTTTAAATTAACTATAAACAGCTTTGATTGCAAAAGTTTTGTACCACATTTTAGCTCACTATTTGATAGGATATGAGTCACACAGAAAAATTATATACCTAACTCCTAGAGCTATTAAAATAGCTGCAGCTGGGAGGTGTAACTCCATCGTGAATGAATGAGATATAGTAAAAAAATTATCCTCTGTAAGGATGCTTCTCAATGAAAATGCTGGTAAACAAGTCTGAGAAAAAAGGAAACAGATGCTAAGTGATAAGAATGTGCCTGTTCTGACAGGGAACACCACTCGTATGCGCGTGTGACGGGTTGAATGTGTGTGTCTGTGGGGGGAACTTATTCAGCTGTTTCCTTGCTACACTCGACAATGAATCAGTAAAACAAGATTTTGCTTTTCAGCTAGGAAATGACACTTTGATTCCGTGTTATAAAGGAAATGTCCCTTTTGTTCTCTTATGTAAATTCCTCTTTAGGAATTCAAGATGGCTGGGGTGCAGCCAGGATTTGGAGAAATTATTTTCAATGCTCAGAAGATGTGTATTGTTACAGAAATAACTGAGTGACCGCCAAGGACGGAACCGGTACCAAACTTTGTGAAGCTTGATTAACATTCTGGGTTAACCAGCTGTTTGGGACTATTCACAAAGAGGTCCTGCAGAAAACCTAGTATTGGGAGCCATAGATAGAGTCTCATGAAGCTATGTAAGCTTGAAATAACAGCATTCTTACCTGTATTTACAGTTATCATTAAGCTAAGTCTAAAATCCATACTTTCTGACAAAAGTAGCTGTAAACATGCAAAATGATTTTTTATACGTAAAGGTGTCTTTACCCTCACATGACAAATCTGAAACTGGGATCATTCTTTAGTGGCTGGAACTGGTCAACACCAATGAGCTAGAGTTGTGAGAATTCTGTGCTACTGACGACTCTTAGAATAAAGCAGTAGAGCAAATTCTCTCTCTGTTTCAGTCTACAGGCTAGAGAGAACATGTTACGTTTAACATAGTCTGAGTTATGTCAAATGGCAAAATGATTTCCTATTATGTATTCTATGTAAATCATGAAGTAGTTAATGAAAGAAGCTATATGAATATTAATCAGACTGATATTACCTTTACTCTGATAGAAATTTGGGTACTTTTTTAACGGGCAATTTCAACTTTGTTATGACTGATAGGGTTGAACATGGATGAGATGGGAAGCACCTGTGTGGCATATCCCTATCTTTTAACATACAAAGATGTATCTTAAATCTTCATGTAACATATATAGTCTTACTGCAGAAGACAAGTGCCATAGTAGATTTCCATTTTCCTGGCTGGAAAACACATTGGAAACATAGGGTTCTATTTTGATAGAATGGACCAGGTACTCATTTTGAGTAACAAAACATTAACATTTTTCATTTTAGCAACCGCTAATATCTTGCTCAGTGAACTCTCTTGATGCTGATTATCCCACGCATTATCCTCTACTTTTGATCCCTCTTAGAAGAAATATTAACAAGAATATTATATTGATGATAAAAGTCTGGCAAAACTGGACATTCTTATGCTCCTTGAATTCTTTGTTCTGTGTTTATCTATTGTCACCATTCAGAGAATGCAGCAGTTGCACAGGCAACAAACAAATTAAAAGCAACTGGATATGCACTTGGTGGTTTGTAAAGGGGATGTCAATGGTTCGTTCCGTAATCTCAGAAATGTATGTGGTGAGTATCTGCAAAAAGTCACTACCTGTCAACAGTGAGCACATTTGTAATGGTTTATTGTACATAGAAAACAGGAGATCTTTTTGGGTGGTGTACAAACGTTGTCATTTACAGATCATTCTGCAAATTACAGTGAATTAACTCATGGATTTTTCTCTTCCCTTAGGTCATGCACAATCATAGTACTTTGAATCTGCATTATGCCTTCTTAATGGACTTTGGAATATCAGGTTCTTCACTAGGATTCTTTAAATACAGAATAGCTACTCTTTTTATCAGATCCCAAGAGTTCTGTATGGTCTCTGAACCAAATGGTGTCAACTGTTTCCCGTTCTTTGAGTTGAGTTTAGCCCTAAGACCTAGATTATTGTTTAGTCCATTCTTGGGTTTCCTTGTCAGAGGATGCAAAGTAAAGCACATGCAGTGCGAAAAAACAGGAGTCTAGAAATGGAAGGAAATACTAAGAACTGTTAATGGAAGCACTGCAAAGTCAGATACAAACTTTCATTGTTTCAAAAGATATATATGGATCTTTGATTGCCTTATCAATATATTGCCTGACTCAGCTGAGCTTCTACAGAGAACACTATAACTCACAGATAGTAAAGACCAGCACTGAGTCAATAAAATTTCTTTCCTACAGTTGTAAAACAAATATTCTACAGTTAGGATTACGCTGCCATGTAACTCCACAGGTAAATATCCTTGAATCTTACACTTCAATCAATAGAACTCATCCTTTTCTGAGGCACAGGGGTGGAGGAGATCAGCTGTTACAATCATGATATTCTGAGAAAGACTCATTTAATATCTACTATTGTTTCTCTTTTTGCCTTTTACCTCTTTTTGGGCAATGTGATATGCATCTATTAACAGCAACACATCTACAGTAAACTGAGGATAGTATCTCTCTTTCAAACACATATGGATATAGTTTGAATAAGGTCACCCAAAATTTCAGCCTGCTTTCTTCTCTGATGTTGCCCTGTACTGCTATAAGTTAGGGCATTTCTCTGTCATTTTTTTATTTGATCAAAGAAGGAACTTTACCTGCAGTTCCGTTATAAAGTTTGAGTCCCTGAGGTACAAATTCAATCTCTTGTGTTAACAAGGCTATGGAGAAAAGACTACAAGGAAAATAACATCTGTTGAACAGTTCTTGGACAAGGTTCAGTTTGGAATGAAGTGTTAAAGTCCTCCCTCAACATGGTTAGTTTTTGTGCTCAAGGCAAAAGACCAGACAGTGACTTTACCTCAGAACTAGAACAAGGATTGAAAGAGCATTGAACTTTAAGGCCCATAGGTGATTGATTCCTTCTCTTGCACCAATATTCAGCACAACCAAGAAAGCTGATCATTCTCCAATCATCTCCCGTCAGAAGGAGTGGGAATAAGAGCTTCTTTTAATCTGTTCTCCACAAACATGCTATGAGTAGCAATATATAGAAGTGCTTGCAGAGAAACAAGAAGGTGCCTTACAGGCCTTTGAAGAGCAGTGGAGGCAATATTTCTAAGTCCTCTGCACTACTTTTGCCTTCAGCAGTGATTTAATTGCATGGGGGGAGGAATGGAAAATGTGGTAAGGAGAGACTTTGGGGCTCAGTGCATTAGATTGGCTCACAACAGACATACTTCCTAAATATGTTCAAGGGGTGAGGGTCTATGGTGTACGCTTTCTTTCAGAACCATAAACTAAACTGTACAAAACAGTACTTGTGGAGAGCTAAAAAAAAAGGCTTAGCCTTATCCAAAAGTGGCAACCGATTTTTATCTTTCAACTTTTGGGCTGAGAGTAGAATTGATTAGAAGTGCATTGTACTTTGAAAATAAAGCTAGTGTCAACTCCACAGCCAAAATTTGTCACTGCTGAAAACATCACTACATGATGTGATAAAAAGTTTTAAACCTTTGAAATAAGTTACATTTTCATGTGATCTTTAACAACATACCTCTGAGTCCTGCAAGGAGATGATGACAGAAACAAAAACCCTCAGCAAAAGACAGCAGAAGTTCCTTAAAATAACACATTATTGAATTAATATTAGACTCCATGCATTTTTCAGAAAATAATTAATCCATTACATTTTAACTCAACTGATGCTTACATCAGATGCAAATTAAGTTAGGCTGTAAAGCAGCATTCCAGATGAACAAGTCTCCTTGCTGTAGAAGAACAATATTTTATACAGAAAAGGAACTATTGCTATGAAGACACTTCCATTCCCACTGCTGGCATTCCTGCAACATGGAATTCCTATAAATAATTACTTCAATTGTTATATAGTTTCCCACATCTGAATTATTTTCTATTTATAAAAAATAAAGTGACTCCACTTGAAGGTCCACCTGGGACGTGGACCAGATCTTAAAACAAAGAAAGAGAAAGCAAAAGTTTTTAAATGGTATCTAACCATTCCTTTAAAACATTTGTGCAGTGTTAATGGATTTCATTATTTTATCTGCTTCACCTAAAATTGCCCTAGTTTGAGGTTAGCACAGTTAGACCCAGAGAGATGAGTATTTTCTATCACTGAAAGTCAGCACAAGTGGACTTCAGTTTCCCCATGATAGCTGCGACAGGGAATGCTTTAATGAGGGGGTTATAATAACCCTGTGAACTGAGGGACCTGGAAAAAACATTCTTCCTGATTTCTCTCAGGCAAAATGACAAGAAGAAAGAAACAGAGGTGGAAGGATGACATACCTTCTGAGTCTTTGGTGCATTGTTTGCAAACTTTATGCTTACTTTGATAAGAAAAAATAATTAAGATAACAGATTCAGTACTAAAGAGATTTTAAACTTCTCTATTTATATTAACTTCTAATGCAGAGCCACTAAACCTCTCTTGCACTTGAGGTTAATTTAGGTTTGTGGCTTTGGAGGAACAGTTCAGTAGTCATCTATAGAGTATCAATTTAGGTGGGAGAATTTTAGATAAGACATGTAATTATCTTAAAGTCTGATTTCAGAACCTGTTCTGGGAGAAGAGATGCTGCTAACACATCACTATCCTGTGATGTCAGATTGGTGTCTATAATGAATTCTTCTCAAGGTGCATTTGTCATATATTATAGTTATCTTTCACTGATGGATGTGTTTAGCAAGTGAGCAGTTACTCCAAGAAGATTAATGCTACAGAGGTGGAACAAGGATAGGAAAAGGGCTGATCATGCAGAAATGTTGAGCATTCTGGAAAGGAATATAAATGTAACAGGACCTTTTTAATCTTTCTGTTAAAAGATATGATATCCCTGTATTTAACGGAATGGGATTTTTAAGTAATAAATAAAATTTTCCACAGGAACTTTGCTATGAGCTTGTACTTTGTGCAGCTTGGATTACAAATTATAAATGTTGTTTTCACCAGCTATCAAATGTTCTTTTCTATGTCCGTTCATGACTGGACCAGCCTGTAATGTGACAAGTGGGCTTTGTTCAGAGAGATTACCCAAATTCCCCAAGTTTCTGGGAACACTAATGAAAACTTTCCTTCCCAAGAACAGCCTCATCGACACTGTCCCAGCTAAAGGCAACCAATACCACTATATGCACTGATATTTATACAGTCTGTTTTCCAAGCATGTAAGAAAATAACCTTCACACCAAACATCTATGGAAGTCAATACTCCTCAGTCCCTACGCTGATCAAGAAATGAACAGCGTGAGCTATTTCTCTGCAGTGTGAAAGCTGCATATGTCAGCATTGGGCTTTCACCTGGTGTGGTATATGAAAGCTCTTCATATTACACTTTATAAAAAACACAATTTGGAGCTGGATAAAAACATAAAAGCTCATCCTTTGTGATCATCTCTTCCAGTCTGGAGAGGACAAATTTGAAAGTGTTGCATTTTTTTTGTCAGGGCTTAATTTAGCTAGATAACAATAATGATATCTGTTATATCCAGATGAAGGCAGCTTGACAGCTGTATGCATGCTCAATAACTTTGTAGGGACACAGTGAGAGATATCTGGTATTTTACAACAAATAATAGCTTTCTTTGGATTTTTTTTTCATTGTATTTTAAATGAAACACTGGTATCTGGGGAGTTTCTAGCTAGAGTATGTTTTTCCCAGATTACCCATCCTATCCTCTTCTGAATCTGTCCATATGACATTTAAAGACAAACACTACGCGTTCTTTTTAAATGAAATTTAAAATCAACATCCTTTCTTTTTTTCTAAATATCAAAAATATATCAGATACTCTGATATCATCACGGATTATACCCTTATATCAATCCATCCATGAGATGTCTTCTAAAGAATTAAGAGGAGGCAGCAGATAAACTCTAGATGAGAACTCTGTATTAACACCTCACTTTTCAGCACCCCTCATTAGGGTACAGATCATCATACCCAGATATTCACATACATATACAGAGCTCCCTGAAAAAAACTATTCATTACCATCTATAGTCTCTGAATTCATCACTTACGCAACTAAGAGCCATGTTAACTTCCCATGTTCACATCCCTATCACCTTACAGTCCCTTCAAAAACTCAGCAAGTACTTCAGAAAAGTAAGGCCATAACTGCTGCCTACGTTTAACAAGGAAAATGTAAGGGGTTATGGTCACCTAGAGACCTAGAAAACTTCTGGTAGAGAACAGCCTCCAAGAAGATACTGTCAACTATCACAGAACAACATTCACACCCTGGCTCCCTCTTAGACGACTTGATAAGACTCTGTCCAATTCCACCCTCAATAGCATAGCAAACTGGGATGTTCCAATGAACTTGGTTTTCCCTCTCCAAATTCTGTGGACAAATATTACGCTTTCTGGAGACCCTTGATTTTTTTCCTCTGATCACAGGGGTTCTGTGGGACATATTAGTATTGTAGGATTTGCACTAGTGGTTAACTCGGGCCTTTGTGTATGACTATTGTGTATGACCATATTTGAAAATAAAGGAAAAATTACGAAAACATATGAGAGTATTAAATTCAATCGGTGTGTTCTACTGTCATTGTGGTACTGTGGCTTCCTGAGTACTTCAGTACCTGTGAAAAAGACCATTACGTAGTTGTTTTGTAAGTGTCCTTGTACTTACACATCTCCCCAGAAACCCTCTGTTGCTATGTGCATTCCTGAGTGTATTCCAGCCGTCTTTTGCAGATAAACTTAGTGTAACAAGCTAAAGACAGCACATCGCTAAACAGATGTTGCATACAGGTGTCATGTTCACCTCTGGTAAAACTCCTATTCCTGTTATTCCTGTTTCAGCTAGCAAGCAGCTAAAGCAGTGATGAGAGTGCTCAACTTTGTCTTCACCTCTACAAGAAAATGTATGCTGATGGCCGTTAGCATGCCCCAGGAATAGGGAAAACCCAGAAAGGATGTCCCCGAAAGCTAAAAATCACTTCAACAAGGCAAATACAGGCTTTACCAGATATGCTGTGGAGGAGCAGGCTTCTGTACTGCATTGTGTCTGATATTTTCCAGCATTCTTCATATTGTCTAACTAAAGTCCCTCTGCCTCCATAGGTCTTCTTCATGTCCCTGTTCAGTTGTCCCTAACTCCAGGTCTAGTCTCCCTTTTAATTCTCCTCTCAGTCCTAACAGTTGTCTTTTAATATTCTCAGACAAAACAAACCTACCTAACTGCTAACCAGATCTATGGTTCTTTAACAAAAGCTCAAGATTGTCTCAGACTCCTCTCCAGGCAACCTCTAGCTAAAAAGTACAGCAGAAAAAAACATGTGCTTCATATGACTGCAAGTGGGTTTCCTCTTCTTCAGCATCTCCCTTGGGCACAGTCTGAGCTTTGACCTTAGGAGGTGTAATTGTAGTTGGCACAGCTCTATTAGCAGAGTTGGAAGATGAGTATGTTGCTGCAGTCTAACTGCAGAGGTGACTGTGCAGATAAACATTTTTGTGGCTCTGTTAACACGTCAGCTCAGATGGACAAGGTGGCCTTATTTGTGGGTGATGAATGATGCTGTTGTAGCCAATGACTTGTGTGAGATACCTAATCTTGGCTGTGATATGAAACTGGGCTTTACAGAATGGATAAGTTCTAAATCAAGATTTGGTTCGATTCTAGTCATACAGTTTATTTATAAAGCAATGTAAAAAATCCTTCAATGACTCCTCTCTTTGTACAGATACTTAAAGAATTACAAGCCATATCAGCTTCCATTGTAGTCAGCTGTCATTTCTCTGATTATAATACTTGTTGGATCATTGGCTTGATAGAAAACAATGAGTATGGCAACTAAATGTCAAATATCAAAAAGTATACCAAAAGGGATTGAAAAATAAAAAAGGAACAGTTCTCCATGTATAAAACTGACATCAGAAAATATGTTTAAAAGATATTACTTAGAAGAGGTAATCTTCTTCCTTATTCCCTCCACTACTGCTGCTATTGTGGGCTTGATACAGATTTTTAGACTCAAGCCAAGAGAAAGTTGAAGTATTTGTTTACCCCTAGATATATGATTAGCTTCATTAGAACTTTGCCTAAATTATCAGAAAATAATAATGAGATGCTTAAAGATACATTTAAATGCTTTCTTGGATCTAGGCCATAAATCTTTGGTCTTTTAAAAAATCAAAGCTTGCAACAAGCAGTATCATCTCATACAAGAAAAACGTTTTAAGCCTGATTTCCACATGGTCACCCTATCTCAAAAAAAACCTGTAGGAAAACCTGTAAAGGTGCAGAAAAGAATAAGATTATTAGAGGAAATACTAAATAGTTAAAGCTTTCAGCCTAGAAAAATACTAAACGGGAAAGGCTAGTTTTGTTGGTTTGTGAAGGTTATGGAGAAGAGGATTAGGGAATTTGCTCTATATTTCTAACTCTATAAAGCTACAACACAGCCACCAAAACTAATTCATAGTGGATTCAGTGACCAAAGGAAATACTTTTTCTGTATAACACCAACTGTGAATGCATAGGAGCATGAACTCAAGTACTGATATGCAACTGTTTGCACTATGTAATTGGTGGTCTTCTCCAGCTTTAGGTTGTCCCAGGTGTCACATTGTGCTGGTTTTGGCTGGGATAGAGTTAATTTTCTCCACGGTAGTTAGTATGGTGCTCTGTTTTGGCCTTGTGCTGAAAACAGTGTTGATAACACAGGGATGTTTTCGTTATTGCTGACCAGGGCTTACACAGAGTCAAGGCCTTTTCTGCTTCTCACCCCACCCCACCAGCGAGGAGGCTGGGGGTGCACAAGAAGTTGGGAGGGGGCACAGCTGGGACAGCTGACCCCAACTGACCAGAGGGATATTCCATACCATATGACATCATGCTCAGCATATAGAGCTTGGGGAAGAAAAAGGAAGGAGGGGACATTGAAATTTATGGTGTTTTGTCTTCCTAAGTAACCATTATGTGTGCTGGAGCCCTGCTTTCCTGGAGATGGCTGAACACCTGCTGGCCGATGGGAAGTAGTGAATGAATTCCTGGTTTTGCTTTGCTTGTGTGCGCGGCTTTTGCTTTACCTATTAAACTGTCTTTATCTCAGCCCACGAGTTTTCTCACTTTTCTGCTTCCGATTCTCTCTCCCATCCCACCAGGGGGGAGTAAGCGAGCGGCTGGGTGGCACTTAGTTGCCGGCTGGGGTTAAACCGCGACACACACAGACAATTCTTGCATACTGTTCAGGGAACTGCCTGTTACATGCACTGTTTCCCACATGTGGGATGAATGATGACAGTCTAGCTGAGGAATGAAGAGAATTATGGCATTTTCACTAGACTTCAGGCCAGAGAAAGGACTCTGGACTGGTTATTTGCTAGTGTAAATACAGCCATAGGGTAGCAGTGACACTGATAATGGCTCCTTATGCTTCTTGTACCTCAGCGTTAGCCTAACTTTGGGACTGATGCAACAAGTTCTCTACAAAAACTAGAAGTTTTGGAAATATTGAAGATACTGTTCCTAAAAGGCCATATAGATGATGCTGTATGCAGTTTGATTCTAACTACCCTATACCCTACCCCAGCAGGGATTTGTGTTTTGAAACATTCTACCTACTCTTCTTGTCACACCACAGCCAGGGAAAGGCAGTGAATACCCTCCGTTCTGTGTTGTAGAGTACTACTGCACTGAGCTTCTTTAGTATTGCACAGCCCAAACTTTACCTCAGACATTTCGAACCAAGCTAACACAAAAATAGTTGTCTTAGTGTCATGTGGGACCACTTGGGTCCATAAGGCCATGTGTTATGTAGTAAGGATGTGACCAAGCTACTCATGAGGCTAAGAGTACATAAGACAAACCATGACTCTTTTCTTCAAGTGTCAGTTTATGACCCTTTTTTATTTAGCAGTTAGAATGTATCCATAGAAACCAAATATTGCAGAGGCCAGAAGTAAATATGTGTTCAAGAAGGAATTAGATAAATATGTAAGTATGAGAAAAGCAATAGTTCAGATGCAACTTTCATTCTGCAATCCCCTAAACACGTGTCCGTTGGAAGAGGGAAGATATTTCAAAGGAAGGACCACTCCATGAAAATGTTCCAGGTCCACTCTCCTGGCAAGCGTCTGAGACACTGACAGAGACCTCTGGTCTGACGGAACGATATTAGACGTAAGAATTATTGAATGTCAAACACAAAAGCTATTTCTGACCTCTTTCTTTTAGAATTCCTTTTTTTTTACTTTTTGAATGTGCAGAATTCACATGAACTTTGTATTTTTTGAGTGTTACATTAGCTCATTCAAAAAACTCTCTAATCAAGTCATGCTTTAATTCCTTTGAACACATCTGCTTTCTGCCAACTAAACATTGTAAACAGATTCTATTGTCTTTCTTAGCACCAAGAATGTTAGTAAAAATAATACCTTAACTTTCAAATATCCCATTCCTTCCAAGGTGCATTTAGGTTAATGGCCACTGAAGATGCATCCTCCTTCAGTCGTTTCAATTCCACTTTTATTCTTTTTTTTTCTTCTTTATACTATAGCCTTTTGGGACACAGCTTTGCTGCTCTACAGCACGAGGTGTATTTATTCTGCTTTACACTTTGCACTTCACATTCTAAGAATCACAATTTATTTCCCTGGAAAAGCTTTTCATTTGCACTATTACTACAACCTATTACTGTGGTCTTTCATCATGTCACGTAACAGTCTGTATGGTACTGTGTGGAGAAAAGCTATTCTGTTTTGAAATACCAAGAATTCTTTTCACACTAACTTTAGAATGTTTGTGATACCTCAAATCTTAACCCAAGCAAGACAGTCTTTTAAAAAAAGCTGCATAAAGCCTTAAGAATTGGAAGCAGAATTCCACATTCCATTTGCTGTAATGGTAACACACTGATTAGTGTGTTAGGAGCCCAGCTCTGCATAAGCTCTACATAGGCTGTCTCTCTTAATTCTGTAGCCTTGGCTCCCTAATTTAAGCTTGGCTTAGTGGGTAGTACAAGTTCTTCAGTCCAAATGTTGGCATGCTGACAGAAACAGCAAGCAAACAAACAAGCAACCCCTAAAACCTGACCTGTCATACAAGTTTTCATAAGGAAATGTGAGCTTAGAAGTTAGATGTAGAGTAAGGCTGGGCAAGGTCTTTAACAGGACAACTTGCTCAACAATTTCAATCATGATATTGGATAAATATCTTGCTATCACATTTCATAATGGAATTTTTGCTAGGCTTTATATTAAATTGCCCTAGATCCTCTACTGAGATCACAGAATCACAGAATGGTGGAGATTGGTAGCAACCTCTGGAGGTCATCTGGTCCAACCCACCTGCTCAAGCAGAAGCACCTAGAACAGGTTGCCCAGGACCATGTCCAGACAGCTTTTGAATATTTCCAAGGACGGAGACTGCACAACCTCCTTGGGTGACTTGTACCAGTGCTTGGTCACCCTCACAGTAAAAAAGTGTTTCATTACGTTCAGATGTAACCTCCTGTGTTTCAGTTTGTGCTTATTGCCTCTTGTCCTTGAGGCAACTTGTCCAGAACTTGGCTCTGTCTTCTTTACATCCTCCCTTCAGATATTTATACAAATTGGTGAGTTTCCCCCTGAGCCTTCTCTTCTCCAAACTGAGCAGTCCCGTCTCTCAGCCTTTCCTCATATAAGAGATGCTCCAGTCCCTTAATCATCTTAGCGACTTTTTGCTGGCCTCTCTCCAGTAGTTCCATATCTCTCTGACACTGGGGAACTCAGAACTGTATATTTCTGTATACTTTCTTTTCATGTTTGAGTTTTGCCAGGAGCTCCGTGTTCATCCACATAGGCCTCCTGATATTTTTGCTTGGCTTCCTGCTCGTTGGGACGGATTGCTCTTGAGCTTGGAGGAGGTGATCCTTGAATATTAATCAGTTTTCTTGAACCCCTTTTCTCTCCAGGGTCAATGATCCATGTTTATTTCATGGTCACGGTCACGTTTATTTCATTCAATATTTATTTCAATGTTTATTTCATCTGTGTTTATTTAACCCATCAGATGGTCCATGTTTATTTCATGAACAAGATCCTGTAAAAGTATCTATCTTCCATAAATTTTGAAATTACATTCTATTTTTTAATAATAGCCTTTAATTGTTTCTCTGATTAACACGTAATTAAGTACTAAAGGAATATTGCCTATATGAAACTTATAATTTATTAAAACCTGCTCTTCTTTCTGTTATTTCCACTGTACACATGTTTTAAAGAGGGACTCAACAATTCAGAAAAAACTAATTAGTAGTTTAATATCACATGAAATTCAATAGAGAGACCTTAATTTACACCACTGTACATGAGATCAGAATTCAGCTTTGGTATTTGTCATAAGAGCAACTCAAATGGCAGTCTTACGCCACCTAATGTAAAGATAAAAAGCATTCATTCCAGCATTGATTTCAATACTGAAGCAGTGCACGGGAAAGGTCACCACAATTAAAGGCATATGTAAAAAAGAAACTGTGAGCAGTGTTTGTGCTTCTTCTCTATCTCAAGATTTATGTGATTGACTCTTAATTGGAGACCTAGGGTTTCATTTCACAGCTTGGGCAGACAGGCTATTAGATCTCAAATGAACAGGGAGAAAATAGCTATACTTTGCGTGCAGGTAATAATAATTAAAATACTTTTTGACCTTCTGTGATGATTAGTGGAAGAAAAAAGAAGTTTAAAATACAGAAATTCAAGATATTGTTTGAATATAAGTATTAGTTTATGATGGCAAACTGGACAAAACTAAGTCTTTGCTTAACACATGTCCACGTCATCACATATGGGCATTATCTGAATGTATGGATGGATGGGGAACACCGGCATTTCAACAAACTGATGGTCCTTTCTTGCTGCCCCCTGTGTTTTGGCTGTAAAATAGCTGCAGAATATGAAATTTTATTGTGGCTTTAATCTTCTTTGGATACGTCTGAATATGGAAATATAAATGATTGCATAGTTGTACTTGGTAATTAATGTAAGGCTGGATGACAAAAGGTCATCTGTCTGCCAAAACTGTGAGACTGGGCTCCTCCAAATATAGCTGCCTATATCCTATCATCCAAAGCCTGTCAGGGTAGATTATATTGTTAGCCAAACTGGCACATGTCGCAAATCTTCAAGGCCCTCCTGGATGGCTTGCATCTCTATCCACGTTGGTAGGAAAAGAATCTCTCTTTGCAAAATAAAGATTGCCTTTGCAACTATGTTGATTGCGCTGTACAATAAAAATATAGTGGGTAAATTAATAATATCTTATCACATCGTGACATAGTGTGCCATCCTACAAGGGTTTTTCTTTCCTTTTTTTTTCTGCAAGGAAGTTGATTTCATTTGTAGGGAGTATGACTATGAGACATAATACATACACTCTCAGAATGATTCTTCCTAGGTTATGATAGAAGAAGAAAAATACTAGCAGCTCCAGACTACATGTGTTGTAATGTAATGAGACCCTCACAAATCAGGAGGCAGGGGCAAATGGCTTATTTTCTTGCTTCTTTCATATGTAAGTACTTCTTTCAGCTTAGAAACTGAGCTTCTGGGGTTTTACTTTTTATGTTCTTCATTTGGTTTCTGAGGCTTCTATTTTCTCCTAGCATATTCCAAGGCCAATAAGATACAGCTCCCAGAGATGTAATGAGCAAACTTCTCAGCTTTGCATTTGCTGAACTGCAGTTGGGGATGCTCAACAGAATATTAAACTGGAGAGTTATTATTCCACTATATCATCTCCACTCTTCAGATGAGACACACACACGCAAAAAAAGGCATATCAATGTGGCAACTGAACTGTGGGTGGATAAGCATAGATAGATAGTGTGCAGCTGAAATCTAAATCCATCAATCAAATAAAATTAAAACCATAGTCAGCACCTTGTGTCATAATCTCTGTGAAGAGATAATCAAAGCATTTGCTTCAGGTGGGAAGAAGGCAAGTGTGCTTAAACAATCTTGTGTTATTGATCCAGTGCAATTCTGAAAACAGTCCCTGCAGTGTAATCTCTACAGCTTGATAGATTGCATGAGTAGATACACTTAGACCAGTGAGATTACCTTCTGCATCAGTTAAGTAATAGAAATAAAAAATAAAATGACAGTATACTTTAAAGAAGGAAAATCACGGATTGGAAAATACAAAAATGATACCTATATGGCTTCCATCAGTGGAGTATCTGAATACGTCACCATTTTGAATGTAGCAAGCTCACACATTTGAGTAGAATATTGCTTTACAGATGTGGTAATTGGGGGCCAAAGATCCTCAGACCATGTAACCTCGCAGGATGCCTGCATCGAAAAACTGAACTGACTTGCTCAAGGCCAGGTATACAGACAATTCTTTCAATAACCCCTTACTAAGGAAGTTATGAGCACTATGGGATTTCTGGTCATTTTAGATAAGGTTAGCAAGCAAAACCTTAACTACTTAATTTCATGTTCAGAGTCAAAACATCAGTAACTGAGCTGACAAGAAATTCGGCAACTAACAACAGGAATGACATTCTCAATCTCTAGGTTAAATATGAATTGCAAGTAGGGCTGGGAAATATGATGCCACGCACAGTTCTGCTCAGTTACCCTGCTATATGGAATGGTGTAATTTGACAGAGCTTGGATAACTTTTTGTAGGGCTCTGCTGTTTTAGAAAAGATGAAGAATTGGCTTTTCACCTTCACTAACTTTATATTTTATTTATTCACTGACTTAATTTATATCACCAAGTTCATGGCATCACTGGACTTTCAAAGTTTAAACTCTTTAATAAAGCTACTCACTTTCATATATTGTGCATTACAGCCATGGAGAACAGCAGTTAAAGATTTTCTTATTGTAGTCACTTTATGTAGGTATTTATGTGAGAGACATTATCATGAAGGGATAAATGGGCAAATTTAATTTGTTCATTCATGACTGTAAGACGAAGAATACATGAAGTCAACTGTTTCTCTCAACTTCATAAGTAACTGGGCTTTAGTTTTCATCTGAACAGAACCTGACTTCTCATGCTTTCCATTTTACCTCTCCTTATTTTAGACACAGCAGAGACTGAAGATCAGATGACCCCACTTTTAAATTAGACCGGAGCTGTGCTTGCTTTGGGTTCTCTAAAACATAAGCAAAAAGCCCTACGGATAATATCAGTTTTGCTATCAAAGGTGAAAGTCATGGAAGTCAGTGATGTTTAAACTATGACAGAAAGCCACTGGCTATTAGTAAACACTGATACAGATGAAACTGAAAGGGTAGTGAGACATTAAACAGTTTTAAAAATTGCACAGTAACCTTCATGCAATTCTTGAAACTATTGTCGTATTTTTCAAATCCCTATCTTTCCACCTTCCTATTTTTCCTTTCTAATGTTGATTTTAAAGAGATGTATATTTCTGACCAACAAGAAGGGGAACCTTTAAGTCCAAGAGCTTCATTAGTACTTTCATTATGTTGGCAAACTCATCATCACATTTATACCAATCTGTAGGGCTGCCTCCCCATTGGCCTGATCTGAGGAGAAGAGAAGTTCTGTGCAGTGACTCTAGAGCAGGTACTAGACCCAATCTTCTTGGGTTAAGCAATCAAATCCTGTGACTAAAAATAAGATGAGAACACTGCTGGAGGTGTGAGACAGATGCAAGAGGAGCTACTCAATGCGAGGTGAGACGGTGTGTGGAATTTCTCTTCTCCGTCTGTGCAGAAAGCCCTGGAGCCAGGCACAGGAGGATGCTGTGCAGCCGTCTGCAGATGCAGTCCTCTGCAGATGCACGTGGCAGTTGCAGCCCCTGGGGACCCAGAGAACCCTGAGAGCAGCTGTGGGGAGGCATACGCTTCCTGATGCTATTTTCTTTGCTCTGCCATTTGCAGTCCTGCTGGTACTGAGGAGCTGTTTTAGGGCCCTCATCCTGTATTTCACAAGAACATGCTTGCGAGGGAAGTTTCCTTGCGGTGGGCATTCTGGAGACCAGCTCTGAAGCGTTCTATTAATTTAAATAATTTTTATGCTGCCATTTTACTTGCTGTTCTTCTCTGCAGTTCCAAGCTGCTTCTATTTCTGCCTTTTCTTCAAACCCTTTCCTGCATTTATCAAGTCATATTCCTTGCTCTAAAGTCTGCACATTAAATAATTTCCTCTGTAAAGGTATATGTCTTCTGTGTTTGGCTGAATGACTGAGGATGAACCTATATGGTAAACGCAGAGAAGACTCTAAGATCACATCCTTGTGGAAAAAACTAAGCTTTTCTCTTGGCTTTTGCTATGAGATAGATGAAAATTTAGTGAATTGAGAGATCAGTTTAGGCCTTGAAAATGCAGCAGTCAGAATGGGCAGAGTAAAAGACTGTGCATGAAACATTCATGTGTGGGAGGTTTCACAGTAACACTGATGGCCCAGAGTCCAGTTCTTAGAATCATAGAATCATAGAATTGTTGAGGTTGGAAGAGACCTTTAAGAACATCGAGTCCAACCATTAACCCAGCACTGCCAAGTCCACCACTAAACCATGTGCCTAAGCTCCGCATCTATACATCTTTTAAACACATCCAGGGATGGTGACTCAACCACTTTCCTGGGCAGCCTGTTCCAGTGCTTGACAACCCTTTCGGTGAAAAAATCAGTCCTGATTCTCTTATGAACATACCAGAAAATTTTGCAGATTAATGCATTTTTTTCTTAGACAATAATTTTCTCCAGGCAGTGATTAATCTTGTCTTCCATGTTCAGATCTTCCATGAAATGTCCTATCAAACATATTAGGCAGGATTATTACTGAACTTTGATTTCTTTTCAATTACAATTTCAGCAATTATTTCAGCTTGCTGTGGACTTTTTGTCAATACAGTTGTTTGGAAGCCATGCTAAAAACTGGAGTATACCTCTGTAATTGAATCAGATCATATTGTCAGTTTTTAAGGAGAAATTTCTGCTAGTTTCAGTAGTAAGAACTGCTTAAGAATTACTCATATGACACGCCAATGGAAATTAATATTAATGAATTACTAAAGCTGCCAACTAAGCTTTCTTGGGGGAGGAAAAGAGGGTAAAGTTTCTTTTCAGGATTTCTAAGAGTAGCTCTGAAATATCTGTCATAATAGAATACAAGAGTGGACAGACTATTTCACTGACCCCATTTAACATTTTTTCTCTCTCTAGTATGTTTTAACTGGCCTGTGGTACTCTATAGCTTCTTTAACTAGAATAATCTTACATAATGTGCTAACTCTGGCAAAATATTGAATTGTATAAAAATAGCCTTACCTTGAATTGCTGAATGCAAGGTTATATAAGTTGTTAAATGTGGCATAATTATTCTACCACAGGATCATCAGTGGCCACATGTGCTTCATATAAGTGAATGGTAAGATATAAATTCACAGTGTTAAGAAAAACTCTCTAATGAGCTCTTAAAATTTTAATACCTGAACTGAAAATGTGCACTGCACATCAGTTAAGGACAAAACTGTAAAACCTGGTATCAAGACAGTCTTCAAAAGAAAAGGAAAGATGAGAACACGTGAAATAATTGGCTAATTCCCTGACAAGCTTCAATACATAATTATGAAGGAGGAGAAAGAAGTTCCCCTCCCCTCAAACTCGTGCTATTACAACAGCCCATAGAGAATAGTAACTTGGCCATACACCTCACAAGGAATTTGCCTTTGGGACATTCATCATTTAATAGAGAGGAAGGGAGAAGATATGTATGAAAAATCAGGAGGAGTACAAAGGATGTGATGATTCAACAAAACTAAACTCACAGCTTTGCCTATTTACAGTAGGACTCTGTTCTTTATTTAATCACAAGCTGCACAGCAAGCTAGCATATGGGCTGGGGGCGAGGGGGGCATGATTTGGCATCTACTGACTAATTTGATATATAGCACATTTTTCCTATCTTCTCAATACATATGATGTTGAAAATTATTTGAAAATTAATGAGGAGAAAACTGACCCATTTTTTTCTTGCAAAGCATGCAGTTCGCTGCACCTGGTCGGGGGAAGGAAAGTGGAAAATAATTGCAAAATTCTTAAGGGCACATTTTTCAACCTAGTAATCTGATAGGAATATTATTAATCAATTACATTTAGTTCTAGAATGTACTAGTGTTAGAGGAGAACAAGAGAGAGAAAAGACTTGGAAAGATGGGAAATTCTTCTAAGTACATTTCTGATTCGTATTGACCAGTGTCACTGCACTGAATTAGAGAGAGTTCAGGCTGTGGAAACTGCCTGACCCATTTTGTCAATCTGCAGAAAGTCCAGTTCAGCTCCAAAATGAATGGAAAGTTTGGAATGGAATTAGAGTTAAAAAGATATAAGAACAGATTTAGAAAAATTCCAACAAATACAAACATTTTAATAAATCATTTTGCAAATCTTTTATTTCAAAATTCCCATTTTCTGACAAATCCAAAAAGCTGATAGGATTTTTCATTATTTTAAAATAGTTTTTTCTAGTGAAATATCAGCAAAAACATTCTTGAAGTCTTAGTTCAAGTCAAGACAAGTTTCCAGCAATACTAAGTCATAACATTGAAAATGCAATTTAATCTGATGAAATTTGTTCATTGTCTGTGCGTTAGCCTTGAAATGAAATGTGATGTTCAAATACACATAGAAAATATGAGTAAAGGGCTATTTTTTTGAACTAGGCATCTCTGTGTTCTTTTTAATATTTTGTTCTTCAATACATAAGTAATTTCATAAAGCAGTATCTGATCTGTGGTATACAGTATCATAGAAAGAAGAACTAAAGATGAAAAAGTATTATAAGTCAGGCCACTCTGTTAAGATACTTTAAAACCAGAACTATTTCTAGTGTTGTGTGTAGCCTGCATTTTAAGAAAACCATACAATGAATGAAAAGTATAATTTCCTACTCAGACATTAGTAATCAGCAATTCAAAGCTTAACAAAGGGACCACATTAAGGCTAGTCCACCTATGGCATATTCTATGACATGTACAACTTCTAGTGTCCACACATAATTTTTTCCACTGTTGTTAATATTACATTTCTTAGAGAGGATATTCCAGTAAGCTTTTATCACCAAGTTGTTGATCTGATCTTCAACCCACAGTTTCTTGCATAGTTTTTTTATATTATTCCTTGTTAAGTGTGTTAGAGCCACCCTAAATAATTCCTTTCTCACCTCAAGATTTAAATATTTATAGACTATTGTTATATGCACCTACATGTTTTGGCTGAAATAACAAGAATATATGGGGCTTTTGTTATTAAATATGATTGCAATTTTCATAAATATGGATGGACTTGTGGTCAGTCTGACGTAAAATGAGATTGGATCTACATAGCATAAATTGGTGTCTGATTGTTGTACTATTGTGAACTAAAGCTACATAGAAAATAAAATTTCCGTTTAAAATATGCAACATACTTAATGTTTCAAAAGCTTTTGATTCCCTAGTTTTGTTTGAAATTTTGCTCGTGGTGTCACCTAAGGAAAGAAATAGCAGTGTATTGGTTTTGGCTGGGATAGAGTTAATTTTCTTCATAGTAGCTTGTACAGAGCTATGTTTTGGATTTGTGCAGAAAATTGTGTTGATTATTGTCATGATGTAAGCCCCAGCCAGCAACCCAATACCACGCAGCCGCTCGCTCACTCCCCCCCTCCCTAGTGGGGTGGGAGGAGAATCAGAGAGAAAGGGAAACTCTTGGTTGAGATAAAACAGTTCACCCGGACAGCAAAGAAAAAAAATAATAATTATATTATATATTAATAATCATCATCATCATCAATATAACATAATAGAATATATGAAGGAATGATGCACAATTTCTCACCACCTGACAACCCAATGACGCGATAGAGCCCATCCTGAGCAGTGATCATGGAACAGCAATATTCCCCAGCAGCGATCTCGGAACTGAAGTTCCAGAGAGAGCGAGTGAGGGAACCAACAGCCGAACGAATGAATGACAAAAGCACGAACGAATGAAAGGCCCAAATGAACAAAAAAAAGGCCCCAACAAACGAAAAAGGACTCCTAGCACACCAGCCGACCCCCACTTATACCGGGCATGACATCTATGGTATGGAATACTCTCTTTGGGCCAGTTTGGGTCAACTATACGGCTATACCCTCCCAGGTTTTTGCACCTCTACATTACCAAAATCTAAGAAGCTGGAAGAAGTCCTTGATCTCATAGCAACAACTAATAACATCAGTGTTTATCACCATTCTTCACACATGAAATCCCATACTAAATCCAAAACACAGTAGCTACTGGGAAGAAATTACTTCCATCCTGGCCGAAATCAGGACAATCATGTGGAGATATTTTCGTTATTGCTGAGCAGGGCTTACACAGAGTCAAGTCCTTTTCTGTTTCTCATGGTGCTCTGCCAGCAAGTGGGCTGGGGGTGCCCAAGAAGTTGGGAGGGGACACAGCCTGGACTGCTGACCCCAACTGACCAAAGGGATATTCCATACCATATGACGTCATGCTCAGCATATAAAGCCGGGGGAAGAAGAAGGAAGGGGAGGATGCTTGGAGTGATGGCATTTGTCTTCCCAAGTAACTGTTACACGTGCTGGAGCCCTGCTTTCCTGGAGATGGCTGAACACCTGCCTGCCCATGGGAAGGAGTGAATGAATTCCTTGTTTTGTTTTGCTTGGCATGCAGCTTTAAATTGTCTTTATTTCAACCCATTTTTTCACTTTTATCCTTCCGATTCTCTCCCTCAACCCACTGGACAAGAGTGAGCGAGCAGCTCTATGGGGCTGAGCTGCCGACCGGGGTTAAGCCACAACAAGCAAACTGACAATTGGGCAATTAATGCCATGGAGGATCCAGATTGATGTTGCTGTTCCAAGTCAGACTCAAGAAGAATAGAAACTTTGCTTTTCTACGCTATGACACTTATTTGCAGTCCAACTATCCATTTTTAGTGTGAGGGCTTTTTTAGATCAGAAAATCCATTTTAGGCCTGGGACATTTTCGAGAAAAGGTTTTATTTATCTGCTTGCTTTATTTTGTTTGTTTTATTTTTCAAATCTAATAAGGGTTTATTTGTTTGGGGTTTTTTTGTTTGTTGGTTTGGTTTTGTTTGGTTGGTTTTGGTTTTGAAGTTGATTATCTGCCAGGTAAAATATTTTTGAAAACATTTCTGATTACTTGAAAAATTCTTTCCCAAATTTAGTTCTTCTGCTTCTGGGGAATCATGAACATGTATGTACAGCCTTCTACTGAAGACGACAGTATTTTCCAAGGATGCATTGTGGTCTACTAGCAGATACGTCTGAGGCTCACCACTTTTGTCAGCATTGGTCACGTACAACAGTGAAAGCACAACAGTAGCATCTACCAGAGAATATTGTGAGTGGCAACACATGTTAAAGAGGTGACAAATATGGAAGAAATCTGAGCAGACGAGAATGGCATTTTTCCATGATCAACTCTCTTTGTTAATTTAAAATCTCTGAGTCTGGATAATCCTTCTTGAAATTCAATTTACTTTTATTACTGGATGCTGCATCTTTTTTTTTTTTTTTTTATGTAATAAAGGTCTAGATTTCCAACTCCAGTTATTTAATTGCTAGGTCTATCATATGACAGATACAATTTTATGAAAATAGATTGCATGTAATTATTGAGGCAATGTCTACTCATTATAATCTTCTTGAAAATGCAGATAAAAAGTCCTTACGAATTTGTAATAGTGTGCTTCAGAAAAGCAGCCTGTTAAGCTCTTCACTACTCTTCCCATCAGGTACTGTAAGTTCAGGAGCATTGCCTTGTGTCACCTGCACCTGAAGCGAAGCGTATGCTTCTAGGCAGACACCAACATCTTTTACACCTTGTCTCTACAGAACATGGAGAAGGCATGCATGAACAAGGAAACAAACAAAAAGACAGTGCATCTAACTGTAACTAGATTAGGTCTCCAGGTATCCTGAAAACAGTTCTCAAAAGGTGTTTTGTCTGAGGACAGTGAAAAGGAGAACCCATCAACCCGCAGCTGGAGGTACTTGCTGCTCACTGAAATCAGTTACTCAGTGGTCAATATACAGTAAATCAGGACAAGGCTGTTTCCTTGCACCTTCTTCCCACCCTATTTGGGCACAGGAAAAGAGAGGATGGAGCTTTGCAAGGCCTGCTCACTACGCCTGAAGTAAACTACAGGACTCACGTACAGTGTGGGCATGGTGAGGACCTGACCCCCACGGGAGGAGCTGCAGGCTCGCCCCGCTGTAATCAGGCATCTCTTCCTCTGCACTTTTGGGCAGGCTTGTTGGCGTAGGTTATCCAAAGCAGACAGACTGGTAAATGTTGTAATACTGCCAATAAATAGCAAAATAAAACACACACACAAAAAAGTGACTTTTGTATTTTTATTAAAGTATCAGTTCAAATAGAAAAGGTAGGGAGACACGCAAGCGTAGCTATCAGTCACAAGGCATAAGGACTCCAGTCTCATCTTCCTTTTACTTCTGAGAAGCTTGTGAGTCATATGATTCCACCCAAACTCATGGCAGTCACCCTTAAGGGGACAAAAGACTTCAAGAAAAACAGAGACTGCAAAAACTGCTTTCAATGACTGAGTATGAACACAAAAATATGCCTGGCAACATTCCAGAAATGCTTGTGTTTAAGTGGAACTGGAGGAAAGCCAAAAAATGTGGCAGTTTTGCTCTGAATGCAAATATTATCACCCAGCTTTCATCATAACGTGGTAAAAGATAAAGCTATACTCAAGGGAGCAAAGACATCATCCAATTGCACAAATGCCATGATTCTGTCCAGTTTCCCTAGCAAAAGCTAGAAAACAGAAACTACTGTTTTGACTGTGCATGGGTTTAAAAAAACCCCCAAATCTTTCTCATTGGGATTATATCGCAGCTATTTCTTAGTACTGCTCTTTCCTGCAAAGTGTCCATCTGCCCCAACTTTGGGAAGTGCAGTTAGGCCAACTTGTCAGTGCTGAGCATTTCCGTTGATCACCTGTATTCAGCTCTCATTTTTTGCTCAACACTTTAAAATTGGATTAAATGTTCTTCTAGTTCATAGCCTGTGTGCTCAGAATGTTTCAGGATGGACAATCAGCACTAAATCTTGATAAAACTATTACTGACAAATCCTCAGAAGAACAACTAACACTTTTTCTCTCTGCTTTTTAATATATGTGACTATATTCATGCATTTCTGACAGCAACTACTCTCTTCATCCAGGTTCAAGGTGCTATTCCTAATGGAATCAGTAGAAAGTGAACCCAAACAACTGAGGGCAGAATTGCTCCAAATTGCCTTAGTCTCAGACCGAACCAGACTCACCTATCATTTATGTTACACAGTCAGGTGGCCCCATTTCCTAGTACTGCAATCAGAAAACTATTGACCAGCAACAATACGGGTTTCACTTCATATTACTAAAATGAACAACCCCTGCAGTAAAGTGGATTTTTCATAAATCTCAGATGATTCACTGAAGTAAGAATCCTGAACTTAAAGATGAGGAGCTTAGGCATGGAGATGTCAAGTAACCTGTGAGAATTAACTATCCTTCAGCTTTTGAAAAACCTTTTTTTCACTAGTGAGTTGTACTGAATATAAATCTTGGTTACAGAATTGGTAGCTGTTAGGAGACTTCAATACCTAGGCTTCTTTGCTTGCATGGGATGTGTGACACCTAAGGGTATGCATGCAGTACCAGTTTGCTGCTTTTTGCTCCTCTCTAGTAAACCACCTTGTGGAGATCACCCCAGTTTCCATTTATTTATTTGTTTGTTTATTTCTAAGCTGGAAGTTGTTCCCAGACACATGAATTTTATATGGTCAAAGGTAGGTGAGATGAATCCCATGACGACTCTATTTCCCATTCATGAAACCAAAAACTGTCTCCACCTTTTCTTTGTATGGTGGCTTTAGAGTTTCAAATCAACAAGTAAGGCACAGTCCCTAAATTTGAAACTATGTGGTACTCAATGTAATAGGACACAAATTCAATATGTGTATCTCATACCGCATAACAATTAGAAAAAAAAAAATATGGGGGGAAAAAAATCTAAACCAAAATGAATAAAGATAAGAAAAAGAAATCTTAAGGCTCAAGCAGTCATTTTTGAGGGCCACTGATCTGTGCACATTGTATTGCACTACCCTTGGTGCAGAAATCTTTGTCACAAATTTTAACACGGAGACGCTGCAGGTTGTTGTTTCCTTCCACATTGTAAGTTAGTTCTATGGTGACCTAGTAGTTACCTAGGAAACAGAGTTAGGAAGGAAGTATTGACGATTGTGTAAGGACTGATTTGGATTTTTGGTTTTGGGGTGGGTTTTTTTCACTTCTTCAGAGGTTGAAAATAATGTTATATTGCTAAATGTTGAAGAATTTAAAAAAATACTTCTAGTCTTTCTTAATAGTTAGCTATATCATTGTATATTAAAACTAACAAGTCATAATAAGAGAGTAAGATTTTTTAAAGACTCTGAATAAACTGTACAATTATGTACAGACATTGAGCTGCTCCTTATCAACGCTCTGCCAAAGACACTGATTTATTCTTGCTGTAAATATTCATAATACCACAAACTTCGTTACAGCTTTGGCTGATCTATTAATAAAAAACAGTGATTCCTGTTATAAACACACTCAGGTGATAAGAGATGTCTTGTATTCAGCTCTCCATCTGTGTTACATTAAATTCTGATGACTTCAGCACATCTATTTAGGCCAAAATGAGCAAGATCTTCTCAAATAAATTTACACATTATCTTGAGCTATGTGGCTTAATATAGAAATCATTCCCACTGTACATGATTCAGATAAACTAAAATTCTTGTGCTACCACAGGTTGTTCTAACAATTAATAAGTTGTTGGATATGGAAATTTCGGGGGAGAAATACACAATGGCTTTTAGATATTAAAGGAGAGAGTACATGTATTACACCTGTGTTTGCTTTTAAAAAGCTAAAAACACATATTAATTCATCAAAGTTTTACAATGAAAGAAATAGCAGACCTGTTAGCATTAGGAAAAGTGGAGCGTGGTGTCCTATTAGTTTGTAGTTAGATTTTTAGTGCTTAACAATGACTAAGTTCACAAAAACATTTTCTTTATAAAATTTCTTTACTCCACTTGGCTATCTACTTTCATGAACTCAGTATCTGCAATCACCATGGTTAAAGTGTCTCTAATGCATTAAGAAACCAGGCTAAGTAGCATGGTTGCTGTAATTTAAATTCAGTAAGTTCCTAAATTAGATTCCTAAAAATGCTGGTGAAACAAAGCAGAAAGGTCAAAAAAGTGTATTGCCATATGTTTAAAAACCTGTACATAGCTTTTGCTTACTTTATCACTTGCCAATAATATGACTATGCAAAATGTATGGTAATAAAAATATATAATCCAAACCTCATAATCACTATTTGGAATTTCAAACACTGCAAGAAATTACTACTGTGCAGTGTTGGAAGCTCACCCCAAAATACTGAAAATGTTTGTTGAAATTTGCTGCTTCCTCCCTTTTTAACATTTATTTGAAATTTGGGGGATCTCACGCAGCTCTAGTGCTATGATTTTACTTCCATTTTTCTCCCCAATGTCAGCTTTTCAAAAGTTTAACTAATAAGTTTTGAATAAAAATTTCCAAGTGTGTTGTTTATATGGTATTATTTCATTTTCTTAAAATGTTCTTAAGATATTTATAGTGTTTTTAGACTCTTGTGTTGAAATGTTTGGACTTATTGAAAACTGTAAATTTAGGGACTGCACATTCATTTTGGTCTGTAAATCTCAGGTAAGATGTAAAACAATCTTGTATTATGAAAAGAAAATCAGTTCAGTGTTTATATAAGTTATGACTATTTTAAACCCTATGCATGAGCAAAACCAACATTTTTTTCTTAGAAAAGAAACTTACATAGATTTAATGATACAAAGAACTTGCTTAATACAATCTTTGGTATACATTTGACAAGAACTGAAAATGAAGGATGCCTATTTTATTTGTAAATAGTATATTTTGTTTTAATTTAACATGAATCTCCAAGGCTTAGTTCTGTTATACTTTTGATTATGTTCTCTAGATGATTTTTATCCCTAGATGTCCACAGTACAGGACTGTGAATCACCTTCCTCTTTAATCCCTGATGGATAAATTTCGTTCACAAAAAATAACTGTTATGTTTCTTCTGTAGCAAACTGTTACAGCTATTTCACCTTTCATGCCTCCAATTCCCTTAAAAGCACCAAGAAAATTGAATGCAAAGAAACTAAGAACAAAACTAGTGTGAGTGCAAGATCAAGAGGTGGAATGTAAAGCATATAAAGTCCGGGAAATAAATGACTGTTCTGTTTAGTACAGCATTACCTTGGTCTTATTCCATATATACTTCCCTTTAGATATAAACTTCAGTGTTTTGCCATTTATTATCTAATATCACGACCATACATAGACAGGACAACAAACATACCTAAGTAATTTTCAGATTTTTCTGATTTTGAGGTTTTTATTTTCCACTTTACAGAGCGGAATATTTTTGCATTTACAATTGCATACATATGCTGTGCACATGCACCGCACCCACTAGGAAAATTAGCTGTGTGTTTTGGGGGGGGGGTTGGTTGTTTATTTTTGAGTTAGAAGGAAATCAAGTTTTTGGATCAGAGTACGCTGTTTATCATTTCCACGGAAAGGAGCAGAGTTCCTCCTAAAAGCTCTTGCTCGGCTCCAGCACTCCAAAGGGAGCAGGGCTGGGCAAGGCACTCTGTGTTCCAGTCGCTCTTCTTTGTCCTCCCCAGCACACTCTTCCACCAGCGTGGACACACAGAGACAGAGGTACCATTTCTGTGTCTTACTGAGACCTCTCAAGTTGCAGTTTTCCCTGGCCAGGTAACCCTGGCACAAGTTTTGTTCACTGTACTCTCAAGCCAGCGAATCTGCCCCTATAACCAAAGACACTAGGACAGCAACAGTGTTGTGTCTAGTAGCATTAAGAAAAAAGATTTTTTTGAGGACTTAATTCCATCCATCAGATAATTTTGGAAGTATTTCCATTTTTCAGTCTGAAATTTCTTTTAATTGAAAGACAGCACGTCATTTCCACTTTTCCATTCATCCTCTTCTCCCATCCTCTTCTCCCTTCCCCTTCCCCTCCTGATTCATAAAGAGAAATGGATTTGAAACTAAAGGTCAAAAGGGTAAGTACTGGACACATCTGAATTTAATTTAGCTGCTGCTGTCTTTCCCTTGCAGAGTAGAGTAATGTTTTTGTATATCAAATTAAACTGTTGGGGTTTGGGGTTTGTTTTACAATGGTTTATCTTTTAAAAGAAAAATCAAATAAGACTTGCTGTTTTAGCACGTGTAAACACATTTTTAAAACAATAATTAAAATCTACCCTTTCATATAATGATCTGCACGTGAGAATAACTTTTGTCCTCTGCTTTTTGTTACTAGTAAAATCAATTATTCAGAAAAATAACATTAATTACAATTAGAAATACCACACTTGAAGTTTTAGTTCATTACCGTGGGCTTCCACAAATGTAATAATGGTTTGAATTGCATTTACTCCAGACTTAGTCTTTTGTGCAAAACTCCAATCTGGTTTTCTGTTAACAATATATCTAACAATGTAAGAAAGACTGCGGACTAGAACATTACACCATACGAGATAAGGAAGCAATTTGCTCAGGTGAGTGGAAAATAACCCAACATATGAACTGACTGCAGTATTTCTGTGGTTCAGCTTTACAAAAGGCATCGTTACTAAAAAGAAAATGCTTTCTCCGTTTTATAGTCAGCATATAATGGCAAGAAATCAACAGTTACAGCTGCTGAAAATCAGATCACATCAAATACACTACTCCTTCAAATGTCTTCAGAAAAGACACTTTTTATGGACATTTACAGTTCTGGGAAGAAGATAATCCCTGATCTCATCTGGACCTTACATTGCACCTTTAACAGCAGTACTGAAGAGTGACATTAAGTGCTGTGGAATTCATAAACTTGATGTCACAGACTTCCTGAAAGACCTTTGGGTATAGACGGTTTTCTTGCTACCTTGTAGGACATTAGGAAGCTTATCTGGCTAGCATGGTGAGAAACAAAAAAAGCTATTCCATAAGATCCCTGGATTACCACCTCTTAAATTGTCCCTTCCAGTGCAGTGGTGGAAAGGAGATATGTAGTGAGATACACGTATGTCTGTTTAAATCTATGCTTGTGCGCTGTCTATCTATGTACCTACCTGTCTAGCCCCTCGTACCTATACTTGGTTCTACAGAAACTTCACAGAGGCTGTTATACCTACATTTTATGGAATATTCATCCATATTTCAGGCTTGGGCTAGTGCATACAGTCTTGGTATAATGGAAAAACACGTCGTTTAGCAGAGCTATAGGAAAATGTCTTTCTGTGAATACTGAAAGGCAAAAACATTTCAGGCTTGCTGATACCATCTCTGGGTAGCTATACTTCCTTCAGCAAACTCTCTCTTTCCTCCGCTCACAGCTGATAACAGTTCTAGAACAATTTTTTGTTATTACCTGGCTAATTAAAACCCTCTTGAGACTTGACCTAATATTTATTTTGGTTTTTTCTGCTTTTACTTTTCCTTAGTAAACTGTCCTGGTTTTCACTTACGATATGCTTCCTTTTGGTATTTGAAGTAATTTAAAAGTTCAAGAGTTGACTGTGTTGCTCTCCTACCTTCCTCTATGTATGTTTCTATAACATTTTTTGATGAATTGCTAGTATGATCCATGTTGCATTCTGCTGTAATATTTTCACCAAGTTCTCATTTTTTTAAAATCAAATTTAGAAGGATTTAAGAATGTCACTATGGGCAATCCAAAATATCCATCTAGCCCTGTTTCCTGTCAACAAGCATAGTGTGATATTCACTCATAATATTATCCTTGAATATAATGATCTTTGGTTTTGGAGATCTACATCTGTGGAGATTTTCAAGCCCCATCTGTACAAAGCCCTAAGCAACCTCATCTGAATTCTGCATTGACCCGGTTCTGAGCAGCTCCTGGAGTCCCTGTCACCCCAATGACTCTGTGATGCTGTCATTTCCTGAGTGAGGGCAGTAGCCTGCGATTTCTCTCTCTGGATTCTTTCCTCATGTTCTGAATTAAAAAAAAAAAAAAATAAAAGAAAAGAAAAAAAAGTCACTAAAGAACTCCAGAGCTTGCTGCTTAGTCAGTTTTCCTAGTCCTTCAAATTCCTCAGTAATCATAGTTCCGCACTCTCCTATGCTTTGAGTGGTGCTCAAAAATATTTTGTGTATTAATCAGCATGATTTGGTGATTTATAAAGCTAATGCTAACTTTGTTCTCCTCCTTCTTTTATCGTTACTAGACTTTCAGGATGTCTGTCCCTCCTTTGTTCCAGACTCAGGAAAAACATATAAGTGAATATCTCCTTTTTTCAATTTTCCATTACTTCATTTAACTCTGACAGAGTGTTTTTCAAATGTATTTCATTTGTCTGCTTATTGATTTGAGATTTTTCTTATACTTATCTTGCATTTCCTTAAGCTCTTTTGACAGCAATTATGAAAAAAAATTTTTTTGGCATGTACAGTTGTACAAAAATAACTACTATATTGTTACCACAGCTTCCTGTAGCAAGCAATGAATTTGTTGATTTTTTTTTTTTTAAAACCACTGGTTTGAAAGAACAAGTAAGAAATATTAGGTATCATAAGGAATCAGATCTATATTATTCAGGGAGACTGAAAAATATCCAGCATGATTCTGTTGAAACAATATGAATACCAGTTCAAGCATTAAAATGGCCCAAGACAGACTCTTTCTTAGGAATCTATTATTCAAAGTTTAATTAGGTCTTGATTTTCTTAAATTTAGCTAACACTATGACCCTTTGAGGAAATATGTATAGAATATAATATTAGTTTCGTATCCCAACAGGCCATTCTAACAGATATCACAAAAAAAGCCTATTAGAAGTACCTTCTCTCCAAATATACCTAATTTATGTAGAACAAATACCTGTAGATATTTAATTCTTGTAAAACTATTATCGTCTTCTTCAGTACTGTTGCTCTCATCATGAAAGGATTTTTCAACAGGAAGATCATGTACAAGTTATTGTGATAAGGTTCATGAAGCTTTTTCTCTTTCTGCTATGGAAGTATCCACAAATCCCACCAGCTTGGCTTTAGCGCAACACTAGAGAAGGTTCAGAACAGGACATTTTCAAACTGCACAAGATACTTTTTTTTAAATAACCTCTTTTTTCTCAAGAAACTACTGGGGATCCCTGATAAAGAAGTTGTCTTTTCTTGCCCCCCTCCCATAGGTTGCTCAGCCTCATGTACACCCACACCAGGGCTTTAACCGCAATCTGCACTACAGGGCAGCCACCGTTGCTTCACTGCTGTTGTTGTTGCTGGGTTTCCTCTGCTTGCTTTAATTCTTTAACATAAAATGAGCAGAAAATGCCGAAACAGCACTCCATATACCTTCTCAGTTGTACTTGAATACTGGGAACAAAAGTACTCTTCCAGCAAAGTACTGGGCCTGATGCTCCTCTTGCATATTAGAAATAAATGAAGAAGAATTGGAAGTAAATTATTTCTTATGTTTTTGGTGCTTGAGAAAAGATTAATTTTTTTCCCTTTAAATATCTCTTTGCTATTCTTACTTTTATGCTTGATCAGTTCTGAGATTCAATGCAATTTGGGACCATCTTCATTATTTAGAATGCAGCCATGTATACCACAAAAAAAAAAAAATTGATTACAAAAATAAAGATGAGACTGACATTTGAGATCTTGTCATTGTTCTAATCAACTGTCTAGGTGTATTTTCTCTGCTGGGTGTTGACGCTCTACCAGGTCATTTTCTTCCCGACTTTTCATCTTCTAAGGGTTGCTGGAATCTTTTCTCTTCCTTCTTCCTTTCTAACACTTCTAACATTTCAAGTCATTTCTAAAGCCTTTAGGCTCCTTCTTATCAGAAGGAGACCAGTGACGAGTGGCGTTCCTCAGGTGTTGGTATTGAGACTGGTGCTGTTTAACATCTTTGTCAGCGACATGGACAGTGAGAAGGACTGCACCCTCAGTAAGTTTGCTGATGACACCAAGCTGTGTGGTACATTTGACACGCTGGAGGGAAGGGATGCCATCCAGAGGGACCTTGACAGACCTGAGAGGTGGGCCTATGTGAACCTCATGAAGTTCCACAAGGTCAAGTGCAAGGTCCTGCACCTGGGTCAGGACAATCCCAAGCACAAGTACAGGCTGGGTGGGGAATGGATTGAGAGCATCCCTGAGAAGGACTTGGGGGTGTTGGCTGATGAGAAGCTCAACACGGCCTGGCAATGCCTGCTTGCAGCCCAGAAAGCCAACCTTACTTTGGGCTGCATCAAAAGAAGCGTGGCCAGCAGGTTGAGGGAGGTCATTCTGCCCCTCTAGTACGCTCCTGTGAGACCCCACCTGGAGTACTGCGTCCAGCTCTGGGGCCCTCAGCACAGGAAAGACATGGACCTGTTGGAGCAAGTCCAGAGGAGGGGCACAAAAATGATCAGAGGGCTGGAGCACCTCTCCTATGAGGAAAGGCTGAGAGAGTTGGGCTTGTTCAACCTAGAGAAGAGAAGGCTCTGGGGGGGCCTTATTGCAGCCTTCCAGTACCTAAAGGGGGCCTACAAGAAAGCTGGAGAGGGACTTTTGACAAGGGCATGTAGTGATAGAAGAAGGGGTAATGGCTTTAAACTGAAAGAGAGTAGATTTAGATTAGAGACAAGGAACAAATTCTTCACTGTGAGGCTGGTGAGGCACTGGAACAGGTTGCCCAGAGAAGTTGTCTTCCCTCCCTGGAAGTGTTCAAGGCCAGGTAGGATGGGGCTTTGAGCAACCTGGTCTAGTGGAAGGTGTCCCTGCCCATGGCAGTGGTGTTGGAACTAGATGATCTTTAAGATCCCTTCCAACCCAAGTTAGTCTATGATTCTATGGTTCTATGATTACTGCACCTGATTGATGAGTTTGGGACACTGGGCTCAAATTGCAGAACAAACATAGCTTTGTTTTCATCTTGGCTGAGAAGACTCCCAGGCATGTTCCATGGACATTCTCCTTCCCAATGTTTGCAGTTGGGCAGAAAGAGACATGAAGAGATGGATTCAATGAAGCACAATGAGATTAATTGTTTGCATCTATATTGTAGAACAATCCAGTAACAGAGCCAGAAAAATCTCAGGCCAGGTCAAGAGCAGATCCATGTTGCCCTCCTGGAAATGCTGACTCCATGACCAGTCCTCCACTGTCACCTGTCCCAGTGCTGCATCAATTCCACCTCCATATTAGATAGAGGCATAGCAAAAACATGCCACTATTAGTAGCCAGTTCCCTGTTATAGAATAAACATATTCTTCTGTTTGCTTTAACTTCTCTTGATTCTGGCTTGTATCTTTAATTTGTTTGTTTGTTTGTTTGGGGTTTGCCCCTTCATGTCACCCGCTAACATTCTAGAGGAAAGAGAATTACAGTAACCAGGAGCACAGTTACTTTAAGACACAGCCAGGATGCTCCATGGTGTATCATTAATATTTTACCAAAGGACTTCTCCTCTGGCCAGCAGGACCCTGCTCCTGCATATGCTCAGGTCATTCAGCTGGAGCAGACATCCAATTGCAGACAGAGGGTTCTTAATGTGCTGCTAGCAGAGAAAGCTTTAAATATCAGTTCCATTTAAAAAGGCAAACTAGCATTCCTAAACTGTGACAAGGAGAGATGGTGATTCATCAGACACAAGGGCACATTTTTCTCCACCCTGTTGTTTGCTCTTCTACTAAGAGCAAGCAGAGGTAGCAAACTGTGCCTTAAAACTCTTCAGATTTTTTTCTCTTCTGTTAAATAAGACCCACACGGGAAATGGCTGTAACATCGTGGGTGATTCATCTCCACAGGAATTATTAGAGAGAAAGTATCTTTCTTTGTGAAGTGGATTGTATTCATTGAAGCCATTTGGTGTTTTTCCCTCATGTTATTTATTAGCATTTCATAGCCACTCATAATAATAACTCACAATCCATAATAATGTCATGAATCTAAGAAAAAAAAGGTTAGTGTTATCGTCTCACTTTTTGTTATACACTTTACTGCCATAAATCTTTCACATTTCTTCCAAAAATAGAAGGAACACCCCATTACATTTCTCTGAAGCAGAAAAAGGCTGTGGTGCTGTAACTATGTCTGTGATTTCATCTATGACACTGGTTCCACTGTCTCAATGAGGTGGATGTCCTTGCTCCATTGGAAGCTCTAAATCCAGCCTGGGTACTGGTTAAAGACTTTTTGCTCTCAGAGGAAAAATGATTTGGTGGCTGAATTGCTTAGTTGTAGGTACATTGCTGCAAGTTGATTCTGCATATTTCTAGTTGTTCCTATCCACATTATTTTCCAGCTGGTGATTTCTATTTTCATTTCTAGGTTCACAGTTCATTTGCACTTGATCCCCCAGAGATATTTTTCTTGAGCAGGCATTTTGTAAAAGTACAGAGAATGGATTAACCCCGGTTCTCCACTGTAATCTGGATTGTGTATTCTCTAAAAAGCACTTTATAGCCACAGACCCTTTTTTCCTGTCAATTAGCTTCTGCATTCTGGTTCCGATGCTTACTCTATAGTTTGTGCTCCTCTACAAATGAGAAATGTGATGCATGTTTTGGGTTTGGGTTTTTGGTGGGTTTTGTGGTGGTTTTTTTTTTTTCTGTACAGTACGTTAATGGTATTTGTGTTTCAGATATGCCAGATTCCTTCGCTTGTCGCTTGAGACACAGCACAAGAATGAATTACTCTGAACTGTCTTTCTGTCTCCTGACAGGTCTGCTTGAAAAGCAGCTTGCCTCAAGCTGAATTCATTGTTATTTCACTTATCTCCAAGTCAGCAAGAGACAGTTTTACAAATCTCTAACATAAGGCATGAAATGGAATTCAACAGCAACACTGATTTTCTTCTTTTTATTTGGCTCTGGCCAAATGAATGGGGGTTGATAGATTGCTAATACAGAGAGCACATTTTGGGGTGTTTTCTTGAAACATTAACTTTATTAAAATCAGTCACCCTGTGAGACAAACAGTAATCTCACAGAGAATCCATTCTCCCTGATTTATTTCTCTTTCCCTGTATCTACCTCAAAATACAACCTTTGGGGTGAAATACTGTGAAAGTTGACAGCATTTACTGAGGTGTGTGAGACACATTAGTCTTTCTTTTTTTGACCATTATAACTCTAATACTTTACTGCTAATAAATGCTGTTTAAATAAATATGCAATTATCTTAAGACCACTAAAAGACATTCCATTTTCGCAAGACAGAATGCTTCCCTGAACTTTCCAGGGCACAGGGATGATCTCAAACACATTTTCCTAATTATAGTGTGTTGTGGGTAGTAATTGACTTCCACGCATGGATTGGCTCCCATCTGTATACTTATGTGAAAAGAAGCCAAATTTTTAAAGGATATGTCTATATTAGTAATCTACACGTGACCAGAGCCCCAATGACACGATCATCTACATAGTCATATCATCAGGATGGTCCCTACTGTGGGTCCTTTACTGCCCTAACCAGTGAGCAGACCCAAGCCGGTACCTGTGCTAAGTGCCTTAGGACAAGAGGACCATTCCCTTGCAGTGGTTTGAGTATAGTCACCCCTCTACTCCTCAAGGAAGTCTGTTTAACTTTTCAAATGTGAGCTCTACTATTTGCCCTCAGAACTAGAGAAGGTTGTTTATCTCTATTTTTAGTAATAATAATGCAGTCAAAGTCTGCTTCTGTCAGGGGAACAGAGCTTTCAGGCCTGGCTTGGCATGGCCCCCCTGCTTGCTGTGAACAGAGTCCCAGTCATCCAGAATAGTCTTACCCATTGAATAAGGTTATTGACTTTTCTTTGGCTCTTGCATCTTGCTAAAGCAGCACTAAATACCCCTTTTTTTCACAGAAAGAGTCCTCTGCCTTCTCACCGGTCCCCTCCCCTTCAACTGAAGGTTGCCTGCTGAAGAAATAATTGGGGCAATGATACGAGATCCTAGGCCTGTCTCAATCCACGGCACAGCTTTCAAGGCTATATCTGCATCAGTACCTAAAAATCGGCTAGAAGCTATCCTGTGTCTGGGAGGGCAGGAGCCACAGTTCAGGACACCTCCACAGGGCTCGGCATCCTTTCCACCCAGGCTGGCTGGCTTTTTCCATGCTGGAAATGTTCCTGGGTCCCTGAACTGTGTTATCATTGAACAACAGGTTCAGAGATCAGAACTATGTTAAAGGGTGCCAACAGAATGTCACGTGCCAACATTCATGCCTTTTCAATTACACCTGCAGTCTTTAAAGACATTGTTGCCTTGATAACACGGCTGCTAAAAACTGTCTTCAAACTGCTGTGACTCATTCCCCTACCTGAGGACTTTGGGATTCATCACAGAGACAGTTTTGCACACAGCGATTTAAAAGCACATGAAGTGCACTGAGATGCTGTGGATAATCTCACTCAGAAGCTGCCATTGCCCTCGATCTCTACATGGGATAAACAAAGTATAGAGAAAAATCTCAAATCAGAGTCAGGAGCAGGCCAAATCCATCCTTTTTTAAAAATTCATTTTTCTTTCCACCATAAATGCTTTTCATTTTTCAGACAAAATTTGGCAGTTTTAGTCTGGAAAGAACTGTCCATTAAAACCAATGAGCAGTTCTTTCTGCAAATCAGGGGTTAACATTAGCAAAAGTGGCTGAGATCAAAATGCTAAGCTTAAGACTGTTTGAAACAGTGATATTTTCTAGCATTGTAACAGAACAAGAGTCTGGTTACTGCGAGTTGCAGTACTAGATCTTTAATGTAATTTCACAATTACTAATGCACAGTACTTTTTTTCTATTATTTTCTTTTTAGTTTCATCAAAAAGACCAGATCAAGTGCAACCTGCTGTTGTAGGGATTTTTAATCAAATGCAATTATATAATTAATGATACAATACTAAGCCGTGGCAGTCCAATTACCATTGATGAACATTTCTTCAGGGGTCTCTAGCTCTTCATAGCGGAGACTGGCAGAGAATGGATTCCTAATAGGCAGCTCAGAGCCCCTTGGGCTGTGTCATAGACAAATAGAATTTCGCATGCTTGTACTGCTCTTGTCTTATTCTAACAGCTCCCCTCCTAGTCATACTAAATGAGTTAAGCTTATTCTGTTGAAGCCAACTAAAAGTTCTGCATGAATGCTGTAACCAGCAAATGCAAATGTTGGAGTGCAGCAGTGTTAAATATCGTGTTTTCCTGTAGCACCAGCAAATTTCAGGGTAGGAAATTTCACTGTAGTTAACACTGTTAGAAATTGTATGAACCTCTCTTTTGGTCAGATATCCCAGGAAATAAATGAATTTGTGGTTAAGCGGTCAATAGCCTATATTCACACAGCTTGAAACTGAACTACAAGAATTGAAACTTGCTTTGTAATAAGTACATTACAGATAATATCAATGTTTCTTCCTCTCAGATAAATTCTTCTAAAATAAACAAGATGCATATCTCACACAGTAGTTTTAATGAGTTGTGAAGAGAGAGAGAAAGAGAAACAAGATGGGAAAAAAAGGAAAATGATCTAAAAGTAACTGACTATATAAACCGCCTCCTCCCAAATAATAGAATAACACAGGCCATAGTGCCAAAAACTAAAGCATTGTAAATCGATGTCTTTTTGTGGCACATCCAGTCATAGTCCCTGAATGGCGTGACTTATAGTAATGCTACAGGGGTGATTAGGGAAGAGAATTGGGGAACAATGCCAGGGAAAGCGAAAGAGAAATGTTTTATAGAGCTATATGTGTCAGGAGAGGACTTGACTCCATTTCTTGTATAAATATTCTTCTCAGGCTCAAGACAGGGTACAGCTACTCTGGTAACGAAGAAGGGAGGGTGCACAGCAGCACAGCTTCTTCATTCGAAATGCCAAACAGCCCTCATTACATGTACCGCTAACGAGAGGGACTGCAGTCCCATCTCTGCTCTCCAGGAAGTCTCCATATTCCTGCGAAGGACACAAAGCCACCAAGAACGAGATCAAGCAATAAAATCCTCTGGGGGAAAATAAAATATATATATGTATATATATTGTGTATCTATAGATACATATATATATATTTCAGCTTAAATTTACCTCTGGAATTATTCATGGAGTGTATTATCCCTGACTGCTTCCTGTCTCTTACCTCCTTCCATGCTGCGCTGTAGCTAATGTGCTGCGTGCGTGTGCCAGTAACCATGTAAGCCATTAGCTCGTCTCAGTTCTCGGGAAAATAAACGGAGGAAAGCTAAGCAATTTGGGGGAGTATGGGGGGGGGGGGGGGGGGGGGGGGGGGGGGGGGGTGGGGGGCGGTGTTTGGGGTTTTTTTTGCTTCCTTATTATTCAGGCCTTCTCTTGAGATGAAGAATTATGCTTTGCTGTACATTGCTAAACATGGAAAAATAGTTGTTCCATACAAGGAGGGAATACATAATCCCTAACATGCAGCTTTCAACCCACAATTTCTTACTCAGCTGAGCTACTCCAATTTAGTCCAAAAGACATTTGTTCCTCCTGCCACTGGTACTATTGCACAGATTGTTCCAATTACAGAGCTATAGTTTCTTTATGAAGCTGGCTTCGTTTTTTACAGCAAAAATGACGTGTAAAAAATTGCAAAATCAAATATATATTGTGCCTATTGATTGTGTATCTACAATGTGCTATAAAACTTAATCACAATCATGAAACCTATTCATAGAATTACTACTTCAAAACTCAAAATGAGCGAACTGGAAGAGATCTTCTATGGTTCTTATACAAATATCAGATATATATGTACTGTTCCAGGAAGAAATTACATGATTACCATTAACCCTATAGTGAAATGGATTTTTTTTAAATATAATCATCAGTACAACCGACACTTAACGGAAGTTTATGGACAAAAATTGTAATTGGTCGCAAAGGTCTGGATTTGCAGTATGCACTAGTATTGACTACATCACCAGATACAGAGCTGTGTAATTACACCAAAAAGGGTTCGCATGAATCCTGTGTTTGTTTCTATGGACAAAGATGAATATTGACATCTACAGAAATATATGTCTCTTCATTTAGTATAAGTACTCCCATAAATTTCACTTAGCTTTTTTGAAAATTTAAAGTCTGCTTAAATTATGAAAAATAAAGTGGTTTTATGTAAATATTCCTGAAAAGAACCTTGATAAGATTTTCTTGCCTTTTGTGGATTATAATTTGAACAGGTTCTGTCCAATCTATAATTTATTCTAGGTAATAATGGTGTGTTGTTATGCAAATATCAATAATTTTTTATTGGTAAGAATGTGAATAGTTTGGACCCACTATTCACTGCTACTTCTTGCAGTCAGTTTCCCAGAAGGATACTAATGTAATTGTGTTTTTCTGTTTGGTTCTTGCTCAGGACAACTGAAAACTTGTTGACTCAAGAAAGGATGTGCAGGTAAGCAATAATATTCAAACTTGGATGTTGATGTCAGTCTTAACCATCTATAAATACATTGCTAAAACAAATTCTACTTTATTAATGCATTTTTAAAAGCCAAATCATGCTGTTTTAAATGCAGTTTTTTCAAAAGCAGAACAGGTCTACATTAGGTTAAACTCATGACAGGACTTATCTTGTATATCTCAATGGCATGTGAACTGAACTATCTTTTTGAAAATTCCTCCTACTTCTTGCACTGCAGGCCAGAAAGGCATGTGGCTGAACAACTGTGAATTCCATTTTTCTTCCTAGAGATTTTGCATGCAAAGCAATACAATCAGCTCAAATTTAACATAAGAAATCTTTTTCTACTAATCTTATTTCCCATTTCAAGATTGTGCGATACAAACGAACTGTGTCAAACACTATGCAACTGAGAGGTTCTGTTCTCAAGGTCTGAATGAAAGCAGAGTGAAACACCAATCTTGTCTTAAAATTAAAGGCATTTCTATTATTTAAAATTGCCATAATTTCTGTTTATTTATCTTGTTGGAGAACATATATGCTTGTGGATGGAATGCTCTATAATAGCAATGGGGGAACTACTATACTGCAGCAGACATATAGTCCATGCAGGCAATATGTTTCCTGCATATTCCTCCCAGTGATCACCATCAAACTACTCCAGAGGAAAGCACCAGATGTCCTGCAATCTGCAGATTTAAAAAAAACCCTGTCCCTAAGAAGGTGTACCTTTAATCCCAGACAGACATGGTAGGTTTCATTTTGCTAAATTTTGACATTAGCAATGTAGACATCTATGCAATGTAGACATGTTCATCGTCAAGATTTCCCTTCTAGTCAGAGGAGATAGATAGTCAGGCATTTCTCGAGCACAAGATATCACACCTATTTTAAAGTACCTAATTCTCTCTATTAGACATAGAAGTGAATGAGGTGGTGAGTTTATATCATAGAATCATAGAATGGTTTGGGTTGGAAGGGACCTTAAAGATCACCTAGTTCCAACCCCCCTGTCATGGGCAGGGACACCTTCCACTAGACCGGGTTGCTCAAAGCCCCATCCAACCTGGCTTTGAACACTCCCAGGGATGGGGCATCCATACATAGATATGGGTGCCCCATCCCTGGAAGTGTTTCGTCCACATATGTAGATACATCCATATATGTACACATCTGTACATGTATGTACAGATACTGTACATACAGATACATACACATCTGTATATGTATACATCCATATATGTAGATATTTACACTATAGACATCCAAAGCTTGATGAAACACGGTTTAAACTTGGAGACCAGTTTAAACCCCAAAATAAGCAGCTATAATTTCCAAAACTCTCCCATCCATGATGGAAAATTAGTGAGCATTGCAAGCAATTTTGTGTAATACATTGGTACATTAATATCACTGCTAAAGCACATTGAAGGTTAATTTCAGTTTAACAATATAATCCTTGAAAAGCCTTCATTTATTACCTAGAGTACTGGGGAAATAGGTCAATGAGGTTGTTTATGGAGCAGAAGCTGACGCAAGCAGAAAGACACTCTTATCAGCACCTGAGTATAAAATAACCACCAACTGCAGCTTGTCCATACGTGATTCACTGCAGGAATTCAGCAGGTGATTGATAAGGGGAGTACACCAGAAATGTAAGCAGGCTGCATATAAAAAGAATGTAAACAATTCAGCATTCCTCCCTGCACTTACCACCATGGAAACGATAACAACCGTCTCTCTGTTGACATACTTTGCAGCTCAGCATTGCCTCTCCTGTGCATATAGACGCTGAACTGGCTCCAGAGCCTCTCCAAACCCGTTGTCCTTCCATCCAGAGGACATAATGTCTCCCACAGCCCCCTGGCACACCAGCATAGTGATAATACTGAATCTATTGGTCCTCCAGAAGCACTCACTAGGGGCAGAGCTGGTCAGCCACACAGACCTAAATATCTACAGAGTTTCTTGTTCTTGCAGACAATCCTAACAACAGCCTAAAGCGCTCTGTTCCCACCTAGGGTGCTAATGTAAGCAAATCAAAATGAGATGCCAAGGCAGACTTGCAGAGGTAGCTCCTTATGGGCAGAAGCCTTAGTGTCCTGCTGTCTGGATCCTCCTGCCAGCCTTGAGGAGATGATACAGACTACATACAGCGACAAACTTGCAAGGCTGCAGAAAGGAAGTGGACTCAATACTACCGTCCATTGAATAAAAACAGAGTTTCAGAGAGAGGATGCTAGAGAAGATCATTTCTGTACTAGCTATATAGTATTACAAAGCTAATGGTGAGTAGGAATATGTTGAGAGGTGACTTGGGTCCTCCTTCCTTTTATACTGAAAAAATCTTAACTGTTAAATCTTCTATTTATGAGAGCAGATTGATGATTTTAAATGATTGCACATTCATTTGTTTTAGCACTTTGGAAGAAATGAAAACGCCAGTGATAACATCAGTGGGATCTGCATTCAAGAGTCAGATCTGCATTCCACATACCTTTGTCTCCTATTACTGAGAACTACACTGACAAATTACAGTAAATGCTTAAAGCACGTGGACTCCTGCACTATTGTCATATCCTAAATTAATACTGCTCCTTTCATCCTGCTTATTTTGTAAAATGACTCTGTTGTTTTAATACAGTTGTTTTATTTGATTCTTGTACATTTATATCAGACAAGCTCTGCATGCATCAGATGATCATTTCCTATGACCCTGTTCAGAAGAACAAGATCCTCCCAAACAGTTTTCCAAGTTGTTTTATACAGATTCCCCACATTCCCCTATTTATCAACAACCAGAGTTACTCAGTAAAGCATTTGACCGCTGAAATCCTTTGACCAGTTTTTTCACAGAAGCTTGAATTTATTCATAATTCATGTTCATTCTTCCTTCTGCATATGAATGATAGTGCTTACATATGCAAAGCCCAAAAAAGACTAAAAATGGTACCTAGAGCAGACAACCCTTCTGTGTGTGCGTTTGCTCACTTTGGAAAAGTGTGGTGAGGTTCTTAAACCTGATCCTTTCTACTTTCATACGAGCAAAGAGAATGCGATTCACGCTGAAGTGAGAGAAAAAGGAGTTGTAGAATACATTGCCAGAACCATGTGTTACTCACCTAGAAGTCCTAAAGTCAAGGCTGCAATTGGTGAGCTATAACTGTGGTATACAATCTTTCACTGAGAAATGCTTAGGTCTCAGAGGACTCAAAGGTGGTTAATATGGTGCCAAATTTTAAGAATTATTTCAGGGAAAATCTGGAGAAATGCTAATCTGGAATTCTTGCAGCCATACCACACAGATCAGGCAACCTGCAGTAAAGACTAAAATTAGCATGATATGTGTGATGTATTAGGGAAGAGCAAGCATGGATTTTCTATAGGTTAATTATGCCTAAACAAACCTACTGTAGCTCTTTGATGAGATCAGTAGTGATGTGGAAAAAAGAGAGTTGGTTCATAAAATCTACTTGAATCTCCAAAATGCATTTGGAAATTTAACTTGCTTGAAGGTTTTTCTGAGTGAAAAGTACGTGGTCATTAAGAAGATACTTTCAAAATAAACACTTGGTCAAAAAATGGAAAAAAAAAAGGTATAGTACACTGTCAATATTCCCAACGGAGTGAAATGATCAATAGCATAATTCAGTGATCTGTGCTGTTAACTTATCCATAAATTATCTGGAAAGGGGAATAGCTGAAGTGACGAAATCTGATGGGAATTTATTGAAGTTGTTCAAAGCTGCAAAAAATGCATGCTGACTGCATAGCAGCATTTCAGAAGAACCTAGCCAAGTCCTGGCTGTACTCAATACCTGATAAAATAACACGGAAGATGAAGCTCAGTGTAGATACATGTAAAGTAATACATTTAAGAGGAATGATCCTCATTTCAAGTATGCAGTAATGGTTTACCAGTACTACTCTAGAGTGAGTTTTAGTACCAAATTCTGTGGAAATTGTTGACTCAGGGCTCAGTGCAGTCAAAAAGCAAAGAAAATGTTAAGCAGTGTTAGAAAAGAATAGAGAACAAACCAGAAAACAGCATTTTGATAGTATAATCTAATGTTCACTTTTTATTTGCAAAATCAAGGGAAAAAAGATACTTCAACATTTTCTTGAAAGGCATTAAAAATAATAACAGCAATACCTCTGGGAAGTCAGCTTCTTATGTTAAGGCCATTTGAAAGGTCACCAATTCCTAAGGTGTTATGATAAGTGTTGATAGTCCTTGCTAATTAAAATAACCTCCTACACACCAGGGCTGCTTTTTAGAAACACTTGTTTCCAGTCTTTGAGAAAATGAGTTTTGCAACTAATGGCAAATTCTCAAGTTGGTCCCCAATTATACCCAAATGGAAATTCAGTTTTCTCTCTTCATTTGTTTTTTTCTTGGGTTTTTTCCTCCCCCCTCCCCTACCTTTTCCTTCCTGGATGAGACACAGTAGGAGAAGCAGCAATTGGAGGTGTTGAAACCAGGCCACTACAAAATAATTGCAACTGCATTAGCACCAGAAATGCTTTAAGACCAATTAATGGGGAAATTCACTAAAAGCTCCATTATCTCTTTAAAAGAGCTTTACACGCTTATGTCATGCAGCTCATAAATAACAGGGATCTAAAAGGAAATCCCTTTGTAAATTGTTCTTCAGACTTTGTAAGAGTAGGTGCCAGTCATGAGGCTATTGAAACATAAGTTTATGTTCAGAATAAAAGCACCACAGAATGAATCATGATCTCATTTTGGAAATTGCTGTGGGTGGAAATGGAAGACTTTGGCCAGACTGGTTATGTTACAGACACACAAGGGAACTGAGGAGATTTGAGTTAAACAAGGGGGTGTCAACCACGGTTTATTGGTGATTTAAAGATTCTGTTAAAGTTAGACACATTGGACAAAAAGCAAAAAGGAGATCATAAGTACATATAAAGCCATATAGGTAAATGACGAAAACCAGAAGGAATGCTAATAGATTAATGATCCATTCTTACTTTAGTAGCAGTCAGTTAAGAAAACATGTAATGCATTAAATTGACTGGATTACAAGTCAAGAAGCAGGAAGCCAGCCTGGTAAAACTGTACCCACCGAGTGACTGCTGCGGCATCACTGCATGAATGAGCGAGCATTCGAGGGATCAGGCTTCTCCAGACAACAGGCTTCATTGATTGTCTTGGCATTTGGCGTCAAGCTAAATTGCCTTATTGTATATGTTTATGGTCAGGAGTGATAAATTTCAGTAAGACCCAAACTGACTCTCATCGCGTCTGAGAAAGCTAGGGGGAACTGGAGTGAAATTTGTGTTGTGTTTTATTTGTCTGGTATTTTGTCTCACTATCATCTGAAACAGTCTTAAACAGTCTTTGTGAACTGCTATCTGGTGATATCTTAATTACTATTAACTATCCAGAAGGTATAACAAGAGCTAACCTAAGGAAACAACCCGTGATTCATCTTATTTAATACAATTTCTCACAGTGCCCATGCCAGCTAGACAAGAAACCTTACCAAGAACAGCTGCAGGATAATCAGATGCAGCAAACCTTATCGGGAATATGTTAACGTGTTGTGATGAGGAACTGCAGCATCTTTTTTTTCCCACCTTCCTAATGTGAAATTATAATTTGAATTTTCTGTAGGTGTTACTGTCTTCTAAAAGATCACGATTCAGATGCCAGAGAACGAGACGCAGGACCTTTCTCACCACTGCTCCCCTGTATCAGGGATATATACATATCCTGTGTGCATATGCTAGATATAAATGTAGATATTTAGGAGGTGCTTTCACTGAAATGTGGGTTATACGTGGAAATCAACCTGGCTTCAGTGACTGAGTTACATCCTAGCGGTGTTTTCACTTCCTGCTCTTTGGAATTGCTCCTACAGAGGAAAACAAGGCAATCATTTTCCCTAAGGAAAGAAAATAGATTAAAAAATCTCTGAAATTGTATAAATTCAACAGTGCGGTTACTGTCCCCAGCTTTGCAGTGGTTCTGTTTTAGCCTTTGGGTGTCAGGCTTTCATTTCATACTACCAAACTCTTCCTGAATTCCTGGGGTTTTATTTCTTCTGCATCTGTTAACATTTCAATTCTGTCTTTTTTCTTTCATTTTGCTGTCCTTACCCCTTTGTGTCATGCTCTAGAAAGTGTGTTGAAGTTGAATTTACACTGAAGAAATCCCAATAGAAATATCAGGTAGCAGCATCACTTTCATCTCACTGCTCCTTCAACAGACAACCCCAACTCTGTTTTGCTAATTTTGACAGAGAAAGTGTTTCAAATAGAATTACTGGAAGGCATCTGGTCTCATTTCGGTCAGTGTCTCCTTGGATGATACCATGGGAAGATATTGTGTTTGTCTTATAGAAATTAATGAGACAACTTTCTTTGCAGAGGAGGAAACAAACGAGCAGAAAACCTTTAATGTTTATCATAATACTCTTTCTTCTTTATGTTAGTAGGTACCATTAACACCAGAAAGTCTTTTGAAAAGCATTCTCTTAATGCATGTCATCTTGTTCACAACATACAGAGCAGTAACAGTAAACCTGGTGATGATAATTGTATATAACCTCTGTCAAGCTGACATAGACCTACAGAACCTGAGGGAACATCAGCTATAAGTGTATCTGCAGATGTTTTTTTATAATAGAAAGCTTTTCATCTTAAATGCAGGGTTAAAATTTCAGCAAGTTTGGCATAGTACAGTGTCGTGGCGTAACCCCAGCCAGCAACTAAGCCCCACACAGCCGCTTGCTCACTCCCCCCCCAGTGGGATGGGGGAGAGAATCGGAAGGGTAAAAGTGAGAAAACTCACGGGTTGAGACAAAGACAGTTTAATAGGTAAAGCAAAAGCTGAACACACCAGCAAAGCAAAACAAGGAATTCATTCACTCCTTCCCATGGGCAGGCAGGTGTTCAGCCATCTCCAGGAAAGCAGGGCTCCAGCACGTGTAACAGTTACTTGGGAAGACAAATGCCATCACTCCAAGCATCCTCCCCTTCCTTCTTCTTCCCCCGGCTTTATATGCTGAGCATGACGTCATATGGTATGGAATATCCCTTTGGTCAGTTGGGGTCAGCTGTCCCGGCTGTGTCCCCTCCCAACTTCTTGTGCACCCCCAGCCTCCTCGCTGGTGGGGTGAGAGGCAGAAAAGGCCTTGACTCTGTGTCAGCCCTGCTCAGCAGTAACGAAAACATCCCTGTGTTATCAACACTGTTTCCAGCACAAATCCAAAACAGAGCACCATAGTAGCTACTATGAA